>CM077151.1:271226832-271365353 GCA_039583875.1 Platanthera guangdongensis | reverse complement strand
CTTACACTATAGTACAACTTTTCATGCCATAATTTTGTGCTTGTTTTAGTCTGTAGAGTGACTTGATTAACTTACAGACCTTACTTTTTTGATCGTCTACTATGAAACCTTCAGGTTGGCTCATGTATATTTCTTCGGTCAGATCTCCGTTCAAGAACGCAGTCTTAACATCCATTTGATAAACAATAAAGTTCTTAATAGACGTAATAGTAAGGAGTATCCTAATGGTTGCTAAGTGACACACCGGTGAATATACATCAAAGTAATCCACCTCACTAACTTGTGTGAAAGCTTTAGGCACCAGACGTGCCTTATACTTAGCTATGCTACCATCAGGATTGAGATTCTTTTTCAGAACCCACTTACACCCTATAGTTTTAGCCCCTTTTGGCTTATCAACTAACGTCCAGGTGTTGTTATGAAGCAAAGAGTTCATATCTTCATCAATGTCTTCTTTTCAGAGTAGTGAATCCCTTGATCTCCTCGCATCCTTATAGGTAGATAGATGAGTCTCAACGTGGTAAGTGACAAAATCACTACCGAAGGTTCTGGGATTTATCTCTCTCACCGAAGTCCTTCTAGACTCTATGACATTATTGTCTACCGGGACTAAATAGGAGGTGTTCGGTACTGATTCACGTTCTTTTTCAGTAATAGTTGCTTGCATACTTGAGATTATCAGGTTCTTATCCTTAAGGAATTTATCCTCAAAAAATATTGCATCCCTAGATTCTATAATGATGTTATTAGAAATGTCTAAGAATCTATATGTAGTATTATCTTCAGCACAACCTAAGTAGACACACGTGTTGGTCGTAGGTCTAAATTTACATCGTCTAGGGTCAGAGACCCTGACATAGGCTATGCAGCCCCAGTTATTAAATGTAGTTATAGACGATGGTCTCTTAAACCAAAGCTCATAGGGCGTGACGTCTAACTTAGCATGAGAGACTTTGTTTAGAATATTGTTTGCAGTTGAAACCGCTTCTCCCCAATAGGTAGTAGGCATGCCAGTAGTGAGGAGCATAGAATTCAACATCTCTATTAACGTTCTATTCTTTCGCTCGTCTATACCATTCGATTGGGATGAGTAAGGAGCAGTGGTTTCGGCTATGATCCCTTGAGAGGCAAGGAAACCGCAGAACTCACTAGACATGTATTCTCCTCTTCTATCACTTCTAAACCTCTTAACCTTCATTTCTAGTTGATTCTCTATCCTATTTTTGAAAAGACAAAACTTTTAAAATGCTTCATCTTTACTTTTCAGAAGATAGATGTGACAGAACCTAGAGCAGTCATCTATAAATGTGATCATATACTTTCGTCCTCCTTTGGTGACAAAACTTTTAAAGTCGTATATATCGGAATGTATAAGCTCTTGGGGTGTTGTTCTCCTAGTAATAAAACTAAAAGATTTCCTAGTAATCTTAGTCTGAGCACACACGTCACATTTCTCAGTCAGTGATTTAGTGTCTAATGTGATCTGATGAGCTCTAGCTATTTGGAATATTTTCCTATAGTTCATGTGTCCTAGTCTCTCATGTAGAGTCTTAGGGCTAAATAAGTTTGTTTGAACTTAATGAACTAACTAGTTTGCTAGACTTTGTCGGTACATCCTATTTTGGACGTATGCACATCCAAAATAGTGAGAGTTAACTGACAGTGTTACTCTACCGCTATAAAAAGTAAAAGACATATCAGCATCACATAGTAAATGTATAGACACTAAGTTAACACCTAATAAAGGAATAAATTTAACATTTTTTAAAGTTAAAGTCTTACCTGAGGATAACAGCTGTGTTGCATTCGCCACCTTCAAGATGTCAGCTGTCTCATCATTCGCAACTGTGACAGACTCTTTCACAGCAGTGAGTCATATCATAAGATCAGCATTATTGAAAATATTGCACGTCGCCCCCGAATCTAAGTACCACTCGGTGCTGGCCTTAGCATTTCTGACCATCGCAACAACATCGGAAGGCTCAACTAGGCGAACCATATTGGCTTGGTTGCCATCCTGTGGTATTTAGTTCTTTCCCATGTAGGGAGTCTGCAATCAGATGCGTTGTGCGTCAACTTGTTATAGTTAAAACACTTGCCCTTGAACTTTTTAGTGTATTTGTTAGGACCTGCAACTTGGGAGTTACCATGGGAGGGTTTGGTAATTTTAGGGCTCGACACGCATTTAGAACTAAGGACCATGTTATTTGCAGTCTTCTGCTTGCTAACAGTTTCTAAAGCGTGTCGAGTCCTATTTTCATCCTCAATACGAATAAATCGCTTGAGCTCATTAAGATCAACATGCATCTTCTTCCGGTACATTTCAGTTTTAAATTTGTACCACGTAGAGGGCAACTTATAAATAACCGTGCCAGCAACAAAGCTGTCCAGCATGGAGATATTCTCACTAGGTAAAGAATTTACTAAAGCTTCAAAATCTGATACCTGAGGGAGAATCGTCTTCTCCTCGTCGAACATAAAAGAATGAAATTTGTCCACTAGGTGCGCCTTGGACAGATCCTCCTCTTGCCTGAAGTGCTCCTCCAGTGCATCCCAGATTTCCATGGCAGTCTCCATCTTGATGTACGTCTTCGCCAGGCTTGAGGACAAGCAGTTCAGTAGGTAGTCGCGACAGAAGTACTCATTGTGGACCCACTGAGTTTCGTCATCAGTCCCAAAAACTTCAGCTCGGTCGGACTGAACTGTGTAGAACACGTTCAAAAACTTCATCCCAAATTGCGCATTCAACTTCCAATCAGTAAATTAGGTCGCCGTGAATTTTTCCAATTTAATCATCGGGGCAAGAGAGGAGAAATTGGTTCCTTTCATCATGTTGTATTGCGTCTCTTTCCCATGAATAAGAACTGGAAGTATGAAGTTGCTCAATTGATATTTGGAGTTCACAAAATATTTGGAGTTCACAAAATTTGTGAATCTGATTAGCAACTTCAACCAACCAAAATCAACCGGAGATTCTCAAGCAGTGGTTCAGGAAATCAAGCTTCCTTTCCTCAAAAACAGGCGGTGTCGTTTTCTTCCCTGTGGAAAATCACCGGACTCCCTTTTTCCCCGAACCCAGGCGGCTGGATCTTGCAATCGACGATGGGGGCAACAAAAAATTTCTTTTGCCGATCGAAAAACTATGACTTTGATTCTGGCGGCGTGAGAAAAATTTCTCCTTTTTCCGATCAAAGCAGAGGCAACATCGGCGGTTTTCCTTCTCCAGCGACAACAGAAACAGAACTTCTCCTTTTACTGTCTAGTGGCTGCGGCTCCCGATCGAAATCCAGGTGGCTATTTTCCTCCTTCTCTTCTCCTGATTCCAGCAAGCAACGACGCCAGATATCACTTCTTCTCCTTCATGAACCGAGCGAAACAGCGACTTCCTTTTACTCCAGTTCCAGACGGCGGCTTGTCCTTGCAGTCGATTCGCACTCAGGAGCGGCGGACGGCAACGACTTGTCCTTTCTCCTTAGGCAAAAAATAGGCGGCGGTTCTCTCGATATTTTCCAGTGGCGAACAGAAACCTCCTTCCGATTGTAGTGACAGGAATGAGAAAACTTATTCCCGATCTAGATCCCACTTCCTCTTCCCGATCACCAACCAAAAAATCGATCCCCTGGCGTGGAACTGGAGAACCTTAGCAGTTTTTGGGAAGATTTCTGTAGTCATGAATCGTACGGTTACAGGAGAGAATAACGTGAGCGACGGGGGGATTTAGTTCGAGAATGATATGTCGCTCGAAGAATCCGGACGGGGATCTATGTGGAATCTCCTACCCGTTGTCACTAGGTGTGTATAAATAGGTAAACCCTCAGGACTTACTACAGGTATAGGATAACCGTGTACCCAAACCGACCCGTTTTGCCTCTGAACCCGATAATTGTCCAAATATACATTAACAATTGCTGCGTATGCTCACTCCACGATATGAGAAATGGAGCAAAACGCACCATTTCGAACCCCCGCCTCCCCCTCCAGCTCCAAACAGAAGCCGTCTCCTCCCACCCCGTCTCCTCCCGCTGGACCAAATGAGACCTAAATGGAGAGATATGTTAGGTGATGAACAATTAGGGTCCGTTTGGCGCGCAGGTATTGGCTTTATTGAAATTGTCTTTGGCCAGAAAATCAATATCTGCAGGAATTGGTTTTGTATAGTAAACCAATTATGTTGTTCGGCTGCAAGATGGTATTCAGTGAATAGAATTGGCATTGATATGTAAAAATTGTTCGGCTGCACACTAGAATTGGCTTTATAAACTTCAAAATTTTAAAATTTAAATAGCTTTAAGTTAAAGCAGCAAAATGAAGTACCAGCATTGAAAATTAATGTTCCAAAATAAGAATAACTGATACGGCATAAACATAGTCCATAATTAAAATACAAAAAAACATGATATGACATTGATAAAAGTCTATTGTTCATTAAACAAAGACACAAATCTAGCGATCAAACTGCATTCGCAGTCATGTGCCCTTCATGTCTTCAGGTAGGCTCATGAATATGTCACATTTGACACTATCACGACACAGTATGTCCATCTCCTTGAGGAAATCACGTTGGTGTAAATTCGTCATCTTCGTCAGTGCTATATAAATGTCATCGACATTGGTAGATGACTTGTTCCCCGCTGCTTTCTCTATAGAGTCGGCCAATTTCTCTATGGCCATCGCTACTGCATCAGCTCCTACCGCTCGCTTTCTCCTCCTTCTATTGCTTCCTTCTCCCTCCACTCTAGTGTGCTCTTGAGTATTAGCTGGTTTCTCTGCCATAGACTCCGCACCTACCTCCCTTGACATCTCTGTTGCTGTTGTGACATAAATGCCAGTTGCTCTATTAGTACCGCAGAGCACAGCTAAATCAGACCAGTTGATGATAACTTTATCCTTATAATGGTTGACAGATGGGTGAGCCTATATGTTATAATGTATTTAGAATTATAATAAACAAATGCAACTAATGTAATTAAAATATATACCTTCACGTATATCCCACACCTCTTCACTATCCACCTTCACCATGTTTCTTGACCAATCCCAACCAAAGCTGTTGGTGTCTAGCATTGCGCTGACTTCTACGTAATACTTATTCCAAGTTTTCAGACATGCCATTATCTACTCTTTGCTCGTTTCTACACCTCAAATGTCTTTAAGCACTGTCATAGCTGCTGTAAAATCAACACTTTTCCAACCGTTTGGGGTTTCATGCCCCAAACTATGTTGCTCCAACAGTGCATTAGAAAGAGTAATATCCATTTCTGACGTCCAATGCATATAGGTTCGCTCAGTACTACGACCCACCTTTGTTGATCTCTTATCCATGTTCTTATCTGTTGAAAATTAAGCAAACTAAGATAGTGCACAAGCAAACTACGATAGAACACATGCATAGCTGCACACAAACAAAAGTTTAAGTGCACCACATTATTACAAATTGAAGCACACTAAGATAGCACAAAGTAAAAAAAATTAGGCTCCGTTAGGCACTTAGGCTTAATTGGCTGTAGTGATTAGAAAAACAACAATGAAAAAATCTAGTTGTTTTTCAGAATTGGTGGGAAATCAGGTATATTGTTGGAAGAAACAAAAATGTTTCAGTGGTGATGAGGTTCCACCCGGTCCTATCAAGCTGCGGTCCGTCAAGCGCAGCCCGAGTTATCAGTCGCGCCCCACCTAGCTGTACGCAATGCGGCACGCAGTCTGCTCTCGTGCACGCGCTCGGGGACAAGCGCGTACCTGGAAGCGCGCGTGCGCCCAGGGGGGCGTACCTCTGCGCGTGCGTAGGATGGCTGTCAGTGTGCTTTTGCACGTTGTTGTGTTGCTTTTGTCGGGCGGCTTCCAAGCCGCCTGGCCTCCTCGCCTCCCCAGCCGTTTGGCTAGGGCGGCCGGATTCCCTTCCGGGGAGGGTGACCCCATCGGCCGCCCTCCCCCCTTTCTTCCTGTGCCTGGAAAGCGCCACGGCCCATAATAGGGGCGGTGGTCATTTCTGCCAGATGGGCGGCCATTTGGCCGCCCATCTGTCACTGGCCGCCCCTAGTTAAGGGTGGCCAAATTTCCTTCCAGGGAGGGCGGCCCAGCCGGCTGCCCTCCCCCTCTCCTCTTGCACCAGGAAAGCGCCAGCGCCCCTGTTTGGGGTGGTGTTCCTTTCCTCCCGGCGGGCGGCCATTTGGTCTCTCGTCCCTCGCCGGCCAACGCTAAAAATGGACGGCCCTTCCTCACTCTAGACGTGCTGTCGTGAGGCAGCCCGCCCTTGTCTCTCCGCCTTCGGCCGCCCCTAATGGAGGCGGCCCTTTCCTCGCCGGGGCGCGCGGCCGTTTCGTTGTCTGTCCTACGCCGACACCGCCAGTGGGTGATTTCCTCTCCCCCTCGTCCAGTCGGCCTTCCTCTGGAGGTCGGCCATGTCCCTCCATCGCCAATTCATTTCCATTGTCGGCCGGCCTCGCCGGCCAGATTCTTAGCCGCCGTTATTTCTCCACCTTTTGATCGTGCTCTCGCGATCTCCACTATTGGTTACGTGGGTAACCACCAACGTAACCACTCGCATGATCTCCCGTTGTAAGGAAAATGTGCGGCTAATAATAGAGATGTCTACGTATAATAAGATTAATACGCGCATTAAGTCATAATCTCGTGAAACGTTATGAAAATAATTATAATATTCCGGCATGTTAATAGCAATCATGGTGGTTATGGGCTGCGGATAGCAGCATAACCTCCATAACCACCCATGAAGCTTATAAATAAGGCCCCAGATCCCCCTTTAATTCTCATTCTCTTCTTCTTCGAAAAATCGTCCTATGAATTTTCTCTCTCCGTCCACTTTCTTCTCCTTCACCTTCTTCGAAGATCTTCAAGCGCTCCTTGAAGATCTCCTTCATCTTCGACGACTCCTTCGAGGATCTTCATCTTCCTTGCCCGGTAAATCCTCCTGCGGATTTTATCTCTCCTTCATTCCTCCTCCTTGAGCGCTCATGCGCGCATCGCCTCCTTGCACGCCCCCGCGCGCCTTCCTTGCATGCTCCTGCGCGTGCCACGTCCTTGCGCGCTCCCACGCACATCTCTTCCTTACACGCTCCCTGCCAACAAGCGCTCCGCGTGCTCTCCATCAACAAGCTCCTCGTGCTCTCTCCACCAACAAGCGCTCTGCGCGCTCTCCGCCAGTGAGTTCCCCACTCGCTCTCCATCAGCGAGGTCTCTGCACGCTCTGCCATCAAGTCTACCCCAAACACACCTCAGTGTGTTCCGCTCTCAATAACTATTGCAAGTATTCAACGCCTACAGCTCAGCGATGAGCCCATCAAGCGTCAGCAAGTCAGCAATTCTCGTCTCCTACCTGTATAACAAGATAAGATGCTCCCGACGCATCGCGCGAGCTTCCAAGCTCCAGACATCAGAGCGAGTACAACAATGTGCTCCTTCCTCTAGGAATTACGAGAAGACTTCAGAATGCAAAGAGCGCATCTCTCCCCGCAGCATCCGAGAAAATAATTAGCCCTGTAAGTGGTGGTCTGTGGCCCTCCAGGTTCTCTCTCTCTCAGTAATAATTATAATAAGAGGTGACATGTCGCACTCGAGTTCTTGAAAAAGTCCTGTAATAGCACTCAGATTTAGTGGAGGTTTGGTCTGCACAGATCCAACCACGTGATTTTTGACCTCTTTCCAGGGTTTTCCACGTCAAAAAATACCTTGTCAGTTTTTTATTTTCATTGGTTGTGTGCGCGTTCGACCGCTCTATGGGTTAAGACGGTCCAAGATAATCCTGTCTGACGGGAGAAGTTACCCACACTACAGAAGGCATGACCCTTGGGGGGCACGTCGGTCCAGTACCCCTCATTTGTCTATCAACATGCTTGAAGTAGAACCCTCCTGTGTGGATATTCAAGGCCGCGAAGCCCGTCCTATCAGAGAACCTGAAGCTCAAAATCACTGCAACTACTCTGAAGTGGTGGGCCTCGATGAAAATCTCACGCGCAAAGAAGTTCTCAACTTAAACATATAAGAGCGCGAGCGAGCCAGGAAGTGTGCCACTTTGGCAAGTCGCCCTCTCCATCATTGCTCGTCGTTTGCACCTGAAATTTGGGCACACCCAATCCCTCACGGTTTCAAGTTCTCAAATATCGAGACATACGATGGTATAAGTGACCCGTTAGAGTATTTCAGACACTTCGCAATCCTAATGCAACTTTGCAATGCCCGAGATCAATTGTTGTATCAAGCTTTCCAGGCGACCCTAAAAGGGTAAGGTCGCACCTGGTTCCTTTCTCTGAAGGAAGGAGAGATCAAGGATTTCGCAAAACTAACACAACAATTCACGGATCAGTTCATCGCCAGCCGCCAAATATTCAACGATCCTTCTCACCTGTCTGAAATCCATCAAAGTGAAGGGAAACCCCTTAAAGATTTCTTCTGTCGTTTCACCACTGAGGCGTGGCAAATCCCTGGGATAAAATCAGAGCTCCTATGCGGATTTCTTCTTGGAGGGATCCGCCTTAGTGACTTCCACTCTACACTAGTACGAGAAACTATACCCAGCTATTCTGATCTTGTTAGACTGATCGACGCCCAGATTGTCGTTGACGATGCAGTTGAAGCAGATCGCAAACAATTCAAAGCAACTCAAAGAGACAGCGAGAGAAGGGGTTGACACCACTACCGGTTCCCAAAAGGAGTAATTAACGCTATGTCAACTCTCGATGGGCTGGGGGGCATCACCAACATCAAGCCTCCACTCTACTCAACACTTCGCGAGCGGAACTGTTACTCTCCATACGCAACCATCTGTCACTTTAAAGACCAAGGGCTCTTACTCCAAATTTAGGGGACCAATCTAAATATTGCGACTTCCATCAAGGTCACGGGCATAAGATAGAAGATTGTTCGTGATTGAAGATAAAAATCGAACGATTTGTTCACCTTGGGTACCTCAAGGGTTCTCTCCAGAACAAAGGCTCTGAATCGACATATCAAGAATGATCCAACACAGGGCTGGTCCCTAGGATGAACATCCCAAAGAAGAGTTTATTTTTTTACTAAAAGGACATCGAGAGCTCCAACAGCACTGCTTGTATTTTGTATTTTCAACATTCACGAAACAAACAACCAGTGTTATCTCCAATCTTATTGATGACTTCCTTATAGAGTGTTCGGTGTTCCCAATAAGGGACTTCTGCCTCTCCCCTTACAAAATGTTCAGTGATCCCAACAAGGGACTCTAGCCCTTCCCCTTACAGAGTGTTCGGTGTTCCCAGCAAGGGACTTCGGCATCTCCCCTTACAAAGTGTTCGGTGATCCCGCCAAGGGACTCTGGCCTCTCTCCTTTTAGTGTGTTTGGTGTTCCCAGCAAGGGACTTCAGCCTCTCCCCTTACAAAGTGTTCGGTGATCCCAATAAGGGACTCCGACCTCTCCCCTTACAGAATGTTCGGTGATCCCAATAAGGGACTCCGGCCTCTCCCCTTATAGAGTCTTCAGTGCTCCACACAAGGGACTCTGGCCTCTCCCCTTAAAGAGTGTTCAGTGCTCCCAATAAGGAAATCCGGACTCTCCCCTTATAGAGTATTCGGTGCTCCCAATAAGGGACTCTGGCCTCTCCCCTCATAGAGTGTTCAGATCGCCGCAAAAGTAATACTGGGCTCTTCAGCTCATAGCCTGTCTTGGTCGTAAAAACCAAGACATGAGTCAGCCTCGCACAAACCAAGCTGTGGTTACAACCCACGCAAAACGATGATGTAATCCAAATTTACGAAAAACAACATTTGTATTAAAGAAAGGGGCAGAAGATCCCATTGACGTCACATCTGGGTCGGCGGGAGCAGCAACATCAAGAGAAACAACAAGAACCTTGCCAACTAAGGAACCCTTATGCCTTAATGAAGATGGAGGCGCCACATCCACATCCCAACATCTCGCAACAATAGGTTTCCTCCTTCGACCATGTGCACAAGGTACACCGATGGGAACTTGGGGGCACCAGAAACTCGCATCTCGATTGCCTCTTATCCTCCACAAATGAGTGCTCAATGCGCCAAGCATATTTCACCCTTACACACAATCAGCGCACATTACGCGCGTTAAGCACACATCACGAGCATTGCACCTCACATGCACTGTACACATTGCGCCTTGCCCGCGCATCACACATATTATGCCTTGTGCGTACACCATGCACATTGCGCCCCACACGCACTCTGCGGACATCGCGTTATGCACACTCGTCGCATGCATCACAGAATTGTGCGCTCTACGCGCCATACATATTACACCTTGTGCACATTGTGCACGCTGCACGCATCGCGCACGCAACACCTGTTACACATCACGTGCCTTACGTGATGTGCACGTCACACCTCGTGTACATGTCACACATCTTGCACCTTGTGCATATCGCGTCATGCGCGCGTGAAGTTCAAAAGTGCACCTCGCACATACTGTGCCCACCACACACATCAACGCATGACGCTCACCGTTCACATTCCCCTCACTGTGCCCTCAACATGCTCATCACCATGCAATATGCCCGCATTTTGTAGCACCTTGGCAGAATAGTGTAACTGAGCAAGCTTGCAATTGCTTGCCCTGTCAGAGGAGGGTTCAAATGGTTGTTTCAGGAAAGTTTTTGGGTCCATTCTATAGCAAGATGACCTCCAAAAATTTGGGAGCATGTGATTAGGTTCCTTGTACCCGGCCCGATCAAGCTGCAGTCTGTCAAGCGCAACACGAGTTATCAGTCGCACCCCGCCTGGCCGCGAGCAATGGGACATGCAGTCCGCTCCTGTGCATGCGTGCGGGGGGAAGTGCGTGCGGGGGGAAGCGCGTGCACAGGATAGTCGACAACGTGCTTTTGTACGTTGTCGTGTCGCTTTGGTCGGGCGGCTTCCAGGCCGCCCGGCCTCCTAGACTCCCCGGCCGCCCGGCTAGGGCGGCCGGATTCCCTTCCAGGGAGGGAGGCCCCACCAGCCGCCCTCCCCTTTTTCTTCCTGCACCCGAAAAGAGCCACCGCCCCTAACAGGGGCCGTGGCCTTTTCTGCCAGATGGGCGGCCTTTTGGTTGCCCATCCGCCGCCGGCTACCCCAAGATAAGGGCGACAGGAATTCCTTCCAGGGAGGGCAGCCCAGTCGACCGGCCTCCCCCTCTCCTCCCGTGCCAGGAAAGTGCCACTGCCCCTGTTTGGGACGGTGTTCCTTTCCTTCCGACGGGCGGCCATTTCGCTGACCGTTCGCCGTCGGCCGCCCCTAAAAAGGGGCGGCCCTTCCTCGCTCTGGATGGGCTGCCGTGAGGCAGCCCTCCCTTGTCTTTCCGCCTCCGACCACCCCTAATGGATGTGGCCCCTTCCTCATCGGGGTGGGCGGTCGTTTCGTCATCCATCCTCCATCGACACTTCCAGTGGGTGTTTCCTCTCCCCCTCGGATGGTTGGCCTTCCTCCGGCGATCGGCCATGTCCCTCTGTCGCCAATTAATTTTTGTCGCCAGCCAGCCTCGTCGGCTGGATTCTTAACCGCTGTTATTTCTCCACTGTTTGATCGCGCTCTCGTGATCGCCACCGCCGGTTACGTGGGTAACTACCCACGTAATCACTCGCATGATCTCACGTATTGGGGAAAATGTGTGGCTAAAAATAGAGTTGTCTATGTATAATAATATTAATATGCACATTAAGTCATAATCTCGTGAAACGTTATGAAAATAATTATAATACTCTGGCTTGTTAATAACAATCATGGTGGTTATGGGCTGTGGATAGCCGCATAATCTCCATAACGACACATGAAGCCTATAAATAGGGCCCCAGATCCCCCTTTAATTTTCATTCTCTCCTTCTTCGGAATATCCTCCTACGTATTTTCTCTCTCCTTCCTCCTTAATCTCCTTCTCCTTCTTCAAAGAATTTCAACAGCTCCTTAAAGATCTCCTTCGTCTTCGACGCCTCCTTCGAATATCTTCATCTTCCTCGCCCGAGAAATCCTCCTGCTGATTTTATCTCTCCTTCATTCCTCTTCCTTGCGCGCTCACGCGCGCATCTCCTCTTTGCACACCCCGCGCGCCTCCCTTGCACGCTCCAGCGCGCGCCACCTCCTTGCACGATCCCGCGTGCATCTCTTCCTTACGCGCTCCCTGCCAACAAGTGCTACGCGTGCTCTTCGTCAACAAGATCCCTGCGCGCTCTCCACCAACAAGCGCTGTGCGAGCTCTCCGCTAGCGAGTGCCCCACACACTCTCCATCAGCCAGGTCTCCACACGCTCTGCCATCAAGTCCGCCCCAAACACACTTTCGTGTGTTCCACTCTCAATAATCATTGCAAGTATTCAACGCATACAACTCAACAACGAGCCCACCAAGCGTCAACAAGTCAGCAATTCTCGTCTCCTCCATGTACAATAAGATAAGGCGCGCCTGACTCATCGTACGAGATTCCAATCTCCAGGCATCAGAGCGAGTACAGCAAGCTGCTCCCACCTCCAGGAATTACTAGAAGACTCCAGAATACAACGAGCGCATCTCTCCCCGCAGTATCTGAGAAAATAATTAGCCCTGTGAGTGGTGGCATGTCGCCCTCTAGGTTCTCTCTCTCTCCCTAATAATTGTAACAAGATGCGGCATGTCGCCCTCGAGTTCTTGGAAAAGTCCCGTGACAGCACTCAGATCTAGTGGAGGTTTGGTCGACACAGATCTGACCACATGGTTTTTCACCACTTTCCGAGGTTTTCCACATCAAAAAATTACCTTGTCAGTTTTCTATTTTCATTGATTGTGTGTGCGCTTGACCGCGTCGTGGGCTAAGACGGTCCAAGATAATCCGGTCTAACTGGGGCGTCGAGTTTGGATGCAACAAGCAGTGTTTGAAGTAATATGTTTAATCTATAATTTTCTTAAAAATAATATGTTTAATCAAAATAATATGTTGAAGTTGGTGACCGGGCGGTCTGGCGGTTTGTCTTGGCGGGTTGAAGACCGCGCGGTCTGGCGGTTTGTCTCAGCCGGCTTGGAGACCGGGCGGTCTGGCGGTCTACCCTGGCAGTCTCTCTTCCTCTCTGGTGTTATCCGTGCGGTTAGCCCTGCTGTCTAACCGCGCGGCTTGTGCGGTTTGTTTTGTATAGTCCGCTTAGTCCTGTAAATTTTTAGTCTCACATCTCTTATTTGTATTCTCTCATCTCTCCTCCATTCTATATAAGGGAGGGCATACCTTTGTAATAGATACCTTTTTCGGATAATAAAATTTCAGTTAAAACCATTTCGGTTTGTTCTCTGTTCGGTTTCTACATGGTATTAGAGGACACGGTCGTTTCCTCCTGATTGTGTGCGCTCTCTGATTCTCGCGGCTTGTTTTCCGCTCTCCGCGACCTGTCTTGCGGCTTGCCCTCTCTTCTGTCCGCCGCCCTGTTCGCGCGGCTTGCTTCTCCTTGGTTCTCTTCTCCTGCTGCTATTCGTCGCCGCGACCTATCTCGTTGTCGCCGCGCTCCTGGTTCCTTCTTGCCTCTCCGACTTCCTAGTCGTTGCGGCCTGTTTCTGTTCGCCCGGTCTGCGACTTGTTGTAGTCGCTGCTTCTTGCCTCCTCTTCTCTTCTGTTCGCTCGGCCTTCTCAGTCCGCGCGACCTCTGCCCCACTGTGCCTTTGACTGCTTTCTAGCCACTTGATTCTCCGTCTGTCCGCGCGACCTGTCCGCGCCGTTTGCCCCTTCTTTTTTCGCGAACCGTTTTCGTGATCTCCTCTATTCGCTGCGCTCTACTTCTTGCTGTCTTCTACCCGCTCCTGCTTGCTAGTCTCCCCAGCCTCATCTTTTGCCGTGCGACTTGTTCTCCTCTGTTCGCCCGACTTTTTTAGGCCGTGCGACTTCTTTCCCTCTGCTTTGCTCTGCTTCTTAGTAGCGGCCTTCCTAGCCGCACGACCTATTTTCTGTTCGCCCGGCTTGGTGCTCTTTCTCTTCTCGCGGCTGGTTCTTATCGTCGCGGTTTGCTCCTCTCTTACTTCCATGGCTTTCCCCTCCTCCAGCATGTCCGCCTCCGTGGTCACCTCTTCTGGTAGTGCTCATGTTGTTACTCGTGGAAGATGGCTAATCGACTCTGGTGCAACAAATCATATGACAGGAAATCCTCAATATTTCTCTCTTCTTGACACACATGCTCAGTTGCCCCCGGTCATTGTTGCTGATGGATCTCCCTCCCCGGTCCATGGGACGGGCATGGTTCAAGTCACTACATCTCTCTGCTTGGCTGATACCCTCTATGTGCCCAAGTTTCCGTGCAATTTATTATCGGTTACTTCTTTATGCAAGCAACTATGGTGTTCTGTCATATTCACCCCTACCTCTTGTGCTTTTCAGGATCCGGCCTCCCAACGGACGATTGCTACCGGGACTGAGAGTGGTGGCCTCTACTTCCTCGACAACGTTTCTGCTCTATCTGCCTTCTCCTCCTCCTCTACAGATCTTCTCCAATGGCATCTTCGCCTTGGACATGCTCCTCCCTGAATACTACGACAACTCCTGCCGCACCTCCCTCCTCATCATCCTCCTCTAAACTGTGATGCATGTCAACTTGGCAAACATCACCGCTCATCCTTCCCACCAACGCAAAGTCGGGGCTCTTCCCGTCCGCTCGACCTCGTTCACTCTGACATATGGGGTCCCGCTCCTAACATCACCATCGGTCAGGGTAGTTCCTATTTTGTCACCTTTATTGATGATTTCTCTCGATGTACGTGGGTATATCTTCTCAAAGATCGCTCCGAGCTGTTCTCTGTTTGGACCTCCTTTTATTCTATGGTTAAGACTCAGTTTGATATGTCTATTAAACTCCTTCGTTCTGACAATGCTAAGGAGTATCTTAGCCACGACTTCTCCTCCTTTTGTATTCACCATGGTGTTATTCGTCAAACCAGCTGTGTCTACACCTCACAACAAAATGGGGTGGCGGAACGCAAAAACCGTCACCTCCTTGATGTCGCTCGCACTATGATGACTCAAATGCATGTTCCTCGCTCCTATTGGGGCTATGCTGTCCTCCTCTCCTGCTATCTCATCAATCGCCTTCCCTCCACAGTTCTCCACGGTGCTACCCCCTTCTCCATTCTTTATCCGGACAAGGATCCCTTTCCTCTTCATCTGCACATCTTTGGGTGCACCGCTTTTGTGCACTCTCCCGCTGCCACCCGTGATAAACTCTCACAACGTGCCACTAAATGTGTCTTTCTGGGCTACTCTCCCACTCAAAGAGGATATTGTTGCTTTGACCCTGTTACCCGCAAGTAATTTGTCTCTGCGGATGTCACCTTCTTTGCCAATGCATCTTACTTCTCTCCCGCTTCCTCTTCTACTCCTCCTGATCCTACTTCTCATACCAACCCATCCATTCCCTCTGCTCCCACTGATGTTCCGCCCTCTCCACCCACTCCACCGTCTTCCCCATCCTCATCATCTCCACCCTCTACTTCGCTTTCTCCCTCCACTCCGCTGCCATCTCTCTCTACTCCCGAGCCAGCTCTCTCCACCACGGATACTCCGGATACTGAGGCACCTGTTGACCTGGATCTCCCGATTGCTCTTCACAAAGGGGTTCGGGCCTGTACCCAACACCCGCTTGCTGCAGTTGTTTCCTACGATCGTCTTACCCCTGCTCGCAGAGCTTTTGCACTGGCTATCTCGGCCACTGCCACCCCCCGTTCCTACCAGGAGGCTCTTACTATTCCTCACTGGAAAGTTGCCATGGATGAGTAGATTGCTACTCTCACTGAACGGGGTACCTGGACCCTTGTTCCGCCTCCTTTCGGCATAGATGTTGTTGGTTGTCGTTGGGTCTTCGTGGTGAAGTTTCTCCTGGATGGCAGTGTGGATCGTTATAAGGCTCGCCTGGTTGCCAAGGGTTTTACCCAAACTTATGGGATTGATTACTTTGACACTTTCTCTCCCGTGGCTCGACTCAGCATTATTCGGGTTCTTCTCTCTGGGGCTGTCAACAGGGATTGGCCCATCTCGCAGCTAGATGTTAAGAATGCCTTCCTCTATGGTGATCTGCAGGAAGATGTTTACATAGAGCAACCTCCTGGGTATGTTGCTCAGGGGGAGACACGGGTATGCCGGCTAAAGAAGGTTATCTATGGCCTCAAGCAGAGTCCTCGTGCCTGGTTTGACAAGTTCAGTGACATTGTTGCGGCCATTGGTTTTACAAGAAGCTCAACAGATCAGTCCTTGTTTGTTCGGAAAACCGCCTCTGGTCTTGTTGTTCTTGCGGTTTATGTTGATGACATTCTTCTTACTAGCGATGACCAGGATGGGGTATTGATGACCAAGAAACACCTTCGTCAACATCTGGTCACAAAGGATAAGGGCTCCCCGAAATACTTTCTGGGGATTGAAATCTCTAGAAAGCCCAACTCCATGGTCCTTTCACAACGAAAGTATGCTCTTGATCTTTTAAAGGAGGCAGGACTCACTGGTGCTAAACCTGCACGTTGTCATATGGCTGCTGGAGAAGACAAAACTTGGACAGATGACTCACCTCTTCTCTCTGATCTTACGAGATACCGGCGTCTGGTGGGCAAGCTCATATATCTCATGGTAACCAGACCCGACATCTCTTATGCGGTTGGCAAGGTGAGCCAGTTCATGCAAGCTCCGAGGTAATGTCATCTACAATCTGCTCTGAGGATATTAGAGTATATTAAAGCTGCTCCAGGGAAAGGACTCCTATTTCAGAAGAATGGTCACATAAGGGTTTGAAGCTTACTCTGATTCAAGCTATGCGGATGACAAAGGGGACCGCAAATCGACTTCAGGTTCTGCACATTTGTTGGAGGCAATCTTGTGAGTTAGAAGAGCAAGAAACAGTCTGTCGTTTCCAGGTCTAGTGCAGAGGCGGAATATCGCAGCATGACATCGACTACATGTGAGTTGAAGTGGTTGCGGGCTCTCATGCTTGACTTAGGAGAGGTTTACAACTATCCTCTTCCTATTTCTGTGATGATAAGGCCGCGATACACATTTCCAAAAATCCGGTCTTTCATGAGAGAACAAAACACATAGAAGTCGACTGTCATTTTATTCGGGAAGAAATATTGAAGAAACAGATTTGCACTCCATTTGTCACTTCCGACAACGAGTTGGCAGATGTCTTCACCAAGCCGGTGTCCGCTTCCTTTTTTCACATCTGCGACAAGCTGGGCATGATCGATATATATGCTCCAGCTTGAGGGGGAGTGTTGAAGTTGATGACCGGGCGGTCTGGCGGTTTGTCTTGGCGGGTTGAAGACCGCGCGGTCTGGCGGTTTGTCTCAGCCGGCTTGGAGACCGGGCGGTCTACCTGGCAGTCTCTCTTCCTCTCTGGTGGTAGCCGTGCGGTTAGCCCTGCTGTCTAACCGCGCGGCTTGTGCGGTTTGTTTTGTATAGTCCGCTTAGTCCTGTAAATTTTTAGTCCCACATCTCTTATTTGTATTCTCTCATCTCTCCTCCATTCTATATAAGGGAGGGCATACCTTTGTAATAGATACCTTTTTCGGATAATAAAATTTCAGTTAAAACCATTTCGGTTTGTTCTCTGTTCGGTTTCTACATAATATAATATATTATTAATAACATAATTTAATTATATTATTTACTAATATTATTATAATAATAAAGTAATATATTACTTATAGATGTAGTATGTTATATATATAATACTAGCATCTTTGTACGGCCCGCGCTCGATGCTTTTGTGGAGGGCTGCCACTCCAATTCGGGTGTTCCTATTCGCCCGCCCAAAAGTTAAAAAAGGTAAAATTATCGGGTCGTCCCTCCGAAAATCTATAAAAGGAGCCCAAAAGCCCTCATTTCAAGAGGAGGAGAAAAAAAGGTGAAGGCGTTTAAGAGCGATAATATTCTAAGTTCCACAAGATCTCTCTCGCTCCCAAGAACGCCTCTGCGTTGTCACGGACTTGTCCTCTTACAAGCTCTCGTGCATCCTTAGCTCCTCCTTGCCACTTCGCGTGGCCAAGCTAAGTCAGTTTCTCCCTGCAAGAACTATGTGGTGATGAAGAAAATGATGATAGAACAACTCAAGAGAACCCACATTTGAAAGAGGATCTCCAAAGAACTCAAAAGCTTTGCTAAAACTTGGATCCAAACTTGAATGATTACAAATGAGGGGGAGGCTGTTTCTATAGGCCACAAAAGGATTTCCCTCCAATGTACATAATAATATTGACTCTTACTATTCTAGATTATTTTTTACATCTTTAGTTTGTACAAGATATATGAATTATCTAAAAGGATCAAGACTCGTCCCATGAACAATTCTAGATTTCTCTAAAATCATTATATGTATCACTCTGGATATTTCTAAAAATCTTCCCAAGTATTAACCTCAAAGAGGACTTCTCTTAACTATTTCAGAGACTTATGCATCCTCTCGCACCAAAGAATGAGATGTCTTTGCTTGGGCATGCTTCGCTTATGCATGAACAACTCAAGTATAAAGCTATGTTTATACCAAAGGCTCCCACACCCAGGTTCTTGACATGCATCCTCAAAGCCTCGCCATATCAATATCTGACCTATTGTACCGCCCACGCATGCATATATGGTCAAGGTTGTGTCTTGAGCTACAAGAGTGTAAAAATCCCACACCCAATCTTGTGATGCCTTTGTTGCAACCATATATCATGTAACAGCATTGCTCGAACCTTTGCACATCTGTTATTGAGAAGATCTTGCCTCCATTAATCCATCGATGCTTTGTGGTTTTCAGCCCCATCAAGTAGTGTCACAGACTTAACATTAAGTAGTGACTCTTCTGCATCTTCAAAGACACAAATTCACATTGGGTGGACTTCGCGTCTTCCTTTGGCTTAACCTCAAGCACATCTTCAATATGAGCGTTAATCCCTTGGATATCAAACTTTGTGTCCTCTTAATGCTCCATATTGATCCTTGTACATGGTGTCCTTGTGTGAGTGTTTCCTCCGTGACTCTTGGACATCTATTTCCCTGATTGCTCACCTTTAAACAACTCAACTAAATCCCCTATGACACCTCTCCCCCATGGTATTTGGACTCTGCATCCTCAACTAGCTGATCCTTGATCCCCATGATTCGTTCCTCCTTATAAGTTTCACCCTCTTGACACCCAAGGTCTTTGTCCACATCTTGCTCCACATCGCATAACACCACTTCTTTATTCGCTGAAGTTTTGCCCTCTCAGCATATCGAGTCTACAATTTGCTTAGTCTTGATGTAAGATTCTTTCGGGAGAGCCATGAATGCATGCCTGATTGGACAACTTTCCAAATCATGGCCTCCTTTGCAAAAGATGCATGTCTGCTTGTGGGGAATCTGCAGTGCAAAATCCATCAATCTATGACTCCCTTTGAATTCAAAGCACCGATGTGTTGGCTTGGCCATCGTTTCCTCCTTTGAATTTTCTAAGAGATTATGTTCACCTTCTATAACTTCCTTGGCTATTTGCATAACTGATAGTTGCTTTGTCCCTCTACTTATTGGAGGCCCCTCTACTGTGCGAGTCATGCAAGTTGCTCCTTTTTTCATAATGCACACCGAGCGACAAGTTGGCATGATGATTGAATTTACTACATCAAAAAAGTAAGTACCCAACACAACTTTGTGATCATCCATCATCGTGATGGAGAAGTTCACATGTCCACTCCACATTACCAACGTCAACAGATAGATTTTTCCGAGCTTTTTTCAATGGGCTTTTTCAAGGTTAAACAGACATCCAGATCAAAAGTTATGATCATATTTATTGAGTCATATTTAGTGTGTCATATTTATTGAGTCATATTTACTGAGCCAAATTTCTTGAGACATAATTATTAAGCTACATTTCTTGTGTCTTATTTGTTAAGTCATATTAATTGAGTCATATTTATTGAACCATATTTATTACATCAAATTTATTGCGTCATATTTATTGTGTCATATTTATTGAGACATATTTATTGTGCCAATTTTATTATTTCATATTTTTATGTCATATTCATTACACTATATTTATTGCGTCATATTGATTGAGACATATTTATTGCGTCATATTTATTACGCCATATTTTTTGAGTGATTAACGATCCCGAACGGGTAAACCTGTTCGTCAAAGGATATATCTATCGGAACACTTTTTCAAGGGGCATTTTCGCGCTGAAAATAGACAACCGGATCAAAAAATTTGGCTATATTTATTAAGCTATAATTATTGCATCATATTTATAGAACCATATTTAATGAGACATGTTTATTGAACTATATTTTCTGAGCCATATTTATTGAGACATAATTATTGAAACATTTTTCTTGTGCCATATTTATTGAGTGATATTCAATGAACCATATTTATTAAGTCATATTTATTATGTCATATTTATTGCGTCATATTTACTGAGATATATTTATTGCATCATATTTACTGAGATATATTTATTGTGTCATATTTATTGCGTAGAATTTATTATAACATATTTATTAAGTACTAATTAAGTCTGAGCGGGTAAACATATCTGCTAATTGATAAATCATTCTGATCTCTTTTTAATGAGATTTTTTATGTCATATTTATTGAACTATATTTATTGTGTCATATTAATTGAGATATCTTTATTGGACCATATCCATTATGATATATTTATTGTGTCATATATATCGTGTTTTATATATTGAGCCATATTTATTGAGCCAACTTGTCAGAGCCATTTTTATTGAGACATAATTATTGAATCGTATTTCTTATGTTAGATTTATTGAATCATATTTATTATGCCAGATTTATTTTTTCATATTTATTGAGCCATATTTACTAAGTCATATATATTGAGTCATATTTCTTGTGTCACATTTATTGAGTCAGACTTATTGAGCTAAATTTATTACCCCAAATTTACCATGATATATTTATTGAGAAATATATATTACGTCATATTTATTGTGTCGTATTAATTATGTCATATTTATTGCACCATATTTATTGAGGCTATATGATCCTGAATGGGTAAAACTATTCACCAATGGATAGATCTTTCTTGGCTCTTTTTAATGGGCTTTTCTGGGCTAAAAATGGAGAAATAGATCAAAAATTATGATCATATTTATTGAGTCAGATGTATTGCGTTATATTTTTTTGGCCATATTTATTTTGTCATATTTATTGAGTCATATTTACTGAACTATCTTTATTGAGACATAATTATTGAGTCGTATTTCTTATATTATATTTATCAAGGCATATTTATAGAGTCATATTTATTGCGCCATATTTATTAAGACATTTTTTGTGCTATATTTATTGAGTTATATTTATTGATCGTTAAACGAGTCCGAACGGGTAAACCTATTCGCCAATGTATAGATCTTTTCAAGCCCTTTTATAGGATTTATTGACGTTAGAATGGACAAATTGATCAAAAGTTATTGTCATATTTATTGAGCCATATTTGTTTCGTCATATTTATTGAGTCATATTTGCTAAGTCATATTTATTGAGATATAATTATTGAGCCAATTTTTTTATGTCATACTCATTGAGTAATATTTATTGAGCCATATTTATTGAATCATATTTGTTGCATCATATTTATTGTGTCATATTTATTGAGATATATTTATTACACCACATTTATTGCATAGTATTTATTATAACATATTTATTGAGTGCTAAACGAGTCCGAGCTGGTAAACCTATTTGTCAATAGATAAATCATTCTGATCTCATTTCAATGGCTTTTTTCGGATAGAAAATAGATAACCAGATCCAAAGTTATGATCATATTTATTGAGCCACATTTATTGTGTCATATTTATTTCGCCATATTTATTGAGTTATATTTACTGAGATATATTTATTGAGGCATAATTATTGAGTCATATTTTTTATGTTATATTTTTTTAGCCATATTTTTTTCTCCCTATTTATTAAGATATATTTATTATAAAATATTTATTGTGTCATATTTATTGTGTCATATTTATTATCTCATATTTTTTGTGCCATATTTATTGAGCGTTAAATGAGCACAAACAGTTAAACTTGTTCACCAATGGATAGATCTTTTTAAGCACTTTTTAATGGGCTTTTGCTGGCTGATAATGGATAACCGGATAAAATGTCCATATTTATTGAGCCATATTTACTGAGTTATATTTATTGAGATAAATTATTGAGCCATATTTCTTGTGGTATATTTATTGAGCCACGTTTTGTAGACATATTAATTATGTCATATTTATTGCGCCATATTTATTAAGACATATTTATTGCACCACATTTATTGCATCATATTTATTGAGCTTCAAACAAGCCCGAACGAGTAAACTTGTTCACTAATACATATATCATTCTGAGCCTTTTTAAATGGATTTTTTCGAGCTGGAAACGGGAAATCGGATTAAAAGTTATAGCCATTTTTATTAAGTTATATTTATTACGCCATAATTATTTCGCCATATTTACTGAGCCATATTTATAAAAATATATTTTTGAGCCACATTTCTTGTGTCATATTTAATGAGTCAT
Source organism: Platanthera guangdongensis (assembly GCA_039583875.1). Classification (NCBI taxonomy): domain Eukaryota; kingdom Viridiplantae; phylum Streptophyta; class Magnoliopsida; order Asparagales; family Orchidaceae; genus Platanthera; species Platanthera guangdongensis. The sequence goes on along the minus strand of CM077151.1, from coordinate 271,342,867 downwards.
ATTTGTTGAGCGATATTTATTGCACCATGTTTATTGCATCATATTTATTGAGACATAATTATTGTGTCATATTTATTGTATCATACTTATTACGCCTTAATTATTAAGCCAAATTTAATGAACGGTAAATGAGCCTGAATGGGTAATTGTGCTTGTCAATGGATAGATCTTTTCGAGCTCTTATCAAAGAGATTTTTTGGGTTGAAAAAGGACAACCGGATCTAAAGTTATGACCATATTTATTGAGTACTATTTATTACGTCATATTTATTTTGTCATATTTATTGAGTGATATTTATTGAGCATATTTATAGAGACATAATTTTTAAGTCATGTCTCTTGTGTCATATTTATTGAGCTATATTTATTGCAACATATTTATTGCGTCATATTTATCGAGACATATTTATTATTGTATATTTATTGTGTCATATTTATTGAGTATTAAATGAGTCTAGATGGGTAAACCTATTCACCAATAGATAGATTTTTCTGAGCTCTTTTCAATGGGCTTTTCCGAGCTAAAAACAAACAAATGGATCAAAAGTTATGGACATATTTATTGCGTTATATTTATTATATCATATTTACTGAGCCTTATTTATTGAGACATAATTATTGAGCCATATTTCTGGTGTCTAGGACCCTTTTTTGCTATGCTACCGGGTCCTACGCCTAGAATCATCATTTTGCGGTGACACCGACACTCGGGAGGGTCGCCACTACAAAATGTCGATCCTACCGGCAATAATGATCATCAAAGAAGCAAAAGTACATAAAAGTAGACAATTAAGTCAAGCTCACAAATCATATTATGTAACATCCCATTTCCAACTAGACCCCTAGGAGTGGTTTTGTCCATGGCTAGGTCATGACAAACCCTAGGAAGCCAGAAATGGGCCAAGAGATAGGAGACAAAGTGTGGAAAATCATCATGGTTTGCAAATAGTAGAACTCTAAACAATGGTTTAGGATGACCATGGGGCTACACCTTGACCCCAAGACCCTACCACAACACCCCCTAATACCTTGGGAGGCCCATTAGAGCCATAAGGACCCACTGGGGTCAATCAAAGAGACTCAATTGACCAAAGTCAACCCTAACCCAAAATGGGTCAAACTAGTCTACTTAGGGTCAAATGACCTACTCCTAGCCTAGAGGACTCCACCTATGCCCTCCTAACCCTAAAGTGAAGTCAAAGGGTCACTAAGGACAATTGGGGTCAGCCCTAGAGGCCAAGTTGACCCAAGTCAACTCAAGCCCCTAATCTGGTCAAAGTGCCCTTACTAAGGGTAGGTGACCTCTAAAGTGTAAGGTGACCCTACATAACCCCACATAGGCCTTAGGGGAGGCCAATGGGTCACCAAAGACCCAATGGGGTCAAACCAGATGATCAAATTGACCTAGGTCAACCCTAACTTAAGTCAAGTCAAACCTAGCCCAAATGGGCTAACCCAAGCCCAAGTCACTTCTTCCTTAGTCTAACCTCACTTTCATGATCATCATGACTAAGTGGGCTGCACATAGCCTATGGTGTTGACCAGTCAACATGGGTGACTAGGAGAGAGAAGGGAGCTTCCCTTCATGTTAATGGTGGAGAGAGAAGATGGGGGAGAGGAAGGGGAGAGTGGAAGCCGGCCAAAGGGAGGCCAATAGCCACTTTTAATGGCTGCAATCAACTCCTCTAGGGAAGAGGAGTTGATTCCAGCCGTTTCCCGGCCACCAAGGGGTAGATTCAGCCCCCCCCCCCCAACTCAACCCGAGCCACACCATTAATGGTGTTGAAGGGCATTGAAGAACCAGCCGCCCCCTCCCCAATTTCCCATTTAAACATCATCAGTGGGCAGAGGGGAACATTTTCGAGCATTTACCTGGAGGAGACAGGCCGTCCCACTGTGTTGTTGTAGAAGCCGAGCGCCGCCGCCGTCGACAATGGCATCCCGGCGCTCCTCCCGCATTCAGGACGCCAGGAAGGTCCTCCTCCTCTCCTTACCTCATGAGTAGATCATAGCATCCCTTAGGGCCAAGGTTCGGGCTCAATTGAGCCCGAATCAACTTTGGATTTTCATGGTTTCCGGCCGAAACTTTTCCTGGTAGAATCGCCGGAAATCGGCCCTCCGGCGGCCAAGCCGCCGCCTGGCGACGGCCACCACCTCAACGGAGGTGGTGGTGGCGGTGGCCGGCCGGGGAGGTGGCCGGATCGCCAGCGGCAGCTCTTGGAAGAAGTTCCAGGCGGGAGAAATCCCGACCGTTGGCTGAACGGGGAAGATGAAGGGATCTCGTTAATCTGTTGCACCAAGATTCGTGCATAGATGATAGAAAACTATAGCATATGAACTTCTGATTATTTAAATTTCTATCACACTATTTGTAATTATTAGTTTTAATTTTTAAAAAGACTTAGGCCCCTCTGCAGAAAAAGTCACCAACATAAAAGTTGTAGTCCTTTGTGTCTACTTTATTTTAAAATTAGTTTGAACCCATTTGGGTGCATGGTCTGACCAAGGCACCCATTTTGGTGGGACATATACTTAGGGCTAGGCAGTCATTAAACTGATTGCCCACACCTCATCCCTGGCCCAAATCACTTGAAATTTTGGCAGGGAGTCTAACTTAGATATACCTAGGGCTTGCCCAAAACTCAGAATTTTTAGAGACACTTTGCCTAAAGTTTTTTACTTTTATTTAATAATGCTAGGGTAATTTAATTAAGTGGTCAAATGACCTCCAAACCCTCCCAAATTTTGGAGAGTGGTCTTTGGAATCAAGACCTAGTTCTGTACAAAATTGTAACTCATTTGGACATGTTTTGGTTACGTAATCACCAGACCCTAGTTTGGCTTTAAGGAGATATTTTTGATTACAAGTGCACTATGGACTTATTGTGGTCCCCTCACCTCAACAGAGGCTGAGGTTTTTGACACTGATTTGGCATGGCCAATGTCACCCTCTTTAGGAAAATGGGATGATTTAGGCTTGATTTGCCCTAGGGTTCAACTTTAAACCCTAAGGATGGACTTTTGAGGGTTGTGAAGGACATGGGGGCACATGCCCTTGAATGGCCTTGGAGACTCCGTAGAATTGAGGGTAATTTAACCTAAGTTCTCTGGTAGGGACCTTAGAGGAGTTGGAGCAAGGTAGACACCTCAAAACCCTAACCCTAGATTTAGGGTAGGAGCACAAATTTGAAGTTTCAGCCACTAAACCTTCCCCAAAAGTTATGAAACTTTGGTAGAGTAGGTTTTATGCCATCTAGAACCCCTGGTAATTTCTATAGAATTTTAAGGATTTTATTCCTGGTACTTCATTTGTTAATTACCAAAAGGCCCAAAATGATGTTTGATTTTCTTATGGTTATTTTTTGCATTTGAATCTAATGAAACTTGGTCAGAGTTTCTTAAAGGACTAAGTGAATATCCCTGAATTTTATTATAATTTTTACTTGAGTTTATTTAGTACTTCCTTCACAAATCTTGGAAAGGGGCTTGGTAGAATAAAATTAATTAATGATGATTTATCTGTTGACAAATCATGATATTTAGGTTTTGATGTTTCTAGGCCACAAAGTACATGTAGAAATTTATTTATAATTTTTAGAGGTCTGTTTACAGAATTTCCTTTACAAGACCCTAATTTTGAGAATTGGATATTTAGTTAATTCAGGGAATAATTCTTTCAAAAAAAATTATGAAACTTTATGTGCCCTTATAATCATCCTGGAATTTGCTCTGAATTTTTGGAAGTATTTTTGTTGTACATCCCCTTTAAATGATTTATTATGAAATAAATTTAAAATAAAATTTAAGGGCTTAAACCTTGCTGAAAAATTGGGAGATTCTGAATTTTTAGATGATTATTCATTTTCCATTTAACATAAATTTAGTGGAATTTTATCTGGTCTAAAACTTGTACTTCATGTTCAAACTTGGAACTTTTGGTTATTAGAATAAATAAATAAATTATCAGTTAAATTATGAAAATTAGGAAATTATGGATTCAGGCTACAAATGCTAATATAGTCCCCCAATAATTATTATATGAGTACTGGATGATCATTTCGTATACTTCCCATGTTACGGGTCATATAGCTTAAGTGGTCTGCATTTAGTAAAACTGCAGGAAATCATTCGGGATATGAATTAGAGCACATGTGTTGGGTTTTGTTGGTTTGCTGGAAAGGATAAATGGAATTAGGTGCATCATTGGAAGATAAAGTGGGCAGGATGTTGTTTTGGCTAGGGTTTAGAGGCGCTCGGGTCTGACGAAAGATCGTCCTCCCCGAGGTGAGGTGGAGTCAAATCACCCTAGGATTAGCCTATCATAACATGAGAAAGTATGGGTAAGGGGGATCAACCAATAATAATAAGTACCTTGCCAAAGGGAACGCTGGGCGTAATCTCAACATAGTTCCTAGTGCCCCTTGAGAGCCCTTCACAGGGAATACCGGGGGCAGTCCTTGGTTAACGTAAACTCTATTAACAAGCTGAAAAGAGTAACATAGTAATTAGGGTTGCACCTTTCACAAACACAGATAGCACCGGAAGATAGTTGGGAGCTTCAGCTCGGATGGTTAAAAGAGGGACTTTGGGTCTGGGGAGCTTCGGCTCGATTGTTTGAGACGGACGTTTTGCTCCGGGGAGCTTCGGCTCATTTTTTTTTGATTATGCTAAATTTGCATGTGCATAAAAGGAAAGAGAATTTAAGGTGGTGGGTCTTCGGTATTGGAGGGTCGATGCACCGACGCCAATACGTTGACTCGGCAAGTGTGGTTAGCACTTCGCCAACAGAAGTCTGGTGCGCCAGCCGGCAAGAGTACGCAGGAGTTTGCTTCGTGCACCAAGCGTTGAGGCATACGATAGGTCTGACCGGTAGTGCTTTACTGGTTTAGAGGTGGTCGAGGCCCAACCCACCGCTTCCGTCTGCCACTACGGAGGTATCCTGGGAGGTTACGGCTCCAGAAAGGGGGAACTAAAGGTATGTGTGCACAGAGTCGGGTGTGTGTGTTGCACTTACATGTTCCATCATACCCACTTGCATGTCATAGCATAATCGTTTCATTTAACCCTGACACCTAAAGTATAAGTGGAATGGGACGCTTATACCTTAGGTCCTGCAAAACGACCCCTTTGTCTATAAGCTTGTGTGGGCAAGTTTATAAATTAAGGTCAATTTTGATATACATATTCACTGTTGTTTGATAACCGACACCCCAACGTATAAATCAATATGGGACCTTTTATACGATGGGAGCCTTGCAGAAGATCCCTTGGCTTATGTATTCTCACATAAGTGAAGGTTGCTTTTCATATTTCATCTTATTGTCATTATCTATTATAGAATTGCTAGTATAGGTCCGCTGCCATCTGTTTTGATTATTCTCCACCTTCAACTCCTCCCCTTTTTTCCTCTCCGCTCGGTGCCTAGGAGCCATGGGGGAAGGGGCGGGGGATGATAGGGCTTAGTCTTTTAGACTAACGGTTTTCGAACCGCATCATTTAGGGGATCGTGGAGCCCAGCATGGAGGAGCAGTCCCAGAGACCGGTGCGCTTGGAGGTGGGGCAGTCTAGCTCCGGAGTTCATACAGCCGGGACCGTGAGTCTCGACCTTGAGTAGTTTTTCTGCTTTTTCTTCCGCATGAGTGACTTTGTAGTGAGGATATGATGTACCGGGCTTTAGCCCGTATTTTAGCACTCTGATGTATTATTCTGTGGACACTCCCTTCGTGGAGATTTATTTACTATGTTATGTGATTTTTTGTGGACTGCTAGTTTGTATTTACATTATTGTGCTACTTTTCTGCGATCGAATTGGCCGGCAGAATCGGCGCTTTGTGGTGATGACCCTTCAGGGTGTGAAGGAGTCACCGCAAAACGGCGGTTATGGGCCTAATACCCCGGTGTTGAAAAATAAAAAAAAGGGGGTTTTACACATTAAATATATAAATGGGAAGGTATTTACACTACCAGGCCTAGCCTTTACGTACGCCTCCGAAGAACACACAAGAGTCACCACGTTCTATGCTGACTAACCGCTAGTCTTTTCCTTGGCTAAGTGTAAACCATACACGCCGAGTCATTGTATCGACGTTGGTGTGAACGACCGTCAAATACCGAAGACCCACCACTTTATGCATATCCAACCATGAATTTTCGATCCATCGGCTCCCCGGACTAACCTGTCTGTTATAACTACCTTCTGAGCCTACGGTTTGTCGGGCTAACTTTTCCATTTCCTTAACCACTGAGTCTACCTCTCGGATAACCCAATAAAACAAACCTCCCGAGTCATCGGGGTGAGTGAAAGTGAAGTCCTAGTATTTTTAATTGCTCTTTAAGATTTTAATCTTACGGTTTAAGGTTAGCCTTGGACTGCCCATGACATTCCCTGTGAAGTGTTCTCGTGGGCACTAGGAATTACGATGGGCTGAAGCCCAAAGCTCCCTTTCGCACGGTACTCATTATTATTGGTAACTACCCTTGTCCAGACCATCTTGGCATTACACTTGAATTAACCCTAAGTGTATTTAGACTCTTTCTCAATGAAAAGACGATCCTTCGTCAATCCAGAGTACAACCTTGCCTCTAGTCAACCAGGCTCTCACTCCCTGCCTTCCACTGGTGACCTTATTTATTCTCAACAAAACCAGATACACCAACTTTCTCACCTTCCCATATAAAGGCATACGTGTTACCCTATTTCTACGGTTTTATTGTGTGCAGAACTAATGAGCTACATGGCGTGCATGAAAGGTGATACTCCAAATAATCATCCAAATGGCCTAAGATTACTATTGGGGGTCTATCATGATATTTTATGAATAAATTCAGAAGATTGTAATTTTGGAACTTTATTTGGTATTTATTATATTTTCTGCAAAATCAGGCCACCTATGCTTTTGCACACCAAATATACTTTTATGATAGGGTATGACCTTAACAAAATTATGGTAAACTATTAACATAAAAATAATAATAAATACCCAAAGTCCCAATTTTCCAAGGTGTATTTGACCTTCAACCAATTAATGGATAAATAACCACAATATTATGATAAATAGGGAAAAATTAAACCAACAGACCAAAACTTATGAGAAAATTACTAGATGATAAATATGCCCAGAAAATTTTAATGACCAATAATTATAATTTTCCAACTCCAATTGATCACATAAATAAATTATATTAAAATATTCAACTTAGGACACTTTGTGAAGGATCTTATATGAAACTTCTTCCAATATTTATATAAAAGTTCACAGAGCATGATTATATCCTAAAATATTCCCTGACAAAGTTTCAAAATTTTCCAGTAAGCATATAACTGTAAAATAATTATTTTGTGATTGAATTAATCTTAGGGTTTGTGAATGAAGTACTAAAATTATCAATCCAAAATTCACAATAAAATTCATATTGAACAATAATATCATCTAATTAAGATCACTGTATAAATTTCATGAGTATCCAAATTCCTTTGAGCATATAATTAAATATTGGACCCAAGTGCCCTAAACTATCTGTAGTTATTTTAAAGAGGTGTAGGTTCCTAGAAATTCTAAAACCATTTTTCAGAGACTATTTTTGCCTTAAAAACTCACCAACCAAGTTCCATGCCCATCCATGGACATACTATTTCATGTCCTTCTCTAGGCCCCAAACCTCATCTCTAGGGCCTACACTAGAGTCTTAGGGCATATCTACCCCATACCACTCAAATTCTCTTGAGGGGGTGTTTTAGATGACTTTGAGGCAGTGGCCTAAGTTTCATCCCTTTTGGATGATGTTTGGTCACTCAAGCCATCAATCAACCTTTGCCCAAATTTCCCCTTAAGGGACCCACATTTTGGTTACATCAAAACCTAATCAAATCAGTCCCAAATGGGCTGAGATTTTTATCAGTGACCTATCATAACCCTAAGAGTCATCCACCAAAATTTTGTGAAATGGTGAGGTCATTAGACCACCTAATTAAATCATATATAATTTATTAAATTTTTACAAAAACTGTAGGAAAATATTTTCTAAAAAATCCCATTTTGTACATGATGACTGTGCCTATATAACTAGCCTATGGTCCAAATTTCAAAGCATTTACCTGCCTGGTTTAGTGGGAGCACTCAATTTAGTCTCTGTTCAAGCCTATGTATAGGCTGCAACATATTGGGTGTTATGGTCAAACCAGTGCTCCAAATAGGTTGAAATCAATTTTCGAAAAACTAGACTTCAAGGGATATAATTTGATGTTAACCATTATTCCATAAAAGGCATCTAAGTATTTTTAATAATTAAATCTAACTATAGTATAATGTGTGACAAAATGTTTAAATTAAATGAAATATATTAAAATCGGCCAGCAATAATCCTAAAGCAAGAATCGACGGCATCTCGTCGTCTTCTACCTTGAGCCAACAGCCAGGATTGGCCCATCCTGGGCCATCTTTGCCCGTGAATTACCGGCCACCCACTCCTCCTCCCGGCCGGCCACCGCCACCACCACCTTCGTTGAGGTGGTGGCTGGCGATTCGTGGTGGTGGGCCGGCTGGAGGTGGCCGGAACAGTGAGTTGAGAGTGGAGGAGAAAGCTTGAAAAACAAGCTTTCGGCCTGCTTGATCTGGGGCCAATTGGACCCGAACCATGCTGCCAATAGAAGTGGATCTATCCATTGAGAAAGAGGAGAGGAATAACACCTTCTGATGTGGCTGGAGTCGAGCAATCGCTGTGTCGCCATGGCCGGTGGTGGAGCCGCTTGGTGCTCTACAACTCTACAGCCAAAGGGCTCAGCTCCTTCAAAGTATAGATGGAAATGATTGCTCTGGACCTGGTGAAGCTTTTAAAATGTTCATATGGGGAGAGGAGAGGCCATGACTTGATTTCACCATTAATGGCCATGAAGAAGGTTTTCGGCCAACTAAAGTTCTCCTCTCCTAGTCACTGCCATGGCCAGGAAAACCCTCTGGTCTTCTCCTAACTTACCAAGTGAGATGAATCCATCCATGGGAATTGACTGTATATGCTCTTGGACTCCCTTGGCCATGAATGGTCTCTCTTTCTCACTTTCTCTCTCCTCCATTAAAGGGGAAGTGGAGCTTTCACTCTCCTAGTCACTATTTCCAGAAAATGAGTGGCATTTTGGATAATTCTAAACCTCATGAGGCTAGTGGACCACCTCAATTGGGCTTAGCTCAAATGGATTGGGCTATGTTAGGTCAACTTGAGTTGATTTGACCTAAACTAGGGTTGAGTTGACTTTAGTCAAATTGACCTTTTGGGTTGACCCCAATGGGTCCTTAGTGACCCATTTGCCTCTCCTAAGGTCTAGGAGGGGTTGTGTAGGGTTGGTTTGGCACCTTGGGGGCCACTTGACCCTTAGTTATGGCACTTTGACCATTTTAGGGCTAGGGTTGACTTTGGTCAACTTGACCTCTTTAGCTGACCCCAATGGGTCATTGGTGACCCATTGACCTCCCTTAAGGGTTAGGAAAGTCTAGGTGAATTTGTCTAAGGGAAGGTCAATTGCTCCTATGTAGGTTAGTTTGACCCATTTTGGGTTAGGGTTGACTTTGGTCACTTGACCACTTTGATTGACCTCAATGGGTACTTGGTGACCCTATGGACCTCCTAAAGGGTTAGGGGTGTTGTGGTGGGGTCCTGGAGTCAAGTTGAAGCCCTAAAGTCAAACCCTAAGTTTGGTGATGAGGTTGTGTTATAGATAAACAAAGGTGATTTTCACCTTCATGCCTTTGTTCACTTGGCCTCATGAGCTTCTAGGATTTTGTCATGATCTAATCAGGACAAAATCACTCCTATGGGTCTAGTTGTTTGAGGGATATTACATGGTGCTATATTTATTAAGCCATTTTTATTGAGGTATATTTATTGAGCCATATTTATTACATCATATTTTTTTGCTCCAAATTTATTAAAATATATTTATTGCCACATATTTATTGTGCAATAATTATTATGTCATATTTATTGCACCATATTTGTTTATTGCTAAACATGTCCGAATAAATAAACTTGTTAGCCAACAGATTGATTTTTTCGAGCTTTTTTCAATGGGATTTTTCAGGTTGAAAATAGACAACTGAATAAAAAGGTGGCCTCTGTGACCCTTTCCTCAACGAGCCACTCCAGTTAGCGGTCTCGTCTTCACATTCATAGTCTTGAGCCATCCACTGCACTCTGTCTCTTGAAGGTCAAGTCTTTATGCTTCTTCCTCCATTACAAAATTGTGCATTGATCTTGTATCCGTCAAGGCTTTGGTAGCTATGTTGTTGATCCTAGCCTCAATGTACATGAGCCCTTTTTTAGTTGTCTTCTCTACAGGTTTCAGATTCAAGGCATTTAGAAGTTGCAAAAAACATATTTATGTTGTACCTTCTTTGTTTTCGGGTCACTTGCATTCTCCTCTTATAGTGCTACGAGTGAACCGAGTTTTGGGCACTTATTCATCATGTGTGGTCCCTTGCATAGGTAGCATCCATATTTTGGCATAAAGCTCTTGCCTCTATTATCCATGTCCATCCCATAAGTAGGATCTCAGTCTCCTCTAGGTGGTCTCTATGACCCTTGCCTTTCTCCCCCACCATTGGTGTGGTCATTCTTAAAGATTTTCTTTGGAGCATCGATTGATGGTATTTGGAGCTCTATCATGCGCAATTACTACATCTAAGGTCTTTGCATCCCGCCAATGTACTTCTTACTTTACCCAATTTTGAAGATCATCTTTGAAGTTGAAGAGTTGGTCTTCTTCGGACATACCAGCTGGTACCATCAGCATCAAGGTTCGAAACTCCTTTATATACTCTATGAGTAAACCTTTTTTCTTTAGCTCCTTCAACTTCTTCCTTACCTTATTTACAACATTTTCATGATAGAAGCGCTTCCTGAATTCAATCTTGAACTCCTCCCATGTGTCTAGATTGCATGCTCATTTCTTAATATTTGTAAACTTCCTTTTCCACCAAAGTGTTGCAATATCTAAAAGATAATAGCTTATAGTTTTTACCTTCAGTGCCTCCTCTGTGAGATACATCCTTCAAAGTATACCTCAATTTGATAAAAAAAATTTGTTCAACCTCATTTGCATCTCTCTTTTTGATAAAGGGTTTTGGCTTAGGCACATCGATCTTTGGGTTTACCACAATCCCATCTTGCCACCATTAGCGATGACCTTCCTGCATACAGCCAATTCTTCCTCCAATTTGGCAATCCACACTTCATAGTCATCCTCATGGTGATCACACCTTTGTGTAAGCTCTGAGTTTGCATCAAGGCAAGCTTGAATTTGAGCTTTCAATAGATCTAGCTTTCTTCAAGTCGGTACCACTTGATTGATGGACTCTAGTTCTCCACGAACATGTAGGTGGTCCTCTTCCACCGCCATCATACGCTTGTCCCAATCCATCAAGTTAATATTCAAGTGTTTGAGCTCGTGAGATTTGATTTAGCTTCTCTTCCTCCTTTTAGTTTGTTGTCTCGCCTCCCGGACACACACATCAATGCTCACGTTATTCATTTCACCAATCATCTTACCTTCTTATGTACCAACCACTTACTTGAGTCAACCTGACTCTGATACCAACTGTTACAGACTTGTCTTTTTACAAGCTCTCGTGCGGCCTTAACTCCTCTTTGCCACTCCGCATAATCAAGCTAAGTCAGCCTCTCCCTGCGAGAACTAGGTGGTGATGAAGAAAAGGATAATAAAACAACTCAAGAGAACTCATAATTGAATGAGAAAAGAACTGAAAATACTTTACGAGAAATTGGATCCAAACTTGGATGATTATAAATGAGGGAGACTTCCTCTTTTATAGGCCCCAAAAGAGTGTACCTATAATGTACAAAATATTATAGACTCCTATTATTCTAATTTTTTCTACACTTTTTTTGTCTTGTACATGATTTTTTTAGAAGGATCAATACGCATCTCTTTACCCGTATCTTAGATGAGTTCACCAGACATATCCAACAAGCAATATCTTGGTCTTTATTATTTATGGATGATATCGTTTTGTTTGATGAGACGTGCGAGGATGTAAATGCAAAACTTGAATCTTGGCGAGATACTTTAGAAAAGAAGGGTTTTAGGTTGAGTAGGGCAAAGACAGAGTATATGGAGCTTAAATTTAGCAGTACAAGGACAGATGACTTCGTTATTAAGTTGGGTAATCACGATGTTTCTCGTAGTGAGTGTTTTAAATATCTTGGATCGATAGTTCAAAAATACGGAGGTATTGATAAAGATGTGGTGTAACACCCCAAAAAGGTGTTGGTGAGCGCAGGTTAAACGTCGACCTGGGCTCGACGAAAATCGTCGACCGGAGCTCGATGAATATTGTCGAGAGGAGCTTGGCGAATATCATCTAGCAGAAATTGGCGAAAAGGTTGACCGTCGAGCAGAGCTCAACGATTATGGCCTGTTATATGAAATCTTTCCCGTTTAACGAACTAAATCCTGTTCGATGAACTTACTCCCGACCGACGAAGTTCGTTCGATGAAATTAGCCCGCAAGACGATTTGTCGAAAAAGGAAGATATTGCCGAGTGACGATAGTGGGTATCGCCATATGGCGATAGCAGGAAGCGTTGAGACGTCACTCGACGCACTCGACGCTCTCGACTCACCCAATGACTGAAAGCATTCAGTGGTTTGATATCACGGGCGACAGTGGATATCGACGGGCGATAGTGCCACGTGGCGTGAGACACGTGTCGACTTAGCTGTTAAGCGGCCAATAAGCGGTGGTTGACCTAGGTCAAAGCGATCAAAGCAGTCAAAGCGGTGAAGTCAATATCGCTGAGTGGCGACAGTAGATATCCCCAGGCGATAGTGCCAAAGTTGACCAGTCAACTCAAATCGTTGGCTTTGCTTTATTTTGACTTAGAGATTATGTGGCTGGGATTATTCCCGAGGCACTTAACCAGAGAAGAATAGGAAGGAGGTTTCATTCTCTTTCTTTCTCTCTCTCTCTCTCTCTCTCTCTCTCTCTCTCTCTCTCTCTCTCTCTCTCTCTCTCTTCCTTTTTTGATTTTCCTTGAGTAAAAAAGAAGAAGAAGCTAAGGAAGTGCTAAGCTTTGTGAGCTCGTTGAAGGAGATCTTGTGGTCGGAGGCCAGATCCGAGGATCGAGAAGAGGAGAGTGACGTGCTCCGTTCCATCCGCATATAAAAGCTTCGCCATGGCTCCGAAGAGAACTTCAAGGGTAATGAACTTCTTCCTTGGACATGTGAAGTCCTTATTTGGCATACACATGGATTTCCCCCACCAAAAGGTGGAATGATGAGGGATTTCCGTTGGGTTGATTCTTGAAATCCCCAAGAAGTCTTGCATATTGATCCGAAAATGTGTAGTACGGAATAGACATACTGTGTGAAGCTCATCTGGACAGGTTAGTCTGGATTGGTGATGTTTTATTTTGTGCACGGGAGAAGACTCCACGTATAAACGAGTATTGTGTGGAGTCAGTGGGTTGGGCATGTGATGTATGTTTTGGTTGGGTACAAAAAGAGAGTTCTGTCGCTAACATCAGGCGGTCGTGGATGTCGTTGGAAATAGCTCCTAGTTAACCTATGATTGTGAAGTCAGTCCTTCGGGGAAAGTGTAGCTATTGTAAGTTATGCGCCCATAAAGGCCGATGAGCCGAACGGATAAGGGGATGCCGACCCGCTTCAGTCTAGACATTGAACTGGCGATTTGAGCAACATGTAAGGGCTGAACTGGCTCCGCGTGATGGATGTGTAACTTGAGTGCCTAAGTGAACGGCTTCGTTAGGATCACATCATGAGAGTCTTGGGTTGTTCTCCATCAAGACTAAAGTCTCCGGCCGTGGGCTGTGGAGCATGAATGCTCAAGTTTTACCGTTGGGTTTGCGACCTGAGAACGGTGGTGGGACCCTGGTTTTCCGGTACACCGATAATGTGTCATGAGTGCACGGAGCGTCGGGTCGTGTTAGAAAGTAGAGAACAAGAAGCGAAAAGTAGAGAACAAGCGAACAAACTTTTGAATAATTGAAATTTTATTATCCAAAAAAGATATCATTTACAAAGGTATGGCCTCCCTTATATAGAATGGAGGAGATAAGAAAGAGAGTATACAAACAATGTGGGACTAAACCTTTACAGTACTGAGCGGCTAGAATAATGGAGATCGCATAGGCCGCGCGGTTAGACAGATGGGCTAACCGCTCGGCAACTCCAGCAGGATAGAACAAATCGCAGAGGTAGACCGATAGACCGCCCGGTTTACAGACCGCTGGATCAGACCGCTAAGCCGCTCGGTCAACAAACCGCTGGATCAGACCGCTAAGCCGCCCGGTCTAATACTTCAACACTCCCCCTCAAGCTGGAGCATAGATATCAATCATGCCCAGCTTGTCACAAATGCGGAAGAAGGAAGTAGAAACCGGCTTGGTGAAGATATCTGCCAACTCCTTGTCAGAGGTGACAAAAGGAGTACAAATCTGATTCTTCAAAATCTCCTCCCGAATGAAGTGACAGTCAACCTCTATATGTTTCGTTCTCTCATGGAAGACCGGATTTCTGAATATGTGTATAGCGGCCTTGTTGTCACAGAACATAGGGAGAGGACAATCATATACCTCGCCCAGGTCAAGCATGAGAGCCCGCAACCACTTTAACTCACACGTAGTTGACGCCATACTCCGGTATTCTGCTTCGGCACTGGATCTGGAAACACAGACTGTTTCTTGCTCTTCCAACTCACGAGATTACCTCCAACAAAGGTACAAAAACCTGACGTGGATTTACGATCGCCTTTGTCATCCGCGTAACTTGAGTCTGAGTAGGCCTCAACCCTCAGATGGCCATTTTTCTGGAAGAGTAACCCTCTGCCCGGTGCTGCTTTGATATACTCTAAAATCTTCAGGGCGGACTGAAGATGACACTCCCTGGGAGCTTGCATAAACTGACTGACCTTTCCTACAGCGTAGGCGATGTCGGGTCTAGTCACCGTGAGATAGATGAGTTTCCCTACCAAACGTCTGTACCGTGTGACATCAGATAGAGGAGGCGATTCATCCGTCCACGTTTTGTCTTCTCCAACAGCCATGGGAAGATGAGCTGGTTTGGCGCCTGTCAAGCCTGCTTCTCGAAGAATATCAAGGGCATACTTCCGTTGAGAGAGAACCAAGGAGTCAGGTTTCCGAGAGATTTCTATCCCCAAAAAGTATTTTGGGGAGCTCATATCCTTCGTGACCAAGTGCTGACGGAGGTGCTTCTTCGTCAAGTCCACCCCATCTCGGTCATCACCAGTAAGGAGAATATCATCCACATATACGGCCAAAACCACCAGTCCCGAGGCCGTTTTGCGAATGAATAAGGAGTGATCGGCCGAACTCCTTTGAAAGCCGATGGTTGCCACAATACCACTGAATTTTTCGAACCATGCCCGAGGGCTCTGCTTTAGGCCATAAATGGCCTTCTTCAAATGACAGACACGTGTCTCCCCCTGAGCAACATACCCAGGAGGTTGCTCCATATAGACGTCCTCCTGAAGATCGCCATAGAGAAAGGCATTCTTCACATCAAGCTGGGAAATATCCCAAGCCCGGTTAACAGCCACAGAAAAGAGAACTCGGATGGTGCTGAGGCGAGCAACCGGAGAGAAGGTATCAAAGTAATCAACGCCATAAGTCTGAGTAAAGCCCTTGGCCACCAGCCGGGCTTTGTAGCGATCCACAGTGCCGTCGGGGCGAAACTTCACAACAAAGACCCAGCGACAGCCAACCACATCAGTGCCCACGGGAGGAGGAACCAGGGTCCAGGTACCCCGTTCAGTAAGAGTAGCCATCTCCTCATCCATGGCAGACTTCCAATGAGGGAGAGCGAGAGCCTCCTGGTAGGTACGAGGAGTAGAAGTAGCAGAGATAGCCAAGGCAAAACACCTGCGAGAAGGAGAAAGCTGATCATAAGAAACAACAGCCGTAAGCGGGTGTTGAGTACACGCCCGCACCCCTTTGCGAAGGGCAATGGGAACATCCAGATCATCGGAGCGTCGGCGACGGGAGCGTCAGCGACCGGAGCGTCCGTGGCGGAGAAGGCTGGCCCGGGACTAGAGAGAGACGGCAGCGGAGAGGAGGTGGAGGGGTGGGTGGGGAGACGGACTGAGAAGGAGTCGGTGGAGGAGGAGACGAAGGTGGGAAAACGTCGAGAGGTGTGGAAGGAACGGAGATATCAGAAGGAAGAGAAGGAAGAGAAGAGGAAGGAGAGAAATAGGAAGCATTTTCGAAAAAAGTCACATCTGCGGAGACAAACTGCTTGCGGAGAAGGGAGTCAAAGCAGCAATAGCCTTTTTGAGTGGTAGAGTACCCCAAAAAGACACATTTGGTGAAACGGGGGGAAAGCTTGTCACGGGTAGCGGAGGGAGCGTGAACAAAGGCCGTACAGCCAAAGACACGGAGAGGAAGAGGAAAAGGTTCCTAGTGGGGGTAGAGGAGGGAGAAGGGAGTCCGGCCGTGGAGGACCGTGGAGGGAATGCGATTGATAAGATAGCAAGCGAGGAGCACAGCGTAGCCCCAGTAGGAGCGAGGGACGTGCATCTGCGCCATGAGAGTACGCGCAACATCAAGCAGGTGACAGTTTTTACGCTCCGCCACCCCATTCTGTTGGGAGGTGTAAACACAAGTCGTTTGATGAATGAGGCCGTGTTGGTGAAAGAACGCGGAGAACTCATGAGACAGATATTCCTTGGCATTATCAGAACGTAAGACTTTAATAGAAATAGCAAATTGAGTCTTAATCATAAAGTAAAAAGATTGCCAAACAGAAAATAGTTCAGAGCGATCCTTTAAGAGATACACCCAGGTACATCGAGTAAAATCATCGATAAAAGTGACAAAATAGGAACTGCCCCGACCAACTGTGAGGGTAGGAGCAGGACCCCATACATCAGAATGAATAAGATCAAAAATGCGAGAGGAGCCACGGCCTTGCTTCGGCGGGAAGGAGGAGCGATGATGTTTGCCAAGCTGACACGCATCACAGTTGAGCGGAGAACTGGTGGGAGGTAAGTGGGGCAGAAGCTGACGAATAAGCCGAGGAGGAGGATGTCCAAGACGAAGATGCCACTGAAGGAGATCGGTGGAGGAGGAGTAGGCAGAAAGAGCGGAAAAATCGTCGAGGAAGTAGAGGCCGCCGCTCTCAGTCCCAGTAGCAATCGTCCGCTGGGTCCTCGGGTCCTGAAAAGAACAAGTAGTGAGAGTGAATAAAACGGAGCACTGAAGTTGCCGGCATAAAGTAGTAACAGATAACAAATTGCACGGGAACTTCGGGACATAGAGGGTATCCTCCAAGCAAAGCGATGGAGTGAGTTGAACCATGCCCATCCCATGAATCGAAGACGGGGAACCATCCGCCACACGAACTGGGGGTAAGCGGTCATGGGTCTCAAGACGGGAGAAGCAATGAGGGTTGCCCGTCATATGATTGGTGGCACCGGAGTCAATCAGCCATTTACCTTGGGTAACGACGTGGGCACTACCTGACGTCGTGGCCACAGAGGCAGACGGCCTAGAAGAGGCGGAGGCCGAAGGAGCATCACCGGAAGGGCGAAGATGAGGATGTTTCTGCCAGCAGCGGTCAACAGTATGACCAGTACGATGACAGTGAGAGCAGAAGAACCGGGAGGAACCCCGTCCGCCAGAGGGGCTTCGGCCACTCGCCCCCCCCCCCCCCCCCCCCCCCCCCCCCCCCCCCCCGCTGAGCTTGGTGAGCAGAGGAGTCCTGGGAAGGGGGGGAGGCCAACAGAGGCCGCTGGAGGAGCGAAGTAACGGCGGCAATGCGAGCCGCAGTGGCATCCAAAGTAGGAGATTCCGCCTCACCCAAGATCTGCTGGCGGATCATATCATAAGAGTCGGGAAGACGAAGAAGATAACAAACAACCAGGAGTTCCTGGAAGTGTTTGTGCTGGTCGGCCAAGTCCGCGGAGAAGGGGCGATTCTGGAGGATTTCAGCCCCAAGGGCCTGAACCTGCTGATAAGCCGCAGCTGGGGACATGGAAGGGCGGGCGAAGAGGTCCGCATAGAGAGTATAAATGCGGGACGTCTGGCCCCCCTTAGAATAGAGAGCAGCGAGGTGAAGCCATGCGGCCTTGACCGTCTCATCATGGCGAATGACGGGAAGGCACTCATCAGAAAGGCTGTTGGCCAGCCAGGTGCGAACAAGAGCATCACTCGCATCCCAGTCATCAAACTCAGGAGAGGTGCGAGGAGGAGGGTCATCGGTGAGGTGATGACGCTTGCGTTGAGAACGAAGGAGAAAGGTGAAAGAGACGCTCCAATCGGGATAGTTGGAGCCCACAAGCTTGGAAAGGGTGCCAAGGTTGCCCGAAGGAGGAGGAGGAGAAGGAGCTGCAGGAGTAGTGGTGAGACCGGAGGTAGTCATAGAACCCGGAAGCAGAAGAAGCCGCACGAACAGGAGCGGTTAGAAAACAGAGGAAGCCGCGCGAACAGTAGCGGCTAGAAAGAGGCACTGCGGGGAAGAGGTCGCGCGGACTGAAAAGGCCGAGCGAACAGAAGAGAGGAGAAGAGCAGGTGACCGCGACCAAGATGCGGGTAAGAAAGAGACAAACCGCACGGTCAGGCAGATCACAGCAGCGGCTAGAAGGCGGTCAAAGGCTCGGCGGGGAAGAAGTCGCACGAACTGAGAAGCCCGAGCGAACAGAAAAGAGGAGAAGAGCTGGCGACCGCGACCAAGATGCGGGTGAGAAAGGAACAACCCGCACGGTCAGGCAGATCACAGCAGCAAACCGCGAGTAGAGAGACAATACACACGCGGACAGGGACAGACCGCAACGACTAGGAAGTCGGAGAGGCAAGAAAGAACAAGGAGCGCGGCGACAACGAAACAGGTCGCTGCGACAACAAGGAGAAGGAGAAGAGAACCAAGAAGGAGCAAGCCGCGCGAACAGGTTGGCGGACAAAAACAAGCCGCGCGGATAGAAACAGGCCGCGCGGATAGAAGAGAGGGCAAGCCGCGAATCAAGTCGCAGAGCGCGGAAAAGAAGTCGCGAACAACAGAGGGCGCACAGAATCAAGAGGAAATGACCGTGTGCTCTGATACCATGTTAGAAAGTAGAGAACAAGAAGCGAAAAGTAGAGAACAAGCGAACAAACTTTTGAATAATTGAAATTTTATTATCCAAAAAAGATATCATTTACAAAGGTATGGCCTCCCTTATATAGAATGGAGGAGATAAGAAAGAGAGTATACAAACAATGTGGGACTAAACCTTTACAGTACTGAGCGGCTAGAATAATGGAGACCGCATAGGCCGCGCGGTTAGACAGATGGGCTAACCGCTCGGCAACTCCAGCAGGATAGAACAAACCGCAGAGGTAGACCGATAGACCGCCCGGTTTACAGACCGCTGGATCAGACCGCTAAGCCGCTCGGTCAACAAACCGCTGGATCAGACCGCTAAGCCGCCCGGTCTAATACTTCAACAGGTCGTATGGTCGATGTTTGTGATGTATTGATGGTGTGTGAGTGCACATCTTGTGATATATCTGCTTGTAAAATGATATGCCTGCAGGGAAGGAATACCGCTTCCCCGAGTAAGGGGTAGGGACGTTATAAATTGGTCAGCTAAATGTTGATCGTTGCTTTCTTTGCCACCGTTGCGGTGGTTTGTCCTCATGTAGGTACTGGAGAGCCGAGCGAAAAAAGAGTGTGCTGAAGCCCTTGTTGTTGCTGCTACTGCTATGCTGGCCTTCGAAAGACCAATTAAAGAACTATTTTGATATTTTCATGTGTGGTTGGCCTGCGTGTCGATGTATGTAATCCACACTAGTGAAGAAAACCTGTAAGGCCTTAAGTCCAAATATTTTCTGTAGTTGTAGACATTCCTTTGCGGGATATATATATTGATGGTTTATATATATATATATATATATATATATATATATATATATATATATATATATATATATATATATATATATATAGTGGACTTTCATGGTTGTTGAGTTCAGTCTTAATCCCCTAATACTTATGCTAGAATGCTCTGAGCTAGGATGTGTATTGTAACCTTTGATATTAACATGTGACCCCGCCATCTATTCTGTGGTATATAGTGTGGGGCCCCGGACAGACCTTCTATTATATGTCATTTAACGGATGGAGGTGTTACAATTTGGTATCAGATTATTTTGGTCTTCCTCCTTCGAATTCGTGGTCGAATTCTTTGAGGAACCTGCATGTTCCTACTATATTGTTGTTGCTTTTGCCAAGTTGCTAAAGTGCATCTTTTACACGTATAGGTGACTCGAAGTGGTGTGTGGCAGTTTGATACCCAGCGTTCTGATGAGAGTATGACACTAGTTGAGATGCGTACACCTCCTCTGTCTGCGGAGACTGTACGTGTTGGGTCCATTGCCCACAATGTTCCCTATATTGGATTTAAAGAGACATCTTCATCAACACTAAGAGCATAGTTGTATTTGATGTTGTTTAAGTTCATCATGTGCAGGATGTTTCATGGAACAAGTCTAGAAAGGTTGTCTAAGTGATGTGATAAGTGGTCACAAAGTGAAGATGCTGGAAATGTAGGAAGTAGCCTAAGTTGCCAAGTCAGGTAAACTCTTACCTATGTTGTGGGCCGATAGAAATCTATCTAAATCCACAAGCATTGAGTGATGATGACACACTCAACGCCATACAACAAAAGGTTGTTAGTAGAACTCAGTTCAGAAATTCGTCGAACTAAGTTCAGAGTTTGTCGAGCTTAGCCCATCATTCATCGAGCTAAATTCAGAGTTTAAGATTCTGAGTTCGCCGGGCCCAGTTCAGGAATTCGTCGAACTAAGTTCAGAGTTCGTCGAGCTGAGCTCACCATTCGTTGAGCTAAGTTCAGAGTTTGAGACTCTGAGTTCGTCGAGCTCAGTTCAGAAAATTCGTCGAACTGAGTTCAGAGTTTGTCGAGCTTAGCTCGCCATTCGTCGAACTTAGTTCGGTTAGTCAAACTAAGTTCAGAAATTGGGCTAAGGTAAAAAAACATCGAGACAACTGAGACAGCTGAGAATCTCAATACAAAAGCTCTGAGAGAAATGTTGGTCTCAACAAAACTGCTGAGACAGGAGACGCCAGAGAAGCATGAAGATTTTGCTTAAGGCAACAGCGTCGAGACAGCTGAGACAGCTGAGAAGCTCAATGCAAAAGTCCTGAGAGAAATATTGGTCTCAGCAAAATAGCTGAGAAGAAACCATTGAGATAGAAGATAGTCTCAGCTGAGAAGAAGAAAGTGTTGAGACCGCTGTTAAGAAACCGCTGAGACAGAAGACAGTCTCAGCTGTGAAGAAAGAACCGTTGAGACAAGTTAGTCTCAGCATAACAGCTGAGACAACTGTTTGTCTCAGCATAACCGCTAAGACAACTACTTGTCTCAGCATAACCGTCGAGACAAGTGTTTGTCTCAGCAGAGATCATGAAAGCGCTGAGACAGTTAAGCAGAAAAATGATTAAGGCAAAAAACGTTGAGTGGAGGTTGCTCACTCAACGCTGTCAACACCCAGTGAAGATAGAATTTTGTCTAAGGAGTTTTGCGTTGAGTGATTCTCACACACTCAATGCCAAACAGCAGATATCTGATAAAGCAAGTTGGCATTGAGGGAAGCTGAATCACTCAACGCCTAGAAACAGATTTCAATTCTAAGTAGTTTGGCGTTGAGTGAAGGTTACTCACTCAACACCATGAGACAGAAAATCTGTCTAAGTGTTTTGGCATTAAGTGATGCTTACTCACTCAACGCCTATGCTAATGTTGTTTGATTTTTGGTCAAGTCCATAGCTGGTGACGTCAGCAAGTCAACATGTCAACATATTTCAAATCAGTGGAGGGATGGCTACAGTACGCGACAAATGTTGTCGCAGACCTACTGTACAATAGTTGGCGTTAAAGCAAGGTTGTTGTTAGATATTAAATATGTGGGGCCCACTGCTCAAGCTTATTACTTGCCATTAAATGTGTGGGGCTCACTGCTCAAGAGTCGTTGGGTCAAAATCAATAAAATGAAAAAGGCATGCAGAGGAAGATAGACTTCGGGTAAAAGAAATCAAGGAGTTCTTCTTCTCCGTCATTGTTGTGGAGCAAAAGAGCAGGAAGCTCAAGTCAGCAAGACAAAGAGCAAGTTAGCTGTTGACATCATCATTGACAACAGCAAGATAGCTGGTGTGATCTTTATCTGCACCAGCAAGCAAGTCCAGAGTATTTCTCTGAGGAAAGAGAAAGCATCCAAGGGCCGACCCTTGTTGCAAGTTCTTCACAGTTCCAGTTGTACAAGCATCCTAAATATTTTAATCTGGAAGTTGTGAAGAGAAGAATCTTGAAGAAGCAGAGATCTGATAGAAGACTCAAGGGACTTATCCATAGAAGTCAAAGTCTGGGCTGAATCACCTCAGCCCAGGAAAGGAAGAAGAGGCAGAGCCATCCTTGTATGCAAAGTTAGAGCTGAGATTTTCTCAGCCCAGGTAGCAGTAATTAGCTGCAGTAACTTCACTGACCAGCAGGAAGAATCTCTAGTGTTGTTAAGGAGTAGTTAGGGCTGAGCTTCAGGCTTATTTCAGGAAGAGGCAGAACTTTGCTCTGCAAGTCACTTACATCTCAAGTAATTACTTGTTGTTGTGGACGTAGTTAAGACTAAGTACTTCTTAGTTCAGTGAATGTAGACTCAGGAAATAAATTCTTGTAGTCATTATTGGGCTGAGTCTATCTCAGTCAAGAATCTTGACACGAAGAAATATCTCTCGTGTCAAGAATATCCACCAACCCATCTTCATCCTGTAGGATCTAATTGTGGATCTGAGTTGTAGGTCTTAATTGCCTGAGTTAGGAGAGTGCTTCTCTCTAAGGTAGGATCCAAGTACGGATCTGAGCTGTAGGGCTTAATTGTCTGAGGTAGGAGAGTGTTTCTCTCTGAGGTAGGATCCAAAAGTGGATCTGAGTGTAGGGCCTTTTGGCCTGAGATAGGTGATAAGCTTGTCACTGAGTTGTAGGTGCCCGGAAGGGCAATGAGCTGCAGCACTCTGAGAGTAGGGCTTTGTGTCTGAAGTTGTAGGGCTGAAAATCCTGAGCTGTAGGCCTTAGAGATAAGGCTGAGGTAGGTGGCTTGCGAGTCACTGAGTGTAGGAGCAATGCAGAGCTCTAAGGTAGGATCCTTTGTGGATTTGAGGTAGGGCTGTCCTCCCAGCCTGAGTGTAGGGCTTAACAGCCTGAGGTAGGTAGTCTGCTGACCATTGAGTTGTAGGCCTTTGTGGCTAAGAAGTAAGTCTTGGAGGAGACTTAGAGATCCTAAGGGATCTAAGGTGTAAGCTCTTAGGAGCAGTTTGGAGGTGTTTGTGCCTAGTCCAACAAGATAGTTGTATAGGTAGGAGGGAAAGTGGATGTACCCAATTGGGGAACCACTATAAATATCTGTGTGTTTTTCTGTGGTTTTTTTTCTTTTCTTACTTGCAGTTGTTAAGGACAAACTCTATATCACCCTAAACTGAAAGCTAAAAGAAAACAACAAGATATTATAAAGAAAACAAAAGATGGTCACTAAAGACTAAGAAACCTATTCATCCCCCCCCCCCCTCTAAGTAATTTAGCTATCCTTGAAACATAAACTTTTAGTATGCTTAGTTACTGGGGCGTTGTTTGCTATGATCCAGGCACAGCCTACTTGGCAAGCACGGCTTGCGGTGGTGCCAGAACAGGTAGGTGTGAGGCCCGAACCTATTGCGGTTGTTGTAGATCCCCGAGCAGTGGAACGACAACTAAAAGTAATTTATGAGCTTCAATCCTCCTACGTTTATGGGGGCGGGATCCCCAACGCAGGCGGAGGATTGGTTGTCGCTCGTCAAGCAAATATTGACGGCGATAAGGATGGAGGAAGAACAGAAAGTCACATTGGCCACCTTTTTACTGGAAGGAGAGGCTCGGGTATGGTGGGATGAAATAGAGTTGCACCACTTGGCTAGCAGACAACTAACAGAAGTCTCGATCGAAGAGTTTTCGAGACTTGTTTTGGCAAAGCATTTGCCATCGGCTCAGCGCATAGCCATGGAAAATGAATTCCAGCATCTAACTCAGGGAGAAAGTAGTGTCGATACCTACTTACATGAGTTTACATGGTTGGGACGCTATGCAGGAACTATCTTTGCTGACGAAGAGCATAAAACCAATATGTTCTACGAAGGGTTGCGGGATGAGCTGAGATTTCTGCTCTCGAGTTCGGTGAACCAGGGGTTTCGAGCATTGTTGATACGGCTCGTACGTTGGAGAAAGATATGAAGTGGGTACAGGGAAAAGGGGACTTAGCTATGACAAAGCCGGAGTTCAAAGTGATGCACCAGGGAAAATCGAACTACCGAAGGAAATGGGGTAAGAGATCCAAGTCTTCTTCACAGGCTCCCTCTTAGGTTGCATCTGGAGCAACTTCGAGGCAAGACCCTCGTGCTTGTTATACATGTGGTAAGGTGGTTCATCTATCCCGTGACTGTTGGGTTGGTCCGCCAAAGAGTGAGAAGAAGACAGGAGCGTCATATGCTGAAAAGGGAAAGGAAGTGGTCGAGTCCTCTGCATCCCAGGCGCAGCCCCGAGTATATAATCTTGGCCAACAGGAGGCCATAAAGCAAAGGGACGTCGTCACAGGTACGAGTTAAGATACTTTGTTATTGCTTTTGATACTTCATATCTTGTGTGTAGATTGTGTATGATGTGTTTGTCTTAGGCTTTATCCTGATTCATGACTATTCGGCGAGAGCATTGTTTGATATGGGTGTTTCGCATTCATTTCTATTTGTGGACTTCGTGTCACGGATCAGAGTGCCGATTCATATGACGGCAGATAGTGTAAAGGTTTTATTACCGAACGGATGTGTGGTGCATGCGGATAGGGCTTGCTTTGTAGAGGTACGGATAGGAAGTCAGGATTTCGGATTGGAAGCATCTATCTTGCCGATATCGGAATTTGATGTGATATTCGGTATGGACTGGCTCTCGAAGCAGCATGCCTTTATTGATTGCAATTCTAAGGAAGTCACACTGGGGCATAACACTGAACGAGAGACTAAATTTGCTAGTATGCGAGGGTCGGGCGGGACGTTGATGTCTGCTCTTCAAGTCATCGAAGTTGTTCGGAATGGCGCGAAGTTATTCTTCACGCGTATTATGGCTATTGAACCAAAAGCCAGTGTGAGTGTTGTTCCAATTGTGTCGGAGTTCGCTGATGTGTTTCCGAAGGAGCTTTCGGGGTTACCACCACAACGGGAGATTGAGTTCTCTGTTGAGTTGGTGTCAGGTGCAAAACTTGTGGCCTGCTCTCCATATCGTGTAGCGTCAAAGGAAATGGTGGAATTGAAAGTTCTACTATAAGAGTGGTTGGAATAGGGTTATATGCTCCCAAGTATGTCACATTAGAGTGAACCTGCTCTCTTTGTGAAAAAGAAAGACGGTAGTTTGCGGTTGTGCATCTACTATCGCAAATTGAACAAGATGACGGAGAAGAACAAGTATCCAATACCTCGAATTGATGACTTGTTTGATCCGCTAGTGGGATCAATCGTCTATTCGAAACTGGACTTGAAATCTAGTTACTACCAGTTGAGGATTCAGGAAGGTGACATTCCCAAGACAACGTTCGGAACACGCTACGGTCACTACGAGTTCACTGTAATGCCGTTTGGGCTAACAAATGCGCCATCGGTGTTCGTGGACCTAATGCACCGAATATTTCGAGAGTACTTGGATTTATTTGTAATCGTTTTCATCGATGACATTCTAGTGTACTCTCAGTCTGAAGAAGATCATACGAACCATTTACAGTTGGTGTTGCATACCCTGCGGATAAATAAGCTCTATGCCAAGTTCTCAAAGTGTGAGTTTTGGCTGTCGGCAGTGGATTTTCTTGGTCATGTGGTGAGTGGAGAGGGCATTACGGTGGATCCTGCAAAGATAGTTGCGATACGAGAGTGGCCGGTGTTGTCTTCTATAGTCGAAGTCAGGAGTTTTCTTGGACTAGCATTCTACTACAAGCGCTTCGTAGAGAACTTTTCACGGATAGCCTTGCATCTTACCACACAAACGAGGAAGGATCAAAAGTTCATTTGGAAGCCAGAGTGCGCGCTAGCTTTTGAAGAGATGAAGAGTCGCTTGACCACGGAGCCAATTTTAACATCGTCATGTGGTTCGGATGGCTTTGAAATCTATAGTGATACATCATGAAGTGGCTTAGGCTGCATTCTTCTTCAGTTTGGAAATGTGATTGCTTATGGCTCACGCCAGTTGAAAGTGCATGAGCGGAACAATCCTGTCCACGAGTTGGAGTTGGCGGCGGTGATTTTTGCACTTGAACTGTGGCGTCACTATTTATATGGCATGAAGGTGGATATATTCACGGACCATAAGAGCCTAAAGTATTTGTTGGATCAGAACGATCTCAACATGCGACCGCATAGGTGGATGGAGTTCCTCAGGGACTGCACATTCCAGATTCATTATACTTCAGGGAAGGGAAACATCGTCGCAGATGTCTTAAGTCGTAGGATGCTGGCATGGGAAACTTGGTTGCAGATGCATGATGAGCGTCTGGTCCATGAGTTGGAAGCGTTAGAGATTTCTTGTGTTGACAAGAATTCCACATCAAATGTGTGCTTGAACTGGACGGAGGTACAATATGACCTTGCGGATAGGATTCGGCGAGCAATGGTACTTGATGAAAGTTTACAAGGCTATAAAGTGGATGGGTCAAAGGGCCAATTCTCCTGGAATGACGGCCTTTTGCGAAAAGATGGTTGTTTGTGTGTCCCGAATATGGGTAAGCTAAGAGAGGAATTGATGAATGAAGCTCACTTTACGAAATATTCAATTCACTCAGGGCGCACAAAGATGTATAAAGATATGAAAAAGCTGTTTTGGTGGCCGGGTTTAAAGAAAGACATAGTACATTACGTGGCTAAATGTCAGACCTGTGCCTTAGTGAAAGCTCAATGTCATAAGCCTGAAGGTTTCCTGAAGTCGCTACCTATTCCAGAATGGAAGTTTGATGATATTTTGATGGATTTCGTGCACGGTTTGTCGAGATCTCAACTCGGTAACGATTCGGTCTGGGTGATCGTAGACTGGTTGACTAAAGTGTCACTTCATTTCGAACAAGAGGGACAATTCAGTGGAAGTCTTGGATAAGCTTTATGTTGAGCAGATAGTACGGTTACACGGTGTTCCCCGTAGCATCGTTAGTGATCGAGATGGGTGCTTCACGTCGAATGATTGAAGGCTAATCCATCAGTTGTCGGGGACAAAGTTAACATTCAGGACGGTCTTTCATCCACAAACGGATGGCCAAAGTGAGAGGACCAACAGAATGATGGAGGATATGCTCCGAATGTGCGCCTTGGATTTCGGGAAGAGATAGGAAGATCATCTCTATATGGTAGAGTTCGCCTACAATAATAGTTATCAAGCTACAATCAACATGGCGCCTTTTGAATCTTTGTATGGTAGGAAGTGTCGTACACCATTAGCTTGGGCGGAAACAGGCGAGTCTAAGTTATATAAGCATAAGGAAGTCAAAGAAGCTAATTCGACGATATGCTCTATCCGGGAGAGGCTATTGATAGCTCAAGATAGGCAGGCAAAGTACTATAACGCCAAGCACCGGAATATAGAGTTTGCGGTTGGCAAATGGGTATACTTGAAAATTAAACCTTTCAAGGGCGTGTCCAGGATTTGGCGCTTGAAAAAGTTAAGTCCGAGGTATCTTGGTCCGTTTGAAATGGTGGAGTGAGTTGGAGAAGCTGCCTATCGGCTAGCTCTTTCGACAGAATTGAGTGGATTGCATGATGTGTTCCACATATCAGTGCTTCGAAAAGCCGTAAAAGAGTCGGATCAGGTGATTGCGAATGATCACATACCGGTCAAATTTGGGCTAACGACGAAGGTTAGGCTCATTCGGATCGAGGATAGAGCAATTAAGCAACTGCGGAACAAGACAGTCGGGATGGTCAATGTCCGATGGGACAACTGTGGCCGTGAAGAGCTAACATGGGAGCGGGAGCATACCATACATGCTGAGTTTCCCGAGTTGTTTGTCTAAAACTATTGTAACATTTTTTTCTGTTGAAGAAAATGGATGTTGTAACGTATTTGTTACTGTGTTCTAGGTGATGTATTCAAATTTCGGGACAAAATTTCTGTAAGGGGGAAGGATTGTAACACCCCAAAAAGGCGTTGGCGAGCAGAGCTTGATGATTATGGCCTGTTACATGAAATCTTTCCCGTTCGACGAACTAAAGCCTGTTTGACGAACTTACTCCCGACCGATGAAGTTCGTTCGACGAAATTAGCCCGTTCAACGATTTGTAGAAAAAGGAAGATATTGTCAAGTGGCGACAGTGGGTATCGCCATATAGCGATAGCGGTAAGCGTTGAGACGTCACTCGACGCTCTCGACGCACCCAACTCCTGAAAGCGTTGAGTGGCTTGATATCGCGGGCGATAGTGGATATCGTCGGGCGATAGTGCCATGTGGCGTGAGACACATGTCGTCTTGACTGTTAAGTGGCCAATAAGCGGTGGTTGACCTAGGTCAAAGCAGTCAAAGAGGTGAAGTCGATATCGTTGAGTGACGACAGTAGATATCGCCAGGCGAGAGCGCCAAAGTTGACCAGTCAACTCAAATCCTGGGCTTTGCTTTATTTTGACTGATAGATCATGTGGCTGGAATTATTCCTGAGTCCACTTAACCAGAGAAGAATAGGAAGGAGGTTTAATTCTCTTTCTTTCTTTCTCTCTCTCTCTTCCTTTCTTGATTTTTCTTGAGTAAAAAGGAAGAAGAAGCTAAGGAAGTGTTGAGCTTTGTGAGCACGTTGAAGGAGATCTTGTGCTCAGAGGCCAGATCCGAGGATCGAGAAGAGGAGAGTGGCGTGCTCCGTTCCATCCGCGTAGAAAAGCTTCGCCATTGCTCCGAAGAGAACTTCAAGGGTAACGATCTTCTTCCTTGGACATGTGAAGTCCTTCTTTGGTATACGCATGGATTTCCCCCACCAAAAGGTGAAATGACGAGGGATTTCTGTTGGGTTAATTCTTGAAATCCCCAAGAAGTCTTGCATATAGATCCGGAAATGTGTAGTATGGAATAGGCGTACTGTGTGAAACCCATCTGGACAGGTTGGTCTGTATTGGTGATGTTTTTTTTACGCGCCGGAGAAGACTCCGCGTATGAAAGAGTGTTGTGTGGAGTCGGTGGGTTGGGCATGTGATGTATGCTTTGGCTGGGTACAGAAAGAGAGTTCTGTCGCTAACAACAGACGATCGTGGTTATCGCTGGCAATAGCTCCTAGCTAACCTATAATTGTGAAGCCAGTCCTTCGAGAACAGTGTGGCTATTGTGAGCTATGCACTCTTAAAGGCCAATGAGTCGAATTGATAAGGGGATGCCGACTCGCGTCAGTCTAGACATTGAACTGGCGATTTGAGCAACGGGTAAGGGATGAACTGGCTCTGCGTGATAGATGTCTAACTTGAGTGCCTAAGTGAACGGCTTTGTTAGGATCACATTATGAGAGTCTTAGGCTATTAGCCATCAAGACTAAAGTTTCTAGCCGTAGGCCGTGGAGCATGATTGCTCAAGTTTTACCGTTGGGTTTGTGACCTGAGAACGATGGTGGGACCCTGGTTTTCTGGTACACCGATAATGTGCCCTGAGTGTACGGAGCGTCGGGCCGTGTGGTCGATGTTTATGATGTATTGATGGTGCGTGAGTGCACATCTTGTGATATATCTGCTTGGAAATGTTATGCCTGCAGGTAAGGAATTCCGCTGCCCCGGGTAATGGGTAGGGTCGTTATAAATTGGTCAGCTGAATGTTGATCGTTGCTTTATTTGCCACTATTGCGGTAGTTTGTCCCCATGCAGGTACTGGAGAGCCGAGCGAAAAAAGATTGGGTTGAAGCCCTTGTTGCTGCTATACTGGCCTTTGAAGGCCAATTAAAGAACTGTTTTGCTATTTTAATGTGTGGTTAGCCTGCGTGCCGATGTATATAATCCACACTAGTGAAGAAAACCTGTAAGACCTTAAGGCCAAATATTTTTGTGTAGTTGTATACATTCCTTTGTGGGATATATATATATATATATATATATATATATTGATGGTTCATATATATACAGTGGACATTCATGGTTGCTGAGTTTAGTCTTAATCCCCTAATATTTTCGCTAGAATGCTCTGAGTTAGGATGCGTATTGTAACCTTTTATATTAACATGTGACTCTGTCGTCTGTTTTGTTGTATATAGTGTGGGGCTCCAGCCAGACCTTCTATTATATGTCATTTAACGGATGGAGGTGCTACATGTGGCACATAGAATCGAAGCAGGTTGGTTGAAGTGGAGGGCGCGTCAGCGATCTTATGTGATCATAAAGTGCAACTAAAACTTAAGGGCTAGTTTTATCGTACTGTAATTAGACCTGTGACGTGTTATGGTTCTGAATGTTGGGCGGTGAATTGTGTACACGAGCAAAAAATGAGAGTTGCAGAGATGAGAATGCTTAGGTGGATGTGTGGACACACGAGATTGGATAAAATTAGGAATGAAAGTATCAGGGATAAGACAGGAGTAGCACCAATTGCAGAGAAGATGCGAGAAGCTCGTCTAAGATGGTTTGGACGCGTACAAAGGAGACCATTAGGGGCACCTGTTAGGCGTTGTGAGAGTCTAGTCACTAGGCATGATAAATGAGGGAGGGGTAGACCAATAAAGTCTTGGAATGAAATTGTAAGGAAAGACATGATGTATTTAGGCATTTGTGAGATTATGACAAAAGATATGGCACAATGGCAACAAAGGATCCATATAGCTGACCCCACTATAGTGGGATAAAGACTTGAGTGTTGTTGTTGATCAAGACGCATCTCATGAACAACTCTAGATTTCTTTAGAATCCTTATATATACCACTCCAGATATTTCTAGAATCTTTCCAAGCATTAACCCCAGAGAAGACTTCCCTCCAATGCTCTGGAGACTTCCACATCCTCGTGCGCCAAATAATGTTGTGTCTTTACTTGGGCATCCTCCGCTTATGCTTGAACAACTCGATTATGATTTCATTCTTATACCAAAGGCACACCCAAATTCTTAACATCGATCTTCGAAGCCTTGCCTCATCAACATGCGACCTATTGTACCATCCAGGCATGCATGCTGTGTCACAGTTGTGTCTTGAGCTACAAGACCGTGACAACGTGCTCCACTCCCGAGCGTACCTTTGTGTGTTCTGCTAGCTCTCGAACGCACTTTTACACGCTCTGTTCCTAAGCGCGGCCATGCACGCTCAGCTCTTGAGACTGCTCCCGAGCACATGCCTCACTCCTGAATGACGTCAGCAGTCGACGAGACTTTCGGCAAAGCACTTATAGCACCTCTCCTTAAAATGGTGCATTCACATTAAAAAGAAGAAAAAGCAAGCAAAACTGCACATACTGGATGATACCATCCAGATCTTTCTCGACAATTTCAAGGAATTTCGGGCGGAGGCTCACAGGATCGGTCCAAGAAAAGGAGGAGTACAAGGCGAATTTACAGCAAAATTATCCATCCTTATTGGCTGCCACCTAACATGTTGAAAAGTTACATGGGAGAAGTCTTATAGGCAATCAAGGTCGGCCTTATCCCGCGCCTTCCATGTCCATCATCCGCCAGCAACACACTTCCAACAGTATTGAATCATGGATTAATGTTTCCACCATCAAATATGGCCCCATTGACAGCAAATAAGGTAGGCGGGATAGGAGCTTTCAATGCCTTCAGCATTGCCATCACAGAACCTCCCGAGTCCCAGTGCAATGACGCTTGTCCCACCGCCATAAAATGTTGAAAATTGTGAAGTGAAAGTGGGAGTTGATCAGGCAGACTGTGCTGCCTGGGCGGACTGATGGTGCGGCCTGGGCGGTCTGAGTTGTGGCCTGGTGATGGAGACCAGCTTGTTCAGCTTGTTCTATTGTTGGTTATTCCTTGAAGTAACCAGGCGGATATGTGGTATATCTACGGGGGAGTGGCAGACTCTTTTTTGATGTCGTGGAGTCTGCTTATGGTGGACTGTGTATGGAGATCGACATTGGCCCACATCCTTGATCTCTGATGGAGTGGTTGGTTATAACTACGGAGTTCGCTCTATGCGGACTGCTTTGGAGCTTGCGAGATTGGCCTTGGTTGTAGTCCTTGCTCTGTTGAAGCGGTTAGGTGTTAACCACGGTGTTCGCATATTTGCAGATTATTTTGGGAGTTGGTGGTCTGAGTTCTTGTCTGCCGAGCTCGCGACAGGTTTTGGTTGATTGCTGGACTTGGTCACAATCTGTGACAAGTCCAGGTTGATCACAGAGTACGCAATGTCCGTTGGTTGACCGAGCGGTTTGTGCATGTTGGTCGTGGACTTGTGTTGTGGGCTGGTGTGTTGTTCGTGGTCTGTGCGGGCTGGTGTTACGTCCGCTGCAGTGTGCGGACTGATAGGGTGTCTGCCAGATGGCGGACTGGCTTCCTTCTTTGGTGCCTGGCGGATTGGCTGGTCTCTGGATTTGTCCTTGCTGACTGGGCGGACTGCTTGATGTTAGCTGCAAGCTGGGGTGGTGTTTCTATCCACTAGGGTGGTGACCACACTCCTCTCCATGCCTATAAATAGGACCCCCGTCACATCAACAGTAACTGAATGAACAGTAAGTTGAGTGTAGGTTAATTGTTGCGGCCTCGGTTTTCTTGTCTGCGCAGATTGAGAAGGTTTAACTGGTTGTTGTTTGCAGGTTCTGCAGCTAGCACTGTGAAGCCAGGAGTCTGGTTCTGACTGCAGTTAGGAATCAGTGGAGCTTGCGGTTTACAATAGGTGTTTTGCAGCAGGTCGCATTTGCGGCCAGCCAGTCTTCTCTCCTTCAGCAATTCCAGTTCAATAACCTGTCTGCCGGTCTCGACGATCTAGGCAGTCTGTTCTTTCAGTTCGGCAGGAGCTTATTCGCGGACTCTGACAGCTAGGCGACTTCTAGTCAGGCGGCTTGCAGAGAGTGAAGAAGGTGTTCAGCAGAATAATGGGTTGTCTGCGGACTCCGTAGATCAGTGGTGCAGCAGCAGCTTGGAGGCCTTAGTGGACTCGACGGACTCGACAGTCTCTAAGGCAGTCCGCCCGACTTGATTTTCTTGTTTGCCTGTTTGCTTCTCCTTTGTACTTGGCGAAATCATGTCTCGCCTTGTATGTCTAGCCTTGTAATGAAGATAGTTGATAATACAAGACTTGTGGTTGTTTTCTGTTGTCTCTGATTTACTTAGCTTAGTTTATGGTTGGAGTGTTCCTGCGTCTGGTTCCCGCTTTCCGCTTGATCAAGTTATCAGCTTGATGGCTTTGGATGTTTTAATTGATATTAAAGTTATCAACTTGACCATCTTGTGAAATTTCAACATAGTATCAGAGGGAACAGTGGCTTGAGCAGTGATCAACCTCAGTTGTGCTCGGCGCTTCTGGAAGATATTAGATCAGTGGTTGTTGTAATGAAAGGAGATTACGCAAGGGGTCTTGATATTGAACTTCTTACATTGACTAACTTTAAGAAGTGAAAGTCGTGTATAAAGAGTTATCTTCTGGGTGAGGAATTGTGGGAAGTCGTCAGTGGTGACGACAAGCAAGAAGTGACTGTTGCAACTGGTACTGCTGAACAGGTGAGAGCTTGGAGGAAGACTAATGCAAAGGCAGAGTTTGCTCTCAAGCGGGCTGTCTCACCTGAGCTTTTGATCACATCTTAGGATGTGAGTCTGCTGCTGAGATTTGGACATCCATTGATGGATTGTTCAATATAAAGAATGTAGCATGAGTACAGTTCTTAGAGAATGAGTTGGGTAAAGCAACTCAAGGAGATCTGCCCATCTCAAGGTTCTTTCTTAAGATGAAGAACTTGTGCGCTGAAATATCAGCATTGGATCATGATGAGCCCATTTCTGAATCTAAGCTGAAGAGGCATATAATCCGTGGCTTACGGAAGGAATATGTGGCCTTTGTGACTTTTGTTCAAGGATGGGCGACTCAGTCATCCTTGCTGGAGCTAGAGAATCTGCTGGCGTCACAAGAGAGCCTAGCTAGGCAGATGACCGAGATTACTATCTCTGATGGAGGTAGTGAGGCTCTCTTCACTAATAAGAAGAAGATATGGGAGAAGAAGAAAAAGCATGCTGCTGCGGGATGGGCCTTCAACTTCCTATCAGCAAGAGAGGAGCGTTGCTCCTAAGAAGAACTGGAAGAAGTAGTTGAAGTGCTACAGGTGTAATCAGCCGGGTCACTTCAAGCATTACTGCAAGGTCAAGCTGCAGCCTGGTGATGTTGCAGATAAGGAGGGAGCTGGTTCTAGTGGTAAGGAAGTCGGGTGGGGAGGAGCCTTCTTGATGAGAACGTGTGTTTGTGCTCTTTCCACCATCGACTACCAAGATGACTGGATAGTTGACTCGGGGTGTGGTCATCACCTCACTGGAGACGAGTCGAAGTTCTCATCGATGCAAACGTTCTCAGGTAATGAAGCTATTATTATAGCTGATGATTTTGTTCATACTGTAGAGAAGGAGGGTGTTGATCACGTACCTGGCATGAAGAAGAACCCCTTCTCAGTGACCAATGTTGTTGACATGGGCTATCACGTTCTGTTTGTCCCAACAAAAGTGAAGTTTCTCCACAATGTATCAGCGGTAAAGGCTGATATTGCTCATGTAGAGAGTAGAGTAAAGGACTTGTTTGTTTTATCAACAAGCTCCTATGTTGATTGAATGAGAACTAATGATAGCGCGGCTATCTGGCATGAAAGGCTAGGGCACGCAGGGATGGACAAGATGAAAGTCATGGCGGTAAGAAGTCTTGTGAAAGGCTTGCCGAAGTTGTCATCCTACGGAGATGGCTATGTTTGCGCAGGGTGTCAGTACGGAAAGGCTCATCGCCTTCCATTTGACAAGTCACAAACAAGGAGCAAGGCACCATTGGAGTGTATCCATGGTGATCTGATGGGGCCAACTATTATCGCTAGTATTGGAGGCAGCAGATACATGCATGTGTTGATTGATGACTACTCAAGATACACTTTGGTGTATTTCATGAAGGAGAAGTCAGATGTCTTCCAGTTGTTTGTGAAGTTCAAGGAGCTAGTGGAGGGTCGGCTTGGCCTGCGGATCAAGAAGTTTAGATCAGACAACGGGGGTGAGTTTGTTTCATCCGAGTTCTCTAACTTCTGCAGGAAGCACGGGATCCAGAGAGAGCTTACTTGTGCTCATACTCCACAACAAAAAGGAGTGGCGGAGAGGAAGATTCGTCATTTGACGGAAACCTGCAAGTGTTGGCTTTATGTAAAGGGCATTCCCAGGTCCTTTTGGGTGGAAGGAATGGCTTGCGCAACTTATGTCATCAATCAGATGTCTGTGAGTCCGATCAACATGAAGTCTCTCATTGAAATGATGTCAAGGAGAAGCCTAACATTGAACACCTTCAGGTGTTTGGATCAACCTGCTATGTACACGTCCCAGATGCTTAGAGGACCAAGATTGATGCTAAGGCGAGGAAGCTTGTATTTGTGGGCTATGATGAGCGGAAGAAGGGATGGAAGTGCATTGATCCTGCGACAAGGAAGTTCGTTATATCAAGATATGTTGTCTTTGATGAACTGACATCGTATGGAGGTGTCTTTATTGAGCTGCAGGAGAGCAGGGCTGATGAAGGGCAGAAGGAGGTTGCTGGAGATCTTTAGGGGGAGCTGCCTGTGTCACCAGGAACTCCAGGTGTTTCAAGCTCTGGGGCAGAAGCTTCTGGTTCGGGAAGCAGGGGGAGCGACGCTCTAAGTGTGCCCAGGAATGGAGCCGGTTCTAAAGAAGCATCGGAGGTGGTGAGCAAGGAGCAGACTCTTCGGAGATCGAATAGGGCCACCAGCTCGTTATTGTGAAGGAAATAAGGTGAGATTTGTCTCTTGTTTCTTCGTAGGCACCCTGGATGAGCGGGATCCTTCTAGCTTTAATTAAGCCACTAGAGTTAATGAGTGAGAAGATGTCATGG
The DNA here is from genome assembly GCA_039583875.1 of Platanthera guangdongensis. Classification (NCBI taxonomy): domain Eukaryota; kingdom Viridiplantae; phylum Streptophyta; class Magnoliopsida; order Asparagales; family Orchidaceae; genus Platanthera; species Platanthera guangdongensis. The sequence continues at coordinate 271,306,803 of CM077151.1, read as the reverse complement.
ATGAGGAGATGGCTGCTCTCAGGAAGAATGAGACCTAGGACCTTGTGCCCAAGGTTGATGGCGTTACTCCTGTGACTTGCAAGTAGGTCTACAAGCTGAAGAAGGCAGATGGAAGCATCGAGCGGTATAAGGCTCGCCTTGTAGCTCGAGGATTTTCACAACAGTACGGAGAAGACTATGAGGAGACGTTCAGTCCCGTGGAGAAGATGACTTCATTACGGGTGGTGATGGCCTTGGCGGCTTGCTGGGGCTGGAAGATGTGGCAGTTAGACGTAAAGAACATCTTTCTTTATGGGGAGATCGACAAAGACATCTTTATGGATCAGCCACTGGGATACATTTTTGAAGATCATCTGGACTACGTCTGTAAGCTCCGGAAAGCCCTATATGGTTTGAAGCAGGCTCCTCAAGCATGTTATGGGAAGATTGCAGAATACCTCCAGTTCTGCGGCTATCTTGCCTCTAATTCAGACTCGAGCATGTTTGTCAAGAAGAAGGGGGAGCTTCTGGTCTTGGTGTTGTTGTACGTGGATGGCATGATCATGACGGGGAACTACAAGGAGTAGGTAGCTAGGATCAGGGCAGAGCTAGCTATAAGGTTCGAGATGAAGGACTTGGGTGGGCTCCACCATTTCCTTGTAATTGAGGTAGAAAGGAAAGAGAGCGGCATACTCGTGTTCCAGAAGGGCTATGCGGAACGGATCGTTCAACGATTTGCCATGCAGGAGGGGAAGAGTAGCTCTACTCCTTCTGATTTGGGCATCAAAATTCGGCTGGATGAGGGGAGGATTCTTCTAGATCCTTTGGTGTTTCATGCTCTGGTTGGGAGTCTTATCTACCTGAAGTTTACAAGGCCAGACATTGCTTATACGGTGGTTCGAGTAAGTCGGTATATGGCGGAACCCAGGAAGCCTCATCTGATGGCGGCAAGGAATATTCTGAAGTATGTGAAGTCCAATTCTGATATGGATCTCCTTTATAGGAGAGGCACAGATTTTACTCTTCAAGAATACTCGGATTCTGATTATGGGGGAGATTCAGACTACCGGAAGTCAACATCTGGTTATTTCTTCACATGTGGATCAGTCAGTATCTCTTGGTGTAGCAAGAAGCAATATTCAGTGTCCGTCTCTACTACAGAAGTAGAGTACAAGGCTTCGACCTTGGTAGCTCGGGAAGCCATCTGGCTCAGGATACTAGTAGAGGATGTCTATGAAGAAGTGCATGGTCCTAATCTGTTGTGCAGTGATACTGAAAGTGCCATGAAACTAGTGAATAATCCAGTTTGTCATGCACGGACCAAGCATATAGAGATTGAGTACCACTTCATTCGAGAGAATGTGTTGGAGGGATCTCTTATGGTGGAGCATGTGCGGAGTGAGGACAACATCGCAGACATCTTCACGAAACCGCTGTCAAAGGTATCATTTACTCAGTTACGGGGACTGCTGGGCTTGGTCACCACTTCTCACTTCATGGGGGAGTGTTGAAAATTGTGAAGTGAAAGTGGGGATTGATCAGGAAGACCCCGCGGCCTGGGAGGACTGATGGTGCGGCCTGGGCGGTCTGAGTTGCGGCCTGGTGATGGCGACCAGCTTGTTTAGCTTGTTCTATTGTTGGTTATTCCTTGAAGTAACCAGGCAGATAGGTGGTATATCTGCGGGGGAGTGGCGAACTTTTTTTGAGGTCGTGGAGTCCGCTTGTGGCGCACCGCATATGGAGATCGGCATTGGCTCATGCTCTTGATCTCCAATGGAGAGGTTGGTGATAACCGCGGAGTTTGCTCTATGCGGCCTACTTTGGAGCTGGTGAGATCGGCCTCGGCAGTAGTCCTTGCTCTGGTGAAGCCGTTAGGTGTTAACCACGGTGTTCGCGAATTGGCGGATTGTTTTGAGAGCTGGCAGTCTCAGTTCTTGTCCGCCGAGCTCACGCCAGGTTTTGGTCGATTGCTGAACTTGGTCACAATCTGTAACAAATCCAGGTTGATCGCAGAGTACGTAATGTCGGTTGGTTGACCGGGCGGTTTGTGCATGTTGGTCATAGACTTGTGTTGCAGGCTGGTGCGTTGTTCGCAGGCTGTGTGGGTTGGTGTTGTGTCCGCTGCAACGTGCGGACTGATGCGGTGTCCGCCAGATGGCGGACTGGCTTCCTGCTTTGGTGTCTGGCAGATTGGCTGGTGTCCGGCAATGTCCTTGCGGAATGGGTGGACGGCTTGATGCTAGCTGTGAGCTGGGATGGTGTTTCTATCCACTAGGGCGATGATCACACTCCTCTCCGCGCCCATAAATAGAAATCCACGTCACATCAACATGTAACTGAATGAATAGTAAGTTGAGCGTGGGTTAATTGTCGCGCCCTCGATTTTCTTGTCCGCGCAGATTGAGAAGGTTTAACTGGTTGTTGTTTGCAGGTTGTGCGACTAGCACTGTGAAGACAGGAGTATGGTTCTTACTGCGGTCAGGAATCAGTGGAGCTTGCAGTTTACAATCGGTGGTTTGCAGCAGGTCGCATTTGCGGCCAGCCAGTCTTCTCTCCTTCCGCAATTCCAGTTAAATAACCTGTTCGCCGGTCTCGGCGGTCTAGGCGGTCTGTTCTTTCAGTTCGGCAACAGCTTATTCGCGGACTCTGGCAGCAAGGTGAATTCTAGTCAGGCGGCTTGCAGAGAGCGGACAAGCTGTTCAGCAGAATAACGGGTTGTCCGCGGACTTCGCGGACTCTATATATCAGTGGTGCAGCAGCGACTTGGCGGTCTCGGCGGACTCGGCGGTCTCTGAGGCAGTCCGCCCGGCTTGATTTTCTTGTTTGCTTGTTTGCTTCTCCTTTGTACTTGGCGAAATCATGTCTCGTCATCTATGTCTAGCCTTGTAATGAAGATAGTTGATAATACAAGACTTGTGATTGCTTTTTGTTGTCTCTAATTTACTTAGCTTAGTTTATGGTTGGTGTGTTATTGCGCCTGATTCCCACTTTTCGCTTGATCAAGTTGCAGCTTGATAGCTTTGGAAGTTTTACTTGATATCAGAGCTATCAACTTGACCATCTTGTGAAATTTCAACATAAAACCATTCTTGTGTCGTCACAAACCATCATTCCCAACCCCGCCATGCGATCCGGGAGAGTCGTGCCGTCAAAGTTGATCTTTACCCAATCAGGAGGGGGAAGCACCTCTCCAACATACTGTTGCATGCTTCGTGCACATTACGCCCTCCAGTCGGCAACAAGCCTCCAGTCAGCATCAAGCACTCTGCTCCAGATTACTCTACACATAACACGAGACAAACCGTAGAGACTAAGATGTGCGTAACGTGCCGCACAAGCCTCCAACCAGCGGTCAAAGATTTCAAAGATTCCAAAATACAACATTCCCCACTGGAGCAAGCAAAAAACTTGGCTTCACGAGCGATGGTCTATCACCCTCCGAGCACCTCTCTCTCCCCCAGTGATTGTAACAAGGAGCATCCTATTGCCCTTGCCTTCTCTGCAAAACTCAGTACACAACAACAAATAGTGGAAGTTTGGTTGATACAGCTCTGACTACGTGATTTTTCACCTCTTTCTGGGATTTTTTTAAGCTAAAAAAAATTATTGTCAGCCGTCTCCCTCTCTACGACTGCTTGCATGCTCAACTGTTTCTAGACTAAGATAGTACAATTTAAACCGATCTGCAGAAGGCTCGAGTTGACCGCAACAATATTATATAAATATAATAGATAATAAATTATATAATATATTATATAAAATCCCGAAACAATGACGTTGAAGCAAAAATGCACGACGACTCCAAATTTCAAAATATTATTTTTTACTCTTTTTTTTTTGAGAATGCAGTCATATTTTCATTTATATTGCTCCATTTCTACAAAAATAAGTTGGGTGCGTTAGACCCGTCATCTTTTTTTGTTAGCGATCAATTCGATTCATTCACGTCAAAACCAACAATCTAAAATAAGTCGGACGAGCATGCACGTATCAATATTCGTGCAAAAAATACACGAACAGTGCCGATTTTTTTCCCGCACGTACCTTTCTATTTTCTATTATAAGAGCACACAAAAATAATTTCCCATTACCAACACGCACGTGGAGCTCTCCACACGGGAAAGTGAAAGATGTAGAACATTGCCATCCCTGTCAATCCGCTATCTGAAGCAGAACACGGAGAAGCATCGTTTCTAAACGTAGCCCATCCCACGTGTGATGGCTCTAAAGATCAGGCTAACGTACCTGATTTGACCGATGCCTAAACGCCGTCACTCCGTTGAGGGCTGATTTTTCCGTCCGCTCAGCGGACCTTTCTTAGGTCCGCTCGGCCAATTAAAATACACAAGCATGTGAGACTACGATGCACAGATTTACTGTGAACCGTAAACCCCGCAAAATTACAGGATTCTATTGATGAGGACCTAAAGGACCGTTCGCTGGGCGGGCGGTATTTTTGCTCCCGTTGAGAGCGAAGCCCAGGAGATTTTAAGGGGATTGTTAAAGGCAAATCAAATATGAATATACACAAACCATTGTTAATGACAAACCAATATTTTGAAAAATATTTTGTGGAAATCAAATTTTTAAGCACAAATCAAAATTGTTAACAACAAACCAACACTATAAATTACATAATCAAATGTTTTAGATAAAAAAATCATTTCATGAAAAGTTCAGCGCAACAATTCGACAAAATAAAACGTTTATAACAGAGAAACATAAAATTTATGCTGTTTAATATATGGTAACTGTCACATCCACTTTAACAAAAACCTGTAAAAATTTAAAGACTTTTATATTATCAAACAACACCTACAAAATTCATAAACCTGATTAATTTAAACTTAAGAGGTCAACCGTGAAACATGTCTGTATACAATGAAAATATTTAAAAGTTTCCGAGCTTGATTCCAGTATCTGAAATTAGGAAGGAAAAAAAAATTTGAAAATGAAAAAATTGACAGCAGTTTTTGTAAGGCAAATGAAAGTATGAACAATAAGAATCAACTTCAGTTGTTACAGCAAGCAATACAATTATTGTAAAGGCATATTCGGACGAATAACAGGCTCGGGGGATTTGCGCGTGGAAACCCTAGGAATTGTTCTATATATTCCTAGCTGGGGGCAACGGGGAGAGGGTTCCACTTAGACCCTCCTCCAGATGTTTCGAGCAGCGGTTACATTCTCAAAAATTCCTCTTCGTCGCCCTCTCTTCCTCGCTCGTTCGCGAAATTAGGGCACGTGGACGTCGTCGTCGTTTGCGTCTTCCCAGAAGCCCTCGCCGTCGCGTCTTCCTCGTCGCGATCGACGGCGATTCGCGTCTTCCTCGACGCCACCGCAGCCGCGTGGTCTCGGAAAAGGAGTAAGCTGCCTGCTCTCTCTGTTTCGCTGCTCTCAAAGGAGACCGCCGCTGGATTTTTCGCGATCCGCCTGGTCCCGGTGCCAGATCCGCCGCCTGCAAGGGCTCGTCGTTCGCTCTTCCCCGTCGCTGATCGGGAAGAAGATCCAGCCGCTACACTTAGGGCTTTCCCGACGACGAAGCTCTCGCCAGTTCTTTCGTCTCCAGCCACTGTCCTTAGGGTTTCTCCTGATGTCGGAGCCTTCGCCAAACTCGTCTCCTTCCGTCGCTCTGCTCCCCGATCTTGGTCAGCCTTGTTGTCTTCACTCTTCCGGCAAGGTTGCTGATCCAGATCTGGAAAGGTGAAGCCGATCCAAGGTTGCTGAGCCCATGAAGCCGTCCAGTGAAGCAGATCCAGTGTAGCCATCTCCATTCCGCTCTCTCTTGTGTGCTGGGTTTCTTGGATCCTGTTAGGAATTGCAAAGCAAGTCAAGATGAGGAACTCCAGCCTCTCCTCTCCTGTGCCCATGAACAAACTGGAGAAGTTCACGGCCTCTGAGTTCAACGATTGGAAGTTGAACATCCAGTTCGGGATGAAGTACCTGAACGTCTTCTACACCATCAAGACTGCTCGTGCTGACGTTGCTGGGACTGAAGACGATGCAAATTGGATTGAAGATGAGGACTTCTACAGGGATTACCTGCTGAAATGCCTCTCCTCCAGCCTGACCAAGAACTACATCAAGATGCAATCTGCCAAGGAGATCTGGGATGCACTGGAGGAGCATTTCAAGCAGGAGGAGGACCTCTCCAAGGCTCATCTGGTGGATAAATTCCACTCCTTCAGCTTCGACGAGGAGAAAGTCATTCTCCCTCAGGTATCAGAATTTGAAAATTTGATTGATTCCTTGTATAGTGAGTCTATTAGTCTGCCAGATAGTTTTGTTGCGGGCATAATTGTGTATAAGTTGTCATCCTCATGGTATAATTTCAAAACGGAAATGTATCGCAAAAAGATGCAGGTTGGTCTGAACGACCTCAAGCGTTTCATACGCATTGAGGAGGAGAACAGGACGAAGCATGCTTTGGAAGTTATTGGCAAGCAGAAGGATGCTGCCAACATGATTTCAAGCTCTAAGCGTGCTCCTCCCCCTCACAAGACCAAAATGTCTCGTAGTAGCCTGCATGTTGCAGGACCGAGTAGACCCTCTAAGAAATTTAATGGTAAATGTTTTAACTGCAACAAGTGGGGACACTACGCATCTGACTGCAAGTTACCGAGGAAGGAAAGAACTAAAGCACCACAAGATGGCAACCAGGCTCATCTGGTTAGTCAAGCTGAGTAATCCGACTTTGTTGCCATGGTCGGACATGAGCAAGCCAGCACGGAGTGATTCCTGGATTCTGGGGGAACGTGTCACGTTTGCAACAATACTAATCTTTTGACAGAGCTGAAGAATGCAAAGGAATCAGTGACTATAGCAGATGGAGGAACAGCTGATGTATTTAAGATGGGGAACACAACTCTGATGCTCTCCTCAGGTAAGTTTTTAATTTTAAAGAACGTAAAATTTATTCCTTATTTATTTGTTAACTTAGTGTCTATTAGTTTATTATGTGATGCTGGTAAGTCAGTTAACTTCTGTAGCGGTAGAGTGACTCTGTCAGTCAACTCTCACTACTTTGGATGTGCTTACGTCCAAAATAGGATGTACCGTCTGAGTATAGCAAATAAAGTAGTGCAACAAGTTCAATTGAATTTAGTTATCCCTAGGACTATACATGAGAGACTAGGACATGTAAACTACAGGAAATTGTTCCAAGTAGCTAGAACTCACAAGATCACTTTAGACACTAAGTCTCCACTTGGAAAATGTGAAGTGTTTGTTCAGACTAAGATCACTAGGAAACTTTTTGGCACGGTTACTAGGAGCACAACACCTCTTGAGGTTATACATTCCGATATTTGTGACTTTAAGAGTTTTGTCACTGGAGGTGAAAGGAAGTATATGATCATGTTCATAGATGACTGCACAAGGTTTTGTCATATTTCGTTGCTTAAAACTAAAGACAAAGCGTTTGAAAAGTTTTGTCTTTTCAAAACCAGGGTAGAAAACCAATTAAGCATGAAAATAAAGAGATTTAGGAGTGATAGAGAAGGAGAATATATGTCTAGTGAGTTCAGATGCTTCCTTGCTTCACAGGGCATCATAGCAGAAACCACTGCTCCTTACTCCCCCCAATCTAACGGCATAGCCGAGCGCAAGAATAGAATGTTAACAAAGATGTTGAACTCTATGTTGTTTACTGCATGCATGTCTTCCGCTTATTGGGGAGAAGCAGTCTTGACTGCGAATCACATTCTGAATAAAGTTCATCATGCTAAGTTAGAGGTTACACCCTACGAGCTTTGGTTTAAGAGACCTCGTCTTTAACTAGACTTAACCTCTGGGGTTGTATAGCCTATGTCAGGGCTCCTGACCCTAGACGGTCTAAGATTAGACCTAGGACCAATACATGTGTCTACTTAGGTTGTGCTAAAGATAGTGCTGTAGATAGATTCTTAGACCTGTCTAATAATATAATTATTGAATCTAAGGATGCAATGTTCTTCGAGGACAAATTTCTCAAAGATAAGAACTTAACGATCCCAGGTATGCAAGCAACTATTATTAAGGAAGATCTTGAATCAGTATCGAGCACCTCCTATTCCGTTCCTGTAGATAACTCTGGCCTAGAGTCTAGGAGGACTTCAGTGAGTGAGAGAACCCCCAGAACCTTCGGTAGTGATTTTGTCACTTACCACATTGAGGATGATCCATCTACCTTTAAGGAAGCGAAAAGATCAAGGGATTACCTACTCTGGAAAGAAGCCATTGAGGATGAGATGAACTCTCTCCTTCAGAACGGCACCTGGACGTTAGTTGATAAGCCAAAAGGGGCTAAAACTGTAGGGTGCAAGTGAGTTCTGAAAAGGAAGCTAAATCTCGATGGTAGCATAGCTAAGTATAAAGCACGCCTGCTGGCTAAAGGTTTCACACAAGTAAGCGGAGTAGACTATTTTGATGTATACTCACCCGTGTGTCACTTAGCAACCATTAGGGTTCTTCTTGCTTTTTCGGCCATTGAGAACTTTATTGTTCATCAAATGGATGTTAAGACTGCGTTCTTGAATGGAGATCTGACCGAAGAAATATACATGAGCCAACCTGAAGGCTTCATAGTAGACGGTCACGAAAATAAGGTCTGTAAGTTAATCAAGTCGTTATACAAACTAAAACAAGCACTAAAATTATGGCATGAGAAGTTTGACTATAGTGTAAAGAACATGGGATTCATGTCGAGTCTCTCGGACAAATGTCTTTACATACGTAATAGATCGAACAAAGTCGCTATAATATGTTTATATGTAGATGATATGCTCCTACTTGATTTTGATCAATCCGTAGTGGATAACGTTAAGTCAGAATTAATGAAGGAGTTTAGTATTAAAGACCTAGGTGTAGCTGAGACTATCCTAGGCATGCAGGTGAGCTTTGGGAAAAATGGCATTTCTTTAAGTCAAAGCCACTATATAAAGTCCATATTGGATACGTGGGTATACAGTGAACGTAGAGCAGTGGAGACACCTTATGATTATAATAATCGCTTGAATCCCAATGATGGAGCTGCGATAAGACAGTTAGATTATGCTAAACTGATTGGTAGTCTCATGTATGTTATGGTCTGCATAAGAACTGACATAGCCTTTACGATCAACATGTTAAGTAGGTTCACTAGTAATCCTAGCCAAGACCATTGGGATGCCCTTGATAGGCTGATGTGATACCTAAAGCACACCCAAAAGTATGTTTTATGTTATCATGGTCATCCTCCAGTTTTGAAAGGATATTCTGATGCATCATGATGCTCAGAATTAAACGACAGCAAGTCCACTAGTGGATTTATATTCATACTAGAAGGAGCAGCTGTACCCTGGAAGTCCAAGAGATAGTCGTGCATTGCACTCTCATCTATGGAATCCGAACTCTATACTCTAGCTTCAGCTGGTGAAGAAGTCGAGGGGATAAGAAATTTGGTGATGGATATTCCACTATCGAGCCTGAAACTGAGTTCTGATGCAGTTTACTGCGACAATCGAGCTACTAAAACGATTGTCACGAACACTTTGTTTAATGACAAAAGAAGGCAACTTAGGTTGAAACAGGCCTAGTTGACCTCTCTCACAAGTCAAGGGATTATGACCCTGGTTGATGTGAGATCGAAAGATAATGTTGCAGACCCCTTGACTAAAGGATTAAATAGAGCTCTCACAATCAAAACATCGGGGGAAATGGGATTAAAGTTCATAGAAATATGAAACTTTCCTTCAACGTTTATGTTTTGATATGTACGAGCCTATAACTGCCAATATTTAAGCATCTAATAAGTAACAGACTGAAAACCCCAAATAATCTCTTGATGAAAACCCAAGATGGTTGGATGTTGGTTATTCCACTTTTGATAACCTAACGTCCTCTTATTTTAAGTTGATTCAAGAATTATTCAACTGAGAATTGAAAGTCGTTGTAAATGTTAATCTAAACATTATTGGTCACAGCACATTATTCCACATTTGATAATGTTGCACGTGATGTGTGCCCACATGTGTTGGTGAGGCACATAGTGATCCGTAATGAGTAAGGTAATGTGACTAGTCCTAGTTAGACTGCATGAGATGCTGACAGAGTTACTTCACCGTTGCTAGAAGTGCTAAGCTCATTTAGTAAGAGCTAGTTTACTTTAAATGTTACTGCATATGTTCATGAATTCATAGAGTCTGACTCATGAAATTCCTTGCAGGCTACGATGAAGATTATGGAGGAGCTGTAGACCTGGACATGGATGACGATGATCTACTAGATGAGTAGAATCATCAAACATTTAATTCATGTTTTGTTTTGTTTTGTAATAACTATTCAGACTATGTTTTTGAGATAAAATCTGTGTGATGGTTTGTCGTTTAGGCAAAAACCTTTTATTTTGATTAATTAGTATGATCTATCCTGAATGTTTTGTTTAGTTTGAATTATTAGTTTGTCTACTCTCCAGCACCCCGAAACGTTACCGTTATTTGTCACGAATATAAGAGGAGATTGTAAAGGTATATTCGGACGAATAACGGGCTCGGGGGCTTTGCGCGTGGAAACCCTAGGAATTGTTCTATATATTCCTAGCTGGGGGCAACGGGGAGAGGGTTCCCCTTAGACCCTCCTTCGGATGTTTCGAGCAGCGGTTACAATTATATTTTCCCCTCTTCATAAACTACAATAGGCATAAGAGACTAGAAATCAACCATGCATCATCATTATCTAATTACAGCACGAAAACAAAAACAAAAACGAAGAACGAAAAAGCCAACGTGTAGAATACATATGCAGAATACATAACGAAAAATTAGTTTTTCAATGTGCTGAAGATGAAAGAAGAAAATCTGTATTAAAGAATCCAGATGCATAATCAAAACGAAAATGAAGAGAAGCAGCGGCGCACCTTCAAAATCAACGAAAAAAATTGATGTCCACGACGGGATATGCAACGAAAACAAAAAACTAACATGCACACCTTCAAAATCGTTTGGCTGTCGTACGTCGAACCGCTCATCAGAAGCCTCGTAACCTACCAACGAAGGGAGAGGTAGTGACAGAGAGGCCGAAAAAAGCGGCGAGAGTTACGGCGAGAGAGGCGGCGAAAGGGGTGATGGGAGAGGCAACGACAGAGAGTTCGGGAGATGCAGCTGGCCGAGCAATGGTGAATTTGGTTTGCGTATATCCAAATTGGTTTGCGTAGAAAAAAACTATCGGGAAAAAAAAGGATCTGCTTTTAAGATTTTGGTTTGCGTATATCCAAATTAGGTTTGTCTTTAACAATTACCTTTTATAAACCACGACGATGGAGAAACTTGTCAACGTGCCCGTGGTTACGAGGTTGTTCAAAACGGGAGTCACGTTTTAACTAACGGAGGCGGCCGCGTTCAGGCAGATGTTGTAAATGACTGTTTTCTCCTTAAACCCTTTTGAAGCAGGACGGAGGTCTCTCCTTCAATCCGTGGTATTGGTTTTTCGTCTTGCCGCGAACAACGAACAGGCTTTTTTTGTTGATCCAGCATCTATGTGTGTTATTTTGTGGGCTTGGATGGCGGTGTGAATGGTGATCAGAAGGTGGGAAAACAAACCCAATGAGGGTGAATTGAACGGTGGCCTGAGAGAGGTAAGCAAATCCTAAGGTTTTGTTCGCTGTGCAGGTATTGACTTTTTGGAATTGATTTTGATCAGAAAATCAATATTTGCATGTATTAATTTTGTGCAGAAAATCATTTTTATTGTTCAGTTGCATGATAAAATTCAATTAATAGAGTTGATATATATAAGTTATTTGGTTGTAATAGAATTGATTTCCTAAAATTGAAAATTTTAAAATTTATATTTTTTTAAATTAAAGAATTTAATTAAAATATTAATAATAATTGAAGTCCAAAATAATAAATATATTTTACTGTATAACTATTGTTCATAAACAAAAATACAAAAATATCATATGAAATTGATAAAATTCCATTGTCCATAGAAAAAGACAACAGTTTAGCAATCAAATTGCATTTACAGTCATGCATAAAGTCAAGGGCCCATAACCATGACTGAGTAAAGTTTGATTGGATTTACAACAGAGAATTCGATTTTTTCAGGTGATTGTTAACCGCAATCTGTTATTGGTTAGTCGCACCTCAAAATCTCCTAATTTTTTCGGTCTTTTGTAATACGCCTTGTACATGCAATTTCAGGAAAAGTGTTCAACACAAAATTTGTAGATCTCGACGAGATCTAAACTTTTGTGTTGAACACTTTTCCTGAAATTGCATGTACAAGGAATATTTCTGAAAAACACAAAACTAGGGCATGTACAAGGCGTATTTCGAAAAGGCGCAAAAAGTTATGAGATTTTGGGGTGCGACTAGCCAATAACTGGTTGCGGTTAACAATGGCATTTTTATGTTATTTGCAAAAAAACTTATTTTAGCGACTGATTTCGATGGTATTAAGGTGAAGGAACTGATTTATGGTAAGTTTTCAGTTTGGGTATCACGGACATCGGGAATGATCGCGCACGAGTGCTAGACGAGTTCGCTCTTCCCTTTAGGTTTTTAGTTTTTGCCTGCCTTCCATTGTCCATGTCGCTTCCTCCACGCGGCAACCAAAGGCTTTTCCTGGATTTAGATTTCAGAATGGGGATCGATCCGAAAAATGACTCCTAATTTCGGGGGTTAAATAAATTTGGAGAACTGATTTCATCAATATTTTTGAGGTGAGGAACAATTTTCTAAAGATATTGAAGTTAAGGGAATAATGCATCAATATTTTTCTTATGAAAAAACGGTTCTTATGCAGATAATTTTCAGATCCTCAAAAATAATTTAACGGCAAAAAGATCAAGAAGAACGGTAAGCACGAAACAATAAGAAACATCACAAGCAAAGAACACAAAAATATAAAGTAGTTTCCAAAAATTAGTTGTGTCCATTGTGTAGAAAAAATATTTTATTTCTTTTGTCAATCATACAATATGTCTAAATGGGATGGAAAAATAAATCGAGAGATTGATAACAATTTCGAATCCTCTAAGATCCGGCCGTACACGTTGCGACGAGAAAGAAATCTGGCAGAATGAGAAGAGTCGGCATCCGAGAGCTGAGCATGATGCAGCAAGGTAGAAACCCGTCGGCAAAGTTGCAGCAAGGAAGAAGCCGACGACAAGGATGGCGGACGCCGGTCAAAGAGACACACACGCGATTGCAACGTGAAAGAACCCTCAGGTTCGGTCAAGACCGGCCGACCTCCTCTACCTTCTCCTTCTAGCCAAAATCTACACTTCTTCATGGGGAAAACCGGCCACACATTTATATGTGAGAAGAACTCTAAAATAGGGTAAAGAGGTGGGGACAGCCGGCTGGATCCAATCAAAGAAGGAGAAAAAAGTTTCCTTCAAAAAAATCTCCTCCATAAGCGTAAGAAAATATATTCTGTTAGCAATGCTCCTTCATAATTACCGGAATTTTCGGAATTTCAAAAGGTAGAGCCGCGAATTAAACGGTTTTCAAAAAAGGATTGAAAGGTTTCTAAAAAATCAAAAAAAGATACCGCCATGAATTGGATTTCCAAAAATGATGGCAGCATAGATTGTGTGACTTTCAAAATCCTAAAACCTAAATCCTAAATCTTAAACCTTAAACTCTAAACTCTAAACCCTAAACCCTAAATCTGATCGGAAAACTCCACGTATGCAGCACATATTTTTTGTCTTTTGTTAAATATATCAAATTGATATTTTATAAATGAAGATATTTAACCATTTGACATTAACTAAGCTGGTAGAGTGTGTGGCATCTAATTAATTGGTCTAGTTTCAATTATTTGTCATTTTTTTTTAGGACAACATTTCATTAGCCTTTCATCAAACCCAGAAGAGCTTCGAGAAGTGGCTGAAGAAGTTCTTGGAATCATTTTTGAGTTGCCCGACTCTTCTCCTTGCTTCAAGGTTTTTGCCCGAGAAATCTCTTGATTTGTCTAGCATCGACTCTGAGGAGTATTTTGATTTCATGATTTATGTCCTTTTGTAATGAGTTTCTTGTATTGGACTCGGTATATGTTGCCTTCAAATGACTTTTTATTGTTGTATCCTTATCATTTTATCAATAAATAAATGTAAACTCTATTAAAAATAGACAAGAATTCAACCCAAGAACAAAATTATCTCATCAACATTTGATGGGGTTCCTCGGAAATATTCTAAATCAAACAGAGAAGATTTCGATCGAAGACACGAAGGGAAGACAGCTCGTCCGAACGAGTCGCGCGCATCTAGCTGCACTCACCCGAAGACCAGAAATTATCCCGAAAGAAGGGGCGGAACCAAGCACGTACACTCAAGCACAGCGCATCCGCGCGGCACGTGCACACGCTCCCTGCGTGTGCGCTTCCTGCACATGTGTGCTGCTCGCGAGCACGCGTTACCAGTGCCCGCGCAACACGCAATCGGGCAACCCCCGTTACCATCGGCCGCCTTCGGCCCCCTCCGCCGTCGGGCAACTTGTTCAGGCTGCCCAGACAGCCCGGGGACACTTTCGTCATTTCATTAAAATTGGTGATTCAGATAACCGAAATGGAGCTATGTAATTCGCCAGCACAAATTCCGCTCTGTCGCAATTATCCCCAAGTTCCTCCAAAAAACTATAAAAAGCCCCAAGCTGATCTCATTTGAAAGCAAGCAAATCCTGAGGCTAGAAATAAATCTGAGGTTTTCGGCGAGAACGTGGAACTTAGATTGTTCTTCTGCTCAGAATTCTCTCCGCTCCCTCTCTAGCACGAAGATGTCTCAAGACTTCAAGAATGCGATTTTTTCTTCTCCAAAGGAGCACTCTCAACAAGAGCGTTTCCACCAAGGCTCCGAGGACTTAACGATTTTCACCATCAGAGCGCGTCCATCAAGACTCTGAGGACATAGAGATTTTCACCACCAGAGCGCTTTCATCGAGACTCATAGGACTTGGAGATTTTCACCACCGGAGAGCTTCCATCGAGAACTTCGAGATTTTCACTACCGGAGCGCTTCCACCCAGGCTTCAAGGACTTAGTTTTTTCTCCGTTGTTTCATATTCTGCTCTTGTAACGGAGAGGTGACATCTCACCCTCCGAAAAATTGTCTCAACTCTTGTAAACTCTAACGAAATAGTGGACTTTGGCCCGACACAGATCCAGGCACATGATTTTTCACCTTTTACGGGTTTTCCACGTCAAAAAACTATTTTGTTATTTGTCACTGTTTTTCTTTGACTGTTTGCACGCCTGTACAACCTCGTATTCGCAGGTTTTTGGTTTTAAGCTTTTGGAGTGGTTTGAGCTCTTAGTGGCCAATTTTGGCCTAGCCCTCGGAATATACTAGTAGGGGGAGAAAAAATCTGCCTCCCTCAGTGACCCTTTTTTGGGGGGGCGGGTGCGAAAAGTTGGCAGGCACCCGCCCCGCCTGATAAGTGCGAGGTGGGAACAGCGGGATCGGCCGGAGGCCGGGGTCTCGGCCCTGCCCCCTCCTGCTTCGCGGCCTGGCGGGGCGAGACCGGCTGGGAGGCCGGGGTCTCGCCCCTGCCCCTCCTGTACCGCGGCTTTGCGGGGCGAGACTGGCCGGGAGGCCGGGGTCTCGCCCCTGCCCCTCCTGCTCCGCTGCCTGGCGGGGAGAGACTGGCCTGGGGCCGGGGTCTCGCCCCTGCCCCCTCCTGCTCCGCGGCCTGCGGGGGGCGAGACCGGCCTGGGGCCGGGGTCTCGCCCCTGCCCCCTCCTGCTTCGCGGCCTGGCGGGGCGAGACCGGACGGGAGGTCGGGGTCTCGCCCCTGCCCTTCCTGTCCGCGGCATGGCGGGGCGAGACCGGCCGGGAGGCCGGGGTCTCGCCCCTGCCCCTCCTCCTCCGCGACCTGGCGGGGCGAGACCGGCCTGGGGCCGGGGTCTCGCCCCTGCCCCCTCCTGCTCCGCGGCCTGGCGGGGAGAGACCGGCGGGAGGCCGGGGTCTCGCCCCTGCCCCCTCCTGCTCCGCGGCCTGGCGGGGAGAGACCGGCCGGGAGGCCGGGGTCTCGCCCCTGCCCCCTCCTGCTCCGCGGCCTGGCGGGGAGAGACCGGCCGGGAGGCCGGGGTCTCGCCCCTGCCCTTCCTGTTCCGCGGCAAATCATAAACACAGGATAATAAAATACAAACATGATTTGTTATTATCAAACCAAAAGCGTGGAACGCATGCTGCAACAATCTCCCCCTTTGATATTAACAAATCTACTTAGAAAGAAATCATGAATGACCTATAACGTGTTAGTAAATGTGACGAGCAAAACAAAGCATTTGGGCAAGACTAAGCATTTGTATGTGCATAAAACTGTGCTTGGATATTACTCTCCCCCTACATATATACGCCCCCTAAATAGAGCAGTATAACTAGAATTGAAGTAAAATGTTGGTGTTGGGTAAAGTAAACTGACTGAAAAGTTTAAACTGAATGAATGATTTCTCAGAAATTTTTCCTCCTTTTGGTATTAGCAAAAAAATGTGAGAAATAAAATTGTGATCAAAACAGTGAAAATGGTAAAGGTGAACAAGAGAAACAAGTGTGTAGAAGGTATGCGGAAGCAAAATAGGCCAAGAGAAACAAGTGTATAGAAGGTATGGACGGGATGTCGCCAGCCTGCGGGACTGGTGGACTCGGATTGAACCGGCCAACGTTCGCGAGCCGATCTCCCGCCAATCATAATTTAAAATTTTGAGTATTTGATTTGACTTGCAGACGTCATTACATGTTCAATTGCAGATTTTTGAGACACATTGAGCCAGTCAATTT
Source organism: Platanthera guangdongensis (assembly GCA_039583875.1). Taxonomy (NCBI): domain Eukaryota; kingdom Viridiplantae; phylum Streptophyta; class Magnoliopsida; order Asparagales; family Orchidaceae; genus Platanthera; species Platanthera guangdongensis. The sequence goes on along the minus strand of CM077151.1, from coordinate 271,290,077 downwards.
TATATTTTGAATAGGAATCTTCATCATGTTCGGCCTCCTTATTCTGGCAAAATATTTCGATGCAGTGCACTTATCTCCAAGCAAACGCCTGTTGATATTCAAGCGAACATTTTTCACGTGATGTCCATCTTCTATCTAATTCCGACGGCCCGGGGGCTTTCGAAAACTCCAGTTTCGCTGGAAAATTGAACTTAGGATTCATTTGCGGGGACTTATTTTCACCGGTCAAGCGACTACAACTGCATGACCGGTGAAAATAAGTCCTCCCAAACGGAGCCTTGGATTGAAGTCTTGCAAGCTTTCTAGGGCATTTTGTCCACTCCGACTGAATCAAAGTCCCAACAAAGGTGAAGGTAGGAGCATAAATTAACATAAAAGTCTCTTCAAAGATCCAATCATTTATATATATCTTCCTTATAAGTCTTCCTCTAAAACTAGAACTCGAACAAACTTGGACGCGAGTATTAGTAGAACTGTTATATAGGATAGCAAGTTCTCAGAGAATGGTCGCTTGCGCCGGCTTTTTAGTGCGTTTGGAGAATAGTTTTATGCTTCGTATGTTTCAACGTTTTTTTTTTAATTGACGGTAGGAGAAAAAAGCTAACGCTAAAAAAATATGTTTGGTAAAACTTTTTTTCGGTTCCCAACGATATTTTTGACCTCCAACATCAAAGCTGCCCCTTCCATCCATGGCTCCATTCTCACTAGTCCATTCACAACGCTTCAAAACATCACCACCGAAACAAACAGAGCCTTAAATTCTCCTTTTTCTGTTAGAATCTGCTTTAACTTCTGTTAAAATCTTACTCATGTTTCAAACTGACATTCTCATGATCATTCTTTATTTCGACCTTTTTTTGTAAATCTTCTTATGTTGTCGTTGGAACGAGTTCGTGTTCTTCGTTGACTCTGGAAGGTTTGTTAATTTCTGGTAGATGTGTTGTCGTGTTCTGTGGTGCCCACGGGATCAAGCCACAAACCGTTGGATATGTTTGGACGGCTCGGATCATTTAGTAAATATCACTCCCACCTAATTAATGCTCCGTTTGGCACTGTGGAGGCGGTCATGAACGTGGGGGTTAAATTGTCATTCGGTAACGCCCACCTAAAGAACTTAATTCATTCACTTTTATGTTCAAACAGATGATTTTTGTTACCGGGGAGGATTCAGAGGGGGGCCTGAGGGACACTGGCCACCACATTATTTTTCAGAATATTTAGTGTATTTGACTCTCTCGTCGAGGCAATGAATTTTGACTACTTATACGTCAAAAACGGTGATCAGATGAGGGAGAAACAACTCCGATAAAATGAAAACGTTCAAAAAAGAATTTTGAAGGAAGTTGATGTCTAGCCCCCATGTTCAAATTTTTATGAGCCGGTGACACATTTTAAAAAAAATTGTGCACCCCATTATCAATTTATGTACTCCCATTATTAATTTTCTAGATCCCTCGTATTAAAAAATAATAATAATAGAAGCAACTCATGTACACACCGCCACGGGCCACCACTGTGGCAAACGGAGCCTTAAATGCAACGCGCGCGGTTTATTATACTTTGGACCTCTCCATTGAAGCAAGAAATAATAGAAAATGGGCTGCAGATAGAGGAAAAGAAAAGGCAGCTTCTTCCCCCATTACTCATCACATCTCCAGCGCACTTTTTTGACTACGACCGAAATTTAAGGCTCCCTTTGCGTGGTGGCCCAAGGAAAGAATCGGTCCATTAATTTTTTGCTAGATTTGGGAAGTTTGAAGTACATATATTAAAAATGCATATATAATATCGTATTGTATATTTGTATGAGGTGGCCAGAGCCGAGTAAGAAGCCTTCTTCATTATTTTTGTGAAGCCCAAACCGCGCAAGCATGACGAAATTGGTAAGGGTCTGTTTGACACTCCGTCCCGGTGGCACGCCGGCGAGGAGAGAGATAACGTCCGTTGAGAACGGCGGGCTGGTGCTCGGCAATCCAACGCCAAAATGGCCGGGCTGCTACCCTTTGAGGCCAGGCATTTTCAAAGGGCGCTTGCAAACCCGTCCCAAACAGCTTCCCGCCGGATCGTTCTAGCCGGACTGGTGCCCGGCCGGGTTATCAAACAGAGCCTAAATTAGCTCTATCGTCAGCTCTTGTGATTACGAGGCGGTCGGCAGTTGTGGGCGGCGAATGGGGCCCATGGGGCCAGCCGCCATTGAGCTATGAAGAAGCTTGGCCGAAGCTGCGGGCAGCTTATGCTTCAATTGTTTGGGCGGCGCAAGAGCAGTGTTGATATCCGAGGACTTTCATGAGGCGTGGGAGTTGAATTTGGACGGTTGGATGGGTAACGCATGGTAATTATAGGGGGAGAAGACCGTGTGTGACACGTGTGTGGGATATATGGGGGACGGCAACTATTGCAAGTATGATAGCATCACAAATCAGAGTTTTCTGATTTCAATTCTGTTCAAACGAGCGGGCCCTTTGGGAGGTGCGGACGGTATCCGGAGTAAGCAAATTTGGCGGAGAAGACCGTTCTCGTCCTCGACGTGTTGCTATGTGTAGCAGATAAGGAGGGGTCGCACGGGAGAAGCAGCCGAGGGGAGAATGTGAGACCTAACGCCTATTGGATTTTGAGGAAGAAAACATCACGATTTGGGCTCTTTTTGGCACGGTGGTGGTGGTCGTAAACACATGAATTAAACCATCATTCATTAAAGTTCACCTAACAAACATCATCCGTTTGAACATAAAAATGGATGAAGTTTATTAGGTGGGCGTTAAGGAATGACAATTTAACCCCCATGCTCGTGCCAAATGGAGCCTTAATTTTTTGTTTTCGCTGCATTTTTAGACAAAGGCTCTGTTTGGGGGAGGGACTTATTTTCACCGGTCAAGCATTTTTATATTAAGGTCCGGTTCATGCACTCGTAACCGTTTGACCGATGAAAATAAGTCCCCTCAAATGAAGCCTAAAACGTGACCAATACCTAAACCCTATAAAATCGATCACGATGCTTTAAGTAGCGCGGCAAAAAAAATTATGTAGGCAGTCTTCATTGTAGTGTGTAACACACATTTTAATCCCATGCTCTTATAAAATAATTAAATATTTTTTGGCAAAGCATGGTCCAACACCCGCGATCATTTTTCTGATCATATATGATCGCATTTTGGTCGTGCACAAGATCATGATGGTATACAATAAATTTAATTGCATATAGTTATTTTGCATTCTTATATGAGATCACGGTCCTTTTTTTAATCATATAAAATTACTCTTTTGGTAGGAGAACCTGGGCGCACCGGTTACGATATTGTTGTGTCTTTGAGGTCACAAGTTCGAGTCTTAGAAGCAGACTTTTGCAAATATGTAAGGTAAGATTTACTTGTATTTCACTGTAGTGATCATGGGCAGACCCAGCCGGATTTTTCAATAAAAATATGTAATAAAATAATGACGAAAAATATTGATAATTTTTCTCTATGATTTGAATCATAGTCATTAATACTTCTCCGCAATCTGGAGTTCACAGAAAAATTGTCTACATTGAACAATCCTTTTTAGCTTTTTTTCAAGAATGCTAACCCGGATTCATTAAATTCACTATCCTTCCACAAATAATTTCAATCTAAGAAAATACAAATGGAACAACAAAAATAGGGATAGAGACACAAAACTAGTAAACAATAGAAAGCTATAATCATCCTTCTTTCTTAAAACTCAAGAAAGAAAATCTAAGGTTTGAGTTAGCAGAAGAAACATGGGAGAAGAGGAATGTCAATGAGCGGTCACAGTCATAGGCGTTGCTTAAGACATCATCTTTATATCAGATTTAGGCTGCGTTTGGCGCAACTTACCGTAACTCATTTGTTCTTGAGTTGGGCAAAAACGTCATTGTCATAAAAAGTATGTTTGGTACTACAAATGTTACAAAAAGAAAATAAGTCTGAGACATAAGATTTTTGGCATGACAATGACATTTTTGTCCAACCTCACCGGAGCAAATAAGCCGCGCCAAACGCCGCCTTAATGGACTTGAAACTTAAAAGTAAAATCATCAGAATCAAGGAGCAGTGCAACTGTGCAAGAAGAAGATGCTTGCTTGGAAACTCAAGCCACAACAAACTGTCGCAGAGAGAGACTGGTTGGTCGTCGCTGCAGAGGGCTTGTCGCCTCATCAGTGTCATCGTTGAAGAGGCAAAGACTCGGCAGTCGGCGTCGGCGTTGCAGAGGGCAAAAACTCGACGGTCGGCTTTGTCGCTGAAGAGGCGGAACGGCAGAAGGACGATTGCAGAATGCAGAGTCGCGGACCTAGCCGCGAGCGCGAGAGGTGTTTGCGTGATATTTGGGCGGAAATAATAAGCAGGATATTAGGGTGGAAATAATAAACGGGATCAGAAATCAAATAGGCAGGATCACTTCAGATCGAAAATTATAATCGAGATAGGAACTAAAACTATTAATTATATTTCAGCTGAAAGTTGTTGTGCTCAAATACTTTGAATACATTATCAACTTCAAGACTACATCATCCAGCTAAGTAGAGTACCTCTATTCTGTGACTCATCTAGTGCAATCTCAATTACTAAAAAACTTATGCCTTACTGCAGGATCAAACACATTGAGATAAAATATCAGTCTCCATTTCTGCCCCAACTTCCATGCAAAGAAACTGACCAAATTTTTAAAACCCATGTTCTACAAAAACTTCAATTTATGAGAAACACCCGGCCCAAATTTTGGATATCCGTTAAATACCTTTAATGCAATAAAGAGACAGCTGGCGGTCTACCATGAACCAGCTTGATTAAACCTGTTTTTTTTTATATACATAATTTAAGTTTTTCTCTGGCAAATAGTTGTCTGAGTGTGTACGGCAGGTAAGTAGAAATGCCAAATTATTTATTTATTATGAATGAGTCTATTTTAATTATATCTTTTATTTAAATTGGGCGTTTATATTGGCAGCCCGCATATCGATATTGGCAGCCCAATTATAATGACAGCCTAAAATATGGTTATTGCCAGCCCGATGGATACTGCCAGCCCAAACAATAAATTTTTAAATAGACATTTTTAGAAAAAGTGTTCAGCATGAAAGTTGTAGATCTCGTCGAGATCTACAACTTTTATGTTAAACACTTTTTCTAAAAATGTCATATAGTCGGCCTATTTTCAAAAGACGCGGAACTCGGGCGGAAATAACATATTTCCGCCCGGGTTCCGCGCCTTTTAAAAATAGGTCGACTATATGACATTTTTAGAAAAAATGTTCAACATAAAAGTTGTAGATCTCGACGATATCTACAACTTTCATGTTGAACACTTTTTCTAAAAATGTCATATAGTAGACCTATTTTTAAAAGTCGTGTGTTCTGCATTTTGGGCTGCTATTAGCGGTCATATTATGTATGTTTTTCCTTATTTTCTGGGCTGCCAATATCAATATGCGGGCTGCCAATATAAACGCCCTTTAAATTATCAGTTGTCTGAGTTTGCATAATTATAGGTTGCACCCCTCAATCTTTCAAAATTGTATTTTTTTCCTTTTTTTCATTTACCGTTTTAAGTTTTCACAGTTTACAAAAAATATTCCTTTCAATAAAAATATGAATTAAAAAAAGATAAAATCAATTAAATAATTTTACAATTTCACTCTTGAAATCTTTGTAATGACTCTAAATTGAAAATCATGATTTTTTAAAAAAAAATAGAGATATGCAAATAATGAAGAACCATAAGACTGAATTACCTGAGATGTCTGTGCCCATAAGAAATCTCGGACCATCCATTACTTTAATAGTAATGGAACTCTGTGCAGAGTTTCCTCCTTTTGATATGAGTACTCTTGATCACTTATAGTACCCTAAACATCCGACTGCATTTTCCAACTTAAATGAAAAATTACTACGGAAATTGCATTGTACATCCAGAATAGACCTAAGAATATATGGTTCCAGGCGGATACTTGGCATGTACCCCCTACCCAGGCCCATCACAAGGGAAACGAAAACCAAGATTTACTTTATCAGGTATCAAAACGAGAACTGCGAGCAAATAGAACACCCGAAAAATGATAAAATATGTCAAATTAACTCAACATTGAAAATTGTGCCTTACATTTTAGAATCATTATAAAAAATTGAAATACAATAAAATAATGTGTATAATTTTATCATTTTTCATTCATATTTCTAAAAAACAATCAATGTTTTAAAAACCGGAACGGTCGGCCGGTCCGACCGGTGAACGCGACCGGTCCTCGGCGGCCGGTCGGTTCTAAAACCGGACCTGGCCAAGCTACCGGCCAAGAAACCGGAAAAACCGGACACGGTTTTGAACCGGATAACCGGAAACCGGCCGGTTTTTGGAAACCGGGCGGTTTCCAATGAGCATTAATTTTACGCGTTTGTTAACCGCAAGCCCGTTTTGGCTAGTTGCACCCCATAATCTCATAATTTTTGCTCCTTTTCGAAATACGCCTTGCTGCAATATTAGGAAAAGTGCTTCAACACGAAAGTTGTAGATCTCGTCAAGATCTACAACTTTCGTGATGATCACTTTCTAAAAATGCATGTACAAGGACGTATTTTCGAAATATGTTCAGGTTTTGGGCCTTTCAGAATTAAGCCTTTTACATCCAATTTCAGGAAAATCCCACGAAAGTTGTAGAATCTCGTCAAGACTACAACTTTCGTGTGAAACACTTTCCTAAATTGCATGTAAAAGACGTATTTGAAAAGTGTGAAAAATTAGGAGATTTTGGAGTCGACAGTCAAACGGGTGCGGTTAACAATCGCATAATAAAGAATTAACATACCGCCTAATAAAAGTGTGAAAAGTTAGGAGACTTTGCGGTCTTTAATGTCAATACGGTTCACTACCGTTCAACGGTCAATACGGGTTAAAACCGAACCTTTTCTGACCGGTTCATGTCCGGTCGGTTCTCAAAACTTGAAAAACAATTGTTTTTTTTTGTAAAGTGAGAAAAAATTAGAAGAGACGTAAATATAATTTCGAAAGATAGAGGGGTGCAAACTTAATTATGCAAACTCCCTCGAAGTTTGGTAATTACACACTTCGAGGGGGGATCCGGATCCTCTGGTGTTCGTGCGAGAACTCCCGGGTGAAATTCAATCCAACGGCGCGAAAACCCCCCACTTCATCAATCCAACGGCTAGACTTCTCGCGCGCTAGAAGACAAAAAAAAGAAAAAAAATTAAAATATTAAAAAATGTAAAATACTCGCCCGTTGGATTTCAATCGGACGAGCGAGATGCGCAAAATCCACTTCCCACAATCACGGGCGGAACCAGGTCTGGGCACAGTAGGGCACGTGCCCGACCGATTTTTTAGCGGTAAATTAGGTATTAGGTTTCATTTCTTCCCGATCCCGTCGCAGGCAGGCTCCCAGCTCCTGATCCCGTCGCAGGCAGGCTCCCGATCCCGTCGCATCGTCACACCTGATCCCGTCGCATCGTTGCAGGTTTCTTCTTCTTTTTCTTCTTCTGAAATTTGTGGCAACATTGAAATAGAATGGAGGATGAATGGTTGCTTGGTTGCTTACATTGAAAAAAAGTTGTCGATACTATTACAACATAAACTATTATTTCACGTTTTCAGATCATGTGCCAACGAAAAGTATCTTGTTGAATTGTAAGTTTTTCAGATCTAAACCTTTCTTTTATAATTTTGTGTTCAATTTTTGATTGTAATATTGTGTTCAATATTTTCCTTAAAAAATATCTTTGCAAAAGAAAATTTCGGTGACGCTGCCCCCGAACCCCCGCTCAGGGTGCGCTGCCTCCCGAACCCCCCGAATTGACAGTAGTACTTAGATTGTGCCCGTGCGACTTCAAAATCCTAGTTCTGCCACTGCCCACAATCCAACACAAACAAGCCGCACCCCCATACGTGGGCTGTGAGAGGACTAATCCCGCCCTTGAATGCTCATATGCAATTAACGAAAGGGCTCCGGTGGTGGCGGTCGTAAACCCATGGGTTAAACCGTCAGTCATTAAGAATTACCTAACAAACATCATTCGATTGAACATAAAAGTGGATGAAGTTCCTTAGGTAGGCGTTAACGAATGACAATTTAACCCTCATGTTCATGACGGCCACCACCGTGCCAAACGGAGTCTAAATCCGTTTGCATGTTAATTCACATGCAATTAATGAAAACGATTAATTAAAAAATTAATGAAAAATATTCCAAAGCTTACACAGGTTGATTATATCTTTAGTTTGCTTAATAATGATCGAGGCCTAGCTAAAGCTACATAAAAATCAAGCAAAAATAAATTTTAATTATATAAGATCTTAGAAGGTCATTTATAGTATGATATATCCAAGAGCTGCACTGCATGTGGTTATTTAAGTTGTGTAAATATTTCTTTATAAACCGCATTCATTGTATTAATGCCTCCAATACCATTTATCCCCTCGTTTTGTAACAATATTTGCATTTTTTTGCGTGAGAAACCTCGTGATAAAGCCACATACATCTAACCATGACTGAACACAATTTTTGGTAGATATATGATATAGCCCGACATTTTCGATAGTTTGCCTTGTGAGAAGCTTAATCGTCAATGAGAAGCTTAGTCGCAATAAAAACCGTTTGCATGTTAATTCAGATGGCAATCTAATACTTCGAAAGACTTTTTTCTAATAGTATCTGTGGAAATAAGAAGTCTCCTTGAAAGTGGCATGTCAAAATCTCTACTTCTATTACATTTTTCCTAAATCAACAACAAATAAACATTGTTACATTACAAAGACTTGTCTTCAAATCAATATTTCTAAGTAACATGAGTGATGATCTGGTTTTTAACCTTGGTTTATAAGACAGTAAGTTACCCGATGTCAATGAATTACGAAATTCAGGTTGATACAAATTTTTCATGTCATCAATGACAAAGTCAAAATAGTACCATATAACTTATTCATCGAAAATTCTAGAAGTCTTCTCGTTGAGCATATTCACAAGCTCATTCACAGGTGTCTCTAATAAATCTCTATCTCTAATAAAGTTGATATCATCAATATGCGAACGCAAATTGAGAAATGTAACATTTATTAAAGCATCAATAAATTTCTCACCCTCCCATTACATTCTCATTGAATCGGAGATCCTAATCATATCACCCTTTATTGTCAATTCCAAGCCATTATCAACTCGTAAATATTCAGAGAAGCTGTTATCATATTTTGCTATATTTTTTGCTTGACAGAGTACTTTGACATGACTCCGTAGATATGATTAAATGATACATGTGTTAACTATCTGTTATGCACGTACTAGGGAAGAAGCAGAACTAGAGGAAGAAGATAGAAATTAGGGTTGAAAAGAGGGAGGAAGGAAATACCTTGGATAATTCTTGCATACTCCAAAAGAGAGGGTCCGGGTATATATAACCGGGACCCAAGGCCGGCCAACCGGGGGCCGGCCAGACCCCATGGGGCTGAACCAAATGTGGTTCAGCCCCCCTTGAGCCGATCTTTTAAGAAGGGGGCTGAACCAAATGTGGTTCAGCCCCCCTTGGGCTTTTAAGAAGAGGGGGCTGAACCCATTGGTTCAGCCCCGTTGTTGCCTTGCACGCGCCGTTGCCGCCGCTGGTAATGTGCCCAAATAGCCTAACCTCGTTTGGAGGCTTAACATTCTCGTCCCCATCAAAAGCCAGCTTGTCCTCAAGTGGGTAATCGGGGTAAAGCTCCCGGAACTCCAGCAAATCCACACAAGTATTTTGCTCCGCGGAGAGATCCTTCCATTTAATCAACAGCTCTGGACAGTACACTGTGCCTCGACGTTTCCACTTGATCAATAGTACATCGGCCGGAATGGGGCGAAGCACGCCGCCAGAAGTAGCCTCGGGCAGCACGGGAAAGACCGGAACAGCCTCACCTAGCTTACGCTTCAACAGCGAAACATGAAAGGTGGGATGAATCTGTGAGCCCTCGGGTAATGCCAAGGTATACGCAACCGGCCGACCGTCGCGTGATCCGAAAGGGTCCATAGTAGCGGGGGGTGTCAGCTTCTGATTTGTCCTCTGCGCCACAGACAACTGCGGTAAGGGCGAAGTTTGAGGAAAACCTCATCCCCCACCTGGAACTCTCTGTCCGTCCGATGTCGATCTGTCTGTGCTTTCATACGATCCTGCGCCGCCCGGAGATTCTCGCGCAAGGTGGCGAGGGTCCGATCACGATCATGGAGTGCCCGATCAACGGCAGCCACGGCGGTACTGCCGGACTCATAACTGCTTAAGGAGGGAGGTGGCCGACCATAAACGACCTCAAAAGGGGTGAGTTTGCTAGCGGAGTGATACAAAGTGTTGTAGCAGTACTCCGCCCAATGTAACCAACTGGCCCATGTCCTTGGATCATCCATAATAAAGCAACGAAGGTAAGTTTCCACGCCCTGATTTAAGACTTCCGTCTGACCATCGGTCTGGGGATGGTGAGCCGTACTAAAACGCAATGAAGTCTCTTGCAAGCGAAAGAGTTCCGTCCAAAATCTGCCAACAAAAGTCGGGTCCCGATCGGAAATGATCGCCCGGGGAATCCCGTGCAAGCGAACAATCTCCCGAACAAATAAAGCCGCCACAGACTCACATGTGTAAGGATGGCTCAAAGCCAGGAAGTGCCCATACTTGGACAACTTGTCCACCACCACTAAGATAACTGTTTTACCCTGCGACTTGGGCAGCCCATCAATGAAGTCCATAGAAACCGTATCCCAGATTTGATGCGAATCTCCAAGGGGGTGAGTAGCCCAGCTGGAGAAGTAGTCTCATATTTCTGTCGTTGGCAGACATCACATTTCTGAACAAACTCCTGAATGTCACGGCGCATCCCTTTCCAAAAGACATTTGCTCGAGCCCGCTGGAGAGTGCGAGAAATACCCGCGTGACCGCCCGTCGGCGACGAATGGAACTCATGCATCATCACCGTCCTACATGCTGACTGCCAAGGAATGACCACGCGTCCCTAATAATATAGCCGGTCATTTTGTAAGTGATAACCCGGGGTCACCTCCCGAGCCTGCCGCAGGTTCTCGACAATGACCCGTAACTCGGGATCTCGCTGCACCTCCTCCTGAATCTCATCCATCGACTCCAACTGTGGCATAGAAATGTGCGCAAGGCCCCCCGCTGGTAAGCGTGACAGGGCGTCAGCAACCCGATTGTCCTTCCCCGGTCGGTACTCGATCTCATAATCATATCCCAGCAACTTAGTGACCCACTTCTGTTGAAGGGGGGAAGAAATCCGCTGGTCGAGAAGGTGCTTCAAGCTCTGATGATCTGTCCGTATTTTAAAACGATGTCCAAGCAGGTATGGCCGCCATAGGGCCACCGCATGAATAACCGCTAGCATCTCCTTTTCATACACCGATAGGACCAGTGTCCGTGAAGCCAAGGCCTTACTGTAGAAAGCGATCGGCCGGCCCTCCTGCATCAAGACCGCTCCCATGCCGACGCCAGAAGCATCCGTCTCGATCACAAACTCCTTGGTGAAATCGGGAAGTGCCAGCACTGGAGTCATCGTCATCGCCCGCTTCAACGCCTGAAAGGCGGTCTCGGCTTCATCCTGCCACGAGAAAGCATCCTTCTGAAGCAGTTGCGTAAGTGGCCGAGCAATCTTCTCATAATCCCGTACAAAACGCCGGTAGTATCCAGTGAGGCCCAAGAACCCCCGCAGCGCCCGAACGGTCAGAGGTCGTGGCCAAGAAAGCATACTCTCGATCTTCCGTGGGTCGGCTTTCACCCATCCGCGGAAACTAGATGCCCCAAGTACTCCACCTCCTGTTGTCCAAAAGAACACTTGGACCTCTTAGCATAGAGCTTATGTTGCCGAAGAGTAGAGAAGACCTGAGCCACATGATGTAAATGATCCTCCCAAGTAGCGTTGTAGATCAGAATGTCATCAAAGAAGATCAAGACGAAATGTCGCAGGAATGGCCGAAAAATCTCGTTCATATTGGCCTGAAAAGTAGATGGTCCCCCCGTCAAGCCATTCGCCATCACTAAGAACTCGTAGTGGCCGTCATGAGTTCTGAACGCCGTCTTATGCACGTCCTCCTCCTTCATAAGGATCTGGTAATAGCCGGATCGCAAATCCATCTTCGTGAATCTAGTCGCCCCACACAACTCGTCCAACAGCTCCTCAATCACGGGAATCAGAAACTTGTCCTTCACGGTAACACTGTTTAAGGCACGGTAATCAACGCAGAAACGCCACGATCCGTCCTTCTTTTTAACCAGAATAATTGGGGCTGAGAAGGAACTGGTACTAGGCCGTATAATGCCGGCCTCAAGCATTTCCTTCACACTACGCTCGATCTCTGCCTTCTGCATGTGGGGATACCTGTAAGGGCGAGTGTTGGGCGGCTCCGCCCCCGTCTGGAGCACAATCTGGTGATCACGGAACCGTGACGGTGGAAGCGTCCCCGGTTCCTGGAAAATGTCATCATACTCCTCCACTAATGCCCGCATCTGGTCAGGAACCTCCGTCGGTCTATCCTCGTCAGACCTCACCCCCAACAAGACTGTCATCAGACTACTGGACTCCTGAAGCTGTTGTAGGCTGCGAATGGAGATCTCCTTGACCGGAGAAGATCGGAGCCCTTTCAAACAGAACTGGCGCCCCCCTGCGAGAACTCCATCGTCATCTGGTCCCAGTCAAAGGTCACCCTCCTCAACTGCTGCAGCCACTGCACGCCAAGCACCATATCTGAGCCTCGGATCGGTAAGAGATAGACATCCGTGCAGCCCACATAACCCTGCATCCGAAGCTCCATTGCCTTCAATACTCCCTGGCACTGTAGCTTGCTGTCGTCTGCAACCATAACCTGGAACGCCGCTCCAACGTCAATCACGTGCCCCACCCGCTGTGCCACATCTGGATGAATAAAATTATGAGTACTCCCACTGTCCACCAGAATGGTCACCCTCTCCTGTCGAATCCACCCCGCCAGCCGCATAGTAAGCGGAGGTGGATTGCACCCTTCCATGGCATGTAGGGACACACCCAACTCCGTCAAGTCTAAGTCCCCCCAGACTCCAGCTCCTCCTCCGGAAACTCGTCCTCCTCCAGCCGCTCCTCCTGATGCAACATAAAGACCTGGACCTTCTGGCACTTGTGTCCCGGCGTAAATTTCTCATCACAATTAAAGCAAGGCCCTTCTCCTTCCGAGCTTGTAACTCGTTCCAAGACAACCGTGTCACCGTCGGTCGGCCGGCCGGCCACTGGGGTCTCCCTCCTGGCCGCGGCCGGTGTAGTAGTGTGTCGTGCCATACTGCGGGCTCGTTGCCTATTTAACTTTTCCTCTTGGATGCGCGCCAAGCTGATTGCGTGGTTCAGACTACGGGGCATGTAGGCATGAACCTCATCGCGTAAGTGATCCTTCGGTCTTGAAACAAAACAGCTGAGGAGTGTCTTTTCTTCCCACTGAACTCTGTTGGCCAACTTCTCAAACTCCGTTCTGTACTCCATCACTGTACCCTTCTGTAGTAGCTTCTGTAAAAGCGCCTCAAAGTCTTCAAACTCCAAAGGCCCAAACCGAGCCGTGAAGCCTTCCACAAATTCCTCCCACGGAACATACTCCCGTCCCCGCAAGAACCACTGTGTCCACTGGAACGCGTCGTCCTCCAGATGGAAGGACGCTAGCTGCACCCACTGAGCCTCTGGCACCTCCTGATAGCTGAAAAACAACTCGGCTTTTTGCACCCACTCCAAAGCGTCGCCCCCACTGTACCGAGGGAAATTCATCCGAGTCAACTTAGGAGCCATGTACGGCCTTTGGCCGCGTTCCCCCTCCATTGGGGCCCCATGACGGAAAGGCCCCCTTCTCCCCACTGCACCCCTCTACCAAAGCCTGGTGGTTGCCCTCTTCCTGCCGGTGGGGGTAACAACCCATCCCGACCTTGCCTCCAAGGAGCGTGCTCCGTAAAAGTCTCAGCCCTTCCGTCAAGACCAGTTGCGAAGCCGCCACCCCTACCGGCCATGTCCAGGCCTGGCGGCCCAAATCCAGCCACTCTGAAGCCACCCCCAGCCATGCCGCAGCCACCCGGCCCAACCCCGACGCCCTGATGGCCCGCCGGCCCCGATCCGAGCCTCACAGGGGCCGCTGATGCCCAGCCGACCCCGCTGGAGCCGCATAACTGCGGCATTCCCGCGCCGCTGAAAATTAGCCTGCCGGGACGAAGTCTTCCGTTGACCCCCTGCATGCTCACCACCCCCGATCCAGCCCAGCCAGCGCATTCGACAGCTGCTGATCCGGGTCCCTGCGTATGCGCAGACCCCGATCCCGACCAACCGATGCCGCCCCAGGCCGATCCGGCCCCTCTAATAAAGTGGTACGCCGCACCCGATCCCGCCCCGCCTGGCCCGCAGCACCCGATCCGACGCCCGCAGCCCCCGATCCGGCGCTTCCCGCACCCGATCCACCAAGTCCGGGCATTTCCGACCTATTCCCTGTAGATCCGCCTGGTTCCTCCTCCGCCACCGCCTTGCCCTTCAAATTTTGGGCTAATAGCGTCATGATATTGTTCAAGCGGTCGTCGATTCGCTCTTCCAACCTTTGAGTGGATGTTTGACATTTTCTTCGATGGCGGCTACCGAATCGGTAAGCCCCATCAAATTCTCCTCTAGGGTTTCCAAGCGGTCATTCTCCTCTTGCGAGCGTGTAGTCACCATGATGGAGGAAGGAATGCTTGATACCAATTGTTATGCACGTACTAGGGAAGAATAAGAACTAGAGGAAGAAGATAGAAATTAGGGTTGAAAAGAGGGAGGAAGGAAATACCTTGGATAATTCTTGCATACTCCAAAAGAGAGGGGTCCGGGTATATATAACCCGGGACCCAAGGCCGGCCAACCGGGGGCCGGCCGGCCCCCATGTGCTGAACCAAATGTGGTTCAGCCCCCCTTGAGCCGATCTTTAAGAAGAGGGGGCTGAACCCATTGGTTCAGCCCCGTTGTTGCCTTGCACGCGCCGTTGCCGCCGCTGGTAATGTTGCCCAAATAGCCTAGCCTCGTTTGGAGGCTTAACACTATCTGTGATCTTGTTCATTGGCAACAACAGGTAAAACCTGACGGAAATCTCCTCCAATAATGACAAATTGTCCCCCAAATGACATTTACTTTCAGCACAATGTGAAATGCACGATCAACTGTCTCGAACGTCTATCAGCCATTGATGTTTTATCTCAAATTAATGTCGATGACTGTTGTATAACTTCAGTTAAATCTGAATGCTCCCTAAAACCAATAAAAAATGTTTTGGCTTCCAATTTAATTCGTTTTTCTTTGTCCCAAAGACGACAATACACCCGTCATCTGTCATCCCTGTGAAAGTTTTTGTTTTACAGAATGCAAGATTTAATAGACATTGAGGGGATGAGAGTGCATGTTTTTTAAAACATAATAAGAAACACACAAATTAAGTCTGATTTTAAACATTTACAAAGTTGAAATAAATATAAGGTAAACTTAAAATGATGAATATGCAATCAAAGAGTGTGTTTCGCTTTTATATAGTGCGTGTCTGTGCGAGTGCGTGTGTTTACATACACTATTATATACGAAACTTAGTGCATGAACAATGTTTTTGTTCCTGATTTTGCCCCTCCCTCATGGTTTTATCAGGCAGTTTCTCATGGGTTCTAGGAACATGCTTTTGCTCTAGGTGAACTGTCGTTGGACTTTCGCTCAAGGGAGACTATCGCTCAACTTCTGTCGGATTGCAGACCGCCTCTTCAATGTTTGCTTCAATTTCCGCAGGATTGTAGGCTTGTCCGTTCTTCCGTCCTCTCCAACTGCAGCCCGGATTGCAAGTTCATCTGCTAGGGCGTCATCTCGATTTTTGAGCAATGGTTGGACGAAGCCAATTTGCTCACCACCATGTGACTTCTCGCAAGTAAATGAAGGGCTATTTTCAGTTGGGATATGTAATGCCTCGAGTAAATTTTGAAGTAATTTCAGTTTGTTGTGTCTTTCATTGTCGCTAAAGTCAATGTGCAAGAGATGATCAATGGTAATAATTGATCATGATGTGTTGATGTGAGAAAGTTATTAGAACATAACAAAAGTTCTTGGATTGATGGACACAACATATAGAGCGAACCTAAATTACGAATTTAGGGTTTAATCTCATCAACTTAACCAAAAATAGGAAATCATCAAGGGCACAAAATGAAATAAATTATGGATGGAAGTAGACCTAGGTGTACCCAAGGTGGCATTGCACGGGTTTACGGGTTGTGATCGGGCTTCACCCGCATTTAATGCATTTGAATGTGAATGGGCTCCGCCCGTCCATGGTTTGCCTTGGGTCCAAAAACAACCAGCTTAAATGAATCCCATAAACAAACATCATAAACAAAACTCAATTTTTTACAGCATCCAAAACCCCAACCTAATAGAATTATTGACCTAAATCATCAAAGAACGAGAGTATATAATTCCAAAATCTTCAGAAATAAGCTAATACCAATCAAAAGGTTTAAATGCAGATAAAAGGAAACAAAGGTTAACGACTAACATCAAAATCACATTTTAATTTCAACTACATTAAAAAGAGAATTAATTTCATCCACAAAGAGGAGACGAAATTCTCCGCGGATTTTAGCTACATGAACTGGCACATCATCAACAAAATCTTTTAGAATCTATAAGTAATGTTCAAAGGGCTAAATCAATAACACCATAATATTAGCAGTCGCTACATTTTTAAAAGTCTTGCGGATGGGGATGATCGGCTAAAGAAGCGGGAAATAATGAATTTGAGTTCGGAGATGGAGGGCTATGTGATGGCGACAGGGGTATACAATCGAGCAAAATCTCAAAATATATATTTTTTGTTATACTAAGTAGAACTGGGCTGCAGTTTAGGAATCGCACACAACATATCAAATATCACAAAAAATGATTATAAAAACCGAAGCAAATAAAATTCGAGAAAAGAAGTCATATTGTTGCAAATCATCCACAACTTCTACGGGATTAAGGATTATGTTGTTTAACCGAACTCAGATGTTTCGCAAAAAAACAAAAGAAATACGCACCTGAAATATGTCATCAAACACTTGAAAGTTTTATTGTTCGAGTCCACAGCTCCTTAACCTGCAGTGCATTATGAAAAAATGAGATGAGTTGGTTCCTAAAGAAAATATCAACATTGGTCTCCCCAGTCAAGATGGGAGCAGAGTTCATTCAGAACAAAAAGAAGATCAGCAATAAAATTACTCCATGTATGAACATAACTAGAATCCACAATTATACATCATTTTGCATTTCAAAATTGTCATTTATAATTAAAGTAATTTAAGGAGGAAATAGGATTTCCTACCCCATTGCTGATGAGAGAACCTGGGGGTAGTCCACAGTTTGGGGGAAAGATATGGGCGGCAAGCAGGAGAAAACAAAATAGCATTTGATTGATACAAAGCTTACTAGAAAGCTCATCATCAATATATAAAGGAGGAAATAGAGAACTGGGATCAAAATATTTGAGAATAGAGAAAATTTCCAGCAATCAAAATAAAGGAAAGAGACAGCTCAAGTTGAACATAAACTTCACCCTAACTACATAATCTCTATGCTGCCCAAGCACAACAGTAGTCGCACCACAAATCACGAAGCCGCCTGAGAATGAAGGAGATGAAGAAGGACTATGCCGCTACCAACATTCCCCGTGTTAGCCTTGTAAAGGTGGAAAAAACTGTTACGCCCCCGGACGAAGCCCGGCTATTTGGGCGTCAGTACACGAGACGGCGAAGAGATGCGGAGGCGACAACGGGACTGAACCAACTGGTTTAGCCCCCGCTCTTTGAAGAACCGGCCCTCGGGGGGTGAACCAACCTGGTTCAGCCCCATTGGGGCCGGCCGGCTGGCCTTGGGTCCGGGTATAAATATACCCGGAAACCCCCCCCCCCCCCCCCCTTAAAAACAAGCAAGAATATTTCAGGTTTTCCCTCTTCTCTATCTTTCTCAACCCTAGTTTTCAAATCTTCTCTAGATCTCTATCTCCCTCCCCTTCTTCTCCTAACAATTGGTATCAGAGGATTCTTTTCTCCACCATGGTAACCACTCGAACGCAAGAGGAAATCGGCCGCTTGGAAACCCTAGAGGAAAATCTCGTAGGAATGACGGATTCGGTGGCCGCAATCGAGGAAAACGTGAAAGCTTCCACCCAAAGGCTCGAAGAACGGATCGACACCCGAATGGAGGAGATCATGGCGTTGTTGGCACAAAATTTGAAGGGTAAGGCCGTGATGGAGGAGGATCCGAGCGGATCTTCCGCTGCAGGAGTCGATCCGCGCCGGATCGGCATAAACGGAGGCCAAGCGGGCCCGATAAGGGAAGCGGGCATCCCACAAGGGGCCGGATCGAGCACGGGAGGCGTCAGCCGGGTCGGAGCAGGCAGGGGTGGCCCTGGCGGGGTCGGATCGGCCACGGGAGGCATCGACGGGTTCGGATCGGGCGCTGGAGGCATCCGCGGGTTCGGATCGAGCACGGGTGGCCTCGAAGGGGTCGGAACAGGCACGGGAGACATCGGGGGGGGGGGGGGGGGGGTCGACGCATCTGACGGTGGCGCCGGCGGGATCGGAGCGGCCGAATTTGGCCCCGGCGGGTACGGCGCAAGCGAAGGCGGCCCCGGTGGGTTCGGCACAGTGGGTTTCAGCACCGGTGGGGGTGGCTCCGGCGATCTGGGCGCTAGAGGGGGTGGGTGGCCGGTTCCCCCATATGGAGGAGGGGAGGGCCTGCTACCTCATCCGGCAAGAGGAGCCATGCAGTGGGGTGGTGCTCCGGCAGCGGGGTCGTTTCGCCGTGGCTTCCGGGCATGCCTTTTGAACACGAAGAACCAAGGAGACCGCCGGGAGCGAAACTCCGAACTCGGTCACTGCCAACTCCTCTGTCAGCTCTGGCTCAGGACCCTCGTCCATCTCGTCTTCTCCATCCTCATGTAGCATGAACACCTGAACCTTCTGACATTTGTGCCCAGAAACAAACTTCTTGTCACAGTTGAAACACAACCCTCTGTCCTTCTGCGCCTGAAGTTCCGCCCAAGTCAGCCAAGTGACAACCGGCTTGCTTGGACCTTGCGGTTCCTTCCTGACCATAGTCGTGGTGGTCGTGGTCGTAGTACGTGTTGTGTTGCGAGTACGTTGCCTGTAGTAACGTTCTTCCTGTATCTGAGCAAGACTGATCGCATGGTTTAAGCTGCGGGACATGTAGGACTGTATCTCATCCCGCAAATAGTCCTTGAGACCCGACACAAAACAACTCAGCAGCGTCTTTTCTTCCCACTGTACTCGGTTTGCCAACTTTTCAAACTCAGCGCGGTACTATTTTGTAACCTCCCTATGCGCATGGCAGGCAAGATCCGGAGGGAAAACGTGACGATCCTGATTGACAGTGGGAGTAACCACAATTTCATCCATCCGGAGGTGGCGAGCAGACTGGGACACGTGGCGGATCAAGGGGCGTCCTTTCAGGTTATGGTGGCCGATGGTAGCAAGCTGCAGTGTGAAGGAGTATTGAGGCAGGTGGAGCTCAACATACAGGGTTACACGGGGCGAACTGATGTTTACCTTCTCCCGATCAGAGGTTCCAATATGGTGTTGGGAGTATATTGGCTGCGCCAGCTACGGCGAGTCACTTTTGACTGGGATCACATGACCATGGAGTTCTCACAGCACGGACGACAGTTCTGTTTGAAGGGAATCAAAGCATCTCTGATTAAGGAGATATCTGTTTGAAGTCTTCTGCGGCTTGACGAGGAGGCAAGTATGATGGCGGTGCTGTTGGGAATAAGGGCGGGCGACACAGAGGCATCTGAGGTAACCGCCCAGATGCAGTCTCTTCTCGATCGGTATACTGACATATTCCAGGAGCCCCGTGCTCTTCCTCCACCGCGCTTTCGGGACCATCAGATAGTGCTTAAGGGGGGAGCGGAGCCTACCAACGTCCGGCCATACAGATACCCTCACATGCAGAAGGCAGAGATCGAGCGCAGTGTCCGGGAAATGTTAGTTGCAGGGATCATCCGTCCCAATACGAGTTCTTTCTCTGCTCCGATTATCTTAGTTAAAAATAAGGATGGTTCGTGGTGGTTTTGTGTCGACTACCGCGCACTGAACAGTGCTACCGTGAAGGATAAGTTTCTCATTCCTTTGTGTTAGAAAAGCCCATGTAATTGGCCCAGTATTGGGCCCATTTATTTTCTACTTTCTTCTCCTCCTATTAGTCCCACATCATTGTATAGGATTTTTTCTCTTCTTCCCTCTTCTATATATTTGTATTCTCTCCTTGTATTTTGACACACAAGTAATACATACAAGATTTGAGCTCATCCAACATGGTATCAGAGCCAGCGGTTCCGACGTCGTGGCTTCCCTTTCTAACCGCCCGGTTTGTTTTCCTCTCCTGTCTGCTTTCCTCTGCGACCTATTCCTCTAGTCGCACCGGCTAGCTGCCTTTCTACCCGCTGTTCTCTCTGCGGCTTTCCCCTTGCTAAACCGCTGCCCTTTCTCCTCTTCCTCCCTCCCTCCCTCCAGTGGATCCACCCCTCAGTGACTTTTATAGCCTCTCCTCTCAACCCGTGGGCCCCTCTTCCCGCTGCCCTCTCTGTCCTCCTCTTCCCGCGCGGCCTCCTTCCGCGGCTTCTCTTGCCGCTTGCGGTTTATCTTTCTTGCCGCTTGGTTTCTTCTCGCGGTCTCTCTCTTCTTGCCGCTCGTCTTCTTCCTCGCGGTCTCTCTCTCTAGCCGCTCGAGTTCTTACTCGCGGGTTCTTTTCTTGTCGCTCGACTTCTTCCTCGCGGTCTCTCTCTTCTTGTCGCTCGAGTCTTTTACTCGCGGTCTCTCTTTTCTTGCCGCTCGTGTTCCTACTCGCGGTTTCCTTTCTTGCCGCTCGAGTTCCTCCTTGCGGGCTCTCTCTCTAACCGCTCGAGTTCCTACTCGCGGTCTCTTCCTCTGCTGGTCGCGCGGTCTCCTTTTTTTTCTAAACCGTCGCGATCTCTCCTCTTATCTTTCAGGCCGTCTTTCTTCTCGATCTTGCTTCGCCGCTGGTGGACTCTCAGTGACCGTGCGGGTTGTTCTTGACGCTGGTGGTATCTCAGTAACCGTGCGGCCTCCTGTAGCTCTCTCTCATGTCCTTGTCGGCGTGACTATCCGTTGCGGCCTTGTCTCTAACCACCACTCTTCTAGTCGCGGCGGCCTGTCCCGGCTCCATGGCCTCTTCCATCAACTCTACCGGACAGGCGGCTACTCCTCCTGCTGACCGCTCGGCTTCTCTTCCTGACCTTCGAGATGAGCTGCGGATCACCACTATGTCCTTATCTGGGAAGAAGAACTTTGTTCCGTGGGTCCACTCGGTTCGGCGTGTTCTTCAGGCCAAGGGTCTTGTGCTTCACCTTACTAACGCACCTCCTTCCCCTAATACGGAGGATTGGCTACGCAATGACGGCCGAGTTCAAACACGGCTCCTTAATTCATTGGAGGGTGAGTCATACTAAATGGTCATGTATCATGAGACCGCTAAAGCCAAGTGGGATGATACACAAAAAAATCTAAACAATGAAATACATATTATTATGGATACCACTTGGAGGGATATAGTTATTGGGATAAATAAAAAATATGATAAAATCATAAATCTTAAATTGGTCATATGAAAATAAACTATTAATATAATCAGTGCTTATGTGCCTTAAGTAGGATTAAATGAAATTATTAAAGTACAATTGTATGAAGACTAAGATGATTTAGTAAGAAAAATTCCATAAAGAAAGAATATTTTCATATGACCAGACTTAAATAGACATACATGAAAGAAAAATATAGATTATTCAATTGTTCATTGAGGATTTGAGTATGTAGAAAATGAAGAGGTAAGAACCATTTTATACTTTGCCAAATCATGCAAGTTAATTGTGACATATACGCTATTCATGAAGAAGAAATAACATTTAATTATATTTAAAAGTAGATAAAATAAGTCACAAATTAATTATTTTATGACACGCAGAATTGATAAAATGATTTGTAAGGATTGCAAAGTCGTATAAATAGAAAATTTAACAATACAACAAAGACTAGTGGTGTTGGACGTATAAATTAAATATAATAAATTTAAGAAAAAGATAAAAGTGTTGCCAAAAATCTGGTGATGGATCTTGAAGATGAAAAATAGGTTGTTTTCAAGACCGCAATTATGAAATAACTAATTAATGACCTTTGATTCTAATGTCTCATGAAAAGTTATGTCTTTGCATTTAATGATAAGTGTAAAAAACGTACTTGGAGAGTCAAAAGGTTGTGCGCCCCCCAAATAAAGAATTTTGGTGGTGGAAAAAGTAAATGCAAGACAAAGTGAAGGCAAAGATGATCAACTATGAAACACTCAACGCTTGCAGGAATGATAAAAACTTGACAAAGTATAAAGTTATCAAAAAAAGTTAAATTTATGAAAAATTTTATAAGCAACTTAATATCAAAGATGGATGATGCGACTATTAAAGAACGATGAAAAAGTTACTTTTATCAACTCTATAATGAATCAAAAAACAATAAACTGAGTTTGAAATAGTTACGTAAATCAGATGAGTATATGAACATAACATGTTATCGTAAAATTCAAGCATTAGAGGTAAAAGATATTCTAAAAAAGATGAAAAATGGAAAGTCGGTTAAGCTAAACGATATAGTTATCAAAGTATGAAAATGTCAAGTGAAAGAATGAATTTTTTGGCTTACATATTTCTTCAATAAGATACTAAAGACAAAGTGAATGCCGAACCAATGAAGAGAAAGTATCTTGGTACCTTTGTATAAGAACAAAAAATATACAAATTTGTGTCAATTACAAGAGAATTGTATTAATGAGTCATATCATGGGACTGCGAATGAGTATAAAAAGAAGAGTTAGACGAGAGACTAGTATTTCAGAAAACCAATTTAGATTTATGTCAGGGTGGTCGACTAGGGAAGCTATACATCTCTTGAGGAGACTCATTGACAGCTATTGGGAAAGAAAATAAGATTTGCATATACTGTTTAT
Organism: Platanthera guangdongensis; assembly: GCA_039583875.1. Lineage (NCBI taxonomy): Eukaryota > Viridiplantae > Streptophyta > Magnoliopsida > Asparagales > Orchidaceae > Platanthera > Platanthera guangdongensis. Next base: position 271,267,034 of record CM077151.1, on the reverse strand, counting down.
CGTTCTTGAGAAGGCTTATGTTTGGGTTCCAATAGAGGTCTTATGGAGAGTCTTAGAAAAGAAACGTATGACTATATCATACATTGACATAATCAAAGATATGTATACAAATTCAGTGATGAGGGTGAGGACATCTGGAGGATTAACACATGAATTATTTATCACTGTTGGCTTGCATCAAGGGTCAACTTTAAACCCCTATCTCTTTATCTTTTATCTTAGATGAGCTCACCAAACATATCCAACGTGCAATTCCTTAATGTTTATTGTTTGCAGATGATATTACTTTGGTCGATGAGACGCAATGGGGTGTAAACGCGTAACTTAAATCTTGGTGGGTCACTTTAAAAAAAGGGTTTTGGGTTGAGAAGGGCAAAGATAGAGTATATGAGGCTTAAATTTAGCAGTGCTAGAAGGAAAAATGACATCGTTATTAAGTTGGGTGATCAAGATATTTTACGCAGTGAGTGCTTTAAATATCTGGAATCGATAGTTCAAAAAGATGGACGTGTTGATAAAGATGTGATACATAAAATCCAAGCAGGTTGGTTGAATTTGAGAAGTGCGCCAGAGATCTTATGTGATCGTAAAGTACCATTAAAACTTAAAGACAAGTTTTACTGTACTGCAATTAGGCCAGCGATGCTCTACAGTTTTGAGTGTTGGGCTGTGAATTGTGTATATGAGCAAAAAATATGAGTTGCGAAGATGAGAATGCTTAGGTAGATGTGTAGACACACAAGACTCGATAAAATTTGGAATGAATGTATCAGGGATAAGACATGAGTGACACTAATTATAGAGAAGATGCGAGAAGCTCAACTATGATGGTTCATACACGTACAAAGGAGACCATTATATGCACCTGTTAGGCGTTGTGAGAGTTTAGTCACTAGGCATGTTAAACGGGGAAGGGGTAGACCAATAAAGACTTGGAATGAAACTTTAAGGAAAGACATGATATACTTAGACATTGTGTGATTATGACTAAACATAGGGCACAATGGTGACAAAGGATTTATATAGCCAATCCTAGTATGGTGGGATAATGGCTTGAGTGTTGTTGTTGCTTTGTATTTTTTTTATTGTATTTTTATTTGTTTTGGGGGTTACAACGAACAAAAAATCTGAAATAAGATCTCTGGCGCACTTCTTAAATATTCTTGTTTGTTTTCAAAAAGGGGGGTTCCGGGTATATTTATACCTGGACCCAAGGCCGGCCGGCCCCAATGGGGCTGAACCAGGTTGGTTCAGCCCCCGAGGGCCGGTTCTTCAAAGAGTGGGGGCTGAACCAGTTGGTTCAGCCCCGTTGTCGCCTTCGCATCTCTCCCGCTGTCTCGTGTACTAACGTCCAAATAGCCGGGCTTCGTCTGGGGCGTAACATTCCCTTCCCCATCGAGAACCAGCTTGTTCTCAAGGTGGTAATCGGGGTAGAACTCCCGAAACTCCAATAAGTCGACCCAGGTGTTGTGCTTTGCTGGTAGATTCTTCCACTTGACTAATAACTCAGGGCAGTACGCCGTGCCTCGACGCTTCCACTTGATCAACAAGATGTCTTCAGGGATCGGGCGTAGCTCGCCCGTGCTGGTAGTCTCGGGCAAGAGAAGACTGGGCTGAATAGTGTCGCCGATTTTCCGCTTTAACAAGGAAACATGAAAAGTCGGATGTATCCTCGATCCTTCGGGCAATGCCAACGTATAAGCAACCGGCCCAACCCGTCGGGTGATCCGGAAGGGACCATGGTAACAGGGTGCCAACTTCTGGTTCGTCCGTTGCGCCACAGACAACTGCCGGAAAGGGCGGAGCTTGAGAAAGACCTCATCCCCTACCTGAAACTCGTGATCCGTCCGATGCTTGTCAGTCTGTGCCTTCATGCGATCCTGCGCTGTCCGGAGATTCTCGCGCAAGGTGGCGAGCGTGCGGTCACGATCACGGAGTGCACAGTCAACCGCGGCCAACGCCGTGCTACCAGGCTCATAACTGCGCAGTGAAGGAGGGGGACGACCGCACACAACCTCAAAGGGGGTGAGCTTGCTGGCCGAATGGTAGGACGTGTTGCAACAGTACTCAGCCCAATGCAACCAACTCGTCCAAGTGCGTTGTGCGCGGCTCATCCATAACGAAACATCGGAGGTATGTCTCCACACCCCGATTGAGTACCTCTGTCTGGCCATCTGTCTGTGGGTGGTGAGCCGTGCTGAAGCGTAAAGAGGTCCCTTGTAAGCGAAACAGCTCCTTCCAAAAGTTGCCAACGAACGTTGAGTCACGATCCGAGATGATTGCCCGAGGTATGCCATGAAGGCGGACAACCTCGCGGGCAAAAAGAGCGGTGTCAGACTCACCGGTGTACGGATGGATCAGGGCGAGGAAATGTCCGTATTTGGACAACTTATCGACCACCACCAAGATGACGGACTTGCCTTTAGACTTGGGCAGCCCATCAATGAAATCCATGGAGACAGTATCCCAAATCTGGTGCGGAATCTCCAAGGGCGTAAGTAACCCGGCTGGGGAAATGGTCTCATATTTCTGGTGCTGGCAAGTGTCCCACTGCTGAACAAATAACTGGATATCCCGGCGCATCCCTTTCCAGAACACATTTGCCTGTGCGCGCTGAAGAGTGCGGAAAACACCGGCGTGACCACCCGTCGATGATGAATGGAACTCATGCATCATGACCGTCCGCCACGCAGACTGAGAGAGAATGACCACGCGACCCTGATAGTACAACCTGTCATTCTGGAGATGGTAACCCGGAGCTATCGCACGCACCTGACGCAGATCCTCGACAATAGCCTGCAACTCGCGATCACGCCGCATCTCCTCCTGGATGTCATAAATGGAATATAACAATGGTGTAGAAATCTGTGCAAGGGCCGTCTCAGGTAATCGGGACAACGCATCAGCAATCCGGTTGTCCTTTCCTTGTCGGTAGACAATCTCGTAATCATAGCCCAAAAGCTTGGTAACTCACTTCTGTTGGAGAGGTGAAGAAACCCGCTGCTCCAATAAGTGTTTGAGACTTTACTGATCTGTCCGAATCTTGAAGTGTCGTCCCAACAGATAAGGCCACCACAGTGCCACATCATGAATCACCGCTAACATCTCCTTCTCATACGTGGACAACCCCAGCGTCCGGGGGGCTAACGTCTTACTGTATAAGGCTATGGGTCGCCCCTCCTGCATTAGCACAACCCCAAGCCCTACTCCGAAAGCATTAGTTTCCACGACAAATTCCTTATTGAAATCTGGAAGTGCGAGAACCGGTGTCGTCGTCATCGCTCTCTTGAGCGCCTGGAAGGCCTCCTCAGCCTCCTCCTGCCAAAGGAAGGCGTCTTTCTGCAACAACTGGGTAAGAGGCCTGACAATCTTGCCATAGTCTCTCACAAAGCGAAGATAGTAGCCCGTGAGGCCTAAGAAGCTCCGTAGTGCCCAAATAGTCTGGGGCTGCGTCCAGGTAAGCATACTTTCAATCTTCTGGGGGTCAGCCTTGACGCCTTGAGCTGAAACGAGATGCCCCAAGTACTCCACCTCCTCCTGACCAAAGGAACACTTGGACCGTTTGGCATAAAGCTGATTTCGGCGGAGAATAGAAAATACTTCTTCGATATGGGCTAAGTGTTCCTCCCAACTGGCGTTGTAGATGAGAATGTCATCAAAAAAGATCAGTACAAAGCGTCGTAGGAGCTCTCGAAAGATCTCGTTCATGTTAGCCTGAAAAGTGGACGGCCCCCCGGTCAGGCCGTTGGCCATCACCAGGAACTCCTAGTGACCATCGTGTGCTCAAAAGGCCATTTTGTGGATATCTTCCTCCCACATCAGGATCTGGTAATAGCCTGACCGCAAATCAAGCTTGGTGAAGCGCTGTGCGCCGTGTAGCTCATCCAACAACTCTTCAATCAAAGTGTTGGATGAGCTCAAATCTTGTATGTATTACTTGTGTGTCAAAATACAAGGAGAGAATACAAATATATAGAAGAGGGAAGAGAGAAGAAATCCTATACATTGATGTGAGACTAATAGGAGGAGAATAAAGTAGAAAATAAATGGGCCCAATACTGGGCCAATTACATGGGCTTTTCTAACACTCCCCCGCAAGCTGGAGCGTATAAATTGTATGCACCAAGCTTGGACAAGCACTGATAGAAGAGTGTACTAGGAAGAGCTTTAGTGAGAACATCCGCCATTTGTTCTGTCCCGGGAACATGCTTCAGGTCAATTTTCTTCATTTGAACTTTTTCTCTGATGAAGTGGCAATCGACTTCAATATGTTTAGTTCTCTCGTGGAATACCGGGTTCCTTGCAATATGTATCGCCGCTTGGCTATCACAAAGAAGAAGAGTTGGAGAAGGAAGTTTTATACCCAGATCGGTAAGAAGACTCTCCAGCCATGTTAATTCAGAAACAACAGATGTCATTGCCCGGTATTCAGCCTCAGCAGATGATCGAGCTACAACAGCTTGTTTCTTGCTCCGCCACGTAATCAAGTGTCCTCCAAAATAGGTGCAAAAGCCACTGTGCAAACATAAGATATTTATCGTCATCCTAATTATTGTATTCACTACTTCCATCTTTTTTCTCATTAACGTACTTATATTCCAACTTCCAAACCTAAGTCGGTCACAAATCTTACGATCTACTCTCCTAGGGCGTCTAATAAGTGAGGACTCGTGCCTATTTAACACTACACCCAAGTACTCTTGAAGGTGCAACGGTCTTTGCTAAGACGCAATATACAAACTATATAACAAGGACTCTTGCATATTTAACAATAAGCATAAGTCCTGGAGATATAGCCGTCCTTGTCAAGACGTTGCATTCAGACTATACGGCGCGTTCCTTAGGAGGAACAACATAATTTTTGCATAATTTCTCAAATGATCCGTATTCATAAGGGTGACTAGATTTTACGTGGGCCGTCTACCTAACACAACCCTCACCATTTTTATTCCGGGTTTGGGAACGGCATAGGCTGGTTTAAAAACAAAAAATACAAAGAACACAAAATATTTTAATCGGCGATCCACTTGTGACGAGCGGTCCCGATCATCACTAGGCCCACGGTCGGTGTGAGTGGGCTATATGCCTCGATCCCCATCACACGACCAACCCATGTTTTATTTTTTAATATGATAATGTCATATTTACTAAGATCATTTTTGATGGAGCACAATGGAATTACTTTCAATTGGTAAAGAAATTATCAACCAAGACCAAGTGTTACGGCCCGCATTTTCTCAACATTTGCATGTTATCAGAGCAAGAGAAAATACGCGACGTGATGTCACGTCGTATAGAGGACAACTGTGGACGCTCAGACAAAAACCACATTATAATTTATTTTATATGAAAACATGTGGTTTAAGTTTTAAATTTAGAGTTTAAGCAACCGTGTCACTCGGTTCAGTTGATCAACTAGTCCACAAGTAAGAAAATATAGTCGCAGCGGAAAGAAATACAAAGTTTACTTCATTTTATACTACATGAGCATGAGGACCAAACAAACATGCTAATGATGTGCAAGTTCCTAAATTTAGTATAGTTAGAAAAAAAACTTTATAGTTCGTAAAATAGAATGACGTATAGTTGAAAAAGATGTTATGAGTTTAGAATAGGATGTAGCTTTTATATTAAAAAATACCTAACATACATACTAACATAAAACATTCCAAGAAAGCAAATAGGCAAATAACCCACAAGTAACAGCAAAAGAGCCAGTAGAAAGTCCAACATCAGAAAACAAAAGTTATGGACGTCAACAACCTGATACGAACCCATAGAAACTAAATACAGGTCTTATCTGAAACGGCATCGGCAACTACCTCACACGATGAGGAGAAGTACAAGCACTGCAACACCAAGCCTAGATTCACCAACTCTAACTACTTGGAACGTTCCTACTGAGAGTTTGAGACATTCAAAAGAAAAGAACGTCTCAGCAAATAATGAACAAGAGATAGCAAAAACCATAAGTCATAAGTTATTCAACAAAAGTCACATAAACAGTGAGTATAATAGTACAGAAAAGATTAGACAAAAAAAAGCTGGCACTAAGTGCAGCAAGATCTATCTTGTAATTTTGTAGATATATATGTATAATATATTAGAGACTGAACAACTCGAGAAAGTTCATCATTAACACCGGTCATAATTTGGCACTGAGGCGGTGGTTCATATTCTAACACAAACCATCAGACCTGTAGAAAAAGGCTTAACCTTGTATATACTTTCTCAATAATCAATTACAATGTATGAATACACATTTATAGGAGGGAGAAAGAGAGAAGAGAGTCATATACAAGATGTGTGACTAAAGAGGAGAGAAGAAGAGAAACAAATAAATGGGCATAATTACATGGGCTTTTCCAACACTCCCCCGCAAGCTGGAGCGTACAAGTCGTATGCACCAAACTTGGACAGACACTAGAAGAATAGGGTGTTCGGTAGAGCTTTTGTGAGGATATCAGCCACTTGTTCAGTATCAGGAACATGCTTCAATTCTATCTTCTTCATTTGGACTTTCTCTCGGATAAAGTGACAGTCTACTTCAATATGTTTTGTTCTTTCATGAAAGACTGGATTCTTCGCAATATGTATAGCCGTTTGGCTATCACAAAACAGGATGCCATGTGAGGAAGTTTTACCCCTAGATCGGCCAGGAGACTTTCAAGCCAGGTAAGCTCAGAGACAACAGACGTCATTGATCGGTATTCTGCTTCAGCTGATGATCGAGCAGCCATTGTTTGTTTTTTACTTCGCCAGGTAACGAGATGTCCTCTAAAATAGGTACAAAAACCACTGGTTGACTGGCGATCATCCAAGGAACCGACATAATCTGCATCAGAGTACGCAACCAATGTTGGAGTAGAGGATGCGATTTTGTATATCAAACCTTGACACGGGGTTGTTTTAAGGTATCTAAGAATACGTTCAACAACTTGAAGGTGAGATGTTCGTGGAGCATGTATAAATCTGCTGACCACCCCAACGACGAAGGAAATATCTGGTCTTGTGACCGTTAGATAGATCAATTTTCGAACCAGTTGTCGATAGTATTTCGGATTTTGAAGAGGAAGGTCTGTATTAGAAGAATGTGCACACAACTTATGATTCACGTCCATCGGAGTAGTAGTGGGTTTGCATCCCGAGTAACCAACATCCTGAAGGAGATCCAAGCAGTATTTCCTTTGAGAAATGACGAGTCCATCTGGTCGTCTTGTGACCTCAATACCAAGGAAGTAACAAAGATGTCCCAGATCCTTGGTTTGAAAGACTGAGCTGAGGTGATGTTTAACTGCTTGGATGCCCTTTGAATCGTCTCTGGTGATCAAGATATCATCAACATACATCAACAGAAGAACAGTTCTTGTGGCCTGATGACGTGTGAATAGTGATAAGTCAGCTGAACTCTGAGTGAAGCCGACTTGCCGGACGGCCTTACTGAACTTGTCAAACCATGCCCGAAGGGATTGTTTGAGACCATAGATGGACTTCTTGAGATGACAAACTCGGGACTCCCCCGTGGTCTCAAACCCGAGCGGTTGCTGCTTGAAAACCGTTTCGTGGAGGTCGCCGTTGAGGAAGGCATTTTTGATGTCCAGTTGGTGTAATTGTCATTGTCGATGCACAGCTACCGAGAGAAGAACCTGAACGGTGTTCAGCTTGGCCACAGGGGAGAACGTCTCATCATAATCGAGGCCTTATTGCTGAGTGAAGCCATGAGCCACCAAACGGGCCTTCAGACGGTCAATCGTTCCATCAGGAGCATGCTTGATCACAAAGACCCATTTACACCCAACAGGTGTCTGCCCAGTAGGTAATGGTACCAATGTCCAGATCGGGTTAGCCCAGAGAGCCGTCATCTCTTCTTATATAGCCGCCCGCCAGACAAGATGTTGTAGAGCCTCCTGCACAGAGTTAGGTACCGAAATCATTAGTCAAGCGACCAACAGAAAGCAAATTGAATGGGGAGCACAGAACATGAAGAGCCGAGCGTAGAGAGAGAAGAAGTGAGAGGGATGTCAGCCGATCCAGAGACAGGAACAGTGTCCCCATTGGCCACTGTGATGCACTTAGGATGAGGAGAATTCAGGTATTGATGTGGCCGCGGGGAGGTGATTTGATGAGTGACACCCGAGTCCACTATCCAGCGCGGACTAGTGGAGAGACACGTGATACCTTCTTGGGAGATGGAGGCAGTAGAGGCAACGGAGGCAGGCGAGCGACTGAGCAGACCCTGGAGCTGTTAGAGATGAAGGCGAACCTCTTCAAGGTCAGTACGAGCAGAGGAGTCGGTAGCAGCAGCAATAGCCTGTGGACGAGGTGGAAGCCCATGCTTGCAATAGCATGTGGCCTCGAGATGGTCATCCTTTCCGCAGAAGGAACACTTTGGGCGAGGCCGACCTCCCCGTTCGCGGCCACGAGAGCCAGTCTGCTCCCCCCGAGTAGGAGGGGGGAAGGCAGCAGGGGAGTAGAAGTCTGTTGCATTAGAGTCGGGGACGGAGGAGCAAAATGATCGGGAGGCGGGGAAACCTTGAGCAGCATAGAACACACATTTGATAGTGAGGGGGTAGCAACCGAGGAGAGGACTTGGGCCCGAATGTTGTGAAGGTGCGGTGGAACATGAGCCATCATCATGGCCACCCCAACGGCGTCTTTCTGAGCGCGTTGTGTAGCAAGGTCCAATGTAGGGGGTTGATGTTGGATCCATGCCTCAACAAGAGTCTTGGCCTGAGCAACAAATGAGGTGAGGTCAGTGGCCCCGCCAGCATCAAGAGACTGGAGATCAGTAATAATGTCGTAGAGATGCTGGAGACTATCTTTCCCGGAGTAGAGCGACCGGAGCTCATCCCACATTGCTTTGGTCGTGTCGTGAATCGTGATACATGGTCATTTGGTAGGGTTCAGTATCAAGGGAGTTGAGGAGCCAGGTCTGAACCCGACCATCGTTGCGCAACCAATCATCTGTAGGAGGAGCAGGGGGAGCGTGGGTCAAGTGATGGAGAAAACCTTTGGATTGGAGTACTCGGCGAACAGAATGGACCCACTCCACGAAGTTCTTCTTCCCGGCAAGTGAAATGGTAGTAATGCGCAATTCATCACGGAGATCAGGAGCAGAGACCGGGCGGTCTGCAGAGGAAGACGCAGTCTGGCCAGTTGATTCTGGAGAGGTCGCCATGACGGAGATGAGCAGGAAGCAAGACCGGCGGACAGCACAAGGAACACAATCAGACTGGAGTCCGAACGGCCAGGGGGCAGACCGCCTGCGGCAAGGGAGAGAAGTCGTCGCGACTTGAATGTGGTGCGGAGAGCTAAGGTAATCGCCCGGTCACGGTGAGAGCACCAGCAACAAGGAGAATGTCACGACCAGAGGGCAGAGACCGCAGCGGATAGAAGAAACCGCGGGCGGCAAGATAGGGCACAGCGACTAAGTAGGAAGCCACACAGTCAGGGTGAGAACACCAGCGACACAGAGAGATGCCGCGACCTAGATGTGGATCAAGCCGAGAAGAGGAGAAGCCGCGAGCTAGAAGAGAAGCAAAACGCATCGAGAAGAAGATCGCGGCGAGCAGAGAGCGGCGGGAAGAGAGGCCGCAGCGACTAAGGCAGGTCGCGGCGAGAAGAGAGACCGCTGCGAGAAGAGAAGTAAAACGCAATGAGAAGAGAGTTCGCGGCAAGCAGAGAGCGACGGGAAGAGAGACCGCTGCGACTAAGGCAGGTCGCGGCGAGAAGAGAGGCCGCTCCGAGAAGAGACGTAAAAATGCAGCGAGAAGAGAGTGCGCGACGAGCAGAGAGCCAGAGAGCGACGGGAAGAGAGGTTGTTGCGATTAAGATAAGCCGCGGCGAGAAGAGAGGTCGAGGCGACAAAGCTAAGTCGCGGCGACTAGAGATAGGTCGCGGCGACTAGAGATAGGTCGCGGCGACTAGAGATAGGTCGCGGCGACTAGAGATAGGTCGCGGCGACTAGAGATAGGTCGCGGCGACTAGAGATAGGTCGCGGCGACTAGAGATAGGTCGCGGCGACTAGAGATAGGTCGCGGCGACTAGAGATAGGTCGCGGCGACTAGAGATAGGTCGCGGCGACTAGAGATAGGTCGCGGCGACTAGAGATAGGTCGCGGCGACTAGAGATAGGTCGCGACGACTGTAGATAGGTCGCGAGAAGAGGAAAGACCAAAGTCGGAGAGAGAAGAGAAGGGAAGCGAGAGGGAGACCGCGCGGAGAGAAAGGGAGGCCTCGCGAGCTGGGAAATAGAAGGGGATGGTCCCCACCGATGAGAAAGGTTATAAAAGAGATGGGAGAAGGAGGAGGAGGAAAGGTGGAAGCCACGAGAGAGACGGAGCAGAGGAAGTGGATAGAAAGACCCAGGCCGCGCGGGAACCCGCGGTGACGAAGCCCGTGCGACTAGAAAGAAGCAGGTCGCAAGAGACCGCGGCTAAAGCGGGAGAGGAGGCCGCGCGGTAAGCCGGAAGGAGAGGCGGTTTAAAAACCGAGAGGCCGGACCGTTCCCTCTGATACCATGTAGAAAAAGGCTTAACCTTGTATATACTTTCTCAATAATCAATTACAATGTATGATTACACATTTATAGGAGGGAAAAAGAGAGAATAGAGTCATATACAAGATGTGGGACTAAAGAGGAGAGAAGAAAAACAAATAAATGGGTCTAATTACACTGGCTTTTCCAACAAGATCAAATCATGCCTCAAAAGGCACTGTGGTGGTGGCTATCTTTCCAACACAATCCAACAGTCCAACACATCAAAAAGCACTGTGATAGTGGATATCTTTCCAACACAACCCAACTGTCCAAAACATCAAAAGGCACTGTGGTGGTGGCTATCTTTCCATCAAAAGTCATCCGGTATAATGATACACAAACAGACACTATGACGATGGTATAATCCACTAACACTCACAGTCCAACCAATTATCAAAACATAAAAAATAGGTACCGTGATGGTGGCATCTTTCCCATTCACACCAACTAACCACCAAATTCCAGGAATTTAGAAAGGAACAATACAGGTGTTCTTAAGTAGAAACATACTGTGCTGCTGATTTGCGACGGGGCGACAGGAGCATGACGGTGCACGGCGAGGAGGACTTCTCTTTTCTGAGCGGCTTCCCCCAGCTTCGGTTCCAGCATATTGGTCGGGAGGCCAACAGAGCTGCCGATTTCTGTGCTCGTTTTGCCCTACGGGAAAACTTTGTATGGCTCGATGTTGATAGCACCCATTCTGAGTTTGCCGAACTTGTTCGTGTAGACTTGGATGACATGTTGTAGTTTTGTTTTCCTTTTTGTTTTTTAATTTCATGCTATATGCACTTTCCAAAAAAAAAAGTAGAAACATACTCATATATTATCATTACATTGAACTATGCAGCCGAATTTACTATGCATTCAAATTTTGAATTTAATTGTGCAGCCGAATTTAGACTTCTGCGGATTTTTGACCTACGCAGTCGAATTTTATTCATGCAGTTAAATTTGAACTTAGTCAGATTCATGCAGTCGAATTTGAATAATGCAGTCGGATTTGGATTTAGCCAGATTCATGCAGTCAGAATTGGATGATGCAATCGAATTTGGACTTAGCCACATTCATGCAATCGAATTTGGACTTAGCCACATTCATGCAATCGAATTTGGACTTATCCGGATTCATGCAGTCAAAATTGGATGATGCAGTCGAATTTGGACTTAGCCAGATTCATGCAGTCAAATTTGAATGATGCAGTCGAATTTGAATGATGCAGTCGAATTTGGACTTAGCCAGATTCATGCAGTCGAATTTGAATGATGCAGTCGAATTTAAACTTAGCCAGATTCATGCAGTCAAAATTGGATGATGCAGTCAAATTTGGACTTAGTCAGATTCATGCAGTCAAAATTGGATGATGCAGTCGAATTTGGACTTAGCCAGATTCATGCAGTCAAAATTGGATGATGCAATCGAATTTGGACTTAGCTAGATTCATGCAGTCAAAATTGGATGATTCAGTCGAATTTCGACTTAGCCAGATTCATGCGGTCAAATTAGATGATGTAGTCAAATTTGAACTTAGCCAGATTCCTGCAGTCGAATTTGGATGATGCAGTTGAATTTGGACTTAGCCAGATTCATGCAGTCAAAATTGCATGATGCAGTCGAATTTGAACTTAGCCAGATTCATGCAGTCAAAATTGGATGATGCAGTCGAATTTGGACTTAGCCAGATTCATGTAGTCGAATTTTGGGCAGAATGCAGTAAATATAGAGGACATCTAGGGGGTAACAAATGTAGTGCATTTTCATACCTTGCTAACTATTAGGAAGGGAAAAAAGAAATTTGATGTTACAGGAAACTATAAACCTCGTAATAAAAATAATTAAGAAGGAATTTAATCAAACCACTGCTCATAGAATTTACTTCACATAATTAATACTAAACAAACATTTCTACAAGTAGATTTATAGGAAAAAAGAACATAGGTTCAAAAAAGGACGTGCAAGGGGGAATCAAAACACCACTTGCCCGAACCTTTCCACCAGGACTTTGGCCTTACAAGCCCTCCACGTTGAGGATTGACCCAAACTAAAGCTCGGTAAGAAAATCACTAACGCGAAGAGCTTGACGAGAGCTTTTCAAATCTAGACTCCGACGAGAAAAACGAGCACCGGAGCTCTCCAGTCCGTGGCCGGAAAGCTTCAAGAGAAGTTTCTCCGCCTCACTCTCTCTCTCTCTCTCTGCCTCGGGTTGGCTTGGGGAGGAAGAAAAGCTTTGGGAAGAGAAAAAATATATAGCTGGCTCCCACTTATTAATTAATGCAAGGATCAATTTCCTATGATTTTTTTTAATGTAATTGGTCATTTCCAAGGCAGACTTTGACTAAATTGATCCAAGCTTAGAAAAAAGAAAATCCTCATTAATTAATTTTGTTTTAATTAAAACTTAGGAATTCCGATTATTATCAATTTTAATTTGAAATCTTGAAATCTCAATTTCCGTCAAGCTCGAAATCCGGTCGTCTTGACCAAATGGACACGAAAACGCACTAACAACGCTCCGCCGTTAAACACCAAGCTAATGTAACTCCCCTACGTTAAATATTACGCCAATTAAAAGATTGAAATTAATTATCAAAATTTTGGGGACGTTACAGCAAGTTAATAGACTTTTAATAAATCTACCCAAGACAACAGTAGAGCAAGTAAATTTACAAGAAGAATCTACATAAACTGCATTATACCTCTGCTTGATGGCTAAAACTGATAATTGAGAAAGTAAATATGGCCTCAAATCCTGTTATTCACTGCCAACAGGTAAAGAACCCTAGGATTTGCAAGGCAGCAATGGCTTTTACTAGTAATTGTTAAATACCAGTGTTGAGTAACAGAAGGTGCTCTCATTGTTCCTGATATTCGATTCTGAAATTGGAGCTCCACTTCAAATTCCACCTGCAGTAGGCAAAGTTTCAAGTGTAAGAAGCGCTTCATTAACTCCAGAAGGATTGAGTCAAAGAAACAAATGCCTTAATATCTATGTTATTACAGGCGCATGGCGCATCGAGACGCAAAGAGTCCCGGGAGCCTAAGCGCGGGGAGCAGGTGCACGCCTGAGGTGCAAAAATGGGTAAGAAAATAAAATCAGTGAATTGGATATCCAATTCATGAAAAATCAACGAATTGGATGCTCAATTCACTAAAATGCACGTCTAAAGCACGCGCATGGATAATACAACTTACTATGGAGAAATTATTTTTCCAATACTCAGATCTAAATATAGGTCAAATACTTATAATTTTTATTAAGAAAATCATCTTATTTCCTCAGAAATTAGAGAATAAGAACTCACATAAATAATGATCATTTTAATAAACAACAAAAACTGGTCAAAAAAGAACAACTTTTAGGGTTCTTTTTAAATACATTTTTTATGATGACTTGCATTAAATATCCGACCTTTTATTGAAGATCCAAGAATAGGACCAAATAATTTTCCCTTACTATGAGGATTAATCAAATTACTCGGTAACAAGAATTTGCAAGAACAAGAAGTTTAACCTAAACACAATAAAATAAAATAACAAAATTATAGGAACCTTTGCCCTGAGGTGGATTTTCAACACTATAAAATATACTTTTTTTGATTAAGATTCTACATCTTGGCAACCACATTCTGGATTGAAGCCTTCCTCACAACCCCTCTGGAGTACAACTTGTCGAGCAAATCGGCAGCCTCCTCACAAAAACCTTCATGCACCAAGCCTTCGACGAGAATCATGTAAGTCGATTCGGTCGGTATGCATCCCCTCGAAACCATATAAGCATAGAAATCTATCGCCCTTTCTGTCTGCCGAGCCTTGCAGAGCCCCAATATCACTGAATTATAGATCACCGCGCTAAGCCTCAGGCGCGAATTATGAAGCTCGTGAAGCATGTCAATGGCCTCCTCCACCCTCCCTTCTCTGCTGAGTCCCCCAACCAGGGAAGAGTATGTTATCGTGTCCGGCGTCAAGCCCTTCTCCAACATCTCCTTCAGTAGTTCAAGCGCCTTATCGGTCTTCCCGGCCTTCGAGAGTCCGCCCATGACCGCATTGTAGGTTATCAGCACCGGTCTGCATCCCTTGCTACTCAGCTGACTGAGCAACTCAACGGCAAGCATCCACCTTCCCGTCCTTGCAGAGGGCGGTCAGCAAAGTGTTGTAAGTCACAATGTCGGGGTAGCAACCCCTCGAAATCATGACATCCAGATACTCGATTGCCTGGTCGATCTTCTTCCCCTTGCATAATGTGTGGAGCAAGGGGTTGTAACTGAGAGAATTTGGGGTGCAGCCATGGCCGGGCATCTTCTCCAGCACGTCCATGGCCCGGCCGATGAGCCCTTTCCGGCATAAGAAGTTTATGAGGATGTTGAAGGTGACGACGCTCGGATTGCATCCTCTTCCGATCATGTCCGACAGAAGCTTCTCGGCGTCCATCCACCGCCCGGTGCTGCACATGCTTCTGAGGATTATGTTGTGGGTGATCACATTAGGGTTGCAGCCGTAGGAGGGCATGTTGTTCAGGAACCGGATGGCGTCATCCAATCTTCCTTCTTTGCAGATGCCATTGATGACAACGTTGTAGGTGACCACGTCGGGCGTGCATCCCTTTGCGCGCATTTCGTCGAGCAGCCTCATGGCGTGGCCGACGCCACTCTCCTTGCAGCTGGCTTCCATTAGGATGGTGTAAGTGAATACATCCGGGGCGCAGGCTCTCTGGAGCATATCATCGAGCACCTCAAAGGCTTTTTCGAGCTTTCCCCGCTGGCAGAGGCTTTGGAAGATGGTGTTGTAGGTGACCACGTCGGGGGGGACGGACATTCCGTCGAGGAGGCGGAGGGCTTCGTCGGTCTCGCCGGATTTGGTGTATCCGGATATCATGACGTTGTAGGTGATGACGTCAGGGGAAGCACCGGAGGTCTCGAGGATGTCCAGGACGCGGCGGGCGGCGGGGAGACGGCCGGAGCGGCAGAAGCCGCGGATGAGGCTGGTGCAGGGGATGATATCAGGAGGCTCGCCGCCTCGGCGGAGCATGGATTCGAGGATTCGAAGAGCGGAGTCGAGCTCTCCGTTGCGAACGAGGCGGCGGAGGGCGTCGGTTCCGACGGCGTCGCTGGTGAGGCCGGGGTGGCCGTTGGGTTGGGTGGAGAGGGCGGAGACAGGCAGGGGCGAGAGTTTCCTTCCGGCGGAACTTTTTGGCGGGGAACGGAGGAGGGAGTTGGAGAAGGAGATGGCGGTGATGTGAATAACAGGGGTGTTGTGGGGAGCCCTACGCCTGACACCTGCGTCGATTAGAGACGGGAAGCTCTTCGTCGGAGATAAAAGATCCATCTCTACTGTTTTGGTATTCCGCGGTTGAGAGAAGGAGAAGTGGGTGGTGGTGGGTTTAGGGTTTTGGCGGAAGAGACGGTGGAGGGTAACGTTAGGAGGGAGAGACTCGCGGGAGGAGAATGATGGATGAGCGGGGAAAGGTCTGTTTGGGGACGCGGTACAACGCGGTGATTACAAACGTTCCTTAACTATAGATTTTGGCACCCTTTGGGGGGACTTACGGTGCGGAGCCTTCATCTAGTTTTATGTTCAAAGCTAAACTTCAATCTACCTTTTTAAGACACAAAACTAAGGCTCTATTTATTTGGGTGTTTCGCTGCTCCGTTTTGGCAAACGTTGTTAGAAGGAGGGTAAACAAATGAATCTCTGACGGCGTTTGTCTGTTTCCACCTGTCGGCCTTGGGAAATGCCTCAAAAAGTTCCGTTTGGAGCAGTCACCTCCCCCCTCCGTTTCGATCACTCTGTTTCCACCCGCCGGATCGACTCGCCACCGCCGAACCAAATGAAGCCTAAACTTCAATTTACTTTTTTAAGACTGTTTGTTTTAGAACAATGTTATAAGCACATCAATATTAGTTATTATTACATCAATTCTAGCTTTAAAAAAAACAAAAAAAAATCCTAACTCATCTTCGTTAACTGTACGTCGGTTCGTTTCTCTCTTACACATCCGTCGAACGACGCCTGATCCCGAGCTTTGGAAATCCCCGATCTTCCCTCCTCCCGGCACGGCTTCGCCGCCCGAGCCTCGATCTATGCGCACGCCGTGTGGAATAACTTGCTCCTTTGTTAACCAATGGTGATTGTCAGGGATGCTTTTCATAAATCTTGTACCTCTTTTTTACTTTTCTATGTTTAATTACTGTCATACAATTTCTGTGTTTTCTCTACATGGACTTTGCTCATTGTAATGGCATGATCATGACCAGAGTCTACCATGATGCTTTGGTAGTTATGGATAGTGAATTTTTTATCAACTGTACAACTTATATTACACTATTCACATGACCATGTAGAAATTTATTTTGACCGCAGCTGTTGGAAATGCTGATATATAATTGTGGAGAACATATTCACAGACAGTTAATTGACAATGGTCTTCTTCGAATACTGGTGAAGATAGTTAAGAAGAAAGTGGAGCTATTTTTCTGGAATATACTTTGATTTTGTTATTTTATTATTACAGTTTCTTGTCAAGACAAATTTGCTTGTTCGGGAAAGGATTTTTCTGCTCCTAGATGCTACCCAGATATTTCTTGGAGGAGATAAAAGAAAATTCCCTCAGTATTATACTGCCTACTATGACCATGTGCTAATTCTAACTTAATTATGATATGAATTATGCAAATTATTAACGATTTTATGTTATTAATCAATAGTAATTTTGGTGCGAAAATAATATATAGAAAAGAGAGTAGAATCATAGTTATTTTGGTGTGTCAATAACGATTTTAAAATTTGGTGTGACAATAATGTGTTTGTGTGAAAATAAAATAATCTGGTGTGTCAATAAAATTTGGTTGTCAGTAGCGTAAATTGGTGTGCTGATAACATTGCTCTTGTTTTATCGGTGGTGTTTTGAAATAGTGAGAACTGATGCAGTGAGAATGGAGGGAGGGGATAATTTTGGCATTGAATGACAAATGATATTTTTAAGCGCTGGGAATGGAGAAATGAGTTTTACTAAACATGTTTAAGCTTAGTGCTTTCCTCCCACCTCCAATGGAGACAAAAAAACTGAAACAAATCGAGTCTTAGGCTTCGTTTGGTTAGGCGTTTGGAGGCTGCGTTTGGAGCAAACGTTGTTGGATGGCGAGTAAACAAACAGATCGTCGGCGGCGTTTGCTACCACAACAAGGAGAAAAAGCCGTCAAACGCCGCTTTTTTAGCCCCGCTTCCCTCCCTCCGATTCCAAAACTCCCTTCTCAGACGCCGGCTGCTCCCGCCACCACCTAACCAAATGAAGCCTTAGGCTTCATTTGGCGCGGTGTTTAGGGCGTCGTTTGGAGGAAACGCTGCCGCAGGGCGACAAAACAAACAGATCGCCGACTCTGTTTCCTCTGTTTCCTCCCGCTGGCCTGTGGAAAAGCCGACGAAATGGGTTGTTTCGATCCCCGCCTCCCCCCGCTGGTCCCATTACAGCGTCTCCACCCGCCCTCTCTGCCCACCACCGCCGAATCAAATAAAGCATTTAGTATGTCATAATTGTTGTCATGCCAAACATACATTCTATAAATGTGGAGCATTTGATCAAACACATTGGAGCAAAAAAACGCGACTTACGAAGCCTAAATTTCCTTCACCTTATCATTTGAAGACTTTTATGATCTGTTCGGCGCGCAGGTAATGACATTCTGGAATTGGATTTGGGAAACAGTAAAGCCAATGTCAGCGTTCGGCGGGACGGTTTTGGCCTGGAAATGGCTTTGGGGAAAAAACCATCGGTTTTCACTCCAAATTAAAACAGCGGCCTCCTAATTCTTATCTTCCAGGTTCGATTTTTGCAGTTTTCGGCTAGGTCGTCTCCTCCTGTCTCCCGATCGCAGCCTGTTCTCCTCCGGATCATTGCAGGCCGCCGACCTTCGTGCAAGTATATGTCTTCTTCTCTTCTTTTTCCTCTTCTTCTTCCTCCTCTTCTATTCTTCTTCCTCTTCCACCTCTTCTCTCCCTCTTTACCCTCATCATCCGCCTGATTCTGCTCCTCCCTCTTCCTCCTCTTCCTCCTCTTCTATTCTGCTCCTCTTCTCTCCATCTTTACCCTCACCATCGATTTCTCCGGCCATCCTCATCCTCCCTCCATCCGACCCTGCTTTTCTTTTCCGGCCACGCGCAATTCATGGTCCCTACAACTACCAAGACCTCACTGATGCTGGTTATACGAATGGTTCAGGATTTCTTGCCTCATATCGATCGACGTGTTATCTAGTTATGTTGCTATTTTGGAACTTTTATTCTATGGATGATGCTTTAATATTATTAGTACTTTTATTTCAAGTACTTTTAGTATTTTGATTTTGTGGACAATGCTTAAATTTAAAAAAGAAAATAGTTTCTCAAATTTACAATTTCAGAAAATCAATTCATTTGCACATCCGAACAACATTTAAGTATCAATGACAATTCTGTTCACTGAATACTTTCCTGCAGCCGAATAGCAGAATTGATTTTCTGCACAAAACCAATTCTTGCAGATATTGGTTTTTTGACCAAAGCTAATTCTAGAAAGCCAATACCCGCGCGTCGAACGAACCATTAAGTCTTTTGGCGCAAAGGTGACATTCGTGAATGTGGTGGTTACGAATTGTTGTTCATGAATGTCATACCTTATCTCGGGAACTTCATTCACTTTTATGTTCAAAACTAGTTTTTTTCCTGGTGGCCTTCAAACTAGGGCTGAGCATAATAGTCAAAACTCTTTATTCGCTCGAAAAATAGCTCGAATTTTTGATCCAATCAAAATCAAATTAAAATGAACCAAATCAAATTGGCTCGAAATTGATTTTGAGCCTCATACGAGTCGCTCGTTTGTTGATTCGAGCATGCTCGATTAAATATAGGGCGTTGTTATTAGCACTGCAATTTTAGCTTGTTGCACCTCACTTTCACATAATTTTTTGTGTTTTTTTGGAAATACGTCTTGTACATGCATTTTTAGGAAAAGTGTTCAACACGAAAGTTGTAGATCTCGAACTTTCGTGTTGAACACTTTTCTTAAGAATGCTTGTACAAGGCGTACTTTAGAAATACGTTCAGGTTTCGCGTCTTTTGGAAATACGCCTTATACATGTATTTTTACAAAAAATGTTCAGCACGAAAGTTGTAGATCTCATCGTGTTCAACATTTTTCCTAAAAATGCATGTAAAAGACGTATTTCTAAAAGACGCGAAAAATTAGGAGAAAGTGTAGTGTGACTGGTCAAAACTACAGTACTAATAACAACGCCCTAAATATAATTTCAATTATTTATTAAATGCTAACATGTCAATCTGTCAGCTCTTTCCAAAATTTGTCCAATTTTTTATTAATTGTTATCATGTAAGATGTTTTTATTAAATATAATGTTTTAGTTTTCCACTTTTCAAGATGGCATATTGGCAAAATATCATCTCACTTTTCTATCAAGATCTGTGTCTTAGGTTCTGTTTGGTTGGGCCGTTGCTGATGATAAGTTGTTGATGGTAAGCTGCTGATAGAAGAAGTGTTGATTCCGGAAAATGGAGTTTTGTTAAAAAATTATTTGGGTGAAATGAAGTTTGCAAAACAGAGTTTTCAAAAAGTTGTTTGGAAACAAAACGGAGTTTTGAGTGAAATTTTTTGTCCCTTTTTTTAATTACAAACAATTTAATTTTTGGAATAAACATATATTTTTTAATAAAATAACATCAACACCCAAAAAAATGTTCGATACAGATATTTTATAGTATCAACTCACACATACAAGCACACACATACAACTCTCTCTCTCTCTCTCTCTCTCTCTCTCTCTCTCTCTCTCTCTCTCTCTCTCTCTCTCTCTCACACACACACACACACACACACACACACAACTCACACACATACATACAAGTCACAAACACACACATACACACAACACATACAACTCACACATACATACACATACAACTCACATACACACCCACACATACAACACTAGACGCCTCTCAAACCCTGAGTGCAGGAATGTCAAAAAAAATTGAATGGATTTCTACCAACATAAACAAACCAATTGCAAATGAGGGGAAGGAAGAAGGGGTATACCTCAGCGAAAGTGAGACCGGTTGCTATTGCAGGTGGAGAAACCCTAATTATTGCAAAACACAAAGAACTCTGCAGCAAAGAAGCAAGAAAAAAGCAAGATTATCGCCGATGCAGTTGGAAGAACAGAGCAATTGTGAGATACAAGGGAGAAACAAACCTGAGATGTGTGTCGGTGCGAGGGAGAGGAGACGAGCGCTTCGCCGGTCTTCGTCGACGGGAAACACCGGAGATTCGCCGGTCCTCGTCGACGGGGAAGAGCGTTGGTCGATCGTCGTCGTTTGGATCGGGAGAGGAGAGCAAGCGCTATGTTATCGGGAGGGAAAACTGCGGCTGACTGATGAAAAAAAACCGCTGATTGGTTATCGGAGAAAACCGCGGTTTCAATTAAACGCATTTTGTATTACAAGCCACGTCAAACAGTGCTTTTAGGCAAAACTGCGGAGCTGTGCCACCACACCGCATGCAATAAGCTGCGCCAAACGCCACCTTAATTAAGTTCACTCTGTCTGTTCTGCACAATCTGCCCATTCCGTGTCTTAATTAAGTTTTGCTGCCTGATCAAGTAGCTAACACCGAACTCGATCAAAATCGACTCAATATCGCCCCTACTTCATACCATTGTCGTGTCATATAGCAGTGTTTTTGTCCAAAAATGTTGGTCATGGGAGAACCAACTAACAAAGGTTAAGGCTCTGTTTGACATTCCGGCGGGGCGCCGTTATGGCGGGAACGAGCCGGAGGGAAGGTGTTTGTGCGCTGTTTGCGACCTCCCTCTGAGAACGGCCACGTGAAAGGGTGAGAATCCGGCGTTTTGCCGCTGGTGGGAGGAGCACTAGTCGACCGTTTAAAACAGATGTTTCCTCTCTCCTCGCCGGCCTCCCGCCTGGCCGAATTCTCAAACACAACCTAAGACTGTCAAAATGTGTTTTTTACAAAAAAGTGGTTCAGTAGATAAAGTTAGTAAAACATTAATTTTAGGGCGCTGTTACGTGTACACCACTTTTGGCTATGTGCACACCAAGTTCTTAAAATAAACAATGCCAATATTTTTTCTCAAATCCACCCATACTAAACCTAAGCGCACACTCGTTTCTCATTTCTCCCAAAAAACCGAAACCCTATCCTTCGCCCCCATTTCCGCATGCATCATTGTTTTTGCCGCACAGAGATCATCGGCTGCCGGTTGACAAAGGTGCGTCGTTCGCCGGCCGTTCGTTTGTCGGCCGTCCATTCCACGAATCGAGTAGCCTTCTTGACACTGGGGCGCCCGATTGCTGAAGTTCTGCCGCCAATTTCGTGGAGTTCTGCTGCCTGATTCGTGGATTCCCATCGTCCGCCACCGCCTTATTCGTGGATTCCTGTTGTGCCGGGAATTTCGTGGAGGTAAGGAAATGTTGATTTGCCTGAGTTCTGCTCATTTCATATCTTAAAATGCTTGAGTTGTGCCTGATAAAAATGCTTGAGTTGTGCCTGAGTTTTGCTTGAGTTCTGTTTGGTTGGGTGAACATTTTCAACAAGTCAAAAGTATATACAGTCATAGTGTAGTTAAATTCTACTTTAATTATTTAGTTTTTTTGAACAGGTTCTGTTTTAAGGATTTGTTGACGGCTGTGTTAAAATGAGTTCAGAATTAAGGTTGATAACCTTTGAAGATTCCAATACAATTTTATTTGTAGATGTCGGGCCTGAATTCGTTACTGATATTGTGTTTCCAAGTAAAGAAAATCTTGTTGAATGAGCTCGCAATGTAGCCAGAAGAGTAGGATTTATTATCACAATTCAAAGGGCTGATAAGATTACCGCTCGTGTGAGACCTAGAGTAATGCTTGGATGTGATAGAGGAGGGTTACCCCGGGAAAATCAACGAAATAAAGGCATGGTTAAAAGAAATTTAAGAAAAACAAGTTCGAAGTCTTGTGGATGCCCGTTCTTATTAGTTGATCAAAAAGATGCAATTTGTAAGACTGAAAATTACAAGTGAAATGTGGAACTCATAATCATAAATTTGTTCATCTTGAGGCACATGCGTACGCTGAGAGATTAGATGAACATGAACAGAAAATAGTCTACGACATGTGCATATCTGGTGTGAAACCTAGGAAAATCTTGTCAACTTTGAAGAAAAGGAATCCTAATAACTCTACAGTTATGAGGACAATTTATAATGAAAAAGTAAGGTTGGTCAAAAAAACAATTAGGTGGTTCCACTCTAGTGCAATTTTTCTACAAATGCATCATTGAAGCAGAGTATATCGGTTATAATCATGTTAATGCCTTTACTAAAACGTTGGATTTCTTACAATTTGCTCATCCAACGTCAGTTCAATTAATCAACATGTTTTTAGTAAGGGTGCAAGCGGTTCGGTTTGGGTCGGTTTGGACCCAAACCGAAACCGAACCGATGTTTATCGGTTCGGTTCGGTTTTTTGGTCGGTTTACTCGGTTCGGTTTTCGGTTTTTCAGTTATACTATTTTAAATAATTGTGTACTTAAATATCTCAAGAAAATTTTAAAAATGGTATGATAAGTAAAAAATAAATATCATCAAGCTTTATTTACATATGATATATTACTGCTAATAACTCATGTTACATTAAAAAAATTATGATTGAATATTTTTATTGGAAAATCGAGTAATAAATATAAAAAAATATAAATAAAATCACTTAAACAAAATGTTTAATTCTTCTTGATGCATAAAATATGCATTACAAAATTTATTTTTGTTCAAATGATATAAAAATTATTAAGTTGATATAATTTGTATACATTATTTAGTTAATAAAAATAGTTCAAAAATCATTATTGGTAATATTTTTTACATGTATTATTAGTCGGCGCGGTTCGGTTTTTCAGAGAGGAAAACCAAAACCGAACTGAGTCGTTCGGTTCGGTGTAAAATCGGTTCGGTTTGGGCGGTTTGGGGCGGTTTGGTCGGTTTTCGGTTTTTCATGCACACCCCTAGTTTTCAGATGTTTTTATGTTGGACTGTACATACAAGACAAATCGATATCGGATGTCGTTGCTCTCTATTATTGGTTTGACATCGACTAATCTATCATTTTCTCCTCATTTATTTTCATGTCCAATGAAACAGAATCAAGATATAAATGGGCACTTGACGCATTTAAATGTATGCTTGATGAGTAGTTGCTAACAGGTGTATTTGTCATAGATCGAGAAATTGCGTTGTGAAATTAGGATTCACATGACATACAAGTAGAGTTGGATGAGATACTGCAAAAATACAATACATCATCGGATATTCAAAAAATGAAATGAAAAGAAAACTACGGGAGCTACTGGATCCTACAACAAGCCAAACTGTAGAACTTTTGGTTATGGGTCGTTTAAAGGGGCGACCGAAAGGAAACTTGAACAAGCAAAAGGATGAGTGACAATCTACCAAAAGAGAACTTTTCCTTTTTGAGCATGTTCTAAAGGCTAAGCAAAACACATGTGAAAAGAAAAAAATCTACAAAAGAGAAAAGATTTTTTGATAGTATTCGGAAAGTGATGTCTTTATACATTGTTAAACATATATGTGATTGAACTAATATGGTAGGTGATGGACATTGCGGCTACAGGGTTATAACACAAGCTTTAAAATGGGTCAAAACTTACTACAAGTCCGCAAGAAATTAACATTAGAGATTACTAATCATGAGAGTTTGTTTACTCAGATATATGGAGATGAAAGACGATTAGAGTTAATCGAGTCTCTAAATTGTAATGAAACTCCAGCGCAGCTTGAAAATGGATGTCCATGTCATATATTGGACTAATAGTTGCATCTTGCAATAATGTAGTGTTTGTTCATTACTCAAAATATCAGTCATTCATCTTCCTACCATTACATTCTGCACCTCCAGAAATCTGTAAGATAATTTTTATTGGGTTTGTCAATGGTAATCATTTCATTCATTTATCGATGAAAAAAGGGTGTCCACTTCTGTTGAGATTATGACACCTCATCGCCAATCTCAGACCGTCAGGATCGCGCCACATCATCGATCCGTGGGAGACCATAATTCATAATCCGGGCTAAACCTATTTAGGAATATTATTTAGGAAGATCATTAATAGGAGGATATATAATTATTGAATTATGACACCTCATCAATACGTGTGCCTCCATAATTCCTAATTTTAGAGGAGTCATATATTTGGAATATCTTTATGAGGAGGATTAAGACAATCTCCTAAATAGGAGATCATCTTCCTAATTTGATATTTGATCTTGATCCTATAAATAGGAGCTCGCCCTAGCCATTTCATTCAAGCAATCAGAGAGTGAAATCTGTGAGAGCCATTAGAGGGAGCAGTGAGAGCTTCAGGCGGCTTCTTGTTCTGTCCAGCGACGGCAGACAACTCCGGGCGGAGGCGGCGGTTTCAGCCTTCACCGACAACAGAGAGGCGACCGCGTTCGGGCGATCCAGACTGATCGACATCTGGTCGGGCTCATCCCAGCGACCGGCTGTGCAGTGGTGGATCCAGGAGGCGATAGCAGTTGCAGGAGGCGGCGGATCTCGGAGGAAGAAGACAGGGCGATATCGCCAAGCGATATCGGCGGCGACAGCATTCTTCTTCAGGTTTTGCTTTTCTCTTGTTGCTCGACCGTGTTAACAGTATCTGTTTGTAATTTGTAACCTCATTGATTATAGTGGATCTTTTCCGGTGCGCTCTCCCCGTAGATGTAGGAGACCATCTCCGAACCACGTATATTATTTTGTCGTCTGGTTGTGCTTGTTTGGATTTAATTTTGCTTGTCATTTTATTACTCAAATTATCTTTAGTTGCAAGATCCACGGGGAACCACCGTAGTCGCGGATCCGGTCTCAATTTCATAACATGCTTCCACATATATACTCTCCGTAGTTAAGGTATCATGAAGCAGCTACAAAAAAATGGCATTTGCACAAACATATGGACGATGATGTAGTAAATTTGGCAGATCCTTGAACAGGTTTGTATGAACTATTATTGGGTTCATTGTGTTACTAAATATTCAACTTCTCTAACTAAATGTAATTTTGCTTGTAGGAATCAAATGAATTTTGGGACTTTTGAGTGATTAGATGCACATGAGCAGTATCATACATGAGGTATTAATTTTTAATTTTAAATAACTTCCAAATATTTCATTTATTTAAGACAACTAATATTCATATCTTTATGTTCGTGCAGATTTACATGAACTTAAAAATGGACGGGGCAAATTTTGAGTTACATATGTGGAAATGAATGAAGATTTTTGTTTTAAATTTAGTTTGTTTTTTGTTGGTCTACATGAACTTAAAAGTTTAAACATTATTTTGGTATTTATTTAACATTTTGGAATGCAAAAAAAAATTTATGGTGTTAAACTTAACATTTTGGCCTGCAAATAAAATTTATTGTGTGCACATATCAATGGTGTGCACATAGCCAAACATGGTGTGCACGTAACAACACCCAATTTTTTTTACATTTACTTTTTTTCTCTGTTTATGCCCTAGACACGCTACATATGCTCGATGTTTTATATGAAAATTTTTTGTGTAACATATTGGGAGGATCATAGAGTAAATGTAAATTTCTTCCATGTTTTTTGTTTTTTTTATAAAATAAGTCAAGGAATATTGAACTATGTATTTTTAAGCTCATTTTAAGTACTCATATGATTATATTTTGAGGTGAAAATACAACTATAAAAAAGTCTTTTTTTGAAATATTTTTATGACTGTAATTTATAACTAAAATCCAGTTCAATTATACAGTGAATGAAATTACAGTCAGATTTTAGAACTAAAAAAATGTCCCGCACAAATTTTTCGTGTGTTACACCACCAAACATTTTCTTGTGTTTTATGGAGTTTAGGTGCTTCGGCTGCATCAGTGCCCTGTTAATTGTTTTCTAGTCACCAGTGGTTGGACTGCCTCGGCGCCTTACGACCCTCCCTTCTCTCAGCTTCTTACTAATCTTGCAGGTTGGAACTAAGAAAATTCTTATTTAAACAGAGAAGAACCTGGTTCTCAAATATTTGGACTGAAAGAGACCAAATGTTATTTATCTTGTGATCGAGTCGGGTGAACTTAAACTAGAAAGTGGTGGAGAGCAAGAGTTTTTTTATTGATTGGCTATAAACACGACCTCACGAGCTACAACGAGGAGGTTCTACCATATGCCCAAAAGAATATAAGAACTTTCCCTCCTAAATCAGAGTTGAGCTCGACATAAGAGAGACATGAAGAGGCTTTTTGGAAACCTTGGGGGTCAACATCTTTCTCTTGTGTGTGATAGGGGTCCTATTTATTGGCAATCCAAAGAGGGGGGAATGGACAACAAATAAACACCATACCTACTGGGTGCCTGGCTCTTGGCGAGCTTATTGGGTGTCACTTCATGCAAGGACGTCATACGTCAAGGCCTTGTTGATGAGCTCCTTAGTGAACCATGACCGGATGAAAAAAGAACTTGATGGGGTACCCCCTGAAATTTCTGAGTCAAACCGGAAGGACTAGGACCAAGGACGCGTGGGGAAAGCCAACCCGACCGGACAAGTAACGCGTGACACGCCGTGCACCCCCAATGCCCGGAAACACCCGAGCGGAGGGCAAAACCCGTGCATGTGCACAGGCAGCGCTCCCGCGCGTGCACGACGAACATGCGCAGGCACGTGTGGCCTGCGCGCGCTCAACTATCTGCGGCCTACATGCGCCCGGTGGCGCGTGCCCAGCCCGCGCTCACGGTCGCCTTCACGATCTACAACCGTGCGGATGTCGAGTCGCTGCAGGACATCAACACTGAAGAACTCATCAACCAGACTGCTTGCTCACTCATGCAAGCTACCGAGATAGGTCATTACACGACGAAGAGGCTTCTTGAGGCCCAGAATCAACTCCTGGTGGTGAGGAAGAAGATGGTGGATTTGGGGCTTCAGACCGCTCGGTTCAAGGATTATGAGGTATACTCGACCTGGACACGTGATTTGGAATAGTCGTCAATGGTCTCTTGTTTTGCTGACGATCATTGTTGCTACTCGCAGGAAGCTGAGATTGAGACTGCGAAGATGTTCTCCGGGATGGAGCAGGAGCTCGCAGACACCAAGGCTATGCTTGAGATCGCCCAAATACGGATTTTCGTGCTGGAAACTCGCCCAACGGGCACCACAACTGGTAGTGGTGAGCACCTCCGGGATGGGAAGAAGCTCCACTTCCATGGCGATGAGATGTCCGCGATTCGTCATGGTATCGCCCGAGCAATGGGGGACGTCGTGTTCACTGAGCTGAGGAATGATGACTTTCTTGGTCCGAAGGCCGCCCATCTGACGATGATGAACCTTATCCCGGGCATGCCCGTTGAAGAGTCCAACTCACCCGACCATGTCTTATCTTCCTCCTCCGCCACCAACGATGATGAAGATGAGGATGACGAGGAGGGCAATGATGCTGGCAACGAGGATGCGAGTGAGGATGAGGAAGACAACGACGACAAGGAGGACATCGTGGTCGAAGACGGTGAGGAGAATAAAGTTGATACTGGCGAAGACGAGACCTAGTCGATCGACGACCTCCTGCATGTCATCATGTTAATTATGCAAAGTAGATAGGGATTCTTTTGGACAGACTTTTAATCAAGGCGTCATTGTTTTTATACATGTAAAGTTGGCAATTATATGAAAGAAGACATATTTTGCTCTGTTCGCTTGCTTTTATTTTCGTTGGACTTTAATACTCGTTAGGCTCATAGGTGTGAGAGAGTTGAGCAGTCGTTACACATTCTCCTTACTCGTATACTCACAATTGTAGGATCGCACATCATTACTCATACTGGCATACTAGCACCTACATGCTTGCACCTACATACTAGCACCAGCATGCTCGCACCAGCATGCTCGCACCTGCATACTCGCACATGCATACTCGCATAAATAATTTCATCATATCCGCTCTTTTGTCGATCAAATAAATTCGCCTAAGGAAATGTACTTGCTAAAAAGGAATAAATCTTTTCTTTATATGTTAACTACAATCCTCTAGATAAGGGAGTGGTACTCGGAGAGTCTCACCAAACGCACCGTCTCATCACCCGCTCTGGGCTTTTTAGGAGAATCAGGTCGGAGGCAAGTTTCTCATATCGATTGAAGAGATCAACTTCACAACTTTTAGCCATCTCGAAACAGTTCTTGAACAAGAAAGACAAATCACTCAATCACATGTTTCAGGGGCAAGAAATTTTATTAAAAATGGGAGCAAAACTTTACATACAAACAGACATACCATTTCCTGCTAAGAAAGAACATTTTCAGGTCATCACCGCTCCAAGTACTTTCCAGTAGCTCTCTTTTCCGGTTCTGAAGGTGATATCTTCTAGTGGTCAGAGCTTCTTGGATGATGAAGGGTACTTCCCAATTAGGATTCAGCTTGCACACGACAGCTGCCCTTCCTGTCATATTCACCTTCTTCATGATGAGATCTTATGCAAGAAATTGCTTGATGTGGACGTTTTTGTCGGAGTGTTTCATCATTCTCTTTTTAACCTCCTCCTAGCAGATAAATGATAGGTCTTGAAGCTCTTCAATGTAATCTAAAGAAAGCTTCTGAGCATCTTCGTTCTCCAAGCATCATTCTTCGATATATGCCTTCTCCTACCACAATGACTCGCGGGCTCCTGACTTTGTACTCTACCGGGATGAGAGCCTCGGACCCTTGGGATAACTTAAAATGTGTTTCCCCAGTGGCTGAGTTAGGAGTGATTCTCAGAGCCCATAAGACCAAAGGAGATTGATGATTAGCTTATTGTCGGCCTCCACCTATCCATTGCTCTAAGGATGGTGGACAGGGGCAAATTGAAGATCTGTACCTAGCTGCTTGTAGAAGTCTTCCAGCTTTATGATGGCAAATTGCGAGCCATTATCGA
Organism: Platanthera guangdongensis; assembly: GCA_039583875.1. NCBI lineage: Eukaryota > Viridiplantae > Streptophyta > Magnoliopsida > Asparagales > Orchidaceae > Platanthera > Platanthera guangdongensis. The sequence continues at coordinate 271,237,514 of CM077151.1, read as the reverse complement.
TGATGATGGCAATAGAGATCCCAAACTTGCAAGCAATCTCTCCCCAAATGATGTTTTTCACTGTCAGTTATGTGGTCTTGGCAAGAGCTTTTGTGTCACAACCCGCATTTTTCTCAATTATAAAATAAATCAGAGCACGAGATAACTACGAGCTGTGATGCCACGTCAAACAGGGGATAACTGCTGACGCTCAGGCAACACTCTAATCCTTCAAATCATAAGTTAAAATGAATAGAAAACTGATTTTTTAAATTAATTGGCCGTATCCCTCGGCTCAGTGGATCAGATAGTCCACGGTTTGAAAACTATTTTTATACGTAGCGGAAAAATACTTCATTTAAGCTTAACATCCTAAAAGAGCGCATAAGCGTCCTAAGAGGACAACTTACACTATGCAAGACTCTAGATTTCAATTTATAATATTTATAAAGAAAACAATCTTTTTACGCATTTGGAAAATAATGATTGAGCTTTTATAAAACATGCTGATCATGCAATACATATAGTAGTTCTCTTTTATAGGTTTTAATGTAACTAGCAACCTAGCATAAAACATTCTCAGAGAGCAAGTAAAACTACCACAAAACAGGTAAACTAGCAGCTAAGCAAAGACTTAGTATCACAAAGGAAAATCACCAACAAGCGTCAACAATCTGACACGAACTCGCTGGCGAGCATGTATGTCTGTACTACTACAAAGCTAAAGAACTACCTCAACAAGTGAGGAAAACACTGCCACAACGCAGTCCACAAGGAAACTCCTGAAATTAGCCGTACAGCCGGCTACAGACCTGAACCTGAGGCATTCAAAAGAAAAACACCTCAGCAAGAAATAATAAAACAGGAGGCAAAGAAACATCAGATAATAATCGAATGAAAAGAGCAGAAAGAAAAAGGGTTATCAACCCTGCAAGAGAAATGCTGAAAATCTCAGCTAAAGAATCCAAAAATGGACAAAATGTAAGTAAAACAGTCAGTAAAGTGAGAGAAATGCATCAAGTACTAAAACGTACCAAACTCCGCTCAAGCCTGCAGAGACAAAAAGGGAACCAATATGCATCAAAAGAACAGTATGAAAGGAACTAACAGTCCTAAACTTGTAAATCGTTAGCACTGGCACAAATCCCAAACCTGTGTCGGAGACTAAGAACAGTCACAATCGAACAACCAGGTCCAGGTGTCTCAAGAGTACTAAAGGGGCCGCCACAGGGTCCACACACATAGAGTTCCAACCTCTTACAGGAACCCAAAATGTCCAAAGGAGGGAATGGTGGTGGCCACGGCTCGAACTCCCCCGGTACCATACTCCTTCAGAAACCCAGCTACCACATGCTAAGGATCCACGATTCGGCGCCAAAACTAGCCGACAACACCACTTAGAAACTACCAAGTTCTACAACCAAAACCCGCCGAATTATTTCCCCCTACCCGCCGAATTATTTCCCCCTACCCGCCGAATTATTTCCCCCTACCCGCCGAATTCAACTAAAAAAATAACTTCCGAAACTTCCTAGTTTAGGCCGACTACACGTCCTAACCTATGAATATTTCTAGTTTCACCTATATTACTCAGGTATTCTACGACAAGGAGAATTAATAAAGCGAAATACAACTCATGGAGGCACGCAAGAGGGGAGAAATCCACTTGCCTCAAATCGTTCTTGAAAACGTCCACCCAAAAAAACTCCACCACGTAGATCCGTCCAAAAGGGGGCACGCGGAGACGAGATCTACGAAAAAACGGACAACCGGGGTTAGGGCCAAAAAAATCCATGGCGAAATGGTCACCGAAACGGGAAAAGCTTACCGCGATCTCGAAGCTCTCGCCGAGAGCTTTCCAACGCCGCGATCGGATCGAAATTCCGTCCACCGGATCGGCGGTGGCGGCCGCCGGAAGATTCGCGAACGAGGGTTCCGCACTCGCCTAATTTGTTTCGCACAGAAGGGGGGGGGGCTGATCGGAGGAAGAAGAAAGATTTTGTTTATATATAAATACTTAATATAATTAAATTAATAATAATATATAAATAATAGAATTAACAAAAAGGGGGGGGGGGGGCTGCTGTTCGGTGAGAATGATTCTCACCGAACACATGATTCGGTGAGAATCATTCTCACCGAATCATATGAATTCGGTGAGAATCATTCTCACCGAACTCCTTTTCTATTTTTTTTATTATTATTTATTAATTCTTTATATAAATAAATATATATAAATAACATTTATAATTATATAAAAAGGATATAACCTTATATCGTTACGGAGGGCCAAACGCGCGCCGAATCGAACGAAATTCGCACCGTAGGCGAATGACGACGCTACGAATCCAACGGCGAAGTCAAAATTGAATTCCGACGCACCGTTTTCGAGGTAATAATTTCTAAAGTTAACGGCGTACGCGAAAACATACAAACTTCAATCGCACGTCGAGGCTCCAAAAATGCTCGGAACGCGACGAAACTTGACGAGCAAGTCTAAAATTAGCCGATCTAATTTCTTAATGTAAAATTTTTCACTCCCGACGCAAATCCCAAAATTTGGCCGGTCAAACCTAACGAACGCAAAACGCGCTAACGACAAAGTCGGTAACAAAATCCGACGAACAAAACTCGGGCAAATTTCTCCCGAAGCCAAAACACAAGCATTCCCCAAGAGGCTCCACCGAGTCACCAAACAGACTCCGTCTCGCTAGGGAATCTTGCTACCAGGCATCACCAAGCCACGCAGGGAACCTAAAGAGCTAAAAGCACGCTCTAACAACGTCACACGATCAACACGCGCTAACATAACGCTCTGACGTCATAATACGTCAAATAAGAAATTAAATAAATCACTGGAAAATCGGGGGCGTTACAGTCACTCCCCCTAAAAGAAAGTTTCGTCCCGAAACTTTACGCATAAAACACTTCTATCATAGAAGGAAAAGAAAATAACCAAGGGTTATCGAATGCTTACCGAGCACAGCTAGGAGAACAAATGAGGATGCGCCTCCCTCATAGCTGACTCCAACTCCCAAGTCGCGCTCTCCACGTCTTGGTTTCTCCACAGAATCTGTACCATCGGTATTGTCTTTCTCCGCAACACTCGATCTTGCACATCCAAAACACGAATAGGAACTTCCACGTAGGAAAGGTTAGGCTCCAACTGGGGCACTGCATCCAGAACTTGTCTGTCACTTAGCACGCACCTCCGCAGTTGGCTCACGTGAAAAACATTGTGCACGCCAGGAAAATTTTCGGGCAATTTTAACTTGTAGGCTGACACACCAATCCGCTCCACAATTTCAAATGGTCCCACATACCTCGGGTCCAACTTATGGTTCTTACCGAACCTCTTCACTCCAACCATCGGGGAAACCTTAAGGAATACCATGTCCCCCACAGAAAATTCCAAAACGGACCTACGCCGATTGGCGTTCTTCTCGTATCGCTCTTGAGCTATCCGAAGCTTCTCTCGAATAAGCTTTACAGAGACTTCCATTTCTTCTAAGGCATCTGGACCTAACATCGGCCTCTCACCAACCTCAGCCCAAAATAGAGGAGTTCTACATCGTCTTCCATATAGCGTTTCGAAAGGAGCCATTTGCAGACTCTCTTGATAACTGTTATTGTATGCGAACTCCATCAACCTTAAGCGTTCATCCCACGCTCCTCCGTGGTCTAATATATAACAACGGATCATATCTTTCACAATCTGATTAACACGCTCCGTTTGACCATTGGTATGTGAATGATATGCGGTAGAATATCTCAAGTCAGTTCTCAATCCTTCTTGAAGGCTCTTCCAGAAACGAGACGTAAACCTGGAGTCTCGATCTGATACTATACTTACGGGTACTCCATGTAACCTGATAACTTCATTCAAATATAGTTCCGCTATCTTTTTCATCGAGTAACCAATCTGAAAGGGTACGAAGTGCGCACACTTTGTTAATCTATCAACAATCACCCAAACAGAGTCATGCCATCGGGGAGATCTCGGCAAACCAGTAATGAAATCCATTGAGATACTCTCCCACTTCCAAGTTGGAATCTCTAAAGGCGCTAATTTTCCACCAGGCCTTCCATGATCAGCCTTAACTCTTTTGCACGTAAAACATTCTGACACAAACCTTGCAATGTCACCCTTCATCCCAATCCACCAGGCAATCTGTTTCAAGTCCTTATACATTTTTGTAGACCCTGGAATGGTAGGCCACACTTGAACCGTGTGCCTCACTGCACAACTTAACTCGAATATCTCGAAAATTGGGGACGCAAAATCTACCGCGATACTTTAGAGTACCCGCGTCATCGATCGAAAAGTCAGGCAGCTCCCCCTTCTCAGTTCTATTATGAAGGTGCAGTAGATCAGGATCGTCCTTTTGATGAAGCCTCGTAAGAGAAATCCATGAAGGCTCAGACACTTCCAACTGCTTGGCGAGTCACATCTACCAACTGAAATATCCATTAAAAGGAACTCTTCTACTAACAACTCAGTGGAGAGATTGAAAATTTTCCCTGTCTTCCTGCTTAAGGCGTCGGCTACCACGTTAGCCTTACCCGGATGGTACAGGATCTCCACTTCATAATCAGCCACATACTCTAACCATCTGCGATGGCGCAAGTTCAACTCCTTTTGAGTGAAGACGTACTTCAAACTCTTATGATCTGTATAAATCTTGCACTGCGCGCCATACAACAACTGTCTCCATAATTTCAATGCATAAATAACTGCTGTGAATTCCAAGTCATGCGTAGGGTAGTTCCTTTCATGAATCTTAAGCTGTCTTGACCCATACGCAATCACTTTTTCTTCTTGCATCAGCACACAACCAAGACCCACGTGGGATGCGTCCACGTAAACAGCATAGTCTAATCCTTCCGTAGGCAATGTCAATATCGGAGCAGTGCACAGTCTATTCTTTAGCTCTTGGAACGCTTCTTCGCACTTATCACTCCACACAAATGCTGCATTCTTCTGCGTCAATTTGGTCAATGGCGCAGATAACGTAGAGAAACCCTCTACAAATCTTCTATAGTAGCCAGCCAACCCTAGGAAGCTTCTTATTTCTTTGGGTGTGACAGACCTCGTCCATTCCATAACTGCGGCTATCTTTTCTGGGTCGACAGAAATTCCGTCCTTGTTAACCACATGACCCAGGAAAGAAACCTGAGGCAACCAGAACTCGCATTTACTTAGCTTGGCGAACAACCTATGGTCCCTCAAGGCAGATAAAACTAGACGCAAATGTTGGTCATGCTCCTCAACATTGCGTGAATACACCAACACATCGTCTATAAATACGACTACAAACTTGTCCAGAAAGTCCTTGAAAACTCTGTTCATCATGTCCATGAAAGCAGAAGGTGCGTTGGTCAAACCAAACGACATCACCAAAAATTCAAAATGTCCATGTCTGGAACGGAAGGCAGTCCGCAGGATATCTGATTCACGGATCCTTAACTGGTGGTAGCCCGAACGAAGGTCAATTTTAGAGAACACGGCGCTGCCTCGTAGTTGATCAAACAAATCATCTATCCTCGGCAACGGATACCTATTCTTGATCGTTACCTTATTTAGCTCTCTATAATCGATGCACAACCTCATCGATCCATCTTTTTTTCTTGACGAACAAAACGGGAGCACCCCAAGGCGAAGAACTCGGCCTTATAAATCCGTTCTCAAGCAACTCGTCTAATTGGATACGCAACTCCTCCAGTTCGCGTGGGGCCATCCGGTAAGGCGCCTTGGCAATATGACGCGTACCCGGCTCCAAATCTATAACAAACTCCACGTCTCGATCAGGCGGGAGACCAGGAAGGTTAGCTGGAAAGACATCAGAAAAATCACGAACCACCGGGATCTCCTCCAAACACGGCAAACTAACCTTGGTTTCTAAAACCGAAACCAAACAAGCAAAACATCCGAAATCTACAAGCTTCCGAGCACATACCGCCGATATAGTCGGAGAATCCTGGCGCGGATAACCGTAAACACTCTCGGGCTGACCGTTGTCCATCCTGAAGTCCAAGCGTTTACCCTTGCATTGGATCACAACATCATATCTGGACAACCAGTTCATGCCTAGGATCACATCGAAGTCTTCCAGATCCAACAACTTCAAATCAGCAATCACGAGAAAATCGCCTAGTAAAATCGGACAACTCTAAATACCCTGATCCGAAACTACAGATTCGCCTGAAGGAAACTTGACACAGAACGCATCACCAACACGATCGAGATCCAAACGGTAACGCTCTACGAAGGCCCTAGCCACAAATGAGTGGGTAGCGCCGGAATCGAACAGAACACGCGCCCAGCGGTTCTTTACCTTAAATCGTCCTATAAAATTGCACACGCGACTAAGGAAGCGAACGCTCAAAACTATAACTATGAGCTAAACATTAAAACTAGGGGAGAATCTAACCTGATATCACTTGCGTGGACGTCTGAGCTTCCTCCATAGAGACCACGTTCAACTTTCCTTTTCCCTTGTCCACTCGTTGCGGCGGCGGCAAAGCCTGAAGAGGAACTGGCTGCAGAGTAAGCTGAGCTTGCGGGCACTGATACTTGAGATGACCCTCTTGACCGCACAAGAAACAACTTCTCGCCTTCTTCCAGCAATGGGCAGCATCGTGCCCCGGCTTCTTGCATACAGAACAAAGCAAGTCTTTCTTTGGGATACCTTGGATCGCATGAATCTGCTCTTTCTTCTGAGCTCCTAATCTTTGATAGCACCTTTCAAATGGATGGCCCGGTCGGCCACAGAAACTGCATACCTCTTTGTTTCTCTTCCTCGGAGCAGCGTCAGGAACCTGAGTACTCTTACCCTCATCAGACTTTCTTTTATCTTTTCTCAGTTGTTGACCTCGATTCTTGGCGTTATCAATTGCCTCTACCTTTAAGGCAGCTTCCACCATACCAGCATAACTTAAGGTCGCATAGGCACTTGCTAATTGCTGGACGTCACTCCTTAGCCCAGCCAGAATACGCTTGCTTCTATTTTCATCGGAACTCACCAAGTCTGGGGCAAATCGGCTTAGCTTACTAAACTCGATTTCGTACTCGCTAACCGTGAGCTGCCTCTGCTTTAAGTGCAGGAAATCATTCATTAGACGGTCCCTCTCGACTGATGGCAGAAACTTGCTCAGAAGTAGCTCCTTAAAGGACTCCCAGGAACACCCGTCCTTCAGACCTTCTTTCTCCCTCAGCCACCAGCCCTTTGCCAATCCTTTGAGCTGATATGCGGCTAACATCACTTTCTGATCATCAGTAATCCCAGAGTATGAGAACATCTCCTCGATTGATATCATCCAATCGTCTAAGACCATGAAATCTGCCTTGCCATCATACGTCGGAGGCCTAAGTCGCTGAAACTGAGAAATAAAGGTCATCTCTGGTGGCACCACGACCAGAGGCACCAGAGGAGCGGGGGAACAGGGACAGCTTGACCCACAACAGGGTCCTGAACTCTCGGAATTTGCCTTGCCACAACTGCCAACAAGGACTGGACCTGAGACTGCAAATCCACAACTTGCTTTGACAAGGCTTCATTGCTTTGTCGCAGACCTTCTATCATTGCGCTGCTCTGCGCACCTGAAGATTCTCCCTCCGATTGGGGAGTCAACCTTGTCGAAGGACGCCTCGACATTCTAATGGAACAACAAAACACTAATCAGACACCTAGCCCACCCACTAGAACCAAACAACATAGTACAAACAATACATACTTAAGTACTTGCTCATGCTGCTAACTTGCTCTGGGATTTTCAATAATGATGTTATGCTTATCCTACGATGATTCACTATCATCACACTAACTCTTGTGCCTAGATCGGGAATGCATGAATTTATATTCTTTTTGACTCAAAAAAAAAATTTATGTGTGTACACATGTCATCCTGCAAATCTTTAGCTTGGCACGTTGTGCTTATGCAATGTTATGCTATGCATGATTGTGTTATGCATTCTAAAAAGGCCCTAATGCATGTTATGAGCGGCGTACACATGAAAATGTTATGCATCCCATACTACATAACATTTCCATGTAACGAAAAAAGAAAACGTGCTAGCAGCATTCATGTGGTGAGGTTATGCATCACATACTACATAACCCTCACATATTGCCTCCTATGGTGGATCCATATACAAACACATAGTATGCATCTCATACTACATAATATGCCTCGTATACTTCATGTCATGCTATGAGTGTAGTGTTCGTGCTTCAGCCAAGACGTGCTGATGACATATCGGTGTGTGTATGATATGACTCTAAACACCTAATACTTACAGGGACAGGTTGCCCGACAATTTGTCAAGCAACCTCCCTCTGATACCAACTGTCACAACCCGCATTTTTCTCAATTATAAAATAAATCAGAGCACGAGATAACTACGAGCTGTGATGCCACGTCAAGCAGGGGATAACTGCTGACGCTCAGGCAACACTCTAATCCTTCAAATCATAAGTTAAAATGAATAGAAAACTGATTTTTTAAATTAATTGGCCGTATCCCTCGGCTCAGTGGATCAGATAGTCCACAGTTTGAAAACTATTTTTATACGTAGCGGAAAAATACTTCATTTAAGCTTAACATCCTAAAAGAGTGCATAAGCGTCCTAAGAGGACAACTTACACTATGCAAGACCATAGATTTCAATTTATAATATTTATAAAGAAAACAATCTTTTTACGCATTTGGAAAATAATGATTGAGCTTTTATAAAACATGCTGATCATGCAATACATATAGTAGTTCTCTTTTATAGGTTTTAAAGTAACTAGCAACCTAGCATAAAACATTCCCAGAGAGCAAGTAAAACTACCACAAAACAGGTAAACTAGCAGCTAAACAAAGACTTAGTATCACAAAGGAAAATCACCAATGAGCGTCAACAATCTGACACGAACTCGCTGGCGAGCATGTATGTCTGTACTACTACAAAGCTAAAGAACTACCTCAACAAGTGAGGAAAACACTGCCACAACGCAGTCCACAAGGAAACTCCTGAAATTAGCCGTACAGCCGGCTACAGACCTGAACTGAGGCATTCAAAAGAAGAACACCTCAGCAAGAAATAATAAAACAGGAGGCAAAGAAACATCAGATAATAATCGAATGAAAAGAGCAGAAAGAAAAAGGGTTACCAACCCTGCAAGAGAAATGCTGAAAATCTCAGCTAAAGAATCCAAAAAGGGACAAAATGTAAGTAAAACAGTCAGTAAAGTGAGAGAAATGCATCAAGTACTAAAACGTATCAAACTCCGCTCAAGCCTGCAGAGACAAAAAGGGAACCAATATGCATCAAAAGAACAGTATGAAAGGAACTAACAGTCCTAAACTTGTAAATCGTTAGCACTGACACAAATCCCAACCTGTGTCGGAGACTAAGAACAGTCACTACCGAACAACCAGGTCCAGGTGTCTCAAGAGTACTAAAGGGGCCGCCACAGGGTCCACACACATAGAGTTCCAACCTCTTACAGGAACCCAAAATGTCCAAAGGAGGGAATGGTGGTGGCCACGGCTCGAACTCCCCCGGTACCATACTCCTTCAGAAACCCAGCTACCACATGCTAAGGATCCACGATTCGGCGCCAAAACTAGCCGACAACACCACTTAGAAACTACCAAGTTCTACAACCAAAACCCACCGAATTATTTCCCCCTACCCGTCGAATTATTTCCCCCTACCCGCCGAATTATTTCCCCCTACCCGCCGAATTCAACTAAAAAATTAACTTCCGAAACTTCCTAGTTTAGGCCGACTACACGCCCTAACCTTGGAATATTTCTAGTTTTCACCTATATTACTCTGGTATTCTACGACAACTAGAATTAATAAAGCGAAATACAACCCATGGAGGCACGCAAGAGGGGAGAAATCCACTTGCCTCAAATCGTTCTTGAAAACGTCCACCCAAAAAAACTCCACCACGTAGATCCGTCCAAAAGGGGGCACGCGGAGACGAGATCTACGAAAAAACGGACAACCGGGGTTAGGGCCGAAAATATCCATGGCAAAACGGTCACCGAAACGGGAAAAGCTTACCGCGATCTCGAAGCTCTCGCCGAGAGCTTTCCAACGCCGCGATCGGATCGAAATTCTGTCCACCGGATCGGCGTGGCGGCCGCCGAAGATCGCGAACGAGGGTTCCGCACTCGCCTAATTTGTTTCGCACAGAAGGGGGGGGGGGGGGGGTTGATCGAGGAAGAAGAAAGATTTTGTTTATATATAAATACTTAATATATTAAATTAATAATAATAATATAAATAATAGAATTAACAAAAAGGGGGGGGGGGGGCTGCTGTTCGGTGAGAATGATTCTCACCGCCATGATTCTGTGAGAATGATTCTCACCGAATCATATGAATTCGGTGAGAATCATTCTCACCGAACCCTTTTCTATTTTTTATTTTTATTTTTTTCTTTATATATTAATTCTATATATAATAAATAAATATATATAAAAATAACATTTATAATTATATAAAAAGATATAACCTACGAAAAATCGTTACGGATGGCCAGAACCGGCTGCAGCGCCGAATCGTTCCGAACGAAATTTCCTCGCGACCGTATGCGAATGACGACGCTTAACGAATCCAACGGCGAAGTCGAAATCGAATTCCGATGCCCGTTTTCGAGGTAAATGATTTCGAAAGTTAACGGCGTACCGAAAAACATACAAAA
>CM077151.1:271164024-271226332 GCA_039583875.1 Platanthera guangdongensis | reverse complement strand
AACTCCTCCCCCCTTAAAAGAATTTTGTCCTCTAAATTTTAGCATGTAAACAAACGACAAAGCATACCTGATACAAAGAGATCCGGAAGTCTTCCTGCATCGCTTTGCTCACGCTCCTCGGAGAATTTGTCTTGCCTGTAGTTATCCTAACACACTTTCACGAGCTTAACCTCTTTATTTCACAACTGCCGAACTTCTGAATCCATTATCCAACCGGATGGGACGTTCGTCCTCAAGTCCTCTCTATCGGCACCGCAACCGGCTCGACCACAACACTTGTCTCCATCAAATCTTTCCTTAAGACTGAAACATGGAATACATCGTGTAATCCACTCAATTATGGGGACAATGTCAACCGATAGGCTGCTTCTCCAATTCATTCCATGACTTCAAACGACCCCAAAAATCTCGGACTCAACTTCTTGGGTCGGCGAATCCGCGAAACACCTATGAACGGCTTAATCTTTAGATATACCCAGTCGCATACCGCGAACTCCACATTCCTATGGTGTGCATTGAAATACTTCGCCTGCCGATCCTGAGCAACCTTTATTACGCTCCTGAATTGTTCGCACCAACTCACAAGAAGAATCGACCACCACCTCTTTTCCCAAAAGTTTGGTGTCCCCCCCCACCCCCCCCCCCTCTGTTCACGACATCAGTGTTCGACACCGTCTTCTATACAAAGCCTCGTATGGCGTCATCTTGATACTTATTTGGAAACTATTATTGTAGGCAAACTCCACCATGAAAAGGTGATCTTCCCACCCCTTCCCAAAATCAAGGATACACATTCTCAGCATATCCTCCATTGCATGATTCGTCCTTTCTGTTTAACCATCGGTTTGAGGATGGAACGTCGTACTAAACTTGAGCTTTGTGCTCATTCTGTTATGTACCAATCTTCAGTCCTTGGATGCGAACCATCCATCTCGATCACAAACAATACTCTTTAGAATTCCGTGCAACCGTACAATATTACGAACGTACAGTTCTACCAGCTTCTCCACGCTATCCTCCCTCCGATTCGGGATGAAGTGAGCCACTTTGGTCAAGCGATCCACGATCATCCGAATCGGATCGTTACCCTGCTGCGACCGAGGTAAGCCATGCACAAAATTTATGGAGATGTCATCAAATTTCCACTCAGGGATAGGAAGAGGCTTCAGGAACCCGCCCAGCTTTTGACACTCAGCCTTCACTAAGGCACAAGTTTGGCACTGACTCACATACAAAGCTACATCTCGCTTCAAACCAGGTCGCCAAAAGGATTTCTTCATATCCAAGTACATCTTTGTACTGTTCTAGTGAATGGAGTACTTCGTGAAATGGCCTCAAACATTAACTCCTTACGGAGCCTTGCTGAACTACGTGTTGGGTATGTATCCACAATACCTAAATTTGTATGAAGTCACCCTTGAACTAAGATGAATTAAGTTTGTATTTGAATCTTTTCAAGTTGAGTGCTTGCAGGTTATAATTGTCAAGTGTTGACCATGTCAGTTTACAATGGGTCACCAAAACACAAGATCATACAATGTAATCCTCATTGTTGATCCATGGGTTTGACTCATGTAACCTCTCTATTTGGACACACTTCATTTTTCCTAAGTGTTTTACTCACGCATTCGAGGCTGTAGAGGCGATGTTGAGGGGTCAACAACCAATCTGAAGGCCCGGACTTAGATCAATTCATGCATTTGAGGCTTAGAGCAGTGATGCTTGAGAGGTCAACGACCATCCTAAAGACCCGTACTTAGATCAAAACATGCATTCGAGGCTTAGAGCGACATTGTTCAAGGGGTCAATGAATAGCTTGAAAGCTTGGATTTAGATCAACCCACGCATTCAAGGCTTAGAGCAATAATGCTCGAGGGGTCAACGACCAGCTCGAATGCCTGGACTTGGATCGACTCATGCATTCGAGGTTTAAAAAGCCCCAGTCCCTTTCCGGACCTTCTAGATGAAGAATCCATCCTCCCTTTTAGCAACTGATAGACACATAAGAAGGATGAGCTCTTGGAGGGGGGGGGGGGGGTCGGCAAGCATAAAATGAGGGAGCTGATCTTGGCCGCATTGTAGAGGAATGGTCTTAGGAGAACTCATGGTACCCAAGGCTCAAACCCTAAGTCTACCAGAAGTCTTGACTGGGGAAGTGGACGTTCAAATTCTAGAATGCTTGCGGAGATCCCGTGCTCCTTGACATCTTATGTTAATCATAGAATCGAGTAAGAATAACGCCTTTAGAGAAACACAAAAAATTGTATTTATAAGGGAAATACACAAAAAAATACAGCGGTTACATTAACCTCCACGTGTTTGACGCTTGTATCGAGTCATATGCTCATGAGTAGAGCTTTTACAAGTCATCCACACTCCAAATGTTTCTGAGGGCTTAGCCTTCCTGGTTTTATAGGCGGTAACCTTCAATCTTCAAAGCTTCTAGGATTGTGAATGTTCCTTCGTAATTTGGATTGAGTTTTCCCACAGTCGTTGACCTAGCATCGACGTCGACCTTTGCCAAGACAAAGTCTCCTTTCTCGAATGACTTGTTTCAGATGTGTTTGTCAAAACTTTGGATCATCCTTAATTTGTCTTCATCTTACCTTGCTAAGGCAAGGTCCCATAGCTCTTCTATAGAATCCAAAGACTCTTTCATGGCCTCATCCTTCTCGAGTCTCCATTTTATACTTTCGCAGCATTGCAAAGTTCTCCTCCAAGTCCTCCGGATGTTCCTGAATGACTTTGCTCTTGATCATGAGATTGATGACATAGAACTCCATATTACACCCCTTCTGGTGTTTGAAGCCTCGGTTCATCATTTGTTGATGGGTCGTCCATGCGTTCATTAAACCAATTGACTTTGACTTCATTTGGTTTAGCGGTGGAAGGAGGAGCAAGCGGGTCCAAACGGAGCTTTCGACACGGAGCGGGGGAGGGGGGGTGCGTTTCCTCCTTCTTGCGCGTACAAACGGAGCAAACAGAAACGGAGTTTCATTTGGTTACCCTCCGTCCAGTGGCGTTTGCTCCAAACCCGCCCGAAAACGTAAACCAAATGAAGCCTTCATCTTGTAGGAGTAGCAACCCTTAGTCGGTGATGAAGAAGATTTTTTGTGATTAGAAAATTCAGTTGGATTTCGACAATGGGATTGCCGATTTTTACAATGATATTTTAACCGCCGCACATAGAGGAATGTGCGCTGCTCGCACGAAAATATTTCCCCTTATCGAACGTATCTACAGTGTCCATCAAAGATTTGAGTGCACGATAGCCGTTTTGCCCCTCAAGCCCGCGGCTTCGTTTCCAAGGGTTCCCTCAACAGCGATCGATGTCCCCCTCTCCCGCTGGCGATAACCCGCCCTTCGCCGCCTCTCCCGCCCTCAAAGATCCAACCTTCTCGTGAGCTACCAAGATAGGCGCAACAACGAACTGGCGGCGATCGATTCAAGCTTCATTCGGAGAGAGGCTGCCCTTCTTTGCACTTCTTAGGTTCTACCTAAGACTTAAGTTCCTATTTCCTAACCGGTACAATATGTCGAAGCCCACAGGAGTCTGCAGGAGCACTGGAGCATTGGTTCTTCCTAAGTTTCTGGTGAGCGATTTGTGGATTCTGGTATGCTTGTTCCAAGGGGAGGTGCTGATTCTTCACGATAGGCAATAGTTATGATACTTGTCATGAGAATGGCTGAACTATACCATTCAAATTTTAACACATTTCCGAACCCAAAAAATATCAGGAGTCATGCTAGAAAAAATCGCACTGTAAGTTCTATTTTGTACATGTATGTTAACCATATAAACTCATAGGTGTTGATGGCTTGTTTGTACATTAAAATTATCCATATGTTAACTAGTTGGGTGTTTAGCAATCAATACCAGTGCTTCAAAATAAAATTACGCATTTCCAAATTTTGATGTTATTTATGATATGTCTTATTAGGCTGCGTTTGATGCGGCTTATCGTAGCTTATTTGCTCCAGTGAGGTTGGACAAAAACGTCATTGTCATAGAATATATGTTTGGTCTCACAAATGTTACAAAAAAGAAAGGCGATTCTTAATCGCAACCCGATTTTGGCTATTCGCAGCTCATTGTTAACCGCAACTTGAAAATATAACTGCACCCTGTTTTTTTTCTTGCCGCACCCCAATATTTTTTCGACGCACCCAAAAATATTCCCTAGTAATGTGTGTGAGACAGCTAATAGAGTAAGATGACGCGAGGAAGATGTCAGAGACGGGAGCAGCTCGGCAAATAGGAAGACGGAGTACGCCTTCCGTGAAATGGAGGAGATGAGATGCGAGAAAAAATTTAGAAAAAAAAAGTTAAAACAAAATTGGGGTGCAGATAACCATATGAGAGATGTGACTAACAATCGCCAAAAGAAACTAGTTTGAGGCATAAGATTTTGATATGAAAATGACATTTTTATCCAACCTCACCGGAGCAAATAAGTCGCGATAAACAGCGTCAAACGAAGTTTTAATCTTTTTTTAATAAAATCATGCATTGTTCATTAATTGATATATCAAGACAATTTTAGTGGTTCTATTAACTAAATTACGGTTCCCCTAATAATTATGCGTACACTAATCATAGTGCAATCCTTTTAATAAAATGCTCGCTTAACAATTCTCTAATCCAATTTTAACATGGTTTTGTATAAGTACACCCCCAAAGATAATGCTGCAGTCACATAACAGTTACCAGAAATATACGTACCCTCCGCCAAAAAAAATCACGCTAAAAGATGGTTGGACGGAGTGTCGGTGAACGAAGCAGTCAGGAATGACGAGGATGAACAGAGTCAGGAATGACGAGGATGAACCGAGAACAAGCATCCGTGCCGAGATCAAAATCAAATTACTTTGTATTTCATCCAATTTTAAATAAATCATACAACATGGATGGAATATTAAATATAAAAATTTCAAAGCTTCCAGAATATGTTCAAACTCATGCCAAACAGAGCTAAATGACATTAAGAAGAAAGAAAATTAGATGCATAGAAAGAGAGAGCAAGCAAAAATGTTAATGGCAAACCCATTTCCACTCTACACAATGGATAAATATATCCGAATAAATATTAAGAAAAACATGAAAACGCAGACTCAATACTTGGGTCATGTCAACTTCTCTATGGTGGCATAACGATGCCCATTGATACAACATAATCATAATCAAACAATTACGCTAGAAAAGTTGTAGCCTTTCACCGACTCACTGCCGTTCTTCATCCTTCCCAAGGATTGATGCAACACGTTAGCGCGCTAAATCAAATTAAACGTTGAAATCCAGTGGGTAAGAATCCGAGGAAATATAATCGATGCACAGCTTTAAGATTCAAACAAAACATTCCCTGGAGGCGGAAGCTCCACAACTTTTCCCACCGCAATGGTTTTACCTGCAAAACAGTTTTCAACTCATGAAGCAACCTTTTTCCTGTAATAATATCACGATATGGGACACGTTTCGCCGGGGGATCCTCCGCGACGCAAATCTCTGATCTGCATGGTTGCGACCGCCCCACGTTGGCAGGTACACGGCCCAGCAGCCGAGATTAGTGCGCGGCCGGATTTCAGAATCCGGGTGGATTTGCTCCGTGGAAAATCCGCGCGGCCAAACAGAGCCATCATCGAAAGTTTTGCCATTGAAGATACCTTCGGTGCGAAGAGTGAAGCGGCCGAGCTGTGGATAATCGGAGAAGTTCTCTATGCATATCAAATTATTTACCTGGAGGCAACGAATGTTAGCACCGTCGAAGCTAAATTCGCCAGTAATTTTTTAATCGATTCTAATGCCACTAACCTGTACTCTGCAAATGACAACAGCGCCGTTCTTGACAAAGAGAGGCCTCCGCTTGGGTTTCTTTTTATTTGGATCTGCAACTTTCTTCTTCTTCACGTCAATTTCTTCGATGAGTTGGACGATTTCCGCCTCCTCCACGATGGCGTGGATGTGGAGAATTGCTTTGTAGCCAGCTGTAAATATGGCCTGGTGTAGTATCAAGTAGCATATGTTCTATCATGCCTTCATAGTTATCAAAAGCAGTATATTATAAACACAAAAGTACTAACGTTGTCCAGAAGCTCCAGAATCTGCAGCTGAGCATTAAATTCAGATACAGCATTGATTGGATTAACTGCAGGAAAGTCGTATTTCTCCATTAGCAACCACAAAAAAGAAAGCCAGCCACAATCATGAGTTGGCAACGTTAGATACAAATTAGGCAACCCATTCGGGGCCATGGATTTACTCGGGAGTTTCAGCGACCGCACTCGCTAGAGAAATCAACCGAAATCACATTGATTTGGAGCGGCCTATTTCCACTGCCCCCAGCAGGCCCATAGCATTAGGGCTGAGAACAATCAGATTTCGAATATATATGTGTGTGTATTACTAAATCAAAAAGAAATATTGTATTCTGCCAATAGCATGAATTAAAAAATTCATGTAAAAACCATATCTGTTGGATCAAGTAGATTGGGCCTGCAAATAGTGAAGCACAGCTTTTCCCCCTCCCTCCCGATGGCAAAAATCCCGATATCAGCTTCAAGCCCCCGCCAACCCTACTCTTCGCAACCCTCTTCTCCCCGACCATGAGCGGCGTCTGTCCGAAAAATCTCCCCTGCCCTGGTGAAAGCCCGACGATCCCGCAATACCGTCGCGCTCCCCCCTCGCGAAACCTTCACCATCTACCCGCCGAAGCCCAGAAACCACACCTTCGTGATCGACTGCGCTGACCTTCCTCGCTCCAGATGGCGACACAGAGGACCAAACTATGTAATTTCCTCTTCCTTTGGGTTCCCATTTCTTCTTCCCACTCACACAGGGCAGCGAAACAGGAAAACCTTGACAAAATAGTGTTGTTCTTCTCCAAAAGCATCATAAATGCCTGTTGTTCTCATTTCTTCTTAAGCCTTTAATGGTCTTCTGCTATCAAGAGTTGGATTGCAAGCCATGCCCTAAATTCTTCAATCTTCTTCTGTTAATCTTTGCCCCATGTGCATTGCTTTAAAGCATGTGAGTAGAATCCATTCATTTGTAAAGATTTGATTTTATAGATTCTTATTTTAAGAGCAATCCACTTTGATTCATTTGTAAAGATTTGATTTTATAGATTCTTATTTTAAGAGCAATCCACTTTGCTGGTTAACATTCAATTTATAAAAAACAGTAAAATAGATTAGGGATTGAATTACATGGTCTGCTCGAAGAAACATCTCTATAATTATAACTATTATTGTACATGGTCATCAACGTATTATGACACCCAATGAAATGTATTGATTGGAGTTTCTATACTCAAGCAAATGCAATTTGAAGCAGGAGATATGGTGGTTAATGCTATGATAGTAGCTATGACTGTTAATTCTTATCGGACTTCATAATTTATTTACCATGCGAGTTCATCCGTAAGAAATCGTGTGAAATATTATACCCTCGAGCAAGCTCGACACTGTTATTTTGTGAGGAATTCTCAAACTGGACGTGATGAAAAGGCAATTAAGGCAAAGAGGATTCACGTCATGAAAACTACGTCAAGTTTCCATGGATATATGTTTCTTCGATATTGCCTGTCGCTTGAGGTATGCAACTTCTTTCCATGTTCTATTTAGTTTAATCTTTCTAATGTACAAATGATGCACTTTTGTATGCATTTGAAGTTCAAATTATGAACAATGCATCTGATTCTATAAATATCCAGAACCGCAAACTCTTCAAGTTTCATTACTTCTAAGTTAAATTTCTATATATGCTACACTTCGATCACACAACAGACTTTTCCTCATATTCACTACATCTCTAATAACTTTGATTTTCAAGTTTCTAATTATGAAATTTTAATTATAGGTGCTTCAAAATATTAAACTTCAAATGCTCTTCATGAATAGCTCCTGTGAAATATTCACTTATGTTCTTCTTTGGTTTTGTTTTCCAATTGGACAAGACATTGAAAACATCAACAAGTGGTCTCTCCTTGATCCCAAGGTTCTGATTTTCATATATTGTTTTAATTTTTCTTTTTTTTGCAGTTCTAAATTCTTTGTTGTTGTTGTTGTTTTGTAGTTTTAATAAGAATTTCAATTGTCTTAAGGTGCCCCCGAACAATATCCCACCCCCCAGTACAATGTCGGAGCCCCCACACAATGTCGGCGTCCCCTCACAATGTTGCCGCCCCCGCACAATGTCGTCGCCCCGACAAATGTCGCCGATGCAGTTGCACTCACGTAAGGGAGGACCCGTGTCGCCGCCGCCACGACAAATGTCTCCGCCAGTGTGTGTGTGTGTGTGGGGGGGGGGGGGGGGGGGAGTTAGCATAATTATAGGTCACACCCCTCTATCTTTGGAAATTACAAAACCTCCCTAGTAAGTAAAATTTCATAACATGCACGCACAAAATATCCCCCTCCCCCCACCACACGCTCTGGAGCTTTTCTCCGGAGAGTATTTTTGTGCATATATGTTATGAAATGTGAACTTTAGGGAGGTTTTTGCAATTTGAAAAGATAGTGGGGTGTAACCTGTTATTTTGCAAACTTACAGGGGAGGACCCAGTAAACGGCCATTTCTATCTATATATATTTTGATAAATGTTGCTTCTCTTTTACTAGGAGAGCCAACAATATATCATGTTACGATCAACGGGATGACATGATAGAAGATTTGAATATCCCAGTCAAGGGGATGGTATGATAGAAGATTTGAGTACCCTAGTCAGCATGAGAGATGAACAAGAGGATAATGTGAGAGCGACATTTAGGACAAGTTCCTCCTCACATGGTACAAAGAGGGGAAATGTACAGAGGCAAACAAAGTGCAATTAGGAAAAACAGTCCTGGAAGATATAACATTGTTCAGTTGGTTGAGACAACAATCAAAGTTGGAAAAACTTTATCACAGCCTCCTGAAATGTCTGTTCATTTATAGACGATCCATGAAGCAAATAAAGAGTTGGAAAAGCACCATGAATATTGTTTCGATCCAATGCTCTACGATTTTGCGACTATTTTTAATGGACAACAAAAATAGAGCTATTTTATTACGGTTCGAGAAGAAATCCGGACTAGGGGAAGAGCCGGCGGTGAGAGGGGGAGAAGGAGATTAGGGTTAGAGAGGAAACAAGAGAGCAACCATTTTCATAACGCATCCAAGATGAAATTACAAATACATAATCAGCCCCTTATATAGAGGGAGGGGTCCATACATAGCAACATGCCAAAATAACAATTACTAAAACAACAAAACACACAATATGAACTAAATATTAAGTTTCCTAATTGGCCGGCCCCGCTAATTCAGGCGGTTCCTCCTCTTCGGCGCCCGTCCCGTCCGCCGTCTCAGCCGCCCGTTGTGATCGCCGATTGTAGACCCTCCATGGACGCACCTCGTCGTGAATGTCCGTAATAATGCCGTCATATGAAAAATTTGTCTTGTCCTCAAGGCAAAAGTCGGGAAATTGGCGGCAGAAATCATCTCACAAAAGCCAGGTGGCCTCTCTCAGGAGGCAGTGGCGCCACGCCACCAGAATCTCTTTTGGGGCCGCGTCTCTGGGAAGGTGGCGGCGGCGGTCTAGAATCCTGCCCGGATAGATGGGGGTGGCGTCGGAGTAGTCAAGATCAGCCGGAATGTGGTCCAGTGTCGGATGATCGCCCACCACGCGGCGAAGTTGAGAAACGTGAAAGACCGCGTGGATCCAACTACCCTCGGATATTTGTAGCTTATAGACCACAACGCCAATCCGAGCCACGACTTTGAACGGCCCAAAAAAACAAGGTGCGAGCTTTGGGCACGGGCGTTTGGCGACCGTGAGTTGGTGGCAAGGATGAAGCTTGATGAAGACTTTCCCACCGACTCGAAAGGAGAGGTCCCGGCATTTGCGGTTGGCGAAAGATGTCATTTTTGCCTGGGCCCGACGAAGGTGATGCTTGAGACTGTCCAGAATGATGTCCCGATCTTGGAGGTGGATGACCAAACTCGGTACGAGGCACTCCCCGGGTAAATGTCGCACGGCATCTGGTTGTGGTCATCCGTAGACGGACTCAAACAGAGTCATTCCCGCTGCCTGGTGGTAGGCGGTGTTGTACGAGTACTCTGCCCAACCCAACCACTTGGCCCAAGAGTCTGGTCTCTCGCTGATGAAACAACGAAGGTAAGTTTCCAAACAACGATTGAGGACTTTGGATTGGCCATCCGTCTGCGGGTGGTAGGCAAAGCGCATGCGAAGGTGTGTCCCCTGGAGGCGAAACATGGATGTCCAGAAACTGCTCAGAAAGAGGGGATCACGATCGCTCACAATCGACCACGAAAACCCATGGAGGCGCATGACCCCGGAGATGAAACTGTCGGCCACCCCCACGGCCGTATACGGGTGTCGGAGGGGAATGAAGTGTGCGTACTTGGAGAGCCGGTCCACTATGAAGAGGATGCAGTCAAATCTGTTGGACCAGGGAAGGCGTGAAATGAAGTCCATCGCAATGTCCTCCGAAATGTGGTCCGGGATTGGTAGTGGTTGAAGTAGCCCGACGGGAAACATAGCCTCGTATTTAGCCTTCTGGCACGGAAGACAGGCGGACACGTGGGCTTTGACTTGTTTGAACATGTGCGGCCAGTACAACGAAGCCGCTAAACGTCGGTAGGTGCGGAAAGCCCCGGTGTGCCCCCGGTTGGAGTAGCATGGAACACGGAGATGAGGCGTGAAATGAGAGCCGAGGCCGCAGACAACACTAAGCATCCTCGGTAGAATAATCGACCGCCCACCAAGGAGTAAGGGGGTGGCCTTCAAGATCAGCGATGAGGGCCGTTCGAACGGCAACAAGGTGTGGGTCCATCTCTACGTCGTGCTGAATCTCTGCTGCATCCTCCCAGACCGAGCGGGAGATGGACCGAACTTCCGGGGAGTGCACCTGTCGGGAGAGAGCGTCCGCCGCTCGGTTGGTGCGCCCCGGGCGGAACTCGATGGAGAAGTCGTACCCCAGGAGCTTGGCCACCCAAAATTGTTGTGCCGGCGTGGCAATCTTCTGCTGAAGGAGATACCACAAGCTATGATGATCGGTGCGGACGATGAAGGGCAGACCGAAGAGGTACGGCCTCCAATGCTGCAATGTCGGGACAAGCGTCATGAGCTCGTTTTCATACGCCGAGTGGCTTCGGACGACGGTGGAGAATGCTCGGCCGTAGTAGGCGATGGGGTGGCCGCCTTGCATGAGTACCGCACCCACCCCGGTGCTCGAGGCATCGCACTCCACGATGAAAGGTTGATTGAAGTCGAGCATGGCCAAAACTAGGCCATTCGTAAGAGCCGCCTTAAGGTCGGTGAAGGCGGACATGCCCGCTGGAATCCACACAAAAGGCCCATCCTCAGAAGACTTGAGTAGCTGTGTGAGGGGCCACGCCAAGGTGTCGTACTCCCGAATGAAGCATCGATAGTAACCGGTGAGGCCCAGAAACCCTTGGACGTCCCAAAGGGAGGCGGGAGTCGGCCAGTGTAAAAACCACATGAATTTTGTCGTCGTCCATGGCCACGCCCAGGGCCGAGATCGTGTGGCCCAAGTAGCTGACCGTGGTCACCCCAAACAAACACTTCTTGCGGTGGAGGACGAGATGATGTCGTCAAATTGTCTCGAGCATGCGGCAAACATGACATAAGCGCTCCTGCCAGGTTGAGCTATACACCAAAATATCATTAAAAAACAAGGACGTGTTGACGGAGTACCGCTCGGAAGATGTTGTTCATAGTAGCTTGGAAGGTGGCTGGTGCATTGGTCAGCCCGAAGGGCATGACCAGGAACTCGTAGTGCCCATCATGCGCCTGAAATGGTGTCTTGGGTACATCCTCCAGCCGAACCCGGTTTTGGCGGTACCCCGCCCTGAGGTCGAGCTTCGTGAAGAAGGCGACGTCGCGAAGCTCGTCCAACAGCTCTTGGATGACTGGAATAAGATACTTGTCTGGGACGGTGGCCTTGTTCAACTCATGTCAACTCCCGTCCTGGCGTATGAGGAGGATCGGGCTAGAGAACGAACTCGCACTGGGGCAGATGAGGCCGCCCATGAGAATCTCCTGCACCAAGCGTTCGATCTCATCTTTCTGGACATGCCCATGACCATGGGCCGGACTGATACGGCCGAAGTGTGGGGTTGCGGCGGATTGGCATGGTATGTGACCCGCATTGGCGGCGGGCCCGAGGGGGCCGTAAACACGTCGGAGAACTCAAGGAGACAGCGGAGGTCGGAGTGGAGCACTGGGGAGTCCGTCGGCTCGGTCTGGAGCTGCCACAGCCATGCGGAGAATGCTACATCGGTCGTGCATTGAATGGCACGACAGGAAACTGGTGTGCGAAGAAGGGTGGAGTCGCCGACGAGGTGGCAGGGTGACCCTTCCCATAGGAACTGCATAAACATCTCGGCCCAGTTGAATCGAACGTCGCCCAACGTCGCTAGCCATGCCACGCCCAGGATGATGTCAACGCCGCCCAACTCGAATAAGTAGAAATCTGTCGTGAGTCGTGACTTAACAAGGTCCCACGGTCACCTGTATGGGGTGTACGAACCCGCGATCGGACGTCAGTGGCTGTCGCCCAAGCACACAGTGAAGTCCGGTGATGGTGTACATGGGATGTCGAGTTGTCGAACCAAATGTTGGGATATGAAATTGTGGCAGGCGCCGATGTCAATCATAATGATAACTGGTTGCATTTGGACTAGGCCGGCCAACTTCATCATTCGAGGCCCGGTGAGGCCACCCACCGAGAAGCAGGGAAGATGCAAACGGTTGAAGGTGGCTCTGTCGGCCTCCGTGGGTTGCGGCTCATCGGAGATCTCAAGTGCCTCAAAGTCCTCCAAGGTGATTTTCGCCCAAGGTCTCTGATGATCGCATGAAACTCTTTCACTGTGCACTCGTGATTGGGAGAATATGGTTGTCAGCACCTGAAGCAAAACCCCTTTTTCCTGCACTCGTTGCAGTCCCCGGCAGTGGGTGGTCGGGGCCCACCCCGGCCGAGGGCCGCCAGTGGGAGGAGACCGCGGACCAAAGTCCTGCGGTGGTCGCAGCCGAGGAGGGGGGCCCCTGTGGCGGCCGACAAACGAGCAAAGAGGTCCACCTCCACGGCACGCGCTAGATCGAGCGCTTCAAAAACTGTCCGTGGATGGTGTGTGTGTAAGCGGGAACGGATCGACGGAAGGAGGCCTTGGATGAAAAAACCCATGCAGTGGTCCGGCAGAAGGCCGGGAACATGTGTCACCGGGGAGACAAAGTAGTCGATGTAGGAATCAAGACCGGCCGTCTGACGGATGCTACAAAGGCGCTCGACGGCGGACCCAGCGTAGCGGGGCTCGTACCGCCGGAACATTTCCTGCTTTAGTTTGCCCCAAGAGATGTGTGGCTGGGATTGGCGGAGCCACCAAGCCCTATGCAAAGCGGATCCATCAAGGCCGACCACGGCGGTGCCCACCTTATTGGCCTCGGGTGTGAGGTGGAGGTTGAAGTATTGTTAAGCCTTGGCAACCCACCCCATGGGATCGGTGTCGGAGAAATGCGGAACGTCGAGGGCGAGAGATGAGCGCCCCGAGAGAGGGACGACCACGGCTGGCGGAGGTGACGGTCCAAGGAGCGATCCCCCTTCGGTAGAAGAGGCGCAGCTGCCGTTGGCGATGAACGCCGGAGAGGCGGGCCGAGCGTCCAAGCGTGCCAGAATGGCCTGCAGCGTGGTTTGGATGGAGGTGAGTTGACAATCGTGGTCGTCGAGGCGGCGCTGGATGTCGTCGTCGGATGTCTCGGCGGCCAGGGAGACTGTGTGAGCCCGTGTGGTTGGAGCCATGGTAGAGACGGTGTAGGGAGGAGTTGCGGAGTGACGGAGACCGGCTTAAAACAGCTGCGAGACAGGCAGATCGGGTGGGGTTGCGGATCGGCGACCGTCCCGACGGATCTGCTGCAAGGATTGGGCGCGAAGGCCGATCATCGGCGAAGCGCGCGCTCCTCATCGTGAATGTCCGTAACATATTTCTGAGATAGCTCTAAAAAGGTTTGGTGGCTCAGAAATTGCATGTTATGAAAAATCATTAGGTCCACTTTCATCAAGGGTCCTTTTTGGCACGGTGGAATTAGATTTGGACCCCCCCCCCCCCAACAAAAACCACAATACCAACCAAATTTCGGAATTGCCCAAAAAATACTCACAGTATGTGATTAGGTCTTTCGCTCTACCCTCTCCCGCTTGCATCCCTTGATGGACAAGAGTACTTATAGAAATAAACAGAAAAAATTGTTACTGAACAAAATGTGTGTGTGTGTGTGTGGGGGGGGGGGGGGGGGGGGGGTGGGCTGCTCCAACTGCAACCATGGTGGCTATAATGAAACATAATACGCTCAAATTCCAAGTAGGCTTACATATTCAATTATGGTCAATGCCTTTTTAGATTGTCTCACAAGAAAATTGTTAACTTTAATTATGCATATTGAACTCTGTTATACATAATTGTTAACTCAATTATGCAGAATTGAATTCAGTCAAACTTCAATTCCAGTTGGAATCAGAATTATTCTGAATTTCTTCAATTCCAATTCCTTCCAACTGGACGAACCCTAATGATTTTGAAGGGTTTAGGATTTTAGGGTGCTTTTTAAACTGGACGTGCTTTTCATTTGAAATGATTGCAAGTAACTTAACAATGAAAATGAATAATATAAGTCAAGATTAATTAGAACATCAATTACAAAATAACTTTCATAAGTACTCCGAGCTTACCAACACTTGAAAGTACAAAACCAGACAATATGTCCTCTTCTTCTACTCCAGAAACTTTCACTCTAACATTTTCACCGGGCCCAGCCCGTCTCTTCTTATTTTCGTCACAGTATATGGCAAGCACTTTAACCTGTGTCTGCATATACGAATGAATGATGAAGATATTAAAGTCCTCTGCAGCCATTTTTGTAATGAAAGAAAGGCAATTAATCATGTTAACTTGGAACAGATGGAACATACTTTGTTGGGCATGATCAATAAGCTATCGCCTTCATGGATGGTTCCAGACTCGATCTTTCCCATCAACACAATTCCCATATCCTTGTATTTATCGATAACTGGCATCCTAGAAAATCATTTTACCAAGCAAAAAGGCAACAAAATTATTATTTGAAAAATATAAAATGCAGAAGAGGGAATTGTGAGCTGATATGATACCTAACAGGTGCTTCGGGATCTCTCAAAGGAATTTCAATTCCATCCAAAACTTCGAAAAGACATGGCCCATTCCACCAACTACAAACTTTCTTATCCATTCTTTTTGCAATATTTGATCCAACCAAACCAGATAATGGAAGAAAGTGAACATCTGCCAGGTATCAAACCAAGCAAGTATCAACTATATGGTTGTGACACATGAAGGCTGATAACATCACTCCATCCATTGTCTCAGAAGTCAAGTAATGTTACTTACAAATTATAAAAAATTAAGTTTGACTGAAACTTCATATATATGAACACTACGCTAAAATATATGTGTGAGGTGCATACAACCAATTCAGAGAGGGCACGCACAGGGCCCAAAAGACTAA
Organism: Platanthera guangdongensis; assembly: GCA_039583875.1. Taxonomy (NCBI): domain Eukaryota; kingdom Viridiplantae; phylum Streptophyta; class Magnoliopsida; order Asparagales; family Orchidaceae; genus Platanthera; species Platanthera guangdongensis. The sequence continues at coordinate 271,210,775 of CM077151.1, read as the reverse complement.
AATGTTAGTTCTTTAGATAAAAGATTTCAACAAACATAAAACAAAGATAAAATCTTTGACAGAGTATCATTCACATTTCCAGCATATAATGAAAGCAAATGGTAAAGGTCCCTCCAAACAATACCCATAAAAAACTGGGGGTCAGTATATATATGTATGTCTACATATGCATATGTATATATATGTATGTATGCATACAAGTGGCAGGCATGGGGCTCCGCCCCTACGGACAACCACAATAGTACCCCAACTGCGATAGGCACGGGGCTCCGCCCATATCAATTAATTAAAGCATCTTAAAATAAACACACTATCAGTTAATTAATGTGGAATGTAATTATACATCATCTTTCATTTTTTGTTAAAAAAAACTTCATCTTGATGTATATATCATCGTGCATGTAAAACCAACTTTAATAAATATGACGGGTTTAATGGTAACTCTTCGAAAATACCGATGACATGCCTAAGGACATCCTTCCTCGAGACATGCATAATAACAACCTACCATAGTAGGTATATGAGCTCTACTACAAACTTTTTCGATTTTATGGATTTCTATCATTACTTTCAATTTCGAGATAGGATGTAATTACTTAAATGTGCATTGCATTTTAATTTTTTTTGAAATAAATTATAATTGTTGGAAAAGACTTGTATTTAGGCCCATGTTTTTAGGCCCAATAGTGTGAGATTAATCCCATATCTTTAGTTTGGGATTCCTCTCTTCTTTCTCTCCTATATATATGTGTATTCTCTACAAGTATAAAGACAATTTTGGATGAATAAGATTCACTTTTCTCCATTTTCTACATGGTATCAGAGCTCCAGATCCGGCCTGTTTTTTTCCAACCACCACTACCTTCTGGTCTGCCAGACGGTCTCTCCTTTTCTACCTGCCGCTTTTCTCCTCTCTCGTGGATCAACCCCTCCCCCACTCCTTTTATAACCTCTCGAGTCTGCTCTGTGGGACCCACTCTCTTTCTCTCCCTTACCCCGCGGTCTTCTCCTCTTGCCGACTTCATCTTGTCGCGCGATCTGACTGCGGGTTTGCTCCTCCGCTGTCCGTTGCGGATTGCTCTTTGTCCGCTGCGGGTTGTTTCTCCTAGCCGTTGCAGATTGATCTTTCTCCGTTGCGGGTTGCCTCTCCTTACTGTTGCGGTATTTGCTCTTGTCTGCAACGGTCTGCTCTTGCATCCGCTGTGGTTTGGTGGTCTCTACTTGCTGTGGTTTGGCGGTCTCTACCCGCTGCGGTCTGTGCTTCTTCCTTCTCTTCTGTGATCTGCTCGCATATCCACCTTTTTCGCTGCGGTTTGCCTTTCTTGTTGACGGCTTACCCCGGTCTGTTTTTGGTTTGCTCTTGGTCTGCTGCGACTTGTTGTTTTTACCCACTGTGGATTGTTGGTCTTTTACCCGCTGCTGAGGCCTCCTGCCCTCTCTGCTCGCTGCAGATTGTTTTCTGAAGGTCCCTTGTTCGTTGCTTCCTGCGGACTGCTGCAGCTTGTCGCACCTGTTTACCGCTCGGGCAGTTCGCCTCTTCGTCGGCTTTTGAGTCTGCATGGCCTCAGATTCAACTACTACTTTACTTCCTGAACGTGCTAATGTTGCTTCTTCTGAGCTTTGTGACGAATTACAGATCACTACCATCTCTCTCTGTGAGAAACCGAATTTTGTTGAATGGGTTCACTCTGTTTTCCGTGTTCTGCAGACTAAAGGAATTCTTTATCACCTGACAAAGGCTCCTACTACACCCACTGAGCAGTGGATCCGTGATGATGGCGTCCAACCATGGGTTCTCAATTCTTTGGACACCTGAGCCGTATCAGATGGCCATGTATCACGATACGGCTCATGCAATGTGGGAGGATCTTCACTCTCTCTAATCTGACAAGGACAGTCTTCAACACTTATTCGACATACTTACCGATCTTCAATCTCATGACTACTGGTGACTTGACTTCCTTTGTTGCTCGTGCTAAAACTCTTGTGGAGGCATGAATACAACATCAACCTCACACCACGGATTTGGATACGCAACGTATGCAGAAAGAAGCAGTTGGGATCGTGATGATGATGGCTCGTGTTCCACTACATCTTCATAGTATTCGAGCTCAGATCCTATCGTCCATTGTTACTCCGTCCCTCTCGAATGTTTGCTCGATGCTCCTGGAAGTTACTCCACCAGAGGCTCCAAATCTCTCTTGCTCTCCTCCAGCAGCTCGTGGCTACTCTTGCACCTACTCGTGGTTCACCGACTCGTAGAGGTCGCCAATCTCGAGACGGGGTCGTGGTGGTCGTACCCTCTTTAAATGTTCTCATTGTGGTCGAGATGGTCATCTTGAGGCCACCCGCTACCGCAAGCATGGTTTGCCTCCCCACCTTACTGCTTACGTTACTTCTGCTTCTCCCTCCGCCACTAGTGAAGACATTGCTGCTCTGCGTGCTCAACTCCAACAACTACAAGGGGTGGTTAGTCGTTCCTCTGGATCCGTGGCCTCGATCTCCAATGAAGGTATATCTTACCTCTCTCAAAGCTCTCATTGGATTGTGGACTCGAGTGTCACGAATCATCTCTCTCCGCAGAAGCCGCCTCAATATTTAGATGCTGCTTATCCCAAGTTCATTACTGTAGCAAATGGTGACACGACCCCGGTTGTTGGCGTTGCTCATCTGTCTCTCACTCCTTCCCTCTCGTTATCCTTGGTTCTTCATGTTCTGGGATCCCCTTTTAATCTTCTCTTTGTTAGTCGTCTTACATAAAACCTTGATTGTTGTGTAATTTTCTCACTCTCTTCTTTTGTTATATAAGATCGACTAACGCAGAGTATACTTGGTAGAGGGCGGTTGTCCAACGGGCTGAATCTTTTGGATGTTCCATCTACTGCTCTTTCCACTCTTTTCCACTAATTGACATCGTCGTCTTGGGCATGCTACTCTCCAAATTCTCAAGAAAGCTCTTCCTGGTGTTCCCCTTCAAGAGTTTTCTTGTGAATCATGTATCTTTAGCAAACAACATCGTGTATCTTTTACTTCCCCCTTGTACCTGAAGTAATGCTCCTCTTTCATTAGTGCATTCAAATATTTGGGGACCGTACAAGATCCCTAGTATTTTTGGTTATCGCTACTTTGTAACATTTATTGATGATTACTCACGTGTTACCTGGTTGTACTTCGTGATTGTGCCGAACTCCCGTCCACCTTCCGCACATTTCTTACAGAGACTTGCACACTATTTTCTACTCGCTTAAAAATTATCCGTACTGATAACGCATGTGAGTACACTAGCCGAACTGTCACGAATCTATGCACCAAGTTTGGTATTATCCATCAGACTTCGTGTGTATATACCCCTCAACAGAATAGCATAGCAGAGCGAAAAAATCATCATCTCCTTGATGTTGTCAGATCTCTCATGTTTCAAATGCAGGTTCCTCCTCTCTATTGAAACTTTGTTGTCTCTACAGTCTGTCATCTCATCAATCGCATGCTCTCGTTTATCCTCAACTTTGTGGCCCCTGTCACTCTCTTTTACCCATCCAAGGCTCTGTTCTCTCTCACACGTCGCGTCTTTGGATGTCCATAACCTTGATCCACCAAATGACAAATTTGTCTCACGGGCTACAAAAGCTATGTTTGTCGGTTGCTCTCGCACCCAAAAGGACTATGTCTGATATTCTCCTACCGACGAGAAGTTGGTTGTGTCTGCTTATGTCACTTTTCATGAAAACCAACCATATCACACACGCCCTACTGATCCATCTTCTTCCTCCTCTACCTCGGCCCATGGTTGCAGTCACGTCTCTGTTTCCTCCCCTTCTTCCCACACCTACTCCACTGCCAGTCCCGTCCAAACCACCCATTATTCGGGTTTACACTCGTCGTTCTCCTCATTCTGATGCCCTGCAGCAGCTTTCCTCTACCGGTGTGATCTCGCGACCTGTTGATTCTTCATCACCCTCTATTGTTCATCCTTTGGCGAATTATGTTTCTTTACATCGTCTCCCTCCACTTCTTCTTCAATTTTGCTCTCTCTCCTCCATTTCTATACGTAGCTCTTTACAGGAGGATCTCCAGCACCCGGGGTGGCGTGCTGTCATGGATGAGGAAATGACTGCTCTCTGGGCCAATCGGACTTGGGATCTTGTCTATCTACCTCCTGGACATAGTTGTGTTGGGTGAAAGTGGATCTTTACAATCAAACATGCGGCGGATGGAACTGTTGATCGTTTGAAAGCTTGGCTTGTGGCCCGGGGATTTACTCAACAATACGGCCTTGATTATGATGAAATATTCTCCCCAGTTGCCAAGTTAAACTCTGTTCGGGTTCTGCACTCCTTGGTTGTTCATCGCCAATGGTCATTACATCAGCTAGATATCAAAAATGATTTTCTGAATGATGATCTTTTTGAGACTGTTTACATACATCAACCGCCCGGGTTTGAGACCACGGGGGAGTCTCATGTGTGTTTTCTCCGAAAATCTATTTATGGTCTCAAACCGTCTCCTCGGGCGTGGTTTAAAAAATTCAGTAAGGTCGTTCGTGAGGTTGGTTTCAAGAGAAGTTCGGTAGACTTCTCTCTTTTTCACTCGTCATCAATCAATCAGGACTGTCATTCTCCTGGTCTATGTGGATGATATTTTAACTACTGCTGATGACTCCACAGGGATATAACAGGTCAGGCAGCACTTAAACTGTGTCTTTTAATTCAAACATCTGGGAAACCTTCGGTATTTTCTTGGCCTTGAAGTTGCAAGGCGGTTTTGATGGATGTCTTATCCCAACGAAAGTATTGTATTGACCTTTTGCAAGATGTTGACCTCTCCGGGTGCAAACTTGCGGAAACCCTGATGGAGGTCAACCACAAGTTGTGTGCTCATGAATCTGACTCCGACTCATTGCTTCCAAATTCTGAGTACTATCGGCACTTTGTGGGAAAACTGATATATCTAACAGTTACGAGACCTGATATCTCTTTGCGGTTGGAGTGGTCAATCAATTTATGCATACTCCTCGAGCCTCTCATCTTCAGGCAGTCGAACGCATTCTCAGGTATTTGAAGATTGATCCTGGACAAGGACTCGTGTATAAGTCATTCTTCTCTCCATCTTTTATTGCATACTCTGATGCGGACTATGCGGGGTCGCTAGATGATCAACGGTCTATATTGGTGTCTGTACCTACTTTGGAGGAAATCTTATTACTTGACGCAGTAAGAAGCAGTTTGGGGTTGCTTGCTCGTCTGCTTAAGCTGAGTATCGTGCAATGACGGCTGTTGTGTCAAAACTTACTTGGCTTGAGAGTCTTCTTAGGGATTTGGGAGTTAAATTGTCATCACCGGCAATCCTGTTCTGTGACAGTAAGGCTGTCACTCATATTGCCAAGAATCTTGAATTCCATAGGCGAACAAAACATATTGAAGTTGACTGTCACTTCGTTTGAGAGAAGGTTCAGTTGAAGAAGCTAGAATTGAAGCATGTTCCTGCTTCTAGGCAAGTTGCTAATATTCTTATCAAGGCTCTACCACGACCATTATATCATCAATTTCTATCCAAGCTTGGTGCTTATGACTTGTACGCTCCAACTTGCGGGGAGAGGGGGGGGGGGTGTTGGAAAAGCCTTGTATTTAGGCCCAATAGTGTTGGATTAATCTCACATCTTTAATTTGGGATTCCTCTCTTCTTTCTCTCATATATATATATATATATGTGTGTATTCTCTACAAGTGTAAAGACAATTTTGGATGAATAAGATTCACTTTTCTCCATTTTCTACAATAATATATGTTAAGTCATTAGATTAAAACAATGAGGCTATATTTAGCAATCTTGAATGTTTCATCAAAGACAATTTTTACCTTTTAATATTGTAAAGGTATATCAAAAGATTGGGGGTCAGTAAATTACTATTAGAAAGTGCTTCACCAAAAGAAGATCATGCACTTTAAATTTTACTTATATTCTTGAGAGAATATTAAAGATTATATTTGAGGGTGTAACAATCTGTTGTATCTTTCCGCTTCCGTAATACTTTAGATTGCATAAATACCTTACCTCGCATTGAGGAAGGTAGGGTTTTTTTTCTCTAGAATGGCATTTTACATGGTATTAGAGCCCTTTACAGGAGAAAAAATGGCTCCTCCTCCAAGCTTGGATCTTCGCATGTCGTAATACTGCCAGCCACGCAAGGTGCGTTGACTCCATCCTTACTGACAAAGGATCATGCGCATCTTGCGGTCAATGACGAAGGCTCCTGCATCTCTCACCGGCGATGAACAAATGTATTTTTTGGATGAAATAATGCTCCGCATTCAGCCTCGTCCTCCTCTAGCCGACTGAGTCTTCTGCCTCACATAATTTATCAAATTCCTCTACCTGATACCTGATCTGGCCAACCAAGTCTTCACCCTTGCTTATTTCGTTGGATCCCTTTGTCGATCTCTATGGTGAAAATTGTATATCTATTTTTGTCACCTCTGAAGGGTCGTTTACATATCCTTTAAGGGTCGTTGTCCAATTTCATACAGTTCTTTTGATACGTTGTAATCATTCAAGAGTGCGAATAAGAAACTTGCATTGCATTTAAAAAAATATAAAAATACAATCGAGAGACAAGCATTCGCCAAGCATCCGGAGGCTGGGTCCTCCTTGACACTTCGCTCTCCAAGAGAGCTCAAACTCTAAGACTCAAAAGATGAAACATAACTCCCTAAGGGGCTCCTTATATAGATGGAGGCCCCACTATAGGACAAATACTACATGACTAAATACCCCTCGCATGCGTATCATCTTTCTCATGCAGTAATCTACCTTCATGATATAAACTAAAATCATTACTATTGTGATTTTTATAGCAGATTCAGTAAACATACCCTTCTATGTAATCCTTTTGAATTGGATTCTTATTAACGTTGAAAGACACTCTTACTGTTTCTACTGCCTTGCATAATGACTATAATATGTTTCCTCCCACTACCAAAAATTACACCGCTATCTTGACATCTTCCAATTTTCAATTATCGAAGAAGGGTGTGACCATGTCCGTCTGGCATGCACCATCTTACATGTCTTCCAGTTCATACATTGGGCAATAGTGAGTATGAACACTGGAGTAGTGATGGCTGTCAAATTTTTGTTGCCCTACTCAGTTCTATGGATCCCTCATTTTAACAAATATGCAAGAATTGTAACAATATCAAGGAATTATGGGACACCCTTCATATGATGCCTATCACAAGCCATCAATCTCACTCGGGTGAACTGTTCACAAAGAGGGTTTGAACCGAAACAAGGCACTCATCCTATCAACGAGTGTTTTCCTGAATTAAAAGTATTTGCTGATGAAATATCTGATCTATAACATTGATATGTTAACAACTTAACAATTATTGAAACTCAAAAACTATCAAATTAGTATACATTTGTGTTACACATGAAATAACGGTATAACACTAGGAAGAAAGACAAAGAAAGCAAGAAGCTAGGAAGTCTCATCCACGACGATCAAACATAAAGAACATTCAATCCAAAAACCAAAAACCAAAAACCAAAAACTAAGCATAATCGATGTCGATGGTGAACGGGCGTAGGTAAGAAAGCTAGATGAAACAAGAAAAGAATCGAAAGCTAGGCACAAAACAACCTAGACAACAAAATAATTCCTTTTTGTTGTCTATTAAACCATATACGCTAAATAAAATAAACTAAAATAATCCAATCAATATACCATCAGGACATATTAGCCTATATATCAATCAATATATCAGTCGATGACTGATATATCAGTCGATATATTTCAAAAGAATATTTGCAAAAAAAAAAACATTGGAAACATGTTTTGTCCATGAAACCTTTATGTTGACCATGTCAGACGATATACACAACATTAATCTATAAGAAATTCCTTCTACCAGGGAGGAGCACCGGTCTCAACAAGAACATCTCGTCTTACTTTGGTTGTTGAATGGCCTCACACCAAACTTATCCACTACCAAAACAAAGATGTTGGCTAATCCAGCTACCATACAAACTGCTAGTGTGAATCATCATCTGACCAAGGCATGGTCGACCACTATTGATATAGATCCATATATCCACAAGCACATTGAAGTTGTTCTTGCATCACGTGGTGGTCGGGGATGCTAATCGTGATCGTGACATTGATACTAGACATTGCACTCACCGTGGACATCATGGTTCCACAAAAGATACCAGTTGGACACTTGTTGGGAAGTCATTTTGGACTTTCAAACCTACTTTACAACCTCATTCTATAAGCTCGGCTTATGTTTCTGATGCATGGGCCCAAAAGACAATTGAAATTTCTGAGTATGAATATCGATGAGTGCAGTTCCTTCAAGTAGAGATATCTGCTCATAGTGTAGTTGTCCAAACCATACAACCAGCATGTACTACTAAACATGCAGTTCATTGGTTGGCTGATTCGGATGCATTTGATCATCTCACAAGCATGTCAATTATTTTACATTCATATTGTCCTCATAGTTGGTACTTCCATCATTCTTGTTTATGGATCGATTATCCATGATTTTTCATATGACTTGGGTAAATCTAATGGAAAAACAATCTTGTTAGAGTTAGTATTTTACTATTAGTGAGTTTAGTCCCACATCGCCTATCGGTGTTGGGTGTCTTATTGTAATCCTATATATTGCCCCTATGTGGATGAATAAAACTTGCACTTTCTATTTCATTTCTATTTCATTTCATTTCTATTTCATTTCTACTTTCTACGTGAGGGGGAGTGTACGTCACGGCCTCCAAGCATTGTTTATGTCTTCATGCACGTATTCCACGTGAGGGGGAGTGTTTGTGATAACGGCGACTCGGATGCCTCTTTCCCGACTCATGCCTTAGTCACACATGGCCCCCAGGTCGATCTCGTATGTTGTTTGTGTCTCCTCGTTGTTTTCTCTGGATTTGGTAGGGTTGGTTTGGTCTTTCGTGGTTGACCTTGTTTCCGCTCCGAGTGTATCCAGCGTTGTCATGGTCGGTTTGCGGACCAACGTCGTGTGGCCTTTGCCCGGTTGAAGTATCGTCGATGACACGCGGTTGGGCCTCGGTGGCTGTTGTTTTGTCTCACGTTGTCAACCTTCTTTTACCTTCCATTTTATGTTGTGTTCAAGCTGTAGGGTTCCCCTTCAGCTTGAGGGGGAGTGTTAGAGTTAGTATTTTACTATTAGTGAGTTTAGTCCCACACCGCCTATCGGTGTTGGGTGTCTTATTGTAATCCTATATATTGCCCCTATGTGGATGAATAAAACTTGCACTTTCTATTTCATTTCTACTTTCTACAAATCTGAACCTTTTTTTCAAGATTTGTGAGCTGGAATCTTTACTCAGTTCCCTATTCCGCTATTCGCATGAAGTGTCACTGTACCGACAATGGTCGGGAATATTTATCTTATTTTATGTATACTTTTCTTTGTGATAAAGGCATTTTACATCAAACTACTTATCTAGACACACGACAACAAAATTATTTTCATAAACGCAAGAACGGTCATCTACTTAAGGTCGCATGTACCATGGTACATCACATGAAAATACCTATATATTCTTGGTGTGACGTCCTCACAAGTACATATCTTATTAACGGTCTTCCTATACACATCCTTAATGGTGAGATAACACAATATGATAACACAATATACATTGTTTACTGAACAACAAACATACAGTTTACTAATCTGTGTGTTTGGTCATGTTTGTTATGTTTAGGATACTCGCACATCTCTTTCTAAATTGGATCCACACTCTCTCAAGTGTCTCTTTAGTATATTCTCGTTTCTATTCAAGATTATTGTTGTTACTCACTTGATTTAAATCAATATATTATGTCCATCGAGTGAATCAATCCCCTTCACTCCTAAGATACCTGAGCTGATCGATTTTGTTGTGCTCTTGATTATATTCTTAGTGACTCCCGAGTCATTACCGTCTCTGATTTAGGTATGAAAAATCTACTTGGAAGTCGTACTTACTCTCGTTGTCCGGCTAATACTACATCCTTGTCTCCACTTGTGCCTACCGCTACTCAAGATTATTCCTTTAGACAATGTACAATTGGATGTCACTCAAATGCTAGGTATCTGCTTTGCATATTTCTGAGCTCCCTATTGTTATCCACACACTTATCGAGATACTCCTTCATATGTTAGCTCTTATCAATGCCTATTTTTCTCTATTGCTACCTTGTTATCTACTCTTAAGTAGTAGTCGCCCACGAGGCTATGCCCATGGGCGTCTGCTTTGGGCATGTTCACAACATGCAGCATGGGAAACAGTATGGACAGCAGTAGTACCTTTCACATACAATGCTCATGCTCTGAAGCACCGGTACGATAAGATGCATATATGATATTGTGGTACAACAAAATAAAAAATGCAAGTATACATACAATGTACGCAGAGTGTATCGGCCAACTAGAGTAGCAAATGTATCCGCCGAGTATCGGGTATGTACCGGTACCGGAAACATACCCTGTACAGGTACACGACCCTCAGGGAATTATCAATGCTTCATAGGTATATGCATTGTGTACATGTAACCAGCATGCGCTCGGACGATTGGCCACATCTCACGAAAGCCTCTCAATGACATGTTTAACATAGAATAATATTGTATTAATTATGTTTTGTTAAACCCTTTAATGTGTTTGCCTTGTAGCGGAGTCTCCACCTATATAAGGAACTCATAGGTATGAAGTCTTTTATCTTTATATCATTTAGGTTTTTGGCACTCTCGGAGAGACGACACTTTGGAGGACCCAACCTCCAAGTGCTACACGGGGGGCTTGTCTCCCGAGTTTGTATCCGCTATTTTCATGCAATGCAATTTCTTTGTCAGTGTTCGTTGTTCGTGATACAGCGCAGCTAGTTCATATCAATTGGTTTGACATGCCGTTCTCCTAGGGTTTCCATAGAAACCCTAAGTGGATCTGCCTATCAGCCATGGAATTCTCCCGTGTCGATCGCCACTTTTCGTCGTTCCGCGCAGTGAGATTCTATCAGCTTCAGGATCTGCACGGCGCGTCTCCTCCGTGAGTTTTCTTCCGCGATGGACTTTTGGCTTGTTCTCTCCCGCGCTCGTCTTCCACGGGTAGCATTTCCCTTGGCGCGTCGAGGATGTTTGTACCTACGACACCTACCTCTGACACCACACCACACGACTTTGTGGCACTCAATTCCGCTGCCGCACACGCTCGATGCTCCCAGCTTCGACACCACACAACTTCACTGATCCCATTTCCATCGCTCGAGTTCAATGGTCTGCCTCCCTTCAACTCCACCACCTTCGACGGCCTCCTTCCAAGCAAATCTCCAGCCATCATTGCATCTCCAATAATTATATCATTGATTAGAGGCTTAGGCTCAATTGCTGACCGAGTTGCTTCCCACAGTCGACTATTGACTATTCTTCTTGGTTGATGACCTATTACACTACTTAATCGAAGATCAACGATCTATTACACTTCTGGGTGAAGCTACATGAGTTATTATCCTACTCAGTCAATGGTGGACAATATATTACCCATCTCGATCAAAGGTGGGCAATCTATTACCATCCTCAATCAAAAGATCGTAATTCACTATTCTTCTTGGCTTGCGCGAGCAAGTGAGGATTATTGAAAATAAGGGGTTTAGGATTGCAATAGTTGAAGGGTGGTGGGTGAGAGTCGGCGCAATGTAGAGGAAACTTGGTTTCTAAATGGAGTATGATTCGAGAAAGGTGAACAAGGTAGGTTGGGAACGTGTATGACTCAATGGTTTTGACTTTTTTGTTGGTATTTGCATATTATGTTATATTTAAGGGCTTACTCTCGCACTGTTTGTTAGTTGTTATATGTCTACTTTAAGACCTTTATATACCCCTTGAGGGATGAATATAATTCAAACTATTATATTCCATAAGTATCAACATGGTATCAGAGTCGTAGGTGAGCCGTAGGGTTTTCTTTCCCGCTCCCTCGCGTCTCTCGCTCTCGCCTCCGCTCTCGTTCTAGCCGCGTCACGCACAGCTTCATTGCCGTTTTCCGCGCCTCGTCCAATTTCTCTGCGCCTCGCCCAGTCTTCCGCGCCCAATTTCGCCGCCTTTTCCGCGTCTAGCTACCACGCGTCTTCCGACAGCTTCCAGCTATCGCGCGTAGCATTTTCACATCCAATGTCGCCGCGGTTTCCTCTTCCTCCAGTGGCAGTTCACGCAGCAGCTCCGGCGGAAGTCGTCTCCTCTCCCAGCCGTGTTCCTTCTTCCAGCAGCCGCTCCAGCAGTCCACGCCGACTTTCTTCCACTCGTCGCGCGAGGGAAGATTTTTTTAGCGGTTTGTTGTCGCTTCCCCTTGGCACCAGCCATGCTGCCTTAATTCGAGGCATTTCTGGTGTCTGTCTTTATTTGGAGGATCCTACAGGGATTCGTCTCATTCCTCCTTCCATGAAAACATCCTAATTTCTCACCATGTGTTTGTGGTGTTCTTTCCCTTGACCCATTGATTTGTATTCTTGGGTAATCAAGTCGGGGAATGGTGAATCTCCTACAAGCTCTTCTGGTGCCGGAATTCATACGCTACCTTGATGTCCGATGGATCGACTCAGTAAAGTCATGACCACAATACTCCTCAAATCACGACTATACGCATGGATGGCTCCAATTTTCTCATGTGGTCTCGAGCTATTACTCTAGCCTTGAAGAGCGGGTGTTTGTTTAGTTATGTTCGAGGTACTACTTCAACACCTGTCTCAGATTCTCCTGATTGGCTACAGTAGGAGTCTGAGAATTCCCACGTTATGTCTTGGCTGACTAATTTCATGGTTGACTCTATTGCAAGAAATTATCTATTTTTGGATACCGATACAGATATTTGGAAGAGGGCTCAGGCCACTTACTCTTGTCGAGGCAGTGCTACCCAAATTATTCAATTGCGACGAAAGATCCTCCTCTCTCGTCAGGGTGATCGCCCTCCGTCTGGCTACTACCTAGAGTTCACTCAGTTTTATCAAGAGTCTGATCACTTCGACTCTCTCACTCTTGTGTCTCCGGAGGATGATGTCCTTGTCCGTACTCGACAAGACAGGAACATAGTTTTTGAGTTTCTTCATTGTTTGCATCGGGACTTCGATCAAATCAGTGTTTACATTCTTGGGTGCTCTCCTCTGCCCTCTCTTCCAGAGGTTTTCAATCTTGTTCAGCAAGAATTTGATAGGCGGTGGATATGGACCTCTGACACTGCTTCTAACGGTTCTACCTTGGATGTTCAGTTTGGAAGTAGAGTTTTTCGTGATTTCAGGGCCAAGTCCACCGACAAAGATCATTTACTATGTGATTACTGCGGGAAATTCCTCCATACCTGGAACACATGTTGTCGTTTCCATGGCTTTCCCATACCCAGCCCCGCTCTGCCAACCTGTTTGATGCCTCCGAGGAAACCCAACCTCTCACTGTCCAGTCTGCACCTCCTCTGGATCCGTCTTTCGGTGAGTTATATGCCTTCTGCCGCCTGATGCAGGGACAGTCTCTGGAGCCTTCTGCGCCTTTTTTTCAAATGCTCATCAGGGTTTCAAACATTGGTTATCAGGATAGCGATCCGACGATCCAGATTTTGTAAATCGATTGGAATCTTACCTAGGATCTAAATTAACACATATAAGACTAGCATCGCGATACAAATCTTAGGATCTTTAGGATCGCGATCCCGACCCAATTCTACCGATCAGGCCAAAGCTAACTACATACATGTCCAACCCTATCCCGACCTCATTAAACCGGTCCAACGCACATAACTCATTGTTTAACCTTATCCCAATCTCTCCCCCATACTTCATCATAGAATCATATAATGTTGCTTTACTATATCTCAAGTATCGATTGCAGACTGCAAACGAAGGCCAAGAGCAACGTCTTTGGTTGCTTTAAGTCTAGACAATATCTTCCTTTTCCTTCCTTACCAGGTTTCATTTCAAGTGATGTCAGTGTCTTATCTTATATTTTTGCGTATGAGCAATCCAGTGGTTGGTAATCCAGTGGCTTCTTGCTTTAAGCTTCCTACTTTCAAGCCGATATCTTCCCTTCCCTTCTACCGTACGAGAAATCCAGCAGTTAGGAATTCAGTATACGAGCAACTCAAGCTTCCTAATTCCAGCATACGAGCAATCTAGCAGTCTGGGTTCATCTTCCTGCTTCTAGGCTTCCACCAATCCATCAATCTAAATTTATTTTATTATTAGTAAAGATTGGATGTCCTACCTGAAACTGAAAATGAACTTAGTATGAGATTATCTTTTGATTTAGTTATTCAAAAAAATTAATATAATTATTCACATACTGCTCAATTTATTGATTTTTTGTTAATTGAGACTAGATGAGTGAGTGGGAAAGCTAAATTTTTAGATAATTCAGGTTTTAAATTATGGCACACGGAAAAAATAAAACAAGCAGTGAAGTCGGTATTTTTGTGGATATTACTTGGAGGGATGAAGTTGTTGTGCTAAGTAGAAAAGGTGATAGAATCATAGCTCTTAAATTGATCATAGAAAAAAAAACTATTAATGTGATCAGTGTTTACGCGCCACAAGTAGGATTAAGTGAAGCTATTAAAGTACAATTTTGGGAAGATTTAGATGATTTAGTAAGAAAAATCTCACAAAGAGAGAAGATTTTCAAAGACGGTGACTTAAGTGGACATATAGGAAAAGAAAATGTAGATTATACAGCTGTTCATAGAGAATTTGGATATGAGAAAAAATGAAGAAGACCGAACCATTTTAGACTTTGCCATAGCACATGAGCTAATTATGACAAATACGTTTTTCATAAAGAGAGAACATTTAATTACGTTTAAAAACGGACCAAATAAGTCACAAATTGATTATTTTATGACTCGCAAAATGGATAAAATGATTTGTAAGGATTGCAAAGTCATAACAGGAGAAAATTTGACAACATAACATAGGTTAGTATTGTTAGATGTATAAATTAAATATAATAAATTTAAGAGAACAAAAATATTACCAGAAATTCGGTGGTGCAACTTGAAGATGAAAAAACAGGTTACTTTTAAGACAGTAATTATGAAACAACTAGTTCATGACCCTTATGTTGATCTTGGTATCTCATGGGAAGTTATGTCTTCACATTTAAAGACAACTGGAAAGAACGTACTTGAAGTATCAAAAGCTCGTGCGCCCCCAAATAAAGCTTGATGGTGGAAAGACGAAGAACAAGATAAAGTGAGGGCAAGTATGATCAGTTATAAATCACTCTGCATTTGTAGAAATGATGAAAACTTAGTCAGGTATAAAGTCGTCAAAAAAGAAGTTAAACATACAAAACGTAAAACAAGAAATCAAACTTATGAAGAATTTTATAAGCGCCTAGATACCAAAGATGGAGAGCGTAACATATATAAAATTGCTCGAACTAGAGAAAGGAAAACGAGAGATTTAAGCCAAGTAAAATGCATAAATGATGAAACAAATACAGTTTTAGCGGATGATGTGGATATTAAAGACCGATGAAAAAAAATTATCAACTTTATAATGAAACAAAAGACAATGAATTGAATTGGAAAAATTTAAGTAAATCGGAGGAGTATGAGAACATAACTTTTTATCGTAAAATTTAATTATCAAATGCAAATAATGTTCTAAAGAAGATAAAAAATGGAAATGCGGTTAGGTCAGATGATATACCCATCGAAGTATGAAATGTCTAGGGAATGAAGAAATTTTGTGGCTTACATGTTTTTTCAATAACATACTGAAATCAAATAGAATGTCAGACCAATGAAGAGAAAGTATCTTGATACCTTTGTATAAGAACAAATGAGATATACAAAATGTGTTAATTACAGAAGAATTAAATTGATAAGTCATACCATGAAAGTATGGGAACGAGTAATAAAATGAAGAATAAGACAGGAGACTAACATCTCAGAGAATCAATTTGGATTCATGCCAGGGCGGTCGACCATGGAAGCTATGCATCTCTTGAGGAGACTCATTGACAACTACCGAGAAAGAAAACAAGATTTGCATATGTTGTTTATCGACTTTGAGAAGACTTATGATAGAGTTCCAAGAGAGATCTTATTGAGAGTCTTAGAAAAGAAAGGTGTAAATGTATTGTACATTAACGTAATCAAAGATATGTATACAAATTCAGTGACAAGGGTGAGGACATCTGGAGGATTAACACAGGAATTCTCAATCAATCTTGGCTTACATCAAGGTTAAGCTTTAAGCCCTTATCTCTTCACCCTTATCTTAGATGAGCTCACCGGACATATCCAACAAGCAATACCTTGGTGTTTATTATTAGCGGATGATATCGTTTTGGTCGATGAGACGCATGGGGGTGTAAACGCAAAAGTTGAATCTTGGCGAGACACTTAAAAAAGAAGGGTTTTAGGTTGAGCAGGACAAAGACAGAGTATATGGAGCTTAAATTTAGCAGTGGAAGAAGGACGGATAACTTCGTTATTAAGTTGGGTGATCACGATATTTTTCGTAGTGAATGTTTAAATATCTTGAATCGATAGTTCAAAAAGACGGAGGTATTGATAAATATGTGACACATAGAATCCAAGCGGGTTGGTTGAAGTGGAGAGGCACGTCAAGGATCTTGTGTGATCGTAAAGTACCATTAAAATTTAAGGGCAAGTTCTACCGTACTGCGATTAGACAAACCTCAACACGGTTTGACGAAAAATCCAGGGAAGAGCCTTCGGAGGTGGTCGGCGTTGGCCGGCTGCAGGAATGCGGAGGAGTCCGACGGCCCCGGAGCTCTGCGCTGGAGGCTGCGGGGCAGAGAGGGGCCGGCGGCCGGCCGGATGCAGGGAGACGACGGCGGCGGGCTAGATGGGGATTCAGTGAATTGTGTACGTGAGCAAAAAATGCGTCGGTGGCTGCTGCGGCTGGAGGAGTTGCGGAGATGAGATCCAAACCTCTCTTGGAGTCGGCACCAAGAAGGGCCTGGCGTCGCACCGGTGCCGTGACTCGGAAGTAGCCGGCGGCTTCTCTTTCCCAAACCCTCGGTGGAGCCCTGTTTATTTATAATAAACTCCATCATATCCAACGTCCAGAATGACACACGAAATTACTCAAAATATATAAACTAATATATCATTTCGACTCGCGGCGACCCTCCGGACGCAACCGCGGATTCGGCAATAGATCAACGGGCGGGCCCGTTCCCCATCATTCTCCCCTTGAAAATATCTTTAGGAATAGGGAGGCTTCGGGATAAGAGTCAAAACGTAACCAGACTGGTCTCGCGATGAGTAATATAATCGCACTTGGGTGGCGGCCTCAATTGCAGAAAACTGAAGAAGGGGGCGGCTCTCTTTACTCCTGGAACCAATCTGAAGCTCGTCTAAGACCCAGTGGTTATCCAAAACAACTGATTTACCCTCAGGGGCACACGTACAAGAGACGAGACCATTGCGACAAGTCCATAAAAGGCACGTCGCGAAGGATGGGCGGTTACCACCATCAGGAATGTCCGTCTGCGCTTATTGGCAGGTAAATCTCTGAGAGTCTAGTCACTGTCGTTGTAGCCTCTCATGCATGTCACGAGAACTGCTTTGGCCATCTTCCTGAACGGCGCTGAATAAACCCGGGAGGGGTAGACCTGCTCTTCTACGTCGCTGCTCTATCTCCTTAAATTCTCACGACTTCACATAACCTGCAATGAGTCTTCGTTCTCTTCCCTTTCCCTCCTCTGCTTAGTTTCCATTGTAGCTTGCTTGTTTCTCCAGGAACCGAAGGTCTCTTTCTTAGACACGGACGATCATACGATGTACTTAGTAGTAGATGACGGAGAATATGAATTGCTTGATGCGCCTATTCATAGGGGGGGTGAGAGGGGACATTATGACATGATAAGTAGTACAAGATATATTTGGGGAGGGAAGGGGGAGGAACATAGGAATCAATGGAATTATCGACAAAAGAGAGCGTCATGGGTGTATGCATTTTCGAGAACAGGCGAAGGATAGTTTGAGAGAACTGTGCCTCTGATCCAATTGATGCACTATAAAATTCTCAAAACACCAAATTACATTACATATTGTGGAAAAAATCATTGATGCTGTAAACAAACCTCAACTACGGTTTGACTTGAATGTTGTTGTTGGTGAGCTGCGGGGCAGAGAGGGGCCGGCGGCCGCCGGATGCAGGGAGACGACGGCGGCGGGCTAATGCGGGATGGAACAAGGCGGCGGGATGGCTGGACGGCTGCGGGCGGCTGCTGCTGACAAAATTCAAGGCTTTTATATTTTTTCGGGTTAATCCAACTTCTTGATGAATGGTGTAGGATCTTGATGCCTTGAGCCCTAATGCCTCCACGGTCCAGAATTGTCCGGATGGGGACCCATCAAACCCATACGATCCGGCGACCCTTCGATCCAACGATCTCCCCAAAAGTGTACTGCGACCAACCTACGGTTCAGAGTCAGTCGTGATCTTGCTTACACACCTAGACATAGTAGCACCAATTGCAGAGAAGATGCTCGTCTAAGATGCACGTGCCATTAGAGGCACATGTTAGGCATCTAGTCCTAGCATCGACCAATAAAGACTTGGAAGTTGTATGATGTACTTACATTAGTGCACAACGGCGATCATATAGCGATTATAGTGCTCATGTACACACAATTTTATATTTTTTCTTAATTTATGAATGTTAGGATTGCGATCCACGATCTGATCCTACGATCCGATTCGATCTCAAAATGATCCACCTAGGATCTCGATCTTGGGTGCTCAAGGACCTACTGAGATTATCATACGTAGATGCCTGGTTCATTCTCTCTGATTGTTGGGAAAGGATTCATCTCATGCTCTTCTCTCTCTTTCTTTTGTTCTTCATGTACCAAAGTTTACTCACAACTTTCTCTCTATTGGTCATTTGACCAACTCTATGAACGATTCTATGACATTCTTCCCTCGTCTTGTGTTTTTCAAGACCTGAAGACGGGGACGATGATTGGTTATGGTAGTCTGGTGGATGGGTTCTACATGTTTGATCCTTACACTCACACTTCTCCTCCCCAGGCTCTTTTTGCTGATTAGGCAGCCACTTTGAAGTCCTGTAATTGTCACCTTGAACATTCTTCTATTATGTCTATAAAACATTTATTTCCTACTCCACATTCTGTATTAGTAGATAATTTCCATTATGATGCTTGTGAACTTGGTAAACAACATCATGTTTTTTAATCATGTTTCCTTTCCTAGTTCTGTGCCATTTTATAATATACACAGTGATGTTTAGGGATCTTGTCTCGTTTTTCAATTTCTGATTGTTTTTGGTTTGTAACTTTCATTGAATGTTTCTACCACACAACTTGGGTATACCTAATGAAAGCTAAACATGAAGATTTTTCCTTATTTCATCGGTTTCACAAAATGATTTATACACAATTTGATACATCTATCAAAATTCTTCGGAATGACAATGATAGCGAGTTCATTGCCTTTAAATTTGAACATTATCATGCTAATCATAACATTATCCATCAAACATCTTTTGTTTACTCCACTGCTCAAAATGAGGTGGTCGAATACAAGAATCATCACCTTTTGGAAGTTATCTGATGTCTTCTTCTCCAAATGCACCTTCTCAAGTACTATTGGGGGGTGTCGTTCTCACTGCCGCCTACCTTATTAATAGTATGTCATCGCGTGTCCACGAGTATAACACTCCCCTTCACACTCTTCAGATGTCTCATACCAATATACAGCCTCGTGTATTTAGATGTGCTTGTTTTTTCCATATTCATCAAACTCTAACCTTGATGCTTGTGCGCACAGGTGTGTCGGGCCCTCACTTCGGGGGGGGGGGGGGGGGGGCTCCCATGAATGAGCTGTGTAACTGACACTGATTCTTTATCCACCACTCCATTACCCATTCCTCTGATGTATCAATCTCACTTGGTTTTGTCTCCAATTGCTCCTATTCCAACTCTTGTTGCTCTTATGGTTAAACACCTACAGGTTTACTCTCGTCGTCCTAAGGAAACAAACACACGAGCCCCTATCAGAATCCTAGAGCCGATATCTGATCCGTCGTCAGGGTCCATTACTCTAAGGGAAGGTACCATCGCACAACACCAGTTATCTCAATTTGTCTTTTACTCGTCTTTAACGGCTTCAAATAGAGTATTTTTTTTCTTTGTCTACTAACTCCATTCCTACATTGTGCAGGATGCTCTTTCTGATGACAGGTGGAAGACGACTATGCTTGAAGAAATGCATGCCCTTGATAAAAATCACACTTGGGACCTAGTACAACTACCTAAAGGGGAGACTGTCGTGGGATGTAAATGGGTGTTTTTGTCCAACAGAACACTCTGGATGTCATGGAGAGATATCAAGCAAGGTTGGTCGCAAGAGGGTACACTCAGACGACAAAAATTGATTACCAAGAAACCTTTGCTCTGATCGCTAAGATGAACTCTATAAGGGTTTTCCTATCGTGTGAAAGGGATGGAATCTCAGCTAACTTGAAGTGAAGAATGTGTTCTTTCATGGTGGTCTAGAAGATGTTGCTCACTGTATCTTCGGATACCTCAAATCCTCACCTGGGAGGGGTATCTTTTTTTACCAAATGATGTGCTGACTATTGAGGTTTACACTGACGCAAACCGTGTTGGATCGATTGAGAATCGACGGTCCACGTCAGAATATTGCACTATGTTGGGTAAAAATTTAGTTACCTAGGGATCAAAAAACAACATGTGGTCGTCAGATCCAGCGCTGAGGCGGAGTTCAGAGCTATGGATCCTAACCATCATGCAAGATCTTGTTCTTAAAAGCAGCGAGTTTATCGGACTGTACTGTGATAACAAGATTGTCATCAACATTGCTCACAACCAAGAACAACACGACCGTACGAAACACATTGAGATCGACAGACACTTCATCACGAAAAATATAGTCAGAGGCATTGTGGTTACTCTGTGTGTTCTATCTGAACAACAATTGGCAGACATCCTGAAAAATGGATTATGTACAAGTGTCTTTATAGAGTTTGTTTGCAAGTTGGGCATGGTAGACATCGCACGCCCAACTTGAGAGGGATGTTGGTATTTGCATATTATGTTATGTGTACGGATTTAGTCTCACAACGTTTGTTGGTTGTTATATATCTAGTGTAAGACCTTTATATACCCCATTGAGAGAAGAATAATAATTCAAGCTATTCTATTCCAAAATTATCAACAGTTTTGATAGAGAACTTGATCTTCATGATGTGGGTGATGTCACGGTGGTCAGGTAGTGAGTCTGAAGTAGTGGTTTGATGTTAGCTTGGGTACGTAAGTGGCAAACTCAATAAACTCGTCCACATGGGCATCAATCGAGTCGGATTGACACAGCCCCACAAAGGTGTTTGAGTACATTGTCAGAATATCCGTGGTCATAGTGTTGAATAAATGCTTGTGTGAGGGATGGCAATTCAATCGAAGGAGATGTTTGGTTAGATCCACTAAACAAATAGAAGGTTGATCTTTCCATTCCTTGGAGAGTGATGGAGAGTTGTTGCACATTTGTGGTGCGATGGAGATGAACGACGTAGCAATGGATTGGCATTGTTCTAAATCCGGAGAGCAGTTACGTGAGTAGCATCCAAGAGTTTGACATTATAGTTCATCTAAGGGGGCAAGAACAACGATCGATTTCTACACAATGTCAAGCATGTTTCAGCTAAGCGCGAGTGAGGACTGAGTATACATTGAAAGGTAGTATTAGCATGTGGGGATGTTGGAAAGCATAGCACTTGGATTGAGTTATTAGGAGATATGAAAGCATGCACAGAGCACTTGTGATCCAAATGCCTATATCAGGAGTCTGGTTCACACAGAGAGGACTGGTTCAGAGATTATTATTAAATTAATCAGAGGCTTAATATAGCAATAACGGAGACCGACCAAGAAATGGGCTCCCCTTATTTAAATGTATTAGATACACAATTAGAAAACCAGCGTCCAGAAGATACAAGGGCAACGAGATCTATGCGGGAGAAGATGGGGAGTGCCAGAGAGGGTTATGCCAGAGGAGTTTCAAAATGCGGTGAGGGCTCTAAAAGAGCTACATCCCGGACAGGATGAAGCAAAACGAATATACAGGCGACCGATGGCGAATACCCTCACCCTAAATGCAAGTGTAGTGTCGTGGAGGAACCTAAATGATGCAATATCCAGACAATTATCCGACAAGTAAATGCAACAAATTTTGAAATTAATCTAGACAGCACAAACATGCTGGCTAGAGATTAGGTGTTAGAAACAAAGAGCAACTTATAATAATAATTAACGTAAGATTAGTTTGATCAAATACTTGGCAAATAAATTTTTCAAGTAAATTTATGAGGTTGAACAAACTTTCACTAATTAATATTCCAGATCATATACAATTCAATACAATAATGGAGAACAAGACACCAAGATATGACATGCATGCAGGCGGAGGTGAAATGCAGAGGTGCAGTACCCAAGGTTGCACTTTGATTGGGCAGCTGTGGTGATAGGAAACAGGGGAGGGGTTGTTCAGGTGGGGTGGGGGGAGGTCGGTGGTTTTGGTTGAAGGAGAAGTCATGAGGGAGTAGGGAGACGGTGGTTTGAGGGAGGAGAACTAGGCGGCGGCGGCTTTAGGGGGAGGGGAACTGGGAGGCGTCGGTCTGAGATGGAGTACTGGTCGGCATCGGGTTGGGATGAAGGAGGGCTAGTCGGCATCGGGCTAGGATGAAGGGTTGGTCGTGGCAGCTGATGGTGGAAGAGGCTGGATGCGGCTGGAGGATATATAGACAATCGATAGAAGCATGTAGTCGGGGTTACGATGGAGGAGAAAATCGTGAGATGCGGATGAAGGGGGGAAGTGGGGATGGACCTGTAGGCGAGGAAGTATCGGGTGAGGATGAAGAGGGCTAATCGTGGTTGTAGGTGGGAGTATCGAGTAGAAAAAGTAAGGATAACGAAAACCCTCGGAGTCCCCCGAAGAGGCCTCGTTGATTCGCACCGGTAAGAAGACCGACTGTTTCATGAAACTGAACCAAAACCTCAATCCAGTAAGTCATAGTCTGCATGCATGTTGCGCATATATATAGAGGAATACAACTAGGGAACCCAAATGGGACGACTCATGTTCAAGTCGATCGGGTGTCAAATACAAATCAAACATAAAAGTAAATATATGAAACTGACTCAGACCGACCATCCAGACATATATGTGGACTCAGATCGTCCTTACGGACAACGGATCACTGCATCCTACAGGAATAAACGTATGTCGTCGATTTCCATCAACTCCACCCCCCCCCCCCCACACACACACACGCGCGCGTGCTTGAAAGTATTCATCTTCAGTGAAGGAAGATTGTCATCCCAGGTATAGCCTAGGGGCGAGTAGCTTGAGCTCTGCTGGGGAGATCTAAGTATCACCTGAAATCGGGAGGCAAATCAAACAAACGAGATATCTCAATGTATCTTTCCTCTCTGTGGTAAAGAAGCCATGGGAAACTATCTGAGCTACGCCCCCTACTATCACAGGTGTATCTGCCTCTTTGGGTAAAATGTATCTCTGTTTGGCATATGTGTTGGTTGCACGATTGGCGGTACAAGATGTCCCTCGCGGTGTGACTCATCAGGCTGAGGTTGGGGTGGAATAAGAGGGAGTAAGAAATGTCATGGTTCATGAGTGGGAATGGTGAAAGGATTTACATATGTACGCTCCTCGTAGTAAGGAGTCGGGTTTTCTACATTGAATATTCAGTTATACCCATATCTTCAGGGATGTTAATCTCATATGTGTTTGTAGTTTGTACTGATCCTTCATATGAATGTGTAGGGGCCCTTTCGTTTCATGAGAGTGCGGCTATCACAACGCTTCAGGGAAAGTGATGAGGGATCCCTTATGGGTGTGGCGGTGCGAAACGCTGCGAATAGTGGCGGGCGGAGATGTTGGAACTCGATTGAAAGAACATTGGGCGGGCATTGTAGGTCGAACCAATGCACCTCATGGGGTTCGGGGGAGGAGATAAAGAAGAGGAGCGGAGGAGTTCAAGAAAGATAACATGGAGAAGTTCCAATGGCCAGAACTAGGCATTTTTTACATTATACTTCCAAGATGAAGATACAAGACCACATGCCAATATATTCATAGTTCTCTATTCAAGACCTAAAATAATACTTAATAGTACATAAGAAAAGATGGGACACTATCACAAGCACATATCACCTCACTGAGCACCTTCGTGAACCGCTTTGAATACACTCGCCAGGACCAAGCACTCGTGTGAATGTGTCGCAAGGTTATCATCATCAAATACGATTTTGGTTGGGCCCACTACCTACATAACAATTATGCATGACTACTGCACTCCAAATTCATTAGACACCAGAGAAGCCAAACCAAGTAACAATATGAGAAAGCGCATCTGATTACAACTTACAACTGAACGAATAAGGAGAGATTAAAGTATATTTTGAAGCGGCGGATTGCGAAAAAGTCGGATTGTGGTACCCAAGTCCGAAAATCATGTGAATTCCGCGGATTTACGCAGATTCTTGAGTGTGCGCAGCAGTGAAATGCCCAACTGCGGTCCCATCAAATAGGCGCAGAGCAGCAGCGGTGTTTCGCTCGATCCACACAACGCTCGCTACGCCGCCCCAAACAAGGCCCGAGTAGATGGAAAGCAAGAATACGGGCCAACAAATAAAATTGCAAAATCTCAACAAATAAAATTGCAAAATCTCAACAAATAAAAGACGTAAAATCTAAACAAACTAAACAACTTTGTAAAAATTGGAAGCATTGATTCATTTTTAATGAAGGAGTGAAGTATGCCGCATATATAACAGCCAAGAAGGAAAGTAAACCATGACATTTAGCAAATATAAAAAAAAGTTAGAGAAATGTATACCAATAGCACAGCAACCTGAGGTGAATTGTGAGACAACCAAGGAAATTGTAAAATAAAACTAAAAAACACAGTAGCAACATTCAGAGTAAGAAAATTGTCCATCCATGAGAAAAAATACTACTATTACCTTTCTTAGCATTATAACCTGATACCTTGAGGAAAGGAATAATCTTTGACTCTATTTCATCATATCTAAGGAGGGGCAGGGGAAAAAAACATATAAACGGTGTCAATAAGAATAAGTTCAAGAAAATCTAACTTTTACTAACAGCTAAAGAAGAAATTGAATGAAATAATGCACCTATCTTTCGACCAATTCACTGTAGAATCATCCATTTTGTTCACAACCACGACCAACTTTGAAACACCCAGTGTTTTTGCAAGCTGCACATGTTCACGGGTCTGCCCTCCCTTCTCATATCCAGTTTCAAATTCACCTTTACGGGCAGATATGACCTAGAAATAAGATAGATACAGGTTTTCATGAACTCTTCAATTGACACCCCAACAATGTGACTGCTAACATATGCTTACTAGAACTCCAACATCAGCTTGAGAAGCGCCACTGATCATGTTTGGCACATAGCTTTTATGCCCCTGTGAGAAAAAGTGAACAACATCTGACGGAAGTAGACAGAAAAGAATTGCAAAATGACAAGTAATGAGAAGAATGTATGTGGTGCATTAGTTCAATAGAGGAAATGAAAAATGATTCCCGAATCCTGAGTTTTTATTGATATATATTAGATTGTGACACCAGACAATTATCAGTTGAATATACGTGTTTTATTTCAAATTGTATTTTTTTGCTGCTCATTACACGTGATATGTCACGTGTATTGTATCCTATATATATGTATGCTTGGTCCGAATTAGGGCAACCTAATAAAATTTCTCTATTCTACTTGGTACCAGAGCATAGCACGCGATCCGCGTCCACCTCCGTCGAGCTCCCACAGGTTGTTGCTTCCGTCGCTCCTCCCGCACTTGTTCCGATGTCTGAATCTTCCCCGATCTCCCGCCTCTTCCACCACTCCTAGCCACATCGTCCTCCATCCGCCGCCCGTGTCAGGTCTTCCAGCGCGCTCCTCCCGCGCCTAGGTCTTCTGTCGCTCCTTGTCGCCCGCTCCTCCCACGCCGCCTCCAGCGTCTAGGGCTTCCAGCGGCCTTCGCAGCTTCAGCGCCTTTCTCAGCCCGGTTTCCCGGGCAGCCCTTTGTCTCCGACCGTTTTGTCTTCCATGGGGCTGCCAGAGACATTGTGGTCACATCCTCCAGTGTCCTCTCCGGCGCCGCGATCTAAGGGACACTCGTAGGATGTGGTTTCTTCCGTTTTGAGTCCTTCGTCTTGCTAGTTTCCTTTGGACGGTCATCGATGGGGGATTCCTCCGAAATCTCATCGTCTCCCCACACTGGTCCCTCTGCAGATCAATATTGTTGTCTGGGATGGCACAAATTATCTTGAATGAGGGCACCACATGTTATTCGAAATCACCAGCTATATGGACATATTGATGGTATCACTGTTAAGCCACCACGTACCGATCCCTCATGGAAAAAATGAAATGTGGACAATTCATGGTTGTCTCGTGGTTACTTCACTCTATGTCCCCTCAGGTGTATTGCAGCTACATGTTATTGGATTCTGCTCATGAAATTTGGAAACAGGCACGTGACACCTACTCTCAGGCAGGCAATTCGACGCAGATTTATGAGCTCACTCGTCGTGTTTTGGAGAAAAAGCAAGGAACCATGTCTTTCTCTGCCTACTACTCTGAGTTTGAACGTCTGTATCAGGAACTGGATTACTTCAACAATTGTACCACTGCTTGCACTACCGATGCGCAGGCTCTTCAGAAAGGATAAAGACCGCTTTCGGGTTCACGACTTTCTTATGGGGCTCAATATGGAGTTTGATGAGATTCGCATGCATGTTCTCCACCCGCGAGCGGCATCCCTCTCTCCGGGAAGCCTTCAGTATGCTCCTCAGAGATGTGAATCGTCACCTCTCTCTTGGTTCATCTAGCGACCACTCTGCTCTTGCTGGGATTGCTCGAGGACCTCCTCCTTTACGCAGTCACTGTGGGAAGAAAGGACATACTAAGGACGTATGTTTTCGTCTACACCCTCATCTTGCATCATTTAGTCGGGGTTTTTGTGCTCGTGGGAGAGGTGGTCAACGTGGTGGAGGTCGTCAGGCTGGTGACCGCACTCTGTATTCTGCGCATTTGACTGTGGTTTATGAGGACAACTCTGGGGGTCTTTCTGCCATGAAGTTACAGGCCTTTCGTCATATGTTGTGTTCCCATTCTGACTCTCCATCGGCTAATTCCACTGCCGTGTTTGCTACTTCAGGCATCTTTTGTGCCCATGTTGTGTCTTCATCCCCTTCCGATTGGATCATCGACTCGGGTGTAGAGGATCACATGACTGTCTCTGCCTCAAATTTTACCTCTTATACTTCTCACTCTCGTCGTGATAAGGTTATTATTGTCAATGACTCCCTTTCTTTTATTGCTAGCAAAGGAACGGTTGTCTGTTCTCCCGACCTATCTCTTTCTTCGGTTTTGCATGACCCTTAGTTTTTTCGCAATCTTCTCTCCATTAGCCACTTAACTGCTTTAAATTGCTCTGTAACTTTTTTTCCGAGGTTTGTGTGTTTCAGGATCTTGATACGAAGCGGATGTTTGGCAGTGGTAGGAACGTTGGCAGGCTGTACTTGCTGAACCAGTCATTATCTCCCAGTTCTCTCTCCACCACCAGTGCGCTGACATTAGATGACACACGGCGCTGACATCTGCGCTTTGGTCACCCTTCTGCTTTATATTTTACCAAATTGTTTCCTGCCTTCAGTTGTTTAATTAATCGTTTACTTGTGACGCATGCGAACTCTCAAAACATGTTCGTCATAGTCTTAGTCATGTTTTTGTTCATAGTTCCTTCCCTTTTGATGTTATATATTTTGATATTTGGGGTCCCTCCCCCGTGTTATCTTTATCTGGCTATAAATGATTTGTTACATCCATTGATTGTCATTCTCGTACTAATTGGTTATATTTGTTAAAAAGGAAAGTAACGTGCTTACTTGCTTTCGGTTCTTTCATCAAATGGTTGTGACAGTTCAACGACACAATTTGCGTGCTTCGTAGTGATAATGCTGGGAAGTATAACGATCGGAGAGCATTTGATGCCTATCTTGCCGAATATGGCATTATTTACCAAATCACATGTGTACACACTTCTACTCAAAATGGTGTATTCCAACGAAAAAATAGGCACTTACTGGAGTTGCTCGGTGTTTGTTAATTGTCATGAACCTTCCTAAGTTCTATTGGGGTGATGCAGTTTTGACTGCAGCTCATCTCATTAATTGTCTAACGTCTCGCTCCCTCTACGACGATACCCCTCTCTCCCGTTTAGCCAAGAAACACATTGTCCACACCTCTCACATGGCTTCTCGCATCTTTGGTTCAGTTTGCTTTGTTCATGTTCATACCCAACATCGCGATAAACTGGATGCTCACTCCCTCAGATGTGTTTTCGTGGGCCACTCTCCTACTACCAAAGGGTATAGGTGTTATCAGCCTCCTACGCGTTGTTATTACTGCACTGTTGATGTTACTTTCGTGAGGGAGAGTCTTTTTGGTCCTCGTTAGGGGGAGACGAGTCGTAACAGTGACGGGACCAACGACTATCCTCTCTTGATTGTTGTTTCTCCTCCTCATATTCCCTCTCCTCTTGTTCCTAGTTCACCCAGTACTGTTTTTGTTCCTCCCACTTCTATTCCTGCTATATTATATACATACTCTCGCAGACCTCAAACCGCTGAGCAAGTGTCATCTGTGGATGTTCCACCTCTGTCGGTGTCTGCCTCTGCTCCAGATTCAGATAATGGCTTCCATGTTCGCCTCGCTCGTCTTAAAGGCAATACTGGTGGCACCAAACACCTCATTGCCAATTATATTTCTTATCATCACCTCTCTCAGGCTCATAAAGCTTTTATCTCATCTCTTTCCTCTATTATGATTCCTAAGACCTACCAGGAGGTTGTTCAGATACCTGAGTGGAAACAGTCTATGGAAGAAGAGATGTGTGCCTTAGAAAACATGGAACATGGTGGTTTGCAAGTCTTCCCCCTGGGAAGCGAACAGTTGGATAACACTGGATTTTCTCTGTAAAGCAGAATCGAGGGGTGGTGGAGCGGCATAAAGCACGCTTGGTCGCTCAAAGGTATGCCCAAACACAATGAATTGACTACTAAGAAACCTTTGCCCATGTTGCAAACATGAATTCTATTCATGTGATCCCCACTTGTGTTGCTTGTCTTGGGTGGGAGTTCCAACAACTTGATGTCAAAAAAGTGTTCTTGCATGGTGATCTGGAAGAAAAAGTCTACATGACTATCCTTCCTAGCTTTACAAAAGAAGGGTCTAATGGAAACGTCTGTCATCTGCAGAAATCCCTTTATGGCCTGAAACAGTCCCCTAGAGCCCGGTTTGGACGGTTTAACAAAACCATGCTTCAACTAGACTATACTCAATGACAGGTTGATCATACTCTCTTCATCAAGAGGAAAGGAGCTCAAATATCGATACTAATTGTATATGTGCATGGCATCATCATTACATGAGATGACCTAGAGGAGATCAGCACTTGAAAAAATAATTGGGCAAAGAATTTGAAGTCAAAGATCTGAGAAAGTTGAAATACTTCTAGGAAATTGAAGTAGTGAGGTCTCGTCGGGGGATTTTCATCTCTCAAAGAAAGTACACCCTTGATCTTCTAGAGGAAATTAGTATGATTGGGTGTGCTCCCGTGGATACACCTATTGAGGCTAATCACAAGATAGATGTTGATACTAGTGGGGAGAAAGTTGGTGTTTCAAGGTACCAAAGATTGGTTGGGAGACTTATATACTTATCTCATACTCACCCTGATATTACGTACGTCGTGAGTGTCCAAAGTAGATTCATGCACTCTCCCACAATTCGCCATCAGCAGGCTACATATTGGGTATTGAGATACCTCAAGAAGTCTCCAAAACATGGGATTCTGTTCTCTGCAAACCAACCTTTGAAAATTGAAGTGTACACAGATGCTGATTGGGCTGGTAATCAAGACGATAGAAAGTCCAATACCGAGTATTGCTCGTTTGTGGGTGGAAATCTTGTATCTTGGAAGAGCAAGAAATAGAATGTGGTTACTCGCTCAAGTGCTGAAGCGGAGTATAAGGCTATGGCACAAGGAGTATGTGAGTGGTTGTGGTTGAAGACAATTCTCCAAGATATGGGTCTCTGATGTATGGTAGGCTAAGGGGTGCACAAAACCTATGACTCTAGGTATAAATGCAAAGACGACTCTCTAGTATGATCCTAAGTGCAATGCGGCCGTCAGTTACGGCGACAAATAAATTGGAGCAATGAGATTTTCTAACACCACACAAATATTCAAAATTGAAAGCAATTAATTAATTCGGCAATTTCATAACGGCTTTCCTCCGTTTTGAGGGCAAAGCAAAGCACACGGAGAATAGCTCCTTCTGCAAATTAATAGCGTATCGAAAACAATTTTTTACTATCAAGAATCACAACACATATATTAATTCATCAATGAAAATGTCAAATCAAATAAGCAAATACCACAAGAAACTCACAAAGTAGCGGGCTGAACCGAGGTACTGAAGAATTTGGATCTTAATGTGTAGATCGCCGATCAGAGGTGGAACCGACAGCGTGAAAATGAAGGCGGTGGCTGTCCTCGGCGGTAAATGATGCGATCGGGCGGAAAATGGGTAGATCTGGCCTCGTACGAGCAGATCCGGGCCGGGGAGGGGTGGATCCGCTATTTAGGGTCGAATCCGGTCAAAAAATGGAAAGTATGAGTGGTGGAAATAACGGATCGGGAGGCTATAACCCTAGATCTGGGCTGATCTAGAGTTTTAGGGTTGTTAGGACGGTGGATCCACGAACGGGAAGTTGGCGGTTTGGGGAGGAGGGGGAGGTGGAGGCCAGCGGGCTGTTAGGGCAGCTTTAGGGGGGCGGCCAGCGGTGGGGAATGGTGAGGGCTGGTCGGCTGGGCAGTGGGGAGAGGGAAAGGTAGGCGGCGGCCCTGTAGCAGCGGGGGAGGGGCGGCGGACAGGAGGGGAGGTGGCGGGCTGTTTGGCGGCTGCAGGAGGGTAGCAGGCCGGCGGCTGCAGGAGGGTAGCAGGCCGACGGCTTCGGGGGGTGGAATGGAGGGCTGCAGTGGGTGGATCTGAGCTTTGAGAGGTGGAAAACGATGACAAAGGTTAGGGGAAGGATAGGGAGAAGAAAACCAACCTAGGAATCGTCACCTAGGGCTCCACGGCGTCGGCACCGGAGGGTGATCACTGGAATCCGGGAATACTTCTCCAAAATTATGCAATGTCTTGGTTCAGGCTCTTAGACCATTATTTATAATAAAACAAGACACTAGGGCATCCCTATCAACGGTTACGATTGGCCGGTGGGAGAGGTCATTAAAATACATTATAATAAACCAAGAAAAATAAACTAAGATATGATCTCGACTCGCGACGCGGATCCGGACACATCTGCGGAGTCTGATCGTCAATCCGGGCACGCCATATATGGTAAGTCGCCAAATCAGCCTCGAACGGCCCAAAGCTCATGCTCGTCTTTACTCCGCATCAGTGTCCAAGTGAACAAACCAGTTACTATCAATTGCGACAACAAAGTTGTCATCAGTATTGCTCACTATCCAGTTCAACATGATAGGACAAAGCATTTTAAGTTGACAGACATTTCATCAAAGATCACCTAGACAAAGAAAATATTTGTAATCCGTTCGTGAATTCGTATGATCAACTGGCCGATGTCTTCACCAAGGGGTTAAGTTGTGACAACTTCATGAACGATACAATTAAGTTGGGGATGATTGATATATATTCCCAACTTGAGGGGGGGGTTGAATATACGCATTTTATTTAACGTTGTATTTTTCCCGCTGCTCATTACACATGATATGTCACATGTGTTGTATCTTGTATGTATGATTTGGCCGAATTAGGGCAACCTAATAAAATTTCTCTCTATTCTACTTTATTTGTCACCAATATGGCCCCTCGATTTATCCGAACACGAGAAGAAATTCATGACAAGGTTACATCTTAGCGAGCCCAGAGGAAAGGGAGTATATTCTTAGGTCCAAAACAAGTATATAATCTTATGTCCTGAAAGGTCAATTTTGCGCTTGATATGTACCACACATGAGCCTTTTTCATTGGTTTCAAGTGGGAAAACTTAAACATCGTAGAGGAGCTATTTTGATCATTTTTTGTAATCGAATTATTAAGTGCTTATTTTCTACAAAATAGAATGTGGAAGGCTTAAATATCTAAACAAACTACATGAGAAGTTATTAAAATCAGATGCGTATTCTTTCAAAATATTACATATGCATCAAACTATATGGATATAAAGAAATAACAATAAGAAAGTATTCAAATCTCACTGGAGCATCTAAAATTGTAAATCTTGTACTTTCTGTTTCAAAATGCGCTCTTCCAACCTCCACTGTTTTCCCCTGAAGTTCATGGAACATACTAAAAACAGTAAGTAGCAACAAAAACACATGGTTAACCATTTTGAAATTCCTAAGAAGAAGAGAAAGGACGTGCATCAAACAGAGAAACTTCAATGTATATTGTGTGATAATGTCAGCTATTCAACATCCTGAAACGGTTTATTAATAGAAAAATAGGGAAATGTATCAAACTGAGTAGCAGGTTTTATTTTTAGATAGGGAGGAGCCCGCATAGCTAAAATGTGGTGTGACCATTTTTTGTGCAAGTATGAAGACATAGTATCAGTAGCTGTATCTTCTTAGGCAGGTAAATGTTGAAATTTGGTTAATAAAAGCTCATATAGGTAGACTGGTAGAGTGCCAGTTCATGTTTGAATTACTAGTTTAGCTGATGCATCTTTATGAATTTGGTCGCCTGAAACACATTCATTGGAAATTTCATCCAATCCTTTGTGCGATCACCTCTTGCAAAATATTTCAAATCAGTAGCTTTATCTTCTTGGAAGAAAATATTGGACTTTGGTCGCATGAAATATTGTGCAGTGTGCCGGGTTACTTTTTAAGCACTGGTTTCTTGTGTTTGGACAAAATTTTAAAAAAATTCATTGGAAAGTAGCAGCACACTGTTTCTGGATGAAGAACTTGTTGAGACTAAAATTAGTAACAATTCATGTAGATGTATGATATTTAATAGGACAGAACCCATTTCAACAGGATTATATTATATGGGGCATGGATGTGACAATGCCTAACTATCTCGAATTTCAAACTTAAAAACAAACTTGCAAGTGATCCTAAATAATTAAACCATATCAAATACATGCTCAAGAATATCTACGTCAATCCTAGCTAAATATTATGCTTTGATCACCAATAGGGAGGGAATTGACTTGAGGACAATGACTTAAGTCATACCTAAGCATTAAGAAAAACTGACCACACGAATTATAGTTACTGGTCATCCTTGAAAATTTTCATCACAACATGACAAAACTGAGTGAATTATAGTTAATAACTTACGACAGCTTATTTGCAGAATCATGTAAGCTTAAATTCCATCATAGCATCTAACCTTTTTTTTGTTCTTATTATTCATTAAATAATATCACAGTTTGAACATTTTCTTAGGAAATGGTTATATATTGAGCGGCTCAGAGCAAATATAAACGATGACAACTAGAAAATACTGAGAAGAAATACTAGACCAAAAATTTCACAACAACTCGAGATAAGTACATGCACATGAAATTGCTCTCAAATGTGTTATCCCAATCTCACCATCCTCTTTTTATCACACAAAAGGCATAAAAAGCCTCCTAATGAATAACATCAGATTTAGTCAAAACCAACGCCCGCGATCAGATATAACCAATGGTCCAATACCGATGTAAAATTCAGAGAATTGAATCATAAACTATCCAAGGAACAGAGTTTATTGCCTGAATGCAAAATAATTGTTATCGCAGCATCAGTGTTAATGTACTCTTATCATGTACCATAAGGAAAGCCAAGATTTGGATCCCCCCCCAGAAAGATCTTGCTAATTAATATGGTACACTTCAATGAACCATTGCCGCCTATTGCAAGTGGTTCGCCCTCTAAGCATGCTGATTACACACACTATTACTATGGATGACCCATATTACCTCCAATGAAGGGAGAGATAGGAATGTGACGCAGAATGAATCTATAGGTGGCGGACCTATGATGCCCTAACCCTAGATGGAACGTGATGCAGAACGATAGCGTGAACCCGCAGTGGATCACGAGTTTTGGGCACATTCAAGGCCAATTGGACACCTTCTGTATTTAGCATCTTCAAATAGGCAATCCGACTCCACAGATACGTCCGGCTCTCATCGTTTACCTACGTTTTCATATATTGTATTGTTTTATTTCATTTTATTTCATGTAATCAGAACCGCCGCATCTTCGTCCAATCATAGTCATTGATGTCGGGGTGCCTTAATATTATTTTATTATAAATAGGAGGGATGCAAGCTGTTTTGAGGCATTGCAAATTTTAGAAAGATCATTCCACAAATCCGGTGATCCCCTCATGGTGACGACTCCGTGAGGCCCTAGGTAACGACTCCTAGGTGATTACCTTCCTCCCCAAGGTATCTTCTAACCCTAACCTTTATTTTCTCCGCCCTAAACCCTAGCCGACACCCACACCCTTGCTGTTTTCTACCCAATAAACCAAGATCCTCCCTTCACCCTGTTGTTTTCCACCCAGCAAACCTAGATACGACTCCCCCCTCCTATTCCCTCACCTTGGCAGCAACCCTATCCCTTTCAGTCTCAAATATGGCCAAGATTTCCTCCTTGCCATTTTCTTTCTGTATCAAACCGCCAACCTCTATCTCACACCACCCAGATCTCCACTCTGCAAATCATAACCAGCACCCCCACCTTCCACACCAAGCCGTCCAGATCTCACATTTCTACACTCTTGTCGCTGCCCTGCAACTTTACAGCCCACAGTCCCCTTAAAACCTGGTAATCGCGGCCTTATTCCCAAGACCGAGAGCCGCAGATTCACCCCAATCCCCCTCCACTCAGATCTGGCACCCCCCCCCCCATCCAATGCCAACCTCCCGCCACCGAACTCCTCCGTGGGCCGTATCTACCGCACCACACAACTTTGGATCTCCCCTCCTAAGGTAGCCCCGTATTTCGTGAG
This sequence comes from Platanthera guangdongensis, assembly GCA_039583875.1. NCBI lineage: Eukaryota > Viridiplantae > Streptophyta > Magnoliopsida > Asparagales > Orchidaceae > Platanthera > Platanthera guangdongensis. The sequence goes on along the minus strand of CM077151.1, from coordinate 271,175,598 downwards.
TAATTATTTTTTGTATGGAACTTTAATTCGCAGTATCAATATATGATGTTGTGGTCTCATGCTTGCTTGGATCTACATTTTTGTGACTGTTTGTTCAAGATTATTTTGTGGTTTGCAGAAACTATTCGTCACGTGCTCTTGTTTTGGCCCTCCACGCGGAAAAAACCAAACTTTGTTTTGCTTAATAAAATAAATAGCATATCTTAAATTATTTAAGTGTGTGTTGTGGGCTTGCTTCGTTGATGATTGTTGGAGGTGGAGATACAAGGGGCAAGCCCTAGAATGGTGGAGGAGGAGATGAGAGAGGAAGAAATCCCTAGAGGGTGGAGGAAGAAGAGAAGAACTTAGAGAGAGAGAGAGGAAGTTAGAGAGATAAAGGAAATTTCATTCATTCATTGCTTACTTTCAAATACATGATAAGGCCCTTATATAAGGCCCAAATGGCACGGGCGTAAATACCTGATACAACTAAAACACGAAATATTAAAGATATGAAAAGGACTACATAACAACTCAACTCAAGACGACTTAATACCTAAAGTACTAACTAACTAGATAACTGACGGAGGACCATAACACATAACACTCCACCCGTCCTTCAAAACGAGCTTGCCCTCAAGCTCTTGCTCCATGCGGGTGGCCGGATCATCTGGTACTTTGACCTCCCTCCAGAACAACGCGCGATAACGCGTAGCGGCAACAATGGCGTCGACGAGGCGCGGCGGCGCCATATGGAAAATGGGTGGCCTGTGGGATGGCTTTGTCGGGGCCGCTGGACGGGTTGTGAGCATCAGCCACCCGGAGGTCGGAGGGCCGACATGCGGCGGCAGGAAATTGACGGGTCGGTGGAGCAGGTGCCGGCCGAAGAGGTGGCAATGCGGTCGATGGCGGTGGCATGACAAGGACTGGCGGAGCAAGAGCCGACAGAGGTAGCATCGACGGCGATAGCGGCGGTAGTGGTGGTGTAGGCGGTGACAACGACGGTGGCGGTGGAGGCGATCGCATCACAAGCTGTGCGGGCTTGGAGGGCCCCGACACAGGAAGAGGCGGAACGCCAAAGTGTTCTGAAGTCACCAATTTGTCGAGCGTAGTGTTGAGGCGATAGGTGGAAGCTTGAAGTGACATCAACATTTTCCACAACGTGGAGCAAAGGGCGGCTTCATCGGCGGCACAAAGTTTAATCTCCATATAGGACTTAAATGATTAATTAATCAATTATATGGTCAGTAGGGATGGGAGATGGAGCGGGAAGTAAAATAAAAAAAAGACAGGGGGCGGGGTGCGCGGTGTACTGGGTTTTAGGGCTTTAGTAAAAAAAAGATAAAAGAAAGGTAGGAAATGAAGGGGTTGCGGTATGTAAGAAATAAAATAAAAAGAAAATGGGGACTTGGCGTGTTCAGGAGGTTAGGCAATTAAAGGGGGGGTGGTGAAAAGACGGATTGTTGTCAGGGCTGCGGGCTGCTGTCAAGGTTGCGGACTGCTACAGCTGAAGGCGTGGGATTCCAGAAGGTGGCGCGGGATGGACGTCGTAAGCACGGAAGGGCTGAGTAGGCGCTGTTGGGATCGATGAATCTGGCGTTGTTCGATGAAGGACGACGGCGGTTACAGGTAACTGGTGTTGGAGGTCAACGGAGAAGCAGAACCCGCTGTGGCTCCCTTTCCCGGACAAGCAGGGTCGATAGAAGGCCGATAGGGATGAAGTAGCTCACCCACGAGTTGGCTATCGGGCTTGATGGACGGCTGACCGGGATGCACCGAGCAGAAACTCCTGCGCAAAGGGAGCGACGGTCGGTGTTGGGGCCTCTGATACCAAGTTGTTGTGAGCTTGCTTCGTTGATGATTGTTGGAGGTGGAGATATAAGGGGCAAGCCCTACAATGGTGGAGATGAGAGAGAAAGAAAACCCTAGAGGGTGGAGGAAATAGAGAAGAACTTAGAGAGAGAGAGAGGAAGTTAGAGAAATAAAGGAAATTTCATTCATTCATTGCTTAGTTTCAAATACATGACAAAGCCCCTTATATAAGGCCCAAATGACACGGGCGTAAATACTTGATACAACTAAAACACAAAATATTAAAGATATGAAAAGGACTACATAACGACTCGACTCAAGACGACTTAATACCTAAAGTACTAACCAACTAGATAACTGATGGAGGACCATAACACAACAATGTGATTTAATTATTTATTGCTTAATTGATTTCGTCGTCGGGTTTTGTAGCTTACATATAATAGTTTTGGGTTGCCGAGTTGTTTCCTCAATACTTCATCAAGGATTGCATGTTACTCGTCCACCCGTGTAGTCTACCTAACATCAGTTAGTATTAGAGCCGAAGGTTTGAGCTATATTTATATACGTAGTGGTAGGTCATAAAGAGCCTTTAGATTCATTTATGGCAAGTTATCATCGACATTCCTCTCCTCTATTTGTGGATCCTGAGTCTACCAATACCCAATCCCATAGAGCTCCTTTAGAGAAATCCTCATGTTATTATGATGATTATTATCGTTTTTCGCACACCACTTCCAGAAATCGTGTCGACCCCTCGACGTGATTCTACTGTGTTAGAGATGATTACTATGATGATTATCATCGTCCACATCCATATGCACGAGCAGATCGTGTTGACTCTCTGACGTGACTCGATTATTTTAGGGATGACTATTATGAGGATCATCATTTTGAGAGAGATCTTGAGTGTATGTTTCATGTTGTTGCCGCACCTTTTGACGGTTCGAGTCTCGAGTCTTTCAGTTATTGGATTGTGGATATGGAAAATTATCTTGATTATTTTGAATTATTCAGAGAGCGTCGCAAAAAATTTGTGAAACTTAGGCTTCTAAAATAGGCGAGAACATATTGGTCTAGCATTGAAAGGACCCGTGAGCGAGATCGTCTTGACCGCATCACTAATTGGGTGGAGAGGAAACGTAGGTTGTGTCAGAGGCATTTTCCTGCATCGTATCGGAGTCGCTTGCTCGATCAGTTATTTACCATTCGGCAAGGATCCCTATCTATCTCTGAATATAGGGATCGTTTTGATGATCTATTAGTGAGGAGTGACATCCGAGAGGAGCCAGATATAATCATTTACAGATTTTGGTCTGGACTGTGATCTAACATACGCACTGAATTGGCTTATCGCCGCTTGGAAACCCTTGAGTAGACATATCAGCTCGCCCATTTTCATGAACATTCCTTGAGATCCGCTAGAGTTAGTCAAGTGGATTCATACCTTCACAGCCCCAACATGAGTTCTTTCCATACTGAGATCACCACTTTGCCTACCCTTGTCCTGACAGTCCTGTCGAACCGATAGAAGTTTTAAATGAATCTGATTTCTCTCACCACAGTGAGGTACTTAGTCTGATGAGTGGCCCGTATTTTGCTCTTGACTCATTTTGTGTGATCTCGACCGAGAGTGAGTCTGGGCGACTTAACGATCCTATAAGGATGTGTTCCTACCCTACCTCCCGTGTTGACTTCGTTATGGCTCCTACCATAGACCCACTTGTTGACACAATACCTATGGACCCATTCTTGAGAGTATGCCTTTTTCACTCTTCCTTTGTCATTGTTCCAAGACACATCACGATTAAGAGCCAAGAGCCTGGTGTTGATCTCATAGTGGCTGCCTCACCTTTTTATGGGGACACTACCCCTTACATTGGTACTCATGTCGAGGAACATGACCCTGTTGACTGGATCTCTGACGAGCCCCCTATTGAGCCTCCTAGTGAGTCACCGTATCTTGGTGAGGATAGAATTTAGGTGAGCCACTTGTTTATGAGTATCGAGTTATTGGTGTCTCTTTCATTATTGTCTTCGGTCTTGCCCCAAAGAATGAATCTTGAGTGGGGCATCGAGTAATTAGGGCTTTCCTTAAGTACACTTGAGCATACTCCCGATATTTTAAGAACCTGTCTTATAACCTGTAGAAAATAGAGAAACCTCCAACCTTGTATATACTTCTTGAATGTATAATTACAAGTATGAATACATTTATATAGGAAGAGAGTAAGAAGAGAAGATCCCAATCCAAGATGTGGGACTAAAAACAAGAAATAAATGGGCCTTATAAATGGGCCTTTACACGGTCTTTTCTAACACTCCCCCGCAAGCTGGAGCGTACAAATCGTAGGCGCCAAGCTTGGATAAAAACTGGTAGTATAACGGTCTGGAGAGAGCTTTGGTCAGAATATCGGTAACTTGATTTGTAGCAGAAACATGCTCCAGATCTACCTTCTTTGACTGAACTTTTTCCCGAATAAAGTGACAGTCAACTTCAATATGCTTTGTGCGTTCGTGAAATACCGAGTTCTTGGCAATATGTATTGCTGCTTGACTATCACAAAATAGGATCGCCGGTGATGAGAGACGGACACCCAAATCTCCCAGAAGACTCTCAAGCCATGTTAACTCGGACACTACCGAAGTCATGTCCCGGTACTCAGCTTCAGCAGAAGATCTAGCAACCACATTCTGTTTCTTGCTACGCCAGGTTATGAGATGACCACCGAAGTAGGTACAGAAACCAAATGTATAGCGTCTATCATCAACAGATCTTGCATAGTCAGCGTCCGAGTATGCAACGAGGGATAGTGATGTGGATGGCTTGTACAGAAGCCCTTGTCCTGGAGCGTTCTTGAGATACCGAAGAATGCGCTCGACAGCTTGAAGATGAGATGTCCTAGGAGCATGCATAAATCGGCTCACGACACCTACGGCAAAGGAGATGTCTGGTCGAGTAACTGTGAGGTAGATCAGTTTCCCAACCAGGCGTCTGTAGTATTCCGGATTTGTAAGTAGCGCATCGGAGTCAGAACTATGGGCCGAGAGCCTGTGATTAGCATCCATTGGAGTATCTGTAGGTTTGCATCCCGAATAACCAGCATCATGAAGAAGATCCATACAATACTTCCTTTGAGATAATACAAGGCCATCAGGCCATCGTGCAACCTCAAGCCCAAGAAAATACCGTAGGTTACCAAGATCTTTGGTCTGAAAGGCGGAGTTCGACTGTTGTTTGGTATGTTGTATTCCTGTAGTGTCGTCTCCAGTGATGAGGATATCGTCAACATAGACAAGTAGAATCACAGTTCCGGTTGGCTGGTGTCGAGTGAAGAGAGAGAAGTCAGCCGAGCTCCTAGTAAAGCCAATATCGCGGACTACCTTGCTGAATTTGTCAAACCAGGCGCGCGGGGACTGTTTGAGACCATAAATGGATTTCCGAAGATGACAAACCCGAGACTCCCCCGTGGTCTCAAACCCGGGAGGTTGATGCATATAAACAGTCTCCTGGAGATCACCATTGAGAAAGACGTTCTTTACATCCAGCTGATAGAGAGGCCAATGACGGTGCACAGCCAAGGAAAGAAGAACCCGGACCGTGTTCAATTTGGCCACGAGAGAGAAAGTTTCCTCATAATCAAGGCCGTGTTGCTGAGTAAAACCCCGGGCCACGAGGCGGGCCTTCAAACGCTCAACAGACCCATCTGCGGTATGTTTGACAACAAAGACCCACTTGCAGCTGACACAGTGTTGGCCGGCAGGAAGGGACACGAGATCCCAAGTCTGATTAGCCCAAAGAGCCCTCATTTCATCCTCCATGGCCGCCCGCCAGCCTGGGTGTCGAAGCGCCTCCTGCACAGTGTTAGGAATAGAAATCGAGGAAAGAGAAGAGGCAAAGGAGTAGAGAGGTGGAGCGAGCCGGCGGAGAGAGATGTAGTTGGCGAGTGGATGGGCCGTAGAAGCAGGAGCAGAATCCGTCGGGGCCGCAGTGTCGCTGGGAGCAAGGAGCTGGGGCAGGGAACCGTCCTTGGAGCCGCGACGAGTATAGACACGAATAACGGGGGGAGGAACTTTGGGAGCAGGAAGAGAGGAGGAGGGTAGAAAGGAAGGTGTCGTGGGAACCGCAGGGCGAGGCAGAGAAGGAGAGGAACTCGAGGAGGAGGAAGGTAAGTGAAAGGGCTGGTCTTCGCAGAAGGTGACATCCGCGGAGACAACCGTCCGGCCAGTGGAAGGAGAGTAGCAAACATACCCCTTTTGAGTACGGGAGTAGCCCACAAACATATATTTGGCCGCCGAGGAGCGAGTTTGTCTAATGGAGGGCCAAGAAGATGAACATAACAGACGCACCCAAAGACCCGTGGTGGTAGAGAGGTGGGTGTGGTAGTAGGATAGAGGAGGTCGATAGGAACGGCGAAATCAAGAACAGAAGAAGGGAGCTGGTTAATGAGATGACAGACTGTGGAGACGGCGAAGTTCCAATATTCGATTGGAACCTGCATTTGAAACATGAGGGAGCGAGCAACATCGAGTAAATGACGATTCTTTTGTTCGTCCACCCCATTTTGTTGTGGGGTATAGGCACACGATTTTGATGGATAATGCCAAACTCGGTGCAGATGGAGGAGAAAGCGCGCCCGGTATATTCGCGAGCATTATCAGTGCGGAGGATTTTGAGTGGGGTGGCGAACTGCGTACGGACTTCAGTAACAAAGGCACGAAAGACAGATGTAAGCTCAGTACGATCATGCATTAAATAGAGCCACGTAGTACGCGAGTAGTCATCGATAAAAGTGACAAAATATCGAAAACCATAGATACTAGGGACCTTATAAGGACCCCATACATCAGAATGAACTAATGATAACGGAGTACTACTCCGGGTACATGTAGGGGAAAAACAGAACGGTAGTGTTTACCGTAGATACATGATTCACAAGAAACTCCTGTAATGGAACATCAGGAAGAGCCCGCTTGAGATCGGAAGAGGAGCATGGCCAAGGCGACGATGTCAGTCAACAGAAGAGACGACGGATAGAAGAGTGGGTTGAGTATCCAGGAGGTAAATCTCATTCACCAGCTGCCCCCTACCAATGATACTCTGGCTGCGACGATCCTGCATAAGAAAGGAAGAAGGAGAAAAAATTATTGAACAGTCAAGGTCGTTTGTCAGGCGACTAACGGAAAGTAAATTGAAAGGAGAGCCCGGAACGTGAAAAACCGAGAGAAGAGAAATGGCCGGGGTAAGTTGGAGGGCAGCAGCACCAGACACTGGGAGGGTGTCACCATTGGCCACGGTGATACTTGGGGGGTGAGCTAGCGGGAGATATTTGGAGGGTGCTGGGAATAATATTGTGAGTAGCACCGGAATCAACGATCCAGTGAGGGCTGGAGAGAGACAGGTTTATACCTTCCGCAGAAAAGGTCGCAACCGAGCCGGAGGAGCGGCTAAGAACACCCTGTAGCTGATGGAGTTGGGTGCGGAGCTCATCAATATCATGTTGGGTAGTGGAGGCCGGATCCATGGCAGGAGCAGGAGCAGCAGAGGAAGTGGCAACGAGGTGGGGAGGGAACCCATGCTTGCTGTAACAGGTGGCCTCAAGATGACCACCCCGACCACAATAGGTGCATTTGAGAGACGAGCGGCCACCACGGCCGCGGCCCGTGGAGGGAGGCCGGCCGCCCCGAGTGGAAGAGCCACGAGCAAGAGGTGGAGTGGGAAGGAGAGGCTGTTGGAGAAGAGCAGGGGCAGAGCCGGAAGGGGCCTCCATAGGAGGCGTAACGCGAAGTAGCAAGGAGCAGACGTCAGACAGTGACGGAGTCGTCGTGGAAGAGAGGATCTGGGCCCGAACACTATGCAGGTGAGGCGGGACCCGGGACATCATCATCGCGATGGTAACCGCCTCTTTCTGGGCCCGTTGAGTAGCAAGATCCGTGGTAGGAGGCTGATGTTGAAGCCATGCCTCTGCTAGGGTCTTGGCCTGAGCAACAAAGGAAAGTATGTCGCCAGGAGAACCTGGAGCAAGATTCTGGAGGTTGGAGATAATATCATAGAGGTGCTGAAGACTGTTTTGCCCAGAGTAAAAGGAGTGGAGCTCCGCCCACATTGCCTTGGCCGTATCATGATACATGGCCATCCGATAGGGTTCGGTGTCCATAGAGTTGAGGAGCCACGACTGGACCCGACCGTCATCACGTAGCCAATCATCAGAAGGGACAACAGGGGTAGCCCGAGTCAAGTGGTGGAGAAGACCCTTCGTTTGCAGTACACGACGAACAGAGTGGACCCATTCAACAAAATTGTGTTTGTCTGTCAAAGAGATAGTAGTAATGCGCAGTTCATCACGAAGTTCAGAAGCCGGAGGAGCCTCACGGGCCGGCGGAGCAGAAGTAGCAGCAGAGGCGTCGGAGGCCATCAGACTAGCAGAAGAAGGAAGTCGGGCGGCTTGAGAAGGGAGGCCGGGCGGCTTGGAGAAGAAGGAAGCCGCTCGGCTAGCAGAAGGAAGCTGCTCGGCTAGGAGAAGAAGGAAGCCGCTCGGCTAGCAGAAGTAAGCCGCTCAGCTAGGAGAAGAAGGAAGTCGCTCGGCTGCAGAAGAAGGAAGGGAAGTCGCGCGGCTAGCAAGGAAGGCCGCGAGGAAGAAGGCGCAGCGGCTGGGAGAAGGCGCAGCGGCAAGAAGGACCGCGAGCAACTTGACAGGGCGCGGCAAGGGGAAGGGAGAGGCAAAGACGGGAAGACCGCACGGTTAAGAGATAAACCGGAGCGGCAAGGTGAGAAACCCGCAGCGGCTAGAAAGAGACCGCGGGAAGCGGGAAAAAAGAGGAAAAACCGCACGGTTAAGAGAAACCGCAGTTGCAAGAAGGAAGCCGCGAGAAGCGGGAAGAAACGGGAAGACCGCACGGTCAGAGAGGAAGACCGGGCAGGAGAGAAAAGGGAGAGAAAGTGGACCCCACGTGAGAGAAGGTTATAAAAGAGGGAGAGAGGAAGAGAAGGAGGGGAGAACAGAGGGGAAGATGGTAGAGAAGAACAGGTCGCCAGAGACGGCGGCTTGGGCAGGAGAGAAAACAGGTCGCGCGGTCAGCTGGGGACCAGGCGGTTTGCAAACAGACAGGCGGTTAGAGAGAGACCGGTGACTTTGATACCATGTAGAAAATAGAGAAACCTCCAACCTTGTATATACTTCTTGAATGTATAATTACAAGTATGAATACATTTATATAGGAAGAGAGTAAGAAGAGAAGATCCCAATCCAAGATGTGCGACTAAAAACAAGAAATAAATGGGCCTTATAAATGGGCCTTTACACGGTCTTTTCTAACATAACCCATCGTACTTTTGATGAGTTTTAGGACACACCACCTGCTGACCTACTAGATCAGTTCTTTATTTTGAAGGGCACTAGTCACACTCTAGATTCATGTTTTGAAGTCAATGTATATGGTTTTCGCTTAGGGTCATCGCATTCGCAGTGAAATTTTAAAAAATACCTCCCAGTGAGCCCCCTGATGTGTCACGCTCCTTGAGAAACATGTGGCACTTTATGAGCTCGTATTTGAATGTTGATGTCACATGCAGTCATTTGGATATTCGTCGCACACTCAATGAGTTTTTATACTTTCTACCGAAAGAGCTTCCTGATAGGCCACCCTGTCTTAGATATTTGGAAGTCATTCTCAAACTGACCCCTCTAGAACGTGTAATGCATGTCATGTTTCATTTGAATCATTTGCATGAATCTGTTGAGTCATATGTTCATCATTTGCAAGTCTCTGTTGAGTTATTCGTTCAACGTTTGCATGTGTTTCATGAGTCGGTCCGGCAAGGATCAATACTGTTAATAAATCTTATAAATTGCATGCTGATGTTCATTATCCAGAGCAACATTTCATGAAAGCGGGTAGGTGATGGTGAGAATCTGTGTTATGAGGCTCCTTGGGCGGCCTGCTAAACGTTTGAGTATTAGGCGAATGGATCTCTACACAATCATGAGAAATATCAGAGCAAATACATATGATCTTGGAGATCCTCTTGAGCCAAAACCTACATATCATTTTGAACATACATCTTCACATTCTCAGTCCCGCACCCAGTTCACTCTTGAGTCACACCTGCCTTTGAGTCAATCGCTTATGGTTTCACCATCTGCACCTGTGATCGCGCTGATACTACCACTAAATCATTTGACTTTTTGAGAGTATTACTGATATCGTGACCTACGAGTGTATAGCCCGTCTTGCGGATAGACATCGAAGTACCATTGGAACGGATGCTAGCCGACAGAGACAGGAGCACCATTGGAGAGGTTATTCATCATTAGCGATACTTGGACGACCTCTGATGGCCCAGCTGATCCTTATCTGGCACAAACCGAGAGGATTCTGATATCTATTTATCAAGATATGAATTCTCTCAAGCCGGGAAGAATGATGAGGAACGGTGGCTCAAACCCGCGGCAGAGCACAAGTTTTGGGCTCATTCAGGGTCGATTAGCCACCTTCCATATTTAGCATCTTCGAAATGGCAATCCGACTCCACTGATGCATCTGGCTCGTCATTTACCTATGTTTTCATATATTGTATCATTTTATTCCATGTAAACGGGACCGTCGCATCTCCTGCCAATCATAGTCATTGATGTCGGGGTGCCCTGAAATAATTTTATTATAAATAGGAGGTATCTCAGTCATTAAAGGCGCAAGGCGCACCAAAGCGCATAGGGGTCTTGGAGCTTAGGTGCAAGGCTCAAGGCGTAGGCGCGCGCCTGACGAAGGCAAGGCGCAACCACATCTATTTTGAATAATCAACATCAATCATCATTTCAGCTTCTCGATAAAATTCTTCATCTAATCTACTAATTAATCATTAATTATTATCATTTATATCACTTAAAAAATAGAATCAATGTGGTCACTTGCATTATATCTATGTCTCCACACACAATAATCTTTCACAAACACTAAATCAATTAAAAACTATTCATTTCTTAATGTCCGACAAAAAATTTACAACAAAAATTTCACTCATGCACGCTTTTTACATTACAAAGGCGCAAATAAGGTGCACGGAGGCGCAAATCTCTGAGCCTGGAGAGCTTTGGGCCTTAGGCGCGCCTGAAGCGCACCTTTAATAACATAGGGAGGTATGGGGGCTATTTTGAGGCATTGAAAATTTTGGAGAGATCATTCCAAAAATCTGGTGATCCCCCCGTGGTGATAACTCTGTGAAGCTATAGTAGATGACTCCAAGGTGGTTATCTTCCTCCAGAAGGTATCTTCTAACCCTAACCATTATTTTTCCATCACTTAACCCTAGTCGACACCCACACTATTGTTGTTTTCCACCCAGCAACCCACCCAGATCCTCCACCCATGTTGTTTTTGGCCAAGCAACCTTAGATAGCACTACCCCTCATATTCCCTCACCTCGGTCGCAACCCTATCGCCTTCCACTCTCAATACCGCCCAAATTTCCTCCCTGCCGCCTTCTTTTTGTACTAAATTGTTAGCCTCTAATCTCGCACCACCCAGATCTCTCCCCTGCAAACCATAACCAATACCAAAACTGCTAGCTTCCACCCCAAGCCATCCAGATCTCACTTTCCTACACCTCTTATCGCTAACTTGCAGCTTTATAGCCCATAGTCCCTTTAAAACCTGGTAACCGCAACCCCTATTTTCCTAGACCAGGAGCCACAGACTCTCCTAAATCCCCCTTCACTCAGACCGGCACCAAACCCCCCATCCAATCCCCATCTCCCCCGCAACTGAACTCCTCCTGAGATGTAT
>CM077151.1:270583104-271163524 GCA_039583875.1 Platanthera guangdongensis | reverse complement strand
CTCGCAGGTCATAAGGAATTTCATCTGGGGGAAATCATTTGTAGGCATGGATTGCCCCAAGCACTAGTGACCGATAACGGCCCCCAGTTTGCCAGCGAGGAGTTCATCAGCTTCTGCGCTCAACTCGGGATAGATCTCCGGTTGCCTCCGTCCATCACCCTCGAGTAACGGCCAAGTGGAAGCAGCAACAAAATCATTGTAAATCTACTAAAGAAGAAAGGTGGAAAACTTGAGGGGAAATTGGGTGGAGGGCTCCCATCGGTCCTGTGGGCACTACGAACGACTCCGAACACGGCCACCGTTGAGACCCCCTTCACTCTCTCATGGGTGAAGCCGTCCTACCTGGAGTTTGAGGTCCGTTCCCCGCGAGTCACAGCCGCGGGAGAAGGAGACGAGGCATGGAGGGTGGAGAACGAGGAGGGGCAGCGCCTCTCGTTAGATATGGTGGAGGAACTGCGAGATGTGGCAGCTATCAGGCAAGAAGAGATCAAGCGACGGATGGCCAAGCATTTTGATAAGCATGTCAGGATCAAACAGTTTGCTAAGGGGGATCTGGTGCTGAAAAGGTCGACGCGGCAGGAAGGTCGGCTCCCGTGGGCAAGCTCCACCCGAATTGGGAGGTCCATACATTGTGAAAGAAGTCCTCGGAACGGGGGGATACTACCTCCAGGACGTGGAGGGAAGGGCCCTGAGCCACACTTGGAATGGTGATGATCTAAAGCGCTTCTACCCCTGAGGGGGGAAGAATGTAACCACGTATCTCAAAATAAACTTGTTATACTATATCAATTGATTCTCCTTTAACTAGTGTCAAATTTTTCATGGCATAGCATAGTTGAATGTTTTGTGATACCCCGAGCTCGGCTCGGCCCCAGGTAGACCCGCTGCGCAGGCTCTCATCTAGCTGGCAGGTCCGAAGGCTCGCCTGTGGGGGATAGGTTTGGTTGGTTTGAGATCTTCATCGGCACCCCGAGCTCGACTCGGCCCCAGGTAGACCCGCTGCGCAGGCTCTCATTTAGCTGGCAGGTCCGAAGGCTCGCCTGTGGGGGATAGGTTTGGTTGGTTTGAGATCTTCATCGGCACCCCGAGCTCGGCTCGGCCCCAGGTAGACCCGCTGCGCAGGCTCTCATCTAGCTGGCAGGTCCGAAGGCTCGCCTGTGGGGATAGGTTTGGTTGGTTTGAGATCTTCATCGGCACCCCGAGCTCGGCTCGGCCCCAGGTAGACCCGCTGCGCAGGCTCTCATCTAGCTGGCAGGTCCGAAGGCTCGCCTGTGGGGATAGGTTTGGTTGGTTTGAGATCTTCATCGGCACCCCGAGCTCGGCTCGGCCCCAGGTAGACCCGCTGCGCAGGCTCTCATCTAGCTGGCAGGTCCGAAGGCTCGCCTGTGGGGGATAGGTTTGGTTGGTTTGAGATCTTCATCGGCACCCCGAGCTCGGCTCGGCCCCAGGTAGACCCGCTGCGCAGGCTCTCATCTAGCTGGCAGGTCCGAAGGCTCGCCTGTGGGGGATAGGTTTTGGTTGGTTTGAGATCTTCATCGCACCCCAAGCTCGGCTCGGCCCCAGGTAGACCCGCTGCGCAGGCTCTCATCTAGCTGGCAGGTCCGAAGGCTCGCCTGTGGGGGATAGGTTTGGTTGGTTTGAGATCTTCATCGGCACCCCGAGCTCGGCTCGGCCCCAGGTAGACCCGCTGCGCAGGCTCTCATCTAGCTGGCAGGTCCGAAGGCTCGCCTGTGGGGGATAGGTTTGGTTGGTTTGAGATCTTCATCGGCACCCCGAGCTCGGCTCGGCCCCATTAGACCCGCTGCGCAGGCTCTCATCTAGCTGGCAGGTCCGAAGGCTCGTCTGTGGGGATAGGTTTGGTTGGTTTGAGATCTTCATCGGCACCCCGAGCTCGGCTCGGCCCCAGGTAGACCCGCTGCGCAGGCTCTCATCTAGCTGGCAGGTCCGAAGGCTCGCCTGTGGGGGATAGGTTTGGTTGGTTTGAGATCTTCATCGGCACCCCGAGCTCGGCTCGGCCCCAGGTAGACCCGCTGCGCAGGCTCTCATCTAGCTGGCAGGTCCGAAGGCTCTCCTGTGGGGGATAGGTTTGGTTGGTTTGAGATCTTCATCGGCACCCAGAGCTCGGCTCGGCCCCGGGTAGACCCGCTGTGCGCAGGCTCTCATCTAGCTGGCAGGTCCGGAGCCTCGCCTGTGGGAGATAGGTTTGGTCTGGTTGGCTTGGTTAATGCAAGGCAGGAAGCACGTTGAAAATACCAAATGAAAAGTGAAAAAGAGGATAGATCTCGGCAGGGATAGATCTCGGCAGAGATAGATCTCGGCAGTGATAGATCTCGGCAGAGATAGATCTCGGCAGGAGAGTCCCCATCAAAGGGATCTCGAGGTGGGAGGCTTTCGCCAAAAGGTTCCTCTCAGTGTTCTCGAACAAGCAGGCGAGATCGTTATGCGATGGGCCAGTGGGGACTCGCGCAGTCTAGAGGGGACGGTCCCGTCCTAAGGATTCGAGAGTCACGCTTCCGGCTGGCCGGTTACCGCGGGTCCTTGCTGATTCATCGCTAAGGATTTCCTAAGAAGGCCAAGGGCTTTGGCGGAAGCATACGCCGAAAGCGTTCAACCACGACAATTACATCAAACACATTCACAAATGACAAGAAATGTTCGCAAGAAAAACATTTGCATTAATAATACTATGTATGAGTACAAAATGATAGCGTCTCGCGCTTTACAGGGAGGTGAAGAACAGAAGCGAGAAGGGGACCCTCAAGGGGACAAACTGTACCCCTCGGAAGTCTCGCTGGAGCTCCCGCTGGAGCTTCCGCCGGAGCTCCCCCGGAGGTCTCGCCACCCGCTGCGGGGGACTTTGAGACATCCGAGGGAGGGGTATCGGGGGCGCCCAGGGGCTTTGGAATGGGCTCGAAGAGCCATGGGACAAGTTGTTGAGCGGTGATGTCTTTGCCCCTCCCGTCCCAGCAGTTGATGTCGCGCAGCGTCTTCAGCGTCAGCTTTACGGTGGCTTGCGCGTTCCCCTGGAGCAGCTTGTCGATGTCATAAGCCGAGTAATACTGGCTCTTCAATCTCTCGTCCAGCGGAGGGGCTGCACTCGCCTCGAGGCGCGCGATCTGCTCCCGCAGGAGAACGTTGTCATATCGGGCCTGAGACAGCTCCTCGCGAAGCGCGGCTTGAGCGGAATCCTGAACAGCGGAAGGTTAGCATAAGAGAAGGGTTAGGAAGGCGAGAACAGGTGATTATAAAAGGTCTCGCTTACCCCTTCCGCTTGGCGCGAGGATAACATTTGCTGGGTCTCGGCCAGCTCCTTGGCCAGAGAGGCCGCCTGGGCCACCGCATCGTCCCTGGCCTTGAACATGTCTTGGAAGTTGCGGTCTATCGTAATACTCCGCCGGGCGCACATGTGCGCAAGCTCCAGCCCACGCATCAAAGCGCGAGTGGAGTCGTAGGCCAACAGCCGGGTCGACATCCTGTCGTAGACGCTAGCGTCCTCCCGGCTGTAGAGGCAATAACCTAAGGCAAAAGCTTCGCCGGTGACCTCGTCTTGCTCCGCCCAACTCGGCAAGAGGGACGAGATCGTGACCTTGTTGGCGTCAGGATCCCATTGCAGCAGTGGCTTGTTCTCCGCGTCCAGACACCTCACGCCGAGACCGAAGTTGCGATGACCCCGCGGCACCTCGTCAGACAGGGGTTGGCCGGAGGTCCCGGCGGCGACACCCCTCGCTCTCGGCGGCGCCAGGGGTCCGAGGGTTCTCGGCAGAAGTCCCGGGGCCGCCCCTGGTGGCCGCAATCTTGCTTACTGCCTGCAGGACCTCCTCAAAAGAGCGGCCGGCAGGGAGAGGTTGGACGGGCGGTACCACAACAGCCTTGCCCTTCTCGTATTCGTGTCGTGTCTTGGGTCTCTTGATTGACTGAGGCGCAGGGGGACCAGGCTTTCGCTTCGCGACGCCGCTTGAGGGGGGGAGCCCGGCTCTTTTCGGCAGGCTTGAGCAGCGGCTTTCGCAAGAGCCAGCGGGTCCCTAGGAGGCTGACTCCCTCCGGCGCGAGCCTCATCAAAGGGCTGGCGAAGGGGAATCTCGCGCTCTCCTGCGAAAACAATAGCGATAAGTTCCAACCTTGGAAAAGGCAAGAAAAAGATAATGAAGGCGAGACTCTACCTTCTCCCGGAAGTACAGAGGAAAGAGAATCGACGTCTCGCCGGAGGAAGAGGACGTCGAAGTCCTTGGTTCCGAAAAACTCAAGGAGGGCACTCTCGCGGGAGCCCAAGGACGGAGGCTTGTAGGCGGCATCCTCGTATTGGATGGGGGCTAGGGGTACGTTCCCGAAGTCGCCGGAGACGTAGATGAACCTCTCGCCCCAGTGATGATGCTTGTTAGCGAGACCGATTGTCTTCAGCAGTTTCCCGGAGAAGAACACCACGCCTCCTTTCGCGCGGAAAGTAAATAGCTTGCGGAAGATCGACAAGCTGAACTCGATCCTCTCGGACCGCATGTAGCATATGAATGCCACGAGAATAGCAACTGAATTCGGGTTCAGCTGCGCGGGAACCACCCCGTAGTACCGGAGGGCCTGCCGCATCTCAGGCCACAGCGGGAGGCGGAAGCCCACCTCGAAGTGTTCAATAGGGATGGCGAGCTCCCCCTCCCCAGCGGTGTTTACTTTGTCATGACTACCCGGGTTTCCGCGCGGTGAAGCCGGCGGGAACATGCTGGGTCTTGATCTGGTTGAACTCTTCCACGGTGAGAGTGCAGGAGGGGAAAAGATGCTTTTGGAAAGCTTCCGCGCAATTGGATCGTCCTTCACTTCCGCCCGGCATCACGAAAAAGTTGGAAGGCGAGATCTACGAGAAGAAGGCGAGAGAAAAAAACGGCGCGAGAACGGAAGAAGGAGGCGAAGACAGGCGGGAGCTTTGGAGAGACAGCGAGAGCAACATGAGAGGAGAGAGAGACTGGAATCGGAGAAATGAATGTGGTAGGTGAGCCTCCTATTTATAGAAAATCGTGGTAATGATGGCTGTTTTCAGAAAGGCGGCGGGGTGCAGCCGGCGCGTCCTAGGTCAGCGGCGCTTCGTTTTTTCCGCCCGAATCTGACAGCGACCGATTAACTAAGTGACTGGCGCAAACGTTGCGAGATGTCATACGGCCGGCAAGGTAGGCGGAAGCGAGGTGGCTCTCGCCACCCCAAAGACCTGGAAATAACTCATACACATACAAAAATATTAAAGACAGAGCTATTGCTCTCGCTGAGCGGGAACGCGATAAAATAATAAGCGAATAAAGTGCGGGAACATTAGTTACAACTCTAAGCGAGTAAATAAGGGTACATTAGAGAAGGGAAGGCCTGGGGAAGAGGAGGGGAGGTCTCGCGCTTCAGTACGGCTCCCAGCGCCATTTCCCTTGCTCCCACCGCCATTTGTCTCGATCCCGCAGCTTGATCCGGGGGGGCGCCTGCGGGTTGAAGTAGGATGACAGAACGCTGCATCCCAGGTCAACCCGGCGAGATAGATCCCGGATTCTCTCGATGCACCTCTCAGGAGAGGACCCGGCGGTAGCTCCCCCCGGCCGTCCATCTCGCCTATAAGGTAGTCTCGCTCCAGGGACTCCAGCCTCTTCTCCACTGACTGGCAAAACTCTCTTGCCGCAAGGTCGCGGGCCCGTTCCCGCCGGATGAGCTTCGACAGAATGGCGGCGACCTTCTTCCCCCGTCTTTTCGCTCTCCCACCGGTCAGGTATCTCCTCCATCTCGTCAGATGAAGGGAAGGGAGAGCTCTCGCCATCTTCTCCCTCTCTTTCTTCTTTCTTCTTCTTCTTCCTCTACCTCAGCGCCAGGCCGCGAGTCCATGTCCCCTGTCAAAAGAATCCCATTTTAGCGGGAGCTAAAGGATAGCCGCGATAAAATTTCCGTGTACCTTCAGAGTGACGAGGCCCCCCGGTCGACGCGGCAGGCGAGAAGGCCCAGGCCCCCCCCCCCTCAGCTCCAAAGAGGAGGTGGATTGGCTTTCCTTTTCCGGGGGGGTAAACTTTGCGGATGGTGATCCCAGCTTGGTCAGGAGCGGGGAGGCGGGTCCCCTCTCCCGCGGGAGGGCTAGCGTCTAACAGTGACTCGGGGATCTCGACATTCTTTCCTCCCGCCAGTAGAGAGGAATCAACCGCATGGGCAGACTGATTAGCAGTTCTCGCCCCACTCTCCCGGGTGGCGAGGTCTGGAGGTGCGGAAACCGATGCTGCGAGGAATCGGGTCAGCATTTAAAAATACCAGTCGAAGGCGAGAAGGGAACCTTTACCAGCGGTGTTCGGGTCTGGTGGAGGGGGAGCCTCGGGAACCTGTGATTGATCATCGTGATGGCTAGAGGGTGGATCCAAGGTTCTCGCGGGGACGCGGCAGCGTCAGGAGCCGTCTCCTGCGAGAGGTACCACGTCAAGCAAATGGACAACTGGTTTTAGTAATTTGCATATCGAGCTTACCTCCGCGGAGAGGGGCCATCCGCGCGACTAGGGGTCGGGGTGGGCGGGCTCCTGTTCTCGCGGGACAGGTCCCGCTGCACCACCTTC
Source organism: Platanthera guangdongensis (assembly GCA_039583875.1). Taxonomy (NCBI): domain Eukaryota; kingdom Viridiplantae; phylum Streptophyta; class Magnoliopsida; order Asparagales; family Orchidaceae; genus Platanthera; species Platanthera guangdongensis. Next base: position 271,156,970 of record CM077151.1, on the reverse strand, counting down.
GCCTTCTTCTTCTTCTTCTTAGGCAGAGAAGGCTCAGCAACCGATGATTGTCTCGCTAGCCATGGGGCAACCAGGGCGCTATTAGCCCTGGCTCGCGCCTGTGCCGCGTTAATACGATCCTGCGGAAGCGGTTTGTCGGCCCGCTTGGAAGGCATGGCGAGGAAAGGCGAGAGCTCAGGGGGAGAATGGCGACTCGAGGGAAGTATTGTGACCGTCTATCGGCACACATATTTATAGGCGCCGTACGGTCTCACCGAAAGATTCCCTGACGTTGACACGTGCTCAGCGAATATTTTGGGTTGGACATGTCTTTTCGAGCGCGGTGCTAGCTCAAAAAGAGCGGGATTGTGTACAACCCCATATTCGCTGAGCCAGACAAGGGGGCACAATGGTCAACAGTTGGGTTAGCCGAAGTGTTCCCGCCCTAAGGAGGGTCTCGCCCAAAGAAGGCGAACGATTGCGCCTGATCGTTAAGAGAGGAACCGTAAGCCAAGAGCGTCGAGCGCGGCCTGCGCGGAAGCGCTTGCGCCCGAGCCAAGCTCCTTTCTCAAAGGGTTCTCGCCCGCCCTGGCGAGAACGGTCGCGCCATGTCCTGGGTAGAAGGGTCTCGGCACAGCTCTCGCCGAGTGGGCCCAGGGCCTTAGGAAGAATGTCCTAATTGCCCTCAGGAGAAATTACTTCAGTACCCTCAGAAAAACAGCGGGTTTTGGCTATTGGCAGACCAACTATGGGCTTTTCAGTAAATTCAGGACAGCAAAATGCTATAAATAGACCCATAAGGGCTCCTTAGAAAGCAAGCGATCATTGTCCCCCAAAATTTCAGTGCTTTCTGAGGAGCTCCCAGCCCAGCTTTGGCTTTGGAGGGGAAGCTCTCAGAGATCTTCCGGGTGTGAGGTGGGACCTCCCTGCTGAGGCTTTTGGGTCAGTCTTAGGTCCTTAGAATCCAGTCAAGGGGTGAGACTTGAGAGAAGTAGGTTTTGGCTGCCCCCCTTTTTTCTTCGAACTACAGTTAGGGTCATATTTGGCTTCAACACTAGGCCCTTCACTCGAGGCCCATAACAGCCCCACATTATGCAGAGTTTTGTAAAGATGTTTACATTTGTTTTTTTATATATTTCACTTGTGAGTTGTGATAAATATATCAAGTTAAATTTAACTTGTGAGTTCTGATAATTGATATAAATTTGTTTTCCTAAGTATTCCCCTTTCATCATTTGTGTTTCCTTTGGGATAGCAAATTTACGGTGGAGGAATGCAGAAAGGAAACAGTGTGTGTGGCATATTTCTTATTCAAGGTAGGAAAGCATATAATATCGAATGAAAGGTTGTAACTGTTAGAGATATTAATATTTTAGTATCTTAATGTTTAGTCCCACACCGCCTATCGGTGTTATGAGTCCTGTTGTAGTTCTTATAAAGCCCCTTTGTGGATGCATATATTGCACATTCTATTTCATTTCTTCTTTCTACATGGTATCAGAGCGAACGTTCTGAAGACCTAAAAATAAATTTTTTTCCCCCTTCCCTCCCCCGGACCCGACCCGTGCTTCCGCTCCCGCACGATGCTAGGGCTCACGGGAAATCCTGTCCTCCTCGCTCCCGTCGACGGAATCGTCGCTTGATTCCGCGATGGGAGCGGGACCTTCTCCCGTCGTGTCGACGACTACTTTCGCTGCTGCTGCTGCCCCCTGCGGCCTTCGTGAACGACTTCGACGAGCGGCTTGGATGCTTCTTCCGACATCGTCGACGTCGACGGCTTCTTCCATCGACATCGATGGCTCCGGCGACTTCTCCGGCTACTTCTTCTCCTCCTCTGGCCCGTCTTCTTCTCCTCCGACATTGCTCCCGCTTCTTCTTCTTCTCCGGCTACTCGGCGTGGCTCTGCTGCTGCCGGATGCTTCTCCCGTCGACAGTCGAAGGTGTTGCTGCCGCCGCAGTGCTCATCTTCTCCGGCGTTCTTCTTCTCCGGCCTGCTACAGCCGCTTCTACTGCTCCGGCTTCTGTCTGCACCCGCTGCAGCTCTCTTCTTCTCCGGCATGGCTGCTACTCAGCGCAGCTTCGTCTCCGGCCCCGTTTAGGGTTTAATGTTACTGTTTTTTTTTCTCTTTCAGTTTTCTTGTTGTTGTGGTGTGTTAGTGTGGTCTCTTTACGATTTTCGCCTTCGGCACGTGATCTATGTGAGGGGGAGTGTACGTCACGGCCTCTAGGCGTAGTTTATACCTTCATGCACGTATTCCACGTGAGGGGGAGTGTTTGTGATATCAGCGACTCGGATGCTTCTTTCCCGACTCCTGCCTTAGTCACACATGCCCCCTAGGTATATCCTATGTCTTCTTGCAGTATTCCACGTGAGGGGGAGTGTTTGTGATCATGGCGACTCGGATGCTTCTTTCCCGACTCCTGCCTTAGTCACACATGGCCCCTAGGTTGATTTCATATGTTGTTTGTGTCTCCTCGTCGTTTTCTCTGGATTTGGTAGGGTTGGTTTGGTCTTGCGTGGTTGACCTTGTTTCCGCTCCGAGTGTATCCAGCGTTGTCATGGTCGGTTTGCGGACCAACGTCGTGTGGCTCTTGCCCGGTTGAAGTATCCCCGGTGACACGCGGTTGGGCCTCGGTAGCTGTTGTTTTGTCACACGTTGTCAACTTTCTTATACCTTCCGTTTTATGTTGTGTTCAAGCTGTAGGGTCCCCCTTCAGCTTGAGGGGGAGTGTTAGAGATATTAATATTTTAGTATCTTAATGTTTAGTCTCACACTGCCTATCGGTGTTATGAGTCCTGTTGTAGTTCTTATATAAAGCCCCTTTGTGGATGAATATATTGCACCTTCTATTTCATTTCTTCTTTCTACAGTAACCAAGGACTTCAATCTATGGAAACATAAAGAACATTTTTGTCTTTTGGATTTCTTAATGGATTGTAATAATCAGAACAATATAAAACAATTAAACAAAATTGCACTGAGGAGACAGCAAACTGGCTAGCAATGCCCCTTCACAAATACTGGAATAGTCCCTTCAAGTTGCATTAGAAGATTACCAACCTTACATATCCAGATCCAAATACAGTTTGGCTCAGCAAATTACCGCGGATAGAGTGGATAGATTGGAGAAGGAGAGAACCTCAAAGAAAGTAAAGAGCGGAAGATGGGAAATCGCCTCAATGAGCAAAGGGGCGAGTGATGCCCCTTCGCAAATTGCTCAATGACCTATGCCTGCTGCTGTGCAATATTCAGTGCCACACTCCAGTTCCTTCAATCACTCCGCTTCGATCGAGTTAGGGTTTGGTCAAGATATGTTTGATGTTGTTCCGTCATCGATGAGGGCAAGTGAGCTCGACGTCGAAAGAGTAGCACGAGCTCTTTGCGGACATGGCTTTCTTTTAAGCCGAACATGGTGAGTGTACCAGCGGTCCAAATTATCCCCAAAACGCCTTCTCTAGTAAAGCAATTTCCCCACCATATTGAATTCAAAAGCATCCAGTATAGTAGTGGCGATGGGATGCAGTTTTTTCCCACCGCCATCATCGTACCAAACAGGGCCCTAGTTTGATGGGCAAAAAAAATTAAAATCTGGAATTCTGATCAAACTATATAGAACAATGATATGATCATCTACTTCAAAGAACATATTAAACTTCTCATTTCCCTAAAAAGTGAAAAAAAAAAAACAAGTGATTCAAAAACAAAATAATGGGAAGGAAAATTAGTAAAGAACTCAATGGAATAAAAAACCAAACTAATGGCTCATAGTCAAAGTATAAGTATAAGAAAAGTAGCATTTTCTATTATTTATAGGATAGATACAATTACAAGTTTTAGTTTCAAGAACCATAAACAACATACCAACTCTCTCGATTTTTTCTTTTGCCTCTTTCTCATACTTCTGAATACTTCGATCATCAACCTGACCGCTGAGGAGAAGTATCTGCCCTCCGGTGGTGGACTTACCAGCATCTGCATTATTAAACTTTTTTTAGGAAAAAGAATGATACAAAAAATATCTACCATCTTGTTAATGCATATTCTAACATTTATTGTTGCATGCTTAGGGACTATGAAGCATGAATACTTCCCCGGAGGCAGTGTACCCATACCGGATACGTATCCGGTATGGGTACATATCCGATATTCGACGGATACACCTATGTGGACTCACTTGAACTTAGCACATCATTCTGCATATTCTGAAAGGAGTCTGTTTTTCTAGAGTAAACAAAAGTTGGCTCTATGTTAGGAAGCGTTAGTACGTCCAATTAAGTGTGTATCTATACCGAGTATGTTTCTGGTACTGGTACATTTCTATTACAAGTACGTGTATTGAACTTGTTGATACGACGCAAGTTATTAACAAAACAGATAACTTGTCTCTAGATTAATCGGAGATTGAAGATGTTGATCTCCAACAATGAAAAATGTAGAGAAGGAAAAAGCCAACCTTGTATATATGTTCACTTGTATCAAATACAAAGAATAAGTACAAATATATAGATGAGAGAAAGAGAGAAGAAGGTCCTATACATGATGTGGGACTAAAGAGGGGAGAGAAAAACAATAAATGTTACAAAATGGGCATAGATTAAATGAGTTTTTCTAACACTCCCCCGCAAGCTGGAGCGTATAGGTCATATGCACCCAGCTTGGACAAACACTGGTAGAACAGGGTACTTGATAAGGCCTTTGTGAGAATGTCAGCAACTTGATCAGTGCCCGGAACATGCTTTAATTCAAGTTTCTTCAATTGAACTTTCTCTCGAATAAAGTGACAGTCGACTTCGATATGTTTTGTGCGCTCGTGAAACACCGGATTCTTTGCTATGTGTATGGCGGCTTGACAATCACAGAATAGAACAGCAGACGAGGGGAGTTTTACCCCCAGGTCAGTAAGGAGACTTTCATGTGAGTTCTGAGACAACAGAGGCCATCGATCGGTATTCAGCTTCCGTAGAGGAACGAGCGACCACGACTTGTTTCTTACTTTTCCATGTAATGAGATGACCACCAAATAAGTACAGAACCCACTTGTTGACCTCCGATCGTCCAGGGAACCGGCATAATCGGCATCAGAATAAGCGACCAATGCGGGAGCCGAGTCGGAGGTTTTGTAAACCAGCCCTTGACCCGGAGCTCCCTTAAGGTATCGGAGAATCCGTTCAACCGCCTGGAGATGAGAAACCCGGGGGGTTCATGCACTGACAACCCTAACGGCAAACGATATATCCAGCATCGTGAGACCGTTAGATAGATCAACTTTCTCACAAGGCGTCGATAGTATTCCGGGTTCTGAAGAAGCAAATCGTCATCGGAAGCATGAGCACACAGTTTGTGATTTGCCTCCATCGGGGTACAAGCTGACTTGCAACCAGACTGACCAGCGTCTTTGAGAAGATCGAGACAGTACTTCCGTTGGGAGAGGACCAGCCCGTCCGGCCGTCGTGCGATCTCAAGACCAAAGAAGTAGCGAAGATGTCTCAGGTCTTTAGTCTGAAACACAGTGCTCAGATGTTGTTTGACCTCTTGAATCCCCTTTGAGTCATCCCCAGTGAGTAGTATGTCATCAACATAAACCAACAGAAGGGCAGTTCCAGTGGCCCGGTGTCGGGTGAATAGGGAGAAATCTGCAGAACTCCGAGTGAACCCCATGTCCTGAACTATCTTGCTGAACTTGTCAAACCACGTCCGAGGGGACTATTTGAGACCATAGATGGATTTCTTGAGAAGACACACCCGAGACTCCCTCGTGGTCTCAAACCCGGGCAGTTGGCGCATGTAGACGGTTTCCTGAAGGTCGTCATTCAAAAAAGCGTTCTTGATATCGAGCTGATGAAGGGCCAGTGTCGGTGCACCGCCACGGAGAGAAGAACACGGACGGTGTTGAGCTTAGCCACCGGAGAGAAGGTTTCTTCATAGTCGAGGACCTCCTGTTGCGTGAAGCCACGGGCCACAAGGCGGGCCTTCAGGCGGGCAATAGTGTCATCTGGAGCATGCTTGATGACGAAAACCCATTTACACCCAACAGGGTGCTGACCTGGAGGTAAGGGAACCAGGACCCATGTCTGGTTGGCCCAAAGGACCGTCATTTCTTCGTCCATGTCAGCCCGCCAGCCTGGATGTTGAAGTGCCTCCTGCAAAGAGTTAGGGACAAAAACAGAGGATAATGAGGTGGCAAAGTGAAGAAGAGGTGGAGAAAGACGATGGAGAGAGACGTAATTCGCCATCGGATGAGCAGTGGATGCGGTAGCCGGAGCAGCAGGTAGCGGAGCACCAGAGGTCGAAGCAGACTGCAGAAGGGCAACGGGATGAGGAGAGCGACGAGAATAGACCCGGATAACCGGTGGTGGTGGACGGACCGGAGGGAGGGCAGGAGGAGTCGATGAGCAGGAGCGGGGAGCAGGGACGACAGGACGAACGACGGGGTCTGGATCAGGAGCGATATCCAGATCAGAGAAAGAAGGGAAGATCCTCACGGAAAGTGACATCCGCAGAGAGAATAACCTTGCGGGTAGCAGGCGAATAGCACACATAACCATTTTGAGTGCGCGAGTAGCCCACAAAGATATGTTTGGCGGCACGGGGATCCACTTGTCGGTGGGGGACCAAGTTGGTGAACGTAGCAGGTACACCCAAAAATCCGGGGAGGAACGGGAAAAGGTGGAGTGAGGGAAAGAGGAGGCTGAAGGGAGTAGCATACTGGAGGACGGAAGAAGGGAGACGGTTGATGAGAAAATAAGCCGTGGAGAGCGCGCGTAGTTCCAGTACGGTTTGGGAACCCGCATTTGAAGCATAAGGGAACGTGCGACATCAAGAAGGTGACGATTCTTGCGCTCGGCGACACCATTCTGTTGTGGAGTATACAGACACGAGGTATGGTGAAGAATACCGAACTCAGAGCAGAGAGTCGCGAAGGTATGACTGGTGTACTCACGCGCATTGTCAGTACGAATGATACGAATTGGTGCAGAGAATTGAGTGCGAGTCTCAAGTATGAAGGCCCGGAAGACGCGGGTAAGCTCAGAGCGATCCCGGAGGAGATACAACCACGTCATGCGAGAGTAATCATCAATAAAAGTAAGAAAATACCGGTAGTCAGAAATACTAGTGATTTTGTACGGACCCCATATATACGAGTGTACCAAAATAAAAAGGAGCGGAGCTCCGAGTACAATGAGAAGGAAAAGATGAACGAGACTGTTTGCCCAAAATACATGTGTCACACTGAAATGCAGGAAGAGAAACATCTGGAAGAGCCTTCCGGAGGACGGGAAGAGGAGCATGACCCAGACGGCGATGCCAACCCGAAGAGGAGATAGAGGCGAGGATAGTAGGAGAGTCGTCAAGAAGGTAGAGCTCATTCTGCAGCCTCCCCCTACCAATGATAGTCCGCGTCTGGTGATCCTGTATGAGAAAAGAAGAGAAAGTAAATGTCACAGAGTAATTAGAATCAGTAGTAAGGCGACCAACAGAAAGTAAATTAAAAGCAGAGCCCGGAACGTGAAGAGTCGAGCGCAGAAGGAGAGAAGAGGTGAGGGGAATATCAGCACATCCAGAGACAGGAACAGATGCCCCATTGGCCACAGTAATGTACTTCGGGTGAGGTGAAGACAAGTTACTGAGGCGGCCAAACAGAGGTGATGTGATGAGTGGCACCAGAATCGAGGATCCATCGCGGGCCAGATGAGAGGCAGGTGATACCTTCATTGGAGATGGAGGCAGCGGAGACAACCGAGGCAGGCGGGCGGCTAAGCAGGCCATGAAGATGCTGGAGCTGAAGACGAACCTCGTAGAGGTCAGTACGAGTGGAAGAGGAGTCGGTGGCAGCAACAGAGGCCTGCGGACGAGGAGGACGACCATGTTTGCGATAGCACGTGGCTTCTAGATGCCCATCTTTGCAGCAGAACGAGCACTTAGGCCGAGGTCGGCCACCCCGACCCCGGCCGCGAGAATCAGAGCGGCCTCCACGAGCAGAAGATGGAAGAGGCAATAAGGGAGCAGGGGCCTACTGAACAAGAGCCGGAGAAGGGGGCCCGGGCACATCCGGAGGCGGGGAGACTTTGAGAAGCATCGAGCACACATCGGAGAAAGATGGGGTAACAGTAGAGGAGAGGATGTGAGCTCGTACACTGTGAAGATGATGCGGGACCCGGGCCATCATCATGGCTATACCCACAGCTTCCTTTTGGGCACGTTGGGCAGCAAGATCCAGAGTAGGAGGCTGATGGTGGATCCAAGCCTCGACCAGAGACCGAGCCTGAGCAACAAAGGACGTCAGATCGGTCGCGCCACTGCTATCAAGGGCCTGGAGAGCAGTGATAATGTCATACAGATGGTGGAGACTATCCTTGCCAGAGTAAAGGGTGTGGAGCTCGTCCCACATGCCTTTGGCCGTCTCATGGTACATGGTCAGGCTATAAGATTTGCCATCAAGAGAATTAAGAAGCCAAGTCTGCACCCGAGCATCATTGCGTAACCAATCATCAGTAGGAGTACCGATAACGGCCTGAGTCAAGTGATGAAGGAACCTCTTGGATTGCAGGACACGGCGAACAGAGTGTGCTCATTCCACAAAATTTTTCTTGCCGGTCAGAGAGATTGTGGTAATACGAAGCTCATCGCGGACTTCCGGGAGAGAGACCGGGCGGTCAGCAGGAGGAACCGCCGTGCCAACTGAATCAGCAGAGGAGGTCATGGAGAAGAGAGGCGGCTAGGAGAACAGACCGGGCAACAAAGAAGGCCGCGCGACCAGCGCAGAGACCGCCCAGTAACGATGGGAAGACACCAACTGCGAGAGGAGTCCGCGACCAAAGGCGGAGGCTGGTAGAGAGAGCAGGCCGCAGCGGACAGAGAGAAGCCGCGAGAAAAGGAAAGAGGAGAAGACCGCGACCAAAATGCGGAAGGCAAGAGGCCGCACGGTCTGGCTGAGTACAGCAGCGGTCCGAGAATCAGGAGGCCGGCGGCGAGCAGAGTGAAGAGACCGCGAGTAGGGAAGACTCAAGCGGAAAGAGATAAGAGACCGCAACGACCAGGACCAACCCGCAGCAGAGGCAGGCCGCAGAAGAGGCAGGCTGCAGAAGAGACAGGCCGATGCGAGCTGGAGCAGGCCGCAAGAGAGGAAGTCCGCAGCGAGGAGGATCAGGCCGCAGCGAGCTAGGGCAGGCCGCAGCGAGCTAGGGCAGGCCGCAGCGAGCTGAAGCAGGCCGGGAGAGAGGTAAGCCGCAGCGAGGTACAGCAGGCCACAGCGAACCGGAGCATGTCGCGAGAGAGGCAGATAGAGCAGCAGGCCGCAACGAGCTGTTCCAGGTCGTAAGAGAGACAGGCCAGAGAAAGAGAACAGGCCGCAAGAGACAGCGGTCTGGAGGAGAGAGAGGGAAGGTGGACCTGACGAGAGAGAGAGAGAGAAGGGGAAGGCTATAAAATGCCTGAGGGGAGAGGTGGAACCACGGAGAAGAATAGGAAGCAGAAGAAGAGGAGCGGAGCGGACAGGAAGGCAGGCCGCAAGAAGCCGAGCGGGTAGCGGACAAAAGACAGACCGCGCGGGTAAGAAAGGTGAAGCCGCTCAAGGAGAATCGGTGGCTCTGATACCATGTAGAGAAGGAAAAAACCAACCTTGTATATATGTTCACTTGTATCAAATACAAAGAATGAGTACAAATATATAGATGAGAGAAAGAGAGAAAAAGGTCCTACACATGATGTGGGCCTAAAGAGGGGAGAGAAAAACAATAAATGTTACAAAATGGGCCTAGATTAAATGGGTTTTTCTAACAAAAAAGAAGAAAAAAGACTTATGAGTAGACTTAAGTTAAATTTTGTAGAAGAATGTTGAAACCTTGTATATACTTCTTCTATACATAATTACAAATATGAATACATATATATAGGGAGAGAAAAGAGAGGAGTCACTTTCTCAAGATGTGAGACTATTACATAAAAAGGAAGAAGACCTATAATGGGACACTAAATGGGCATTTACATTATCTTTTTCTAACACTCTCCCGCAAGCTGGAGCGTACAAGTCGTAGGCGTCCAGCATGGACAATAACTGATAAAATAGAGTACTCGGTAGTGTCTTAGTGAAAATATCAACAACTTGATCAGTAGCTGAAACATGTTTCAACTCCAGCTTCTTCACTTGAACCTTTTCCCGAATGAAGTGACAGTCAACTTTAATGTATTTCGTTCTTTCATGGAATACATGATTCTTAGCTGTGTATAGCAGCTAGAATAAGGCAGCTGGTGAGGAAAGTGTTACTATCATATCTCGTAGAAGGCTCTCAAGCCATGTGAGCTCAGATACAACAGATGTCATCGAACGGTCCTTAGCTTTGACCGAAGATTGAGCAACCACGGACAGTTTATTACTGCGTCAGGTAACAATATGACCTCCAAAATATGTACAGAATCCGCTGGTGGGGAACCGATCATCCAGGGAACCAGCATAATCAGCATCCCAATATGGAACTAATGTAGGATTAGAAGAGGAAGAAATTTTGTATACCTGCCCTTAACCAGGGGCTGTTTTTAGGTATCTCAGAATTCGTTCGACAACTTGTATATGAGACATCTGAGGAGAATGCACAAACCGGCTGACAACCCCAACAGCAAAAGGATATGTCTGATCTTGTGACTGCTAGATAAATCAATTTTCCAACCAAACATCGATAGTATTCTGGATTTGGAAGGAGAAGATATTCGTCAGAAGCATGTGCGCAAAGCTTGTGATTGACGTCCATAGGAGTATTAATCGGCTTGCATCCAAAGTAGTCAACATCCTGATGAAGGTCAAGACAGTACTTCAGTTGGGATAGGACAAGGATATCAGGGCGTCTTGCGATCTCAAGGAAAGGAAGTATCAAAGGATCCCCGGATCTTTTGTTTGAAACACGGAACTAAGATGTTGTTTGACCGCTTGTATTCTTTTTGCATCATCTCTTGTGATTAGGATGTCATCATCATATACAAGAAGGAGAACCGTTCTTGTTATCTTATCTCAAGTGAATAGAGAAAAATCTGTTGAACTCCGAGTAAAGCCAACTTCCTGAATAGCCCTACTGAACTTATCGAACCATGCCCGAGGAAATTGTTTGAGACCATATATCGACTTCTTGAGGTGATAAACTCGGGACTCCCCCGAGGTCTCCAACCCGGGAGGTTGTTGCATGTAGACAGTCTCTTGAAGATCGTCATTTAAAAAAACAATTTAGATATCCAGTTGATGTAAAGGCCACTGGCGATGCACAGCCACGGAGAGAAGGGCACGAACCATATTGAGCATGGCCACGGTAAAGAACGTTTTCTCATAATCGAGGTCATGTTGTTGAGTAAAGCCACGAGCCACCAAGCGGGCTTTAAGATGGTCAATTGTCTCATCAGGAGCATGCTTAATGACAAAGACCCATTTACAGCCAACAGGAGTCTGTCCTGGAGGAAGAGAGACCAAATCTCACGTGTGATTAGCCAAGAGGGCTATCATTTTTCGTTCATGGCCGCCCGCCAACCCGGATGTTGGAGAGCCTCCTGCACAAAATTAGGTGAAGAAATAGAGGATAATGTAGTGGCAAAGTTATGAAGCATCGGGGACAGACGATGTAAGGATACGTAATTTGCCATGGGATGGGCTGTGGAGGCAAGGGTTGGATCATCGAATCGCAGAGTGCCAGAGGTTGAAGCCGACTGCAGTGGGGCGGCGGAACGAGGAGGTCGACGAGAGTAGACACGAAGAAGAGGTTTGTGGAGAACATGAGCGTCGACGGGAAGTGGTGGTGGTGGAGGGGGCGTAACAGGGATGACAGAGCATGGTAATGATGGTGGTGGAAGAGGTGGTGATGAAGTGGAGAAAAACGGTTAATCTTCCAGAAAGGTAACATCTGTCAAAACAGTTACCTTACGGGTAGTGGGAGAGTAGCAAACATATTCTTTTTGAGTACGAGACTAACCAACGAACATATATTTGACTGCTCGAGGACTGAGTTTGTCAGTGGAGAGACCAAGAAAATGAACATAGCAAGAAAGCCAAATATACGAGGGTGAGAGGGAATGGTGGTATAGAAGGAAAGAGGAGACTGAATGGAGTGGCGTTATTGAGGACGGAGGAGGGGAGACGGTTACTGAGATAGCATGTCATCGAAACCGCAAAATGTCAATACGCCTTGAGAACATGCATTTGAATCATGAGGCGGCGAGCAACATCAAGGAGATGTCTATTTTTTGCATTCAGCCACACTGTTTTGTTGAGAAGTATAAACACATGATGTTTGATGAATAATCTCAAATTCAGAGCAGAGATTATCAAACTCATGACTAGTTATTTGCGAGTATTATCCGTCTGGAGTGTTTTGAATTTATCTGCAAACTGTATGCGAGTTTCAAGCACGAAAGTATGGAACACACAAGGAAGCTCAAAGCGATCACGAAGTAAGTATAACCAGGTCATTCGAGAATAATCACCAATAAAAGTGATAAAATAACGATAAACAGACACACTTGTTATTTTATACAGGCCCCAAACATCAGAATGAACTAACATAAAAGAAGAAGAACTTCATGTACAATGAGAAGGAAAAGAGGAACGATGTTATTTCCCCAAAAATACAAGAATCACGTGTAAAAGGTGGAAGCGGAACATCAGAAAGAGCCTTCTGGAGAACTGGAAGAAGAGCATGCCCAAGACGCCTATGTCAGTCAACTAAGATCCTATGATCGTAAGATCATAGGATCTTACGATCCTACGATCCAGATTTTGTAAATCGATCCTGATTTTGTAAAGCGATCCTCGATCCGATCCTACTATCAGAAATGATCCTACCTCGAAACAATCTCATCTAAGATCTCGATCCTAACAGTCTTGCAATCAATAGAGGAGACGAAGGAGAGAATGGTAGGGAAGCATCAAGAAGGTAGAACCTGTTTTACAGTTGTCCTTTACCAATGATACTCAGCGTCCGGCGATCCTGCATCAAAAAAGAAGAAGAGGTGAATGTGATAGAGCAATCCAAATCAACAGTGAGACGACTAATAGAAAGTAAATTAAAGGGCGAGCCCGGGACATGAAGAGCCGAGCGAAGAGAAATAGAGGGATTGAGGGGTATATCAGCAGAGCCAGAGACAGGAGCGGTGTTGCCATTGGCTACAGTGAAAAACTTTGGATTCGGAGAATCCAAGTATCGAGGTGACTTCAGGGAGGTGATATGGTGAGTAGCACCTGAATCCACTATCCAGCTCGGACTAGTGGAGAGACAAGCGATACCTTCATGAGAGACGGAGGCAACAGAGGCAGGCGAGTTGTGGAGCAACCCTTGAAGTTGTTAAAGCTGGAGGGGGACTTCATCAAGATCAGCACGAGTGGCAGAAGGGCTGTGGGTAGCAGTAGTAGTTGGACGAGGAGGAAGACCATGTTTACGATAGCAGGTCGCTTCAAGGTGGTCATCCTTACCACAGAAGGAACACTTAGGCCGGGGCCGGCCACCGCGACCCCTCCCTCGGTAACATGTACGTCCTCCACGGGTAGGGGTAGGGAGAGGTAGTAATGGTGCAAGAGATTGCTGGAGAAGGGTCGATGAAGGAGCGTCGATAGTATCCGGAGGCGGTGAAACCTTTAAAAGCATGGAACACACATCAGATAAGGAGGGGATAGTAGAGGATGAGAGAATCTGAGCCTGAATACTGTGAAGATGAGGCAGAACACGAGTCATCATCATGACAATACCAACTGCTTCCTTTTGAGCACGTTGGGCAGCGAGATCCGTAGTCGAGGGTTGATGCTGAATCCAGGCTTCTACCCGCGTCTTGGACCGAGCAACAAAGGAGGTTAAGTCAGCAGCACTGTCGGAGTCAAAGGACTGAAGATTAGTGATGATGTCGTACAGGTGCTGGAGAATATCCTTGTCGGAGTAAATAGAATGTAGCTCAACCCACATCGCCTCGGCTGTCTCGTGATACATGGTCATGCGGAAAGGTTCGTCATCAAGAGAGTTGAGGAGCCACGTCTGAACACGACCATCGTTGCGAAAAAAGTCATCAGTGTGTGCAGAAAGAACCGCTTGAGTTAAATGATGTAGAAGCCCCTTTTACTGAAGAACACAGCGAACGGAATGCACCCACTCAACAAAGTTCTGCTTCCCAGTAAGAGAAATGGTGGTGATTCTCAATTCGTCGCGGAGTTCGGGAACAGGGACAACGGCCCCAGTTGGAAGAGAGGAGACGGTAGAAGAATCCATGCCAAGATGGGTAGGCGGACACAGCAAGAAAATTGCGGACAGAGAGCATCGGTTAAGGAGAGAGACAATCTGCAAAGCAGAAGAAGCCGGCAAGAGAGCAAACGGGAGACTACAGGCGAACACAGAGTTGAGACCGCGCGGTAAGGGCAGAGGCCGACAGCAACAAGAGCAAGCTGCAGACTAGAGAAGAGGCTTGCAACAAGAGCAAGTTGCGGCTAGAGGAGAAGAAGATCGGCAGTCCGCGACAGACAGACTTGAGGATAGACCGCAAGAGACCACGAAGGCAAACTCGTGCGGGCAAGCGAAGCAGGCCGCAACTCGCAGGGGCAAGCAGACCGCGTTGAGAGAGCAGCGGCAAGAGAGACCGCGTTGAGAGAGCGGGGCTAGAGAGACCGCATTGAGAGAGCAGCAGGAAGAGAGACCGTGTTGAGAGAGCAAGGGCTAAAGAGACCAACCACGACGACAAGAGGTAAAACTTCACCAAGCAGTAAGAAGACCGCAGCAGATAAAAGAAATCGCAGATGGGCGAGCAGACCGTGGCTGAATGGAGCAGCTCGATGCGGGTAAAGAGCAAACAGCGCGACCAAATCGCGCAGTAGGAGGGAGGACGTCACGCCGGGCAAACCGCGGTGGAAAAAACAGACCGCACCAGGACAGGATGGTAGGACCCAATAGCCAAATCTATAAAACGAGGAGAAGGCCCAAGAAAAAGAGGGAGGGCAACGTGTTGAGTATCCTGCGGACTAGAACTAGCAGTTCGCCTGAAGTCTGAGAATAAGAAGACCGCAAACACATCTATCCGCCAAACACAGGAGACTACAGGAGGTGGGTGGTTAGGAAAAGTCAGGCCGCGTAGACGGATCTTACCTGACTATGATACCATGTAGAAGAATGTTGAAACTTTGTATATACTTCTTCAATTCATAATTACAAGTATGAATACATATATAAGGAGAGAAAAGAGAGAGGGGTTCATTTCCCAAGATGTGGGGCTATTACACAAAGAGGAAGAAGGCTTATAATGGGCCACTAAATGGGCCTTTAAATTATCTTTTCTAACAAATTTTAACTATTTTGGTTAAACATATAAGATATTAAATTTTGTAATATTTACGAAAGCTTAATTTTCAAACTTCATGTTATGTTGCATTGATTTGTGTACTTGTACTTCAAGTTATGATTTATGTTTGATGTTTCGATGTTTTGAGAACTATTTATATCATACTTGGTACCCGTACCTGTACTGATGCTTCCTAGCTTAGGGCACCTGCATCTATTTAGCAGATAATTGCAATTTCCATCATGATGGGGATCACGACAAACATAGGGTCACACGAAGATCAGAGTCGTCCATTTTATGTGGATCGACAATCCAAGATTTTTAGTTATTTTCTGAATTTTTCTTAGTTTCATTTTCATGTATTTTGAGGGTCTTCATGATCATATAATCATGACCGTCAATGATGGCCCCATAATCTATAAATAGGGATAGAGAGTTCCTTTGGAGGGCAATGAAAGATTGAGTGAAAAAGAGAATCCTCCTTCGGTCCTTCCAATCACCCAGTGTCGAAGCCGGAAAACCACCTCTGGCGACCTCCCTCGAGACAACACCTCCAAAAATCCGTCCACCACTTCCTGTCAATTACATACACTTACAGTTTTTCATCGATCGCCGTAAAACACCAACCGCAACCACCATCAAGTCTCCACCAATAACACTAGAAATCCCCTCAATTTCTATTTGTTGTGATCGTTGGAAACCACCTCCGACCACCACCACTTTCGGCAATCTCCTCTGGCAACCACCAATGTTGTAAATATTAGATGTCGGCAATATATCGGATTGAGTTTTAAAATGTCGGATGTCGGAGACATATTGGGGATATTTTAAAATATCGGATTTCCAAACCTTCTAAATAAATTTTTTGTCTGTATGTATTACTATAATTATATGTTATAAAGGTAGAAAAAATATATAATAAATAGATTAAAAATGAGTCATTTACACGACAAAATAAAAACAAATAGCATGTAAGATAAAATATTATTAACTGTTGGAAAAGCCTATGTAAAGAGGCCCATGATGGAGCCCATTTATTTATTTTTCTTCTCTCATCTTTAGTCCCACATCTTGTATCGGGATCTCTTCTCTCTTTCTCCCTCCTATAAATGTGTATTCATACCTTGTATTTGATGATTGAGAAAGTATATAGAAGTTTTCGGTTTTCCTGCACATTAACAAATACAAAATGATATATTGTAAAATATATTTAATATTATATAATAATTATACAAAATTAGTTGTAAAAATAAAACGTTAAAAAATCGAAACAATAAGTCTAATCGATTTAAACATACATAATAATATATATGTGTGTGTGTGTGTGATTTAAAAATATGATGTTAATTGTTAATATGTCATAAAAAATTGTGGACGATATATTTAAAAGTCGGGCCGGCCGATATATCGGAAAAAATCGGATATGACGGCATATATTTTACAAAATCACATAATCCAATATTTTTTAAAAAACATATTGTTTGCTCTCAAAAATGACATGTTGGGAGGCATGTCCGAGAACAATTAAAACGATGGCCACCACTATCCTCACCTTCTAGTCTAGATCTAGAGAAGTCACCTTGTGGATGTCATAATTAGGGTCAACGGGACTATCCACAGGTTTGACTCCCAAATATCCAACGTCACTGAGAAGATCTAAAACGTATTTACGCTGGGAGATCATAATCTTCCCGACAGATCGAGTGATCTCAATTCCAAGGAAGTATCGAAGAAGGCCCAAATCCTTGATTTCAAAGGCATATGTCAATTCTCTTTTTACTGAAGTAATGTGATGGTCATCAGTTTCTGTAATAATGATATCATACACATAAACTATGAGGATAGTGGTACATTTCTCATTTCTGTAGACAAAAACTGAGTAATCAGAGGTACAATGAGTAAAATTTAGATTCAAGAGTTTGTCACTTATCTTGGCAAACCAGGACACGAGGTGACTGTTTGAGACCATACAAGGCTTTCTTAAAGCTACACTCATGTCCTTTAGGAACATCTAGTAGAATAGGGAAAAATATATTTGTTTGCCCTAAATCGGGTCAAGCATACATATATATAGGACATAAAGCACATAACATATCACGTGAAATAAGTAGCGGGAAAAATAAAACTTAAACTAAAACGTGCATAGCATGTATATTCACGAAGTTGTCATAGCTTAACCACTTAGTGAAGACATCGGCTAGTTGATCATACGAATTCACGAACGGAGTACAAATATTTCCCCTGTCTACATGATCTTTGATGAAATGTTTGTCAACTTCGACATGCTTTGTCCATCATGTTGAACCGGATTGTGAGTAATACTGATGGCAGCTTTGTTGTCGCAATAGAGAGTAACCGGTTTGTTCCCTTAAAGACTCATATCTTGGAGAATTGTCTTCAATCACAACACCTCACATACTCATTGCGCCATAGCCCTATATTTTGCTGTCACTTGAGCGAGCAACAACATTTTGTTTTTTGCTCTTTAACAATACAAGATTTCCCCTCACAAACGAGTAATATCAGTAGTAGACTTTCTATCGTCTTGACTACAAAACCAATCAACATATGTAAACACTTCAATTTCCAAAGGTTGGCTTGCAGAGAACAGATTCCCACGTCCTGGAGACTTCTTGAGTTACCTCAATACCCGATATGCGGTCTGTTGATGGCGAATTGTGGGAGAGTAAATGAATCTACTTAGGACACCCACGACATACGTAATATTAGGGCGCGTATGAGATAAGTATATGAGTCTGCCAACTAATCGTTGGTACCTTGAAACATCCACTTTCTCTCCACTAGTAGCAGCATCAATCTTGTGATTAGCCTCAATAGGTGTATCCACGGGAGCACACCCAAGCATCCTTGTTTTTACCACTTCAATTCCCAAGAAGTATTTCAACTTCCACAGATCTTTGACTTCAAATTATTTGTCCAATTGTTCTTTCAAGTGCATGATCTTCTATAGGTCATCTCTTGTAATGATGATGTCATCCACGTACACAATAAGTATCGATATTTGAGCTCCTCTCCTCTTCATCAAGAGAGTATGATCAGTCAGTCCTTGAGTATAGCCTGGTTGAAGCATGGCCTTATTAAACCGTCCAGACCAGGCTCTAGGGGACTGCTTCAGGTCATATAAGGATTTCTGCAGACGACTGACATTTCCATTGGACTCTTCTTTAGTAAAGCCAGGAGGGATAGTCATGTATAGTTCTTCTTCCAGATCATCATGCAAGAAAGCCTTTTGACATCAAGCTGTTGTAACTCAAACCCAAGACAAACAACACAAGAGAGGATCACCCGAATAGAATTCATCTTTGCAACAGGGGCAAATGTTTCTTGGTAATCAATTCCTTGGGTCTAGGTATACCTTGATTGACCAAAGGTGCTTTATGTCGCTCCACCACCCAATCTTGATTCTGCTTAACAGAGAAAATTCAGAGTGATCCAACTGTTCGCATCCCAGGGGGAAAACGTGCAAGCCGTCATGTTCCATTTTTTCAAGGTACATGTCTCCTCTTTCATGACCAATTTCTACTCAGGAATCCGAACAGTCTCCTGTCAGGTCTTACGAATCACAATAGAGGAAGGAGATGAGATAAAAGCTCTGTGAGCATGATAGAGGTGACGTTAAGAAATGTAGTTAGCAATTTGGTGTTTGGTGTCACCAGTATTACCTTTAAGATGGGTGAGGGGAAACATGGAGGCCATTATCTGAATTTTGAGCGGAGGCAGGCACCGACACCGGTGGAACATCCACGGTCTGTACTTGCTCAGTAGTCCGAGGTCTGCGAGAGTATGTATATAATATAGGAGGAATAGAGGTTGGAGGAACAAAAGCAGGACTAGGAGAACTAGAACTAGGAGGAGAGGGAATATGAGGAAAAGCAACAATTGGGAGAGGAGAGTCAATGGTCCCGTCACTGTTACTACTCGTCTCCTCCTGACGAGGGACAAAGTAAGACTCCTCACGAAATGTAACATCAACAACGCAGTAAAAACGACGAGTAGGAGGGTGATAACACCTATACCCTTTGGTGGTAGGAGAGTAGCCAACGAAAACACATCGGAGGGAGCGAGCATCCAGTTTTTCACGATGCAGGGTATGAACATGGACAAAGCAAACTGAGCCAAAAATGTGAGGAGCGATGTGAGATGTGTGAACAAAAGCAGGACGAGGAGAACTAGGACGAGGAGGAGGGGGAATATGAGGAGAAGCAACAATTGGGAGAGGGGAGTCAATGGTCCTGTCATTGTTACTACTTGTCTCAACCTGACGAGGGCCAAAGTAAGACTCCCCCTCACGAAAAGTAACATCAACAGTGCAGTAATAGCGACGAGTAGGAGGGTGATAACACCTATACCCTTTGCTGGTAGGAGAGTAGCCAACGAAAACACATCGGAGGGAGCAAGCATCCAGTTTGTCACGATGCGGGGTATGAACATGGACAAAGCAAACTGAGCCAGAGATGCGAGGAGCGATGTGAGATGTGTGAACAATGTGGTTCTTGGCTAAACGGGAAAGAGGCGTATTGTAGGAAATGGAGCGAGACGGTAGACGATTAATGAGATGAGAGGCAGTCAAAACCGCATTACCCCAGTAGGACTTGGGAAGATTCATTGCAATTAACAAACACCGAGCAACCTCCAGTAAGTGCATATTTTTCCCTTCGGCAACACCATTTTGAGTAGTAGCGTGGACACATGTGGTTTGGTGAACAACGTCATGTTTGGCAAGATAGGCATCAAACGCTACCCGATCATCATATTCCCCATCATTATCACTACGAAGCACACGAATTGTGTCGTTGAACTGAGTCACAACATTTTGATGAAAGGACTGAAAGCAAGTAAGCACGTCACTCTTATTTTTTAACAAATACAGCCAAGTAGCACGAAAATGACAATCAATAAATGTAACAAACCATTTATAGTCAAATAACACGGGGGAGGGACCTCAAACATCAGAATGTATAATATCAAAATGACAGGAACTAGGAAAAGAAACATGACTAATACTATAACGAATATGTTTTGAGAGTTCACATGTGTTAAAAGTAAACGATTTATGTCGGATGTCGTGTAAAGTCGGAGCACTGATAGTGGTAAGAGCACTGGGAGATAATGACTGGTTCAACAAGTACAGCCCGTCAACGTTCCTATCACTATCAAGCATCCGCTTCGTATCCAGATCCTGAAACACACAAACATCAAGAAAAAAGTTACAGAACAATTTAAATAAGCATTTAAGTGGCTTATGGAGAGAAGATTACAAGAAAACGAAGGAACATGCAAAACCGAAGAAAGAGATAGGTCGGGAGAAGAGGCAACGGTTCCTTTGCCAGTAATAGAAGAAAGAGAATCATTAGCAGCAATGACCTTATCACAACCAGAGAGATGAGTATATGAGATAAAACTTGAGGCAGAGTCAGTCATGTAATCTATCACACCCAAGTCAATGATCCACTCAGAGGGAGATGAAGACAACATGAGCACTGGAGATACCTGAAGTAGCAAATGCAGCAGTGAAATCAGTCGGTGTAGAGTCAGACTGGGAACGCAGCATACGGCAAAAGGCCTCTAACTCCATATCAGAAAGGCCTCCAGAGTTGTCCTCATAGACCTCAATGAAATGCGCAAAATACTGAGAGCACGCACCAGCCTGACGACCACCACCACGGTGACCACCTCTCCCACAAGCACCATAACCCTGGCCAGAGGGAACAAGATAAGGGTGTAGAGTGCAGACGAAAACAGACGTCCTTAGTATGTCCTTTCTTCCCAGTGGCGGCATAAAGGAGGAGATCGTCGAGCAATCTCAGCAAGAGCAGAGTGGTCGGTAGAGGAACCAAGAGAGCGACAACGATTCTCATCACTGAAGAGCATACTAAAGGCTTCCCGAAGGCGGGGAAGAGGCTCGCGGTGGAGAACATGCAGACGAACCACATCAAACTCCATATTGAGCCCCATAAGGAAGACGTGAACCCAAAAGCGGTCTTTATCCTTCTGTAGAGCTTGCGCATCGGCAGTGCAAGCAGCGGTAAAGGTGTTGAAGTAATTCAGTTCCTGATACAGGCGTTCGAACTCAGATTAGTAGGCAGAGACGGTCATGGTTCCCTGCTTTAGCTCCAAAACATGTTGAGTGAGCTCATAAATCTGCGTCGAATTGTCGGCCTGAGAATAGGTGTCACGGGCCCTTTTCCAAATTTTATAAGCAGAATCCAGAAGCATGTAGCTGTGATACACCTGAGGGGGCATAGAGTGAAGTAACCACGATTCATGCCTGGTGGAGAAGTCATAGATTTCTTCCTCCAATTCACCGTGAAGGAAGACATTTTTTACATCAAGTTGGTGCAAAGTACAAGACTTATGGGTCGTAATCAACAACAAGATTCTAACTGAATTCAATTTAGCAACAGGAGCAAGTATCTCTTGGAAGTCAACTCCATGGACCTGAGTGAAGCCTTTAGCAACCAATTTAGCTTTATATCCATCAAGAGTTCCATCTTGAAGGAATTTAGTAGTATATATCCATTTGCATCCAACTGAGTGACGTCCATGGAGGATAGGGACAATTTCCCAAGTTTCTTGACGTTGGAAAGAATCCATATCCCCCTCCATAGCCTTCATCCAGTGGGCTTTAAGGTAGCTTCTGAAAAATTGTTAGGAATAGAAATAGAAGAAACGAATGCAAGAGTGAGAGATAGAGTGATACCCAAAGAGTGATAGATATAGTGAGACCCAACATACTTATCAATAGGATATCTAGTACGACCGCTATGAATTTGAAGAGCAGATGTGGTCTCCTGAGTGATGCTGGTGCTTGGATCTGACAGAGTGGTGGTGGACGGTGGAGCATGAGTGTGATATTCTTGTCCAATATTTCGGTTTTGCCTTCTCCGGTGGACTTGAAGATCCTTCCTTCTTTTGTACACACGTAAGTCATTGGTGAGAGCATCCTTTCTGACTGGAATATCCACTCTGCCCAGAGTAAGCACATCAACCAGCATAGCAGGGGTGGCATTGTATCACTCTCATCTTTGAACTTCTCCTGAAACGTAACAGTTATGCCCTCATCAAAATAATAGGGAGTGTGTTTAAAAAAAGTAACATCTTTTGATATATACATTCTCCAAAGACTTGGAGAATAACACTTATACCCTTTTGGTTGGCTGCATATCCCACAAAGATAAACTTTATAGCTTGCGAGCCTAATTTATCCTTATGAGGCCCCACAATATAAACAAATGTAACACAACCAAATATCTTAGGAGGGAGATTGAATAGAGACATATTTGGGCAAAGGAGTTTTAGGGGGTACTTTTCCTCCGAAGTATCAGTGGTCACCCAATTAATTAGATAGATGGATGTAAGTACACCTTCATCACACAATCCGTTGGGGACATGCATCTCTTCCAACGGGCAACAAGTAGTCTCAATGATATGACGGTTCTTCCTTTTGGCTACCCCATGCTGCAGAGGAGTCCCAGGACAGGAAGTTTGGAAAATAATACCATGGTCTCCCAAGAACCTCTGAAGATCACTACACGTATATTCACCTTCATTATCACTCCTAAGAATTTTAATTTTAACTTCAAACTGAGTCTGCACATGATGATAAAATATCTTAAATATTTCGGAAATCTCATTTTTCCTTTTCATAAGATACACTCAAGTAAAACGTACGTAATCATCAATAAGAGAAACAAAGTATTGAAATTCATTCACAGAGCAAACAGCAGATGTCCATACATTAGAATATATCAAATCAAAACATTTCACACTTTGACTACAGCTAGGAGCATAGTTGGTTCTACAGTGCTTAGCAAATTCACAAGAATGACAATGAAAAATAGAATTTGCAACATCAAAAACTGCGGAAAGATAGTTTTTAAGGTCTTCAAGCTAGCATGCTCAAATCTCTTATGCCACAACATCAACTGATCAGGATTGGTAGACTTCTGTACACCAAAAGCATGATTGTTGTCCATGACATACACACCACCAGACTCATGTCTTCCACCAATCGTCTTACCACTCGCCAGATCCTGGAAAACACAATGAGAAAAGAAAAAAATGATAGAACAGTTAAGTTGTTTAGTTAAACTGCTCACAGGCAACAGATTTGTGGGGAAGGAGGGAACAATAACCACAGATTTGAGAGAAACAGAAGGAGACAGATAAATAACCCTTTACCAGTCACTGAAGCCGAGGATCCGTCAGCAAGTCTCACACTCCCAGATGTAGGAGAAATAGAAGAAACACCCATAGAAGAACCTGTCATATGTTGGATGCTCCAGAGTCAATGATCCAACGAGAGGATGGTCCTTTAGAGGACACAGAGGTAGTGTGAACATTAGCAATCGCACCCGCCAAGTCTGTAGCAGGAGGTCTTCCAACAGCACTGGCTTTCAGGGCCTTGAGTTCTCTAGTCAAACTCTCATTTTCCACCAGAAGATATCCAGTGTTCTCTAAACTGTCATACATAGCAGTTTGGGAACTCATATATTTTCTATCAGAACAATGAATCCAACCTAAAGGAACCAAGTGGGGATGAAGATCCCAACATTTCTCTTTCTCATGACCTTTCATCCCACAGCGAGGGCACTTCATTTTGCTCTTATCTTCTTATCTCAGATTTCTTGAATGTCACTTCTTATGTTCAGCAACGAGGGCAGATTTATCATGACCAATATGAACATTCGTACGAAAGGAGTTTATACGACTTTCCTCCCCTCGAATATAGTGGGTCACTGTCTCTAGATCAAGCACGGAATCTCTTCCCAACATCTGAACCCTCTGAAAGTCAAGTTCAGGAGGAAAACCAGAAAGCATTTCAAACACCCTCTGTTGTATAAGTTCAGTCTTCTAGCCTTTAACAGTCTAGATAGCAGAGTATTGATCAATTTTTGTCCACTTATTGAATAATTTTGTTAGATTAGCTCTCACATTTTTTCGCAGTTTGACAAAATAGAAAGTGACTCGCAATCTTAGGTTCCATAGAGTTGACGAGTCAATTAATCACAGTAAGGTTCTCTCCTTCTCATTCCTCATATAAAGGATCAGTCTTGTTTGGGGCCGGCTTAAATCCGGTGACAAACACAAGTCTTCGATAGCACCCAATGAATATCCGCATAAATTGAGACCATATGAGGTAATTTATCCCATTCAGTTTGATGTGTGTCACCCCTTGATTGAAGTCCATGTTAAAGCTACCTCCACTAGAGTATTTAGGGTGATCAACCACCCCTTCAGAAGCATTAACACTCTTCAATTTATCCTCCATACGAGCACACGGGAAGAGGGGCCCTCACACAGGTAACTTGAGGCAGCACCACAAGGTAAGGGCAATCTCCAACAACTGGGCAGCAAGAAACTAAACAGGCGCATCACTGTGCGACTGCGTTAGACTGGCCTGGATCAAGGACGCGATGACCTCGCAGTGTCCGTCAAAAAAGGAAGTCGCGGAAGGATCGATGCAGGTGATCGATTGAGGGAAACAGCAGAAGGGTGCACACACGAAACAGCGGAAGAAATCACGGAGTCGTCGATCGATCGATCGAATCGCACACGGGAGACGATCGGGCGCAGGGAACGGCGACGAGAGAACCAGCGTAGATGTCGAGCCTTCGGGTCGACAACGATGGAGGGTTAACCTCCTTTGATACCATGTAACGAGAGAGAAGCGGCGTACCTTTAGGTTTTCCTTCTCCCTTCTGATCCCATATGGGCCAAAGCTATTTAAGCCCCATCAGCCACTCTTTGAGATACCATCACCACCCGGGAGTCTAAATTAGCTTGCTTCTTAACAAGAAACATGACAATCTAGAGTAAATATCAAGGTGTTCCAAAAGGGAGGGAATGATGGACCAACAATAACTTGGGAATTAGACTATGAATCACCTAATTAGACGATGGTGAAATAATCGTGGGAAGATGATGAGACATTCAACAAGACGTGCTAAAACACTCAAGTCATTGAAAACATTAATTAATCTATAAATAAGATTTGAATAACCATGGCTTCGATGTGGTATAGTCACAGCTTTTTTTTAACACTCGAACTAATGATCTCTGCTCACTACACTATTTAGGATGACAAATTTTTTTTGGAGATCTTGCTAGCATAATATTACTTACAATTATATAAAAAACAAAACAAGTTGGGCATTTATAAGAGAAAGGTTAAAGATTTTTTTATGTAAATAGGTAATTTCACAAGATTATCTCAAAATCCATAAGAAGGGATCTTAGAAATGAAACTATAGTTGTGAGGTAATAATATAATTCTAATTTCCTAAAATTAATGGATTTTATAAAATACATACAGGCACATGTATACTATTAGCTTCATCTTCATGAGTCATCATTCAACAGATCATGGAGCTACACCTCCTACGGTTAAGTGAGTGGTGTCCAGCTTGTTACCGATCCTTTTGAGGGTAACATCTCATGCTTAGAGGTAGGGCGGTGTTGTGCAAAAAGAGAAGTAACTTGTTGAGTAACTGATGTAGAGCAAGTATATCTTTGTCAAATATTTGGATGCCTCGGTAAATTTAATATGTGCAATAAGAGAAGTAATGTGTTGCTTGCTCAGAGCAACAAATTATTTGCTCATGTTATTTCATAGTTAACACATAATAAAATGTACACACTATTTTCTATGCCAGACAGTCCATGAATACAAACAATTATTATTATCCTTGAAAACTGTTTAGGAGTTAAAAAAGTTAGAAAGATGCCCGAGTTAGACTATCTCATTACAATAAAAGGACAATAAAAAGAAGATGATAAATGTGAGAAATAAACAACGAGCTGGTGCATGCACAAACAGAAAGATAAAGAAGTAAATTTAGGAATGTGTGCCTGCACATATTTAATGATGCAAAAATATACATATAGGTCTTGGTATGCAGCATGATCAAATTAACAATCAAATTATTTGTGTAAAATCTAATGCATAAAGAAGATTAACAAGCAATCACATACCAACATGCCCAATGAAAACAACATTTAGATGCCGCTTTTTCTCCTCTTCTTCTTCCACATGCTGTTTAATTTCTTCGTGGCCAGGTAGCTTCTCTTCTGATAAGAATTTGATGGAGTAAAACAAAATCAATGAGAATAGAGGAAAGCACGAAGAATCCAATAAAGAGATGCAGAAGCTCAAATTTAACATATTGGATCATTAAATAAGAATTGCAAGACAAATTATAACTTCCTAAATGCTTCTTTTATTAATCAAGGGAAATAAAGGAGTAACATTCTTATGAATATATGTATAACAAATTTCATGATTATCTGATGAGTTAAATTGCCAGTGACCTTTTTTGTCCAACTGCAACTCCTGAAGCTGTGATTCTATGTCTTCGTGAATATCTGAAAAAAAAGCACAAAATGTTACGTTACAGAAATTTAAAGTAAAATTAAGATATAAATGCACAAACAACTCAGACGCAAAAGATAACATCTGCAGAAAGCATCATTTAATATTTAGAATGCAGATAAAATTTGTGAGTAGAAAAAAAGGACAGCTAAAAAACCCAGTTGTTCAAACCCTGGTGAACAATTTCATGACAACATGCATAGCGCATTCTTCTATATTATCCATATAACTACTGATTGTTTTTCAATGTAAGCACATATTATCAAATATATTTCACTTCTCCTAGAAAAGGCTGAATATTTTTTTCCTAATGAGACTTAAAAGGTTGTGCACTGCACTTATCTCCAATCTATTTTCAGATATTTGTGGTGTGCTTCTGCAATCTTCTCACAAACCAGTCTCCTGTTGATGTTAATTACCAACAGATTTGACTAAATATCCAATCTGATATCCTTGCTTTGCTTTTTCCAAACATGGGAGTCAAACCTCAAGCTGCCTTCATTTTGAAATTATTTTGATGGGGATCGTTTGCACATCATTTTAGCGAGTTATAGACTCAATGTCTTTTGTATCATCGGATCGACGATCCGACTGACATTGCGATCGCCGTGAGTTTTTATGTTTTTATGTTTTTTTTTATATTTTTTGGCTTCTATTTTGAAAGTTCAGTTAAAAGATTTGATTGGTAGATTTGGGCAAGACTGCATGCATCAAGACTATGTTGGGCTGCACGTATCATGACTGAGTTGGAATTATGCTGGAATATTTGCAGTTGAATCACAATGAAAAACATGCCTACAGTTTTTGGTGGAGAAGTCACGGTCAATCATTCAAAAATAGAAATCCGAGGAAGGTACATTCATACCAATGGA
Organism: Platanthera guangdongensis; assembly: GCA_039583875.1. NCBI lineage: Eukaryota > Viridiplantae > Streptophyta > Magnoliopsida > Asparagales > Orchidaceae > Platanthera > Platanthera guangdongensis. The sequence continues at coordinate 271,129,437 of CM077151.1, read as the reverse complement.
GGTTATTAGAGTCATGAGAGCTGACTTTCTAGTGGATGCAACCATGGAGGTTAAAAGCCATGATGATTGCACTAAATGTGCATGGTGTTGGCAGGTCCTCTTGTGATGGAGCCAAAAATGTCACCAACTTTCCGCGAGCTATTCCAGCATAGGGTGGTCGGCAGAGAAAGTGTGGTTCGCAAGCAATCAGTTACTAACCCTGTGGACTGAAAAGAAAGTGTCGTTGGCAGCGGCCAACAGATTTGACCCGCCGCGGCGAATGCCTTCCTTGTGACGAGCTTCTTAATTAATTGAAAAGGAGGGTTACAAGAGTGTTCGGGCAATGTAACAACCCGCATATAAAAAAAAGGAGAAAATAAAACCTAATTCTCTTTAAACCCGAGCCGACTTACCCCGCCTCTATTTCTCCCGCATCGCAACAACAAAGCTCGCTCGGCCTAGGGCTTCCGTGCGCAGCCGCCCCCGTTCCCGATCACTGCTTCCATCTCTATCGGCGCCTTCTCCGCCTCCCCAAGCCGACGACATCTCCTCTGGCTCCTCCCTCCATGGCTGATGCCGCCTGCTGCTCCTTCCTCTCCAGATTTCTGCCTCCTCCCGTGCTCATTTCTCTGGCCGACAACCCTGCAACTTCCTCATCTTCTTCAGGGCTGGCAGCTTCAAGCTTTCCCCTTCTTCTTCTCCTCCTTCGATTATCAGGGCAGCCACCTTCTTCCTCCTAGGGGCCGACAACTTCAGATCTCGCCTCCTCTTCCTCTGACAGCTGTTCCTTTCCTTTTTGGTCGAGATTTGCGGCGAGGAACGTCTAGGGTTTGCTTGGATCCGCCTCCTCCTTGGATTTTTGAGTCCGATCTCGGTCTTTTGGGGTAAGAACCTCCTCTTTTCCCTCGATTTGGACTTTATTGATTTTATTTGGTAGTTTCTACGCCCCAAATTGCTTGTTTGTTGTGTTTCATATTTTTGCCTTTAGCGTAATTGTCTAACTTGGATATGTTTGTGTTTTTCGGTGCAGCTCCTCGATTCAGTTGGTGGGATCATGTGCAGACCCTCTCCGATTTAGGGTTTCCCCTACCCAAGCGTCGTCAAGTCTTCATCTCCGCGTGGAATCTCTTCTCCCCTCACTCTTGAGGGAGGTAAATTTCTTAGCTCTCTCTCGATTTAGTTATGTATCGTATAATTGCTTGTGCTAGCATATTTGGATTCCTGTCATATCTATTTATCAAATATTGTCTGTGAATGTTCCTGAACAGGTCCAGTAGAGTTCTTGTTTTTGCTAGCGTCGCTTAGCCGCCGTCGTCAGTTTCAGCTTCTTTAAGGCAAGAAGAGACTCCTCTCTCTTATAATTACATGACTTCATTCGTGAATATGTGTTCTGCCAAATGAATCTAAAATTTGCTTGCCTATATGACAAATTAATAGTTTGAGGTTATAATATGTTTAGAATGTTGCAATGACTTGTGTTTGTGATCGTGAATGACCTTATTTGAAAGTCATTTAGATGATTAATCTTCTCATATGATATGTAATTCGAGGAATAGTAGATCATTGTGCATTAGCAACAAGTATCACGATAATAAATGTAAAGATCTTTGGTTAGCGATCAAATTGATGATTTGTGATTTTATATTAAATGTTCAACGCATGTTTACTTGGGAAATAATCATGTCTTGAAATGAGTCAATCTAAATGAATATTTGGTGTCCAGTAAAATAGCGCATTGTAATCGTATCACTCGTGAATATTTGTACCCGCAAAATATATTGTTCTGTATCTAGTATGTTCGTGTCATCGAACCTCGTATCATCGAATCTGGTGTCATCGAATTTGGTTTCTTAGATCGTTCTAAGACTTGAGCGAATGTTGCTCCATAGCTCAATTACTCTCTTGACGCGTTTATGAACTCTAATCTTGTACAACTGAATCGTTAAATTTGTATCAGATGTTGCTATGTTAGGAATCTATTAAACCATGAATTTTTAAAGTCATTAATGTCATAAACAATCATTGAAAGTTAGTGTTAAATTGATGTGATGCTTTGACTCGAGTTTCTGCTTGACTGGTAATGGAAACCAACAAATGGTTATAGCAAGGACAATTATTTTGATAAGACTTGCATTTAGACTTACATTAGAATCTCGTGCATCAAATAAAACACTTCCATTTTTCACTGATTACAGCTAATGACATTTCTTGATCTGTCTGTATGTTATACTCCAGAATAGTTTAATTAACTAACTTGTTTTGTTTAGCTATTTTATTTGCTTGTCCCGAATAGTTTCGCTTCATGAGGAACTGGTACAATTATACATTTTTGTTTCTATTATTGTTCTGTGCTTTACTTTGCTCACTCTGTTTATTTCAATGTTCTGAGGCTTTTCCTTTGTGTTTTGGAATTGTCTTAGTTTTCGTGTCAGCGCCACCAGGTTCCTGAGCCCGATCTGCATCAAGCTTCTGCTTTTCGATGATTGATCTTCTAACCGTGTCAGGTTTGAAGTTTTTGATTCATTTCTTTTACGGTCAGATGTTTTTTATGTGATAATTATGAACAGTAATACATAGACAACTGCTAGGCTATTATATTATATGTACTAAAATTTAGTGTTATTTGCATGTCCATTTATCCGAGCATGTCATGACATAAAAACCTGTATCTGAAGCTTATGTTCGGAATTTTTATTAAAAATACTTGTGCATTCAATTTTTCATTATCATGTTCTAAAAGCTTTTGCATATAAAAATCAATATGTTTCTACTTAACAGAAACTATTTTAAAACTATTTAAAGTATTCTCTGCATCCGCCTTAGCAGACACGGTTTTCCTTTCGCCCATGCCTGTGGCATCACGACTCGTCCCTAAGCGCACTCTATTTTTTGTCGAGACGGGTCGTGACAGGCAAACACTAAGAGAAAAAATAAAGTTTGACCAGACTTAATGTCCGCACCAGCGACTAGGCTAGTTCTGGGTTAAGTCTGCATGTCCCCTCCAAGCAAGGTCCCCCTTTTATACTTGAGGGTAGGTTGCGTGGACGGTTCATGAACCGACATGCTTTTAATGTCGTGTTAATCGTGACATTAAATGCGCAGCCACCCGAGGTACATGAAGAATCGGGCGGCGGGGATTAAGGTAGTGTTTGGCGTGGCTTATCGCAGCTTATTTGCTCCGGTGAGGTTGGACAAGAACGTCATTGTCATAGGATGTATGTTTGGTATCACAAATGTTACAAAAAAGAAACTAGTTTGAGACATAAGATTTTGGTATGACAATGACGTTTTTATCCAACCTCATCGGAGCAAATAAGTCGCGATAAGCCGCGCCAAACATGACCAAAAAGAAGAGACCGTACAAAACCACGCGGCGCAGCCTGAGCTGGATCGAAAAAAAGGAGTATGCGTAAGCTTTGTCGTAGTGTCTGCACGTACTACAGACCGGGGCTCCCGAACAGGACTTGATGAGTCTGATATTTATAGGATTTTTCGAAATCATTTGGGCTAGTTTTCACGCACATGCACTTCACTTTCAGGTCATTATTGTTTATATTTCACTTGTTCACGATTCTCATATAAAGTGCACATTTTGGCCCGTTAGGGTTTGCAATCGTGCATCTTATTGTTGGGGATAAGCACATGGTGCTCCTCATGCCTTTTTCTTGCTCATTTGTTATATTTCTGCTTGTGCTGGAGGTGTGCTCCATGTTGTGGTGTATGTTCCCTGAAGGCTTAAATTGTTGCATGTAGACATCGCAGGATTGTGCGATTTTCTTAACGCACGAGTGTTTCAGTCGTGCAATGACTACAGGTTCGTTTTGGTGAACAGCCGTCGTGCGTTTCTCTTAGCGCACGATTGGATTCAATCGTGCGCGAAGGAAACGCATGACCTCCCTGTAATGCCTGAAATCGAGTTCTGTCCAACCCCGTGTGATTTGTTCACGCACGAGCAGTTTGCTCATGCGAGTTCAAAAACGTACGAGTTGCCTGTCTTCCCAGGCTGGGCCCCCTGTGTTATTATTATCGCACGATCAAACGCACGATCATGTGTTTGGTTGTGCGTCTCTTAAATTCTGACTGTCTACTATTTAAGTCACAGGATGTCGCCCCTAATGAATAAAATCTTCTTCTTCCCTGATCTGCACACGCCCTAGTTCGTCATTTCCACCGCTCCATCGCCGCCCACCATTGGAAGGAGCTCCGGCCACGTTCTTCATGCAAATCTTAAGTCGGGGAATCTTCTTGGTCTCCTCCATCATCCGCAAGCTTCCAAGCTCCGCATCGAAGGATTTCTCGCTGCAATCGGAGAGTTCTTCGGTGGAGAACGTGACCGGAGACTATTGACGAGGAAGACGGGTAACGTGGAAGTAGGTGACAGCTCTTCTGGACCCCAGACGGCAGTCGAAGCCCGAGCTCGGACGAGGATTGATAGCCCTCGATTCCAACCGTGAAATTTTGACGAGTCTTCGTGCATCGGTTGTATTCTTCCCTCCTTTGATTGTTGTAGATTTCTTATTGATTTCTTGGTTGTTTGGATTATGATTGTGTAAAACATAGCTTTGTTTAAATGTTATCGTTCGTTTCTATGTGAATGTCTTTGGGTTTATACAAGTGAGGAGCGTCTCCGCCTCATCTCATCTATCCCGCCATCGTGAGTGTTGTCGCACTAGCAATTGCTAGTGGCGTGCGTCGCGAAGAGGTGCTTTCGACCCTCATTTAGCTGGTGTGAACCATTCCATCTGCTTGCCTACTCGTTCATCCGCCCTGCGAAGCAGTGCATAGCGGTCTGCGTAGTTTCCATCCCGCCGAGCGAAGCAGTGGATAGCGGCCTGCATAGGAGTAGTTGAATTAGGTTGTTTTATTTTATTTACGCAAACTAACCAAGCCCCCCTTCATAACCCCGACCTAAGGAGTAAGGACATCAATCTCAAGTCCTTCTCGATAGTTACTCAACCTTACTGTGTTCCTTATGAGATTGATACTTGGGAAAATTCGTCCATTTTATATTACTTGTGCGACCGGTACAGTTGTCGTATCCACGCATCAGTACTCTGAGAAGCCTCCTGAAGGTCGCATGTCGGCTGTCCGTGTCGATCGTTGTCACGACCTCAGGGGGTGTCTGCGGATACTCTGGAGTGTTCGCCCGAAAGGTCGGGGAACACCGAAAACGGTTGTTGGGTAAGCATTCTCTGCTTCTTCTGGGTGCTCTCCTCCGTCATCGTGGGATTTGGGTTAACATAATCGTTAGTGTTGGCGCCTGAAATGCACCTTAGGACTGAGAGTGAAAATGAGGGAGGAGAAAACTGCAAGTAGTTGGCTACTAGCAGTTAATAGAAAGAAAGCAATCAGAGTCGCAGGCCGTGGCAACACCAGACTTCGTCCGTCGCGGCGAATACCTCTCTTGCGACGGCTTTCCTTTGATTGAAAAGATGCGATTACAGGGAAGTTAGAAAAAAGAAGAGATTTGTGCAAGCAGCAGACCACAAAGCCTGAGAATCGATTTTGCAGCCTTTAACAAGTGGGCTCCTGGGTTCGAGTCAGCCTGCTTTGGGTATGCCGCTCCCCCCTATTTATAAGCTCGGGGGCCTGCCCAAACGGGCAGAGCTAAAATAATTGTTTGTCTGGGGTACAGGAGAACCGGGCAGAGTTGATGGGATACAAAAGAAAGGAAAAAGACAAGCTATCAGTCCGTCGAAAGAGGGTGGTTTGGCCCTTGCGACCTGGAGCTCTTGTTTGATCGGATGTTGTCTGGGAAGTGGCCGACCTGGGCGGCCTAGGCCTTCTATCTGCCACTGATGAAGGCGACATGCGCAATCTGCAAGGCTAGGAGGCGTTCTGCAAGGCTAGGAGGCGGCCTGGAGACCGTGAGCTGGCTGTCTTTGCGGTTTGAGACTGGAGGCCGCGGCGACCTGGCCACTATGTTGAGAACTGGTTGCAGACTCTTGGGTTAACAGTTAGCTTCTCCTTGCGTCTGCCTGCAATGAGTATGAACCAAGCTCTGCTCGCAAAGTTGGGTTATGGCGCGGACACCACCAAGAAAACCGATCCGAACGGACCCAAGAAGCCTACCAAGTTCTCGGGCGGCTCCTCTAAGCAGGCACCCCCGTCACCACCAAAGAAGACCTCAGAGAAGAAGTCCAATTTGATCCCTGTCGTTTCTGAGATCGTCGCGCTATTGGATGACAACAATGACGCAGGAGATGATAATCGTGTGAACCCTCGTATCAACTCCTCACAACATCTTCCAGTACTTCGCAGAAAAAAAATTCCAGTTCTCAGAGGTCAAAAGTCAACAAGGTCGTGTCTCTTTGGACTCCACACTTCCCTCGAAGGGCATAAAAATGGTGATGAAGAAATCGCAGGACCTCCCAGAGAAGTCGACCACCCCGAAAGATCCAAATCCTCCCCGTCATCAAATCTTTTCGGAAGAGGCAAGCCGACAGAAATCGACCCAGAATCCTGTAGAGCTGGGGGGTCGGAAAAGGAGACCTGCGATGATGATGATGACGACCAGGAGGACGTCGATAAAGAGCTTGACGCCGAGTTGGAGAGACTGAAAGCGGACTCCATGTCTGCTACGACTATTATCGTACCGTCGCCTGCTGCACACACTTTGCTAGGAAGAGGAAGAGAAGACGAGCTGGAGGAGACGGTATTTCCAGAGAGCGACCTGGCTACGGGTATTTACTGAAAATAACTTGCTAGAATATCTTGGTCAGGAATTAAAAAAGAAAAGTCTAACCTTCTAGGCTTTCCAGAGAATGCCTCGGAGATTGCGGCCCTTCAGAGAGGACTCGACGTCGTTGCGCGCATAACCCGCCTGGAGGAGGGGATAGAGGTGTTGAAGCAGAACGCCGCCCGTGAGATCGTGTTGGCTTCGCGGTCTAAGACTCATGCAATGGCGCAGGGCTCAGCCCCTCCAGAGGATGCCGTTCAGAAATGCACGTGGAAGGTTAGAGAGGACATCCGCATCATCCACAACCTGATCGCCAAGTTGAACAAGTATCACGTGGGCACGTCTAGCGTGCTCGCTGAGATCACTGACAACTTGGCGTATGTGGGCGTGGAGCGGTTGTCTAGTGAGGACGCTTCTAAAGAATGAAAGAAGAAATTTTTAAGTTTGTAATAATTAACTAGAGGCAACGGGCAATACGTGTACGCGTGAACATTATCAGGCGGACACTTTATGCGTTCGTCGTACTCTGTGTGCGGAATGTTCTCCGTATTTTTATTGTGGTAAGGAGCTAGCATAAAACTTACTTGTCAGTGAGAGATCGCACGACACCTTTCTTTTTGTAGGATAGAAAGTGATGACATGAAGTGGTCGTCGTGAACACACCTTGCGGCCAACAAGTGTCGGCGACGTTTCGCGTTTCGAGAAAAACAAGGTGATTCCTATAAATAGGTCAGCAGGTCCACTTTTTTCGGCAGATAACTTCGATCACTATGGAGAATATGCGAGCTCCTCAAGTTGGGTCTATCCGCGCGGACTCCGCAGTAGCTTTCATGTTGCATGAGCCTCCGACAATTAGACTCCCCGTTGAGGAGTTCGTCAACCATCTCTTTCACATCCACGTTTCTCCCGGTAGGTACATCGCGCGACTTCTGGATCCTGGCGAGCACCTCCACTCGGTGTTCGCCGACGAGCAAGTCCTTCCCATCGAACACTTCGATGCGGGATGGACCTTCCTCGTCCTCCCGGAAATGGTGGAAGGGCCCGACCACTTCGGACTAATTCCCGCAGAACTCACCCCAAACTCCATCGCGGTGACGACCGCCTTCTTCGCCTTTTTGCGGCTCCAGAGGGTCCGCTTCAGCCTGACAGTGTTCAGGCGGCTGTTCTATGCTCGCTCTCTCTCAAAGGGGCAGTTGTACATCGGATCCAGCAAGCTGCGAGTCATGAACCTCGCGAATAAGGTTCACGAATAGAAGGTGAGGTTTGCCATATTCAAGGCGGACATCGGAGGGTTGAGCACCTACCCCCACCCGCGAATGGAGGACGACTTTCAGGGCCCACCGGCCGAGGGAATTGAGAAGAGCATCGTGAAGTTCTTCAAGAAGGCTCCCCTGGACGTCGCACACTACACCGCCCGCCTTGGAGAGGTGGCTGATATGGACACCGCAAAATGTAAAATTTTGGTTTATAAAAAATGTCATACCTGCGGGCTCTAATTTTCCTTCTTACAGTCGTTCTGCGGGTCCCGGCGGAGAAACTCTACGAGCCACCGGGCGAGATCTTGACCGCCATGGAGAAAAAGAAGGTCGTCACCTTAAGGAGGTCTGTGCCTCAACGGGAGCCGGCATCCCCACGGAGGGGTCGTGCGAGCTCCTCTGTTAGGCGAAACCAGAGGTCGGCGTGGACTTCACATACTGGCGCGCGAGACCCTCCCACAGATGGCGAGTACTTGACGGACAGTCTCGGCGACCCACTAATGCTCCGAGACGTGGGTGCAGCCACGTTGAGCACGAGCCTTCCGTCCTGGAGGGAAAAGTAGGAAACAACCTCATACGCCTTGGAGGTCTATACTGCGACCGTTGGTGAAGAGTAAATCACAGAGATGAGGCGCATTCCCCAAGACCAGCTGGCACAGAGGGCGGACACGACTTCTTTGAGAGCGGTGGCGTACAATACAACCTACTGGCGGACTCTGGAGCAGAGGTGGTACGTCTTGCGGTAATCCCAGGAGGAGGTCGCCCGCCTGCAAAATCAAATAAAGGTAATCCTGAAAGAACTTAAAACCGTGATTTTGTGAACCTTGAGCGTGATACCCTAACAGTCCACTTTTTGTCCTTCAGGCGAGTTTGTCCGCAGGGAACCCGGAGTTCGTGCTAGAGATCCTGAAGGCGGGGAAAGTGTCTGGGAAGATCACCTTGGAGCGTGCGCGGGATCTGGGCCTCTTCAAGCTTGAGTTCGTGCGCGTTCAATAAGAAGAGTTGTTCCTGAGGATGCAAAGCCCGTCCCTGCGGAGTCCTCCCCTCGGCGATCCTTGTCCCGCAAATACACCCCCTCGGAAAGTTCGGGAAAAAGGCTTCGCTCTTCCAGTACCTTAGAAGACTAAGAAAAAGTTTTCAGTCAAAAATACTTCTTGTTTTTCTTTTGAGCGCGTACTCACGTGTCATCTGTAAATAATATTATTATTAATATCTTTTGATCCGTGATTATTTGCGGCCGTAGTTGATGTATATTATCTTTTTGCTTACAGTTTCTTTGGTTGCTTGTTATTCGACGACAATTCGCATGGTGTAATTGGGGCATTCGCGCGTCCAGGGACAATTAAGTGTGCGCGTGCGGCTTGTGACTGTCCGGAGTGTTCGTGCGAACAGACACTTGGGAAATCATATGATGTTATCACATTGACTGGGTCCGTTGTCAGAGGTTAATATCGTCGTTTCAAGCACAAGGCATCCGCGGGGATCTCGTCCAAATGCAGCGTTGAAGAACATCAAAGGGAATAAGCGTCTGTTGCTCGGATTCCGTCCTCAGAAAGGAACCGATAACATTAACAACACCTCAATCAATGTGTGGCTGATCAGCACATCCGGACCCGCCACTTATGTCACTCAAGAGTATCTCTCGAGAACAATTATCGCGGTCTTATGGTGAGGAAGTTATCAATCCCGGCAGGAGGTCGGAGGCTTGATGTCTGCCTCCTGCTCATAACATTCGGATTCGTTTGAGGGGGTCCATGCAAGCTCCGGGACTCACCAGACAAGAGGTTGTGTGCGCCACGTGTGTTTGCTAAGATGTTCCCTTGCACTGCATCGTGTTAAAGGTTTTCCATAGAAAAATGGGAAACTTTTGACTTCGGAAAAACGAGTCCGATTTTGGAGGAAAACAACGCACCTTGACTTAAGAATAGTATTTTTTTCAGATCGTCGCCGCTCCAAGTGTTGGATAGCTCCTCACCTTCATGTGATTGCAACCGGTAGGCCCAGTTTTTGAGCGCCTCCTTGATGACGAAAGGTCCTTCCCAATTATACATGAGTTTTCCTACTGAGGCCGCACTCCCAGCTGCATTTACCTTCTTCAGCACGAAATCTCCCTTCTTGAACTGCTTTACCCGAACATTCTTGTCAAAATATCTGGCCATCCTTCGCTTTGCCTCAGCCAGTCGGATTACTGACTGGTCCCGGAGTTCTTCGATCTGGTCGAGACTGCACCTCTGCTCTTTGTTGTTGACCTCCAACCAATCGTGGTTGCCCTGCCTGGCTAATAGCACACGAGGGCTATCTATGTCAAACTCTATTGGAATAAGAGCATCGGACCCGTGTGATAACATGAAGGGAATTTCGCCAGTTGCTAAAGGAGTCATTCGAAGGGTTCACGGAACTGCTGGCAATTACTCCGCCCAATTACCGCGAGCATTTTCCACCTTCTTAAGTAAGTTTGAGATCTGCTTGTTGGCTGCCTCTACCTGATCGTTGCTTCGCGGGTGATGTACGGATGAGAATCGGAGCTCAGCTCCTATCTGGTCACAGAAGTTGGTCAATTCTTCACTTGCGAACTGAGGGTCGTTGTCAGTCACAATGGCGGTCGGAACTCCAAACTGGCAGACAATCTCCTCCCAGATGAAGTTTTTCACTACTTGAGTGGTAGTTCGGGCGAGCGCATTGGCTCTATCCACTTGCAGAAGTAGTTGATTATAACTAGGATGAAGCGACGCTGCCCACTTGCCATCGGGAATGGGCCAATTGTTCATTCCCCAGACGGCGAAAGGCAAGGGAATTGAAATAGTCTTGAGTTGTTAAGCCGACTGGATCTAAGGGGGAGAAAACTTTTGGCATTTCGCACACTTCTTGGCAAAACCTGCGCAATCTTTCCTTTTTGTTGGCCAAAAATATCCATGACGGAGATTCTTCTTTTCAAGGGTCCTGGCTCTTGAGTGGTTGTCGCGCTCTCTCGAATGTACTTCTTGCAAGATTCGAGGGACCTCTTCTTCTGTGAAATATCTTGCCAAGGGCGAGAGTAGAGTTTTCAGATAAAGGACACCTGATACTCAGGCATAGTGAGCCGCTTTCAGCTTGAACCTCCTCTTATTGCTTTCCGAAGAGTGAACCTTCCCTGTCATGAAGTAATGAACGAAAGGATCTATCCATCATGGACGTTGGTCTATTTCCATGACATTTATTTCTCTCTCTATCGCAGGGCAAAACAACTCTGTAAGAGTCTGTTACGATCTCGTAAATCTTTAACAGTGGAATTGCCGGAGAATGCCAAAGAGATGGCCGGAGGAGGGGAGATGATGAGAAGAAGAAGAAGAAGGCCTAGGCGGTAGCCGAAGGTGAGGGAGACGATGGGCAAGGAAAGCAGAGGAATTCTTAACCATTTCATTAACTTCATAAAAACTAATTACAGAGTTCCTTATCTATTTATAATACTAATTACATAATTAACCGTTATTAAAACGGTTCGGTTGTTTGAATTCATCCTAACGGCTAATTAATCTGGACCGATGGTTGGCATCCTGGGGCATGTGTTTCCTGGAGGTTGATAATTGAATCTGGTCCCTTGATCCCAAGGTTGTCAGGATCGAGATCCTAGATGAGATTGTTTCGAGGTAGGATCAGATTCGATAGTAGGGTTGGATCGAGGACCGCTTTACAAATCAGGATCGATTTACAAAATCTGGATCGTAGGATCGTAAGATCCTATGATCTGGATCGCGATCCTGACAACCTTGCTTGATCCGGTCAATGAGGAATATTATCCCTTGGATTGAGCTCTTATCCTTTACTGGTTGATACAGCTGTCCCGTATTTATTAAGGCCATTTCTTATGTGTTGTCATCCATCTGGCCCGTTGATGTGGAGGGATAATCTGAGATCGTTGGATCAATTCTAAAACCCTAACATTGGCACATTGTCGACTCCTTTTTAAGCACTGTCCTCAATGCTTGGTTTACTTTCCCCTTTCCTTCCTCCCTGTATCTGAAATGAGATTGCCGAAAATTTTCGTCGTCGTTTAGGTTTTGGAGTTCGAGTTCTGTTTTTTCATGGATCACTGTTGAAACATCGGATGGCAGTGGTGATGACTGGCTGAGGAAAGGTTGCTATCTGAGAGCTGCAACCCTTTGTTTCAACTGTGGAACTGTTTAAATGCGGTAACTCGCCTCCTCCTCCATCTACCGTATGAGTGTGCAACATGCTTTGCTTCTTTTGTTGGCCTTCGTTTTGCCGCGTTTTATTATTTTTTTCATGAGTTGATAGTTCCTACATGGATGCTTCTTTGTCGCGTTTTCGTGTTTCCCGACTACTTCTCTCTTTTTTTAATTGCCATGTGAGATCTATGTTTTCGGGCTCGTGCTCCATTGCATGCTGTCTGATTGCGTCTTGAAGTTGGGGGTTGTCGTTGAAATCTTGAACATCTTCCTATGTATTATCTGCAGGAGGTAATCCTTGCCACTATATTAGTGCTTGCAATATTTGTTTTCCATGCCTGATGATTCGCCTTGTGCTGAGGATGGCCATTGGACGATGTACTGGATTGCTTTCCTGGTTGTGTTCTGGTAGTTCAATTGTTTGTTTGTGAGGGTTGCCTTCATATGGTTGAGCATAGATGCATGGAATACTGGGTGTATTTTGATGTGGGAGGGAGAAGTAAGCGATATGCTACTTCCCCGACGACCTCGTCTACTTGATAGGGACCATAGTACTTAAGGCCCAGTTTCCTTCCCTTCGGCCTTGTTACTGATAGTTGTCGAAAGGGGTGCAGCTTAAGCAGTACCCAATCTCCTTTCTCTAATTTTAATTTTATCCTTTTTTTATCTGCTTGGCTCTTCATTCTTTGTTGAGCCTTTGACAAATTGTCTTTGAGACAGTGGATTATCTCTTCCCTGGTTTTGAATGTGCTTTCCACCGCTTCATTTGATGCTTTACCTCCACAAAAATTGAACAAATCAGGGGGTGGTCGACCAAACATGACCTCAAAAGGGGTCATGTTGGTCGAAGAGTTATACGAGGTATTATAATGGTATTCAGCATAGGTTAAGAACATTGACCATTTATTCGGATTCTCATGACAGTAAATCCTTAAGTATTGTTGTAAACACCTATTTACTCTTTCGTTACGCTGTCTGTTTGTGGGTTAAGAGGAACTATATTGGAGTGTTGTTCCTTGTTTAAAAAATTCGACCCAGAAATTACTTAAAAAAATTGTCCCTATTTGTTATTATAGTCTCAGGTATACCATGTAATTTCCCGACACAATTCCAGAATTCACTCGCTATAGTGGGTCCTGAAATTGGTTGTTTGAGGGGTGCAAAATGGGCTGCCTTGGAAAATCGATCTACTACAACTAAAATTATAGTATATCCTTTTGAATTTGGTAGATCTGTAATGAAATTCATCGTGATATCTGCCCACAATCGTTGTGGGGTTGGTAAGGGCTGTAACAGTCCAAACGGCAGATGATTTGACACCTTAGCTTTTTCGCAGATATCACATCGTTGAATAAATTTAGTGACCTCCGCTTTCATTTTACGCCAAAAAAGTGGGTCTGAAGTCTATGCATAGTCCCTTTGATACCCGAATGTCCTCCCCATAAATTGGAATGAGCCTCTTCCATGATTTTTTTCTTAATGACTGAATGATCTGGAATATATATTTTGTGTTTGAATGTTATATAGTTGCCCTGTTGTTGCGATAATTTTGAGGATCTTTTTATTAGGGTTGCTAGTTCATTAGATTTATATTCAGTTTCCAATCCATCTAGTAACGTAGAAAATGGGGTAGTCGTCATTTGGAGGTTCATAATGGCTAGATAAGTTGAATTTTCTGGTATCCTAGATAAGGCATCAGCTGCTTGATTACTTTTCCCTGCCTTATATGAATACTAAAATCATATCCCAATAGTTTAGAAAGGAAAAACTGTTGTTCGGGGGTCTGTATTTGCTGGGTTAGCAGATGATGCAAACTTTGGTGGTCTATTAATATTCTGAACTGATGACCCAGTAAATACTGTCGCCATTTTGCCACTGCTGCTGTGACGGCGAACAGTTTTCTAATATAAGTTGATTTTTTTTTGCATCGTGGGAGAGAGTTTCTTGCTAAAATAAGCTATAATGCCTTGGGTTTGTTTAAGAATGGCCCCTATGCCAGTTCCGGATGCGTCGATTTCCAAAATAAATTCTTCCGAAAAATTGGGCAATGCTAAGATTGGGTAGGAAAGGAGTTTGTCTTTTAAGTTGTTAAAAGCTTCTTGTATTTTAGTAGTCCAACTGAAAGAGTTTTTCTTTAATAATTCTGTTAGGGGAAAAGCTATTTTCGCATAATTCTGAATGAATTTTCTGTAATACCCTGTTAAACCTAGGAAAGTCCCAATATTTTTTTGGTTCTTTGGTATGGGGAATTGTTCATTCGCCTCAATATTGTTCTTATTGGGACTTACCCTTCCATCACGGATCGTATGGCCCAGGAATTCCACCTCTGAGGTTAAAAAACAGCATTTGGATAATTTAATGTATAAAGTATTTTCTTTTAAAATCCTTAAAGTTATTCCAAGGTGTTCTAAATGTTTCTCCTCTGAGGCGCTATATATGAGTATATCATCGAAAAATATGACCACAAATTTTCGTGGAAATGGTTGGAATATGGTATTCCTTAATGCTTGGAACGTCGAGGAGCGTTCATCAAGCCAAATGGCATTACGAGAAACTCGTAATGCCATTGATGAGTCCTAAACGCCGTTTTGTGAACATCTGACTCGGCCATTTTAATTTGGTGATAACCTGACCTTAAATCCAGTTTTGAAAAAAAACGAGCAAGATATACCTCATCTAATAACTCGTCTATGGTAGGTATGGGAAATTTATCTTGTATTGTTATCTTATTTAGGGCTCTGTAATCCACGCAAAACCTCCACGTGTCGTCTTTTTTTAACTAGAAGAACGGGTGAACTAAAAACCGAGGTGCTAGGTCTAATCTGTCCGCTCCTTAGCATATCCATCACCATTTTTCAATTTCATTCTTTTGGTGGTATGTGTATCTGAATGGGCGTAAATTGGGTGCAGTCGCCTCATTCTGGAGGTTTATTTTATGATCAATCTCCCTTTGAGGTGGTAAACAAGTAGGTTCATCGAATAATTGGGCATGGACTGACAGTAGCACTTGGAATTTTGGTGGCAATTTGTCTCCCCAGTTTCTTATTGTCTGTAAACTACTTTCTTTTTCCAGTTTTCCCTTTGAGATTAGTGAACACAGTGCGGATGGTTTTAGTGCCACCATCCGCATGAGCTACGATGATGAGACTTGGCCCACATGTGAATTCTTTTAATGACCTACAGGTGTGACTTGTCCCAAAGTTCCTGAGTAGGATAATGTGAGTTGGGTATAATCCATGGTTACTGGGTCTAAGGTCCTTAACCAACTTTGCCCCAAGATGAGATTAGCGCCTTCAATATCCAATACGTGCAGTTGTACATTGTAATTGTGGGTCTGAATGAGCAGTGTAGTGTCCTTGCACTTTCCCCTACACATTTCAGTTGATCCATTTCCCATGAATACTGGAAATTTATTAACCGATAGGATTGGCAGTTTGAGGTGTTCAGTCATCCTAGTGGAAATGAAATTGTGTGCTTCCCCGTCTACTAGTAATTCTAGGGGTTTATTATAAATGTATCTTGTCATCCTTAACCCATGATCTGGAAGTGCCCCTATCAAGGATTGAAGGCAAATCATTGTCGAAGGTGTTTCTTCTTCTGTAGGGATGAATTCCAAGTTCTCTTTGTCCTCTTCTTCCTCTTTTATGCCCATTAGGTACAACAAGGCTTCCTTCCCTTACATTTATGCCCTGCTTGATATTTCTAGTCGTTGTTGTAGCATAGACCCTTTTCTTTTTTCGCTTGTAATTCGGCAGGTCATAATCTTTTAATGGGTGGAAATTTGGTTCTGTAATTATTTATGGTGACGCTATTATTTTTCAGAGTTTTAACGGGTTAGGTTGATAATTAGAAAACCTATTTTTGTGGCTTCTATTTTGCTGGTCCTCATACATTCTGGCAATTGAATAGGCATCATGGATTTCAGCTGGTCGGGCTAAAAGCACAGGTCCTCTTATGTCCTCCTTAAGGCCGTAAACAAACATATCTGAAATAAATTGTGGTTGGAGACCGAGTACCTTAGCAATTAGTTCTTCAAACTCAGTTTTGTATTGGGCTACTGTTGTAACTTGTTGCAATATTGTTAGTACCCTGACTGGTCTTATAAATAAATAGGGTTTAAAATGCTTTTGAAGTGCTTCTACAAAAAGTGGAAATGCGAGTGTCGGATGGTCCTTAAGGATGGCTTGATACTATTTCGAAGCGGGTTTATCTAAATGATAAGATGCAATTAAAAGATAATCTTGAATTCTTGTTTCATTACATTCAAAATACCGTCGAAGCTCATAGAGCCAATCGGTCGGATCCCCATCTGAAAACCTAGGACAACTAATTTCCAATTTACTAGTTTGTGTAGAAACTACCTGGGTTTGTGGTGCTGGTGGAACCGCCCCCAGAATGCTGTTTGATGAAGATCCTGGAAATGGTTCTGGAATTCGTTGATTACTTTGCGCCTCTTCGATGATGGGTGGCACAAAGCGATCGGTCTGTTTTCTCATGCCCATCGTCCTATGAAGGTTCTCAAACTGGGTGATCATATCCCGCCTAAGCGCAGTCATCTGTTCGGCCATCTGATCCGCCGATGATTCTTTAGTCTCCAGAATGTCTTGATAAGATGTTCTCCTTGATTTGTAGTTCGGCGGTGAATTGCTGTTGAAGCCGATTCGTGTGATGTGCCAATTCTGCGATGATTCTTTGATGCATTTCTTCCATCTGGGATGTCCGATTGGCCTGTTCGGCTGAAGTGCAGCCCTCAGTTCGGTGATAGAGCGAAGTCTGTCGCTCATCTTGAATTCTTTCGGGATCGGATTTGATTTGTTTTTCTCTCAATGAGAGCACCAAATGTTATGATCCCGTAAATCTTTAACAGTGGAATTGCCGGAGAATGCCAAAGAGATGGCCGGAGGAGGGGAGATGATGAGAAGAAAAAGGCCTAGGCGGTGGCCAGAGGTGAGGGAGACGATGGGGCAAGGAAAGCAGAGGAATTCTTAACCATTTCATTAACTTCATAAAAACTAATTACATAGTTCCTTATCTATTTATAATACTAATTACATAATTAACCGTTATTAAAATAGTTCGGTTGTTTGAATTCATCCTAACGGCTAATTAATCTGGACCGATGGCTGACATTCTGTGGCACGTGTTTCCTGGAGGTTGATAATTGAATTTGGTCCCTTGATACGGTCAATGAGGAATATCATCCCTTGGATTGAGCTCTTATCCTTTACTGGCCGATACAGCTGTCCCGTATTTATTAAAGGTCATTTCTTATGTGCTATCATCCATCTGGCCCGTTGATGTGGAGGGATAATCTGAGACCGTTGGATCAATTCTAAAACCCTAACAGAGTCCCTCCGACTGGACTCCCATATTTGGCCAATTCGTCGCTTTCCGCATTTTCCTCCCTTGGAATATGGTGTATGCTGAATGTACGTAAATGTCCTATGCACTGCTTGACAAGGGCCAGATATTGTTGCAGGAGTGGTTCTCTTGTCTCAAAAACTACATTGACCTACGATGTCATGACTAAGGAGTCTGTTCTAACTTCTAGATCTTTGACGAATATCTCCCAGGCCAAGTTTGGTCCCTCTATCAGAGCTTCGTACTCAGTCTGGTTGTTGGTCACGGGAAAATGAAACTTTATGGTTTGCTCAATCCTGATTCCGCAGGGGCTGACTAAGACGATCCCTGCTCTTACTGACTTCAAACTGGAGGCATCGTCCACAAACATCTTCCAACACATGGACCTGGGACTTCTTCCCTGGTGTCGCCGCCGCCTGTGAAGTCAACCAAGACTTGTGCCTTGATGGCGGTCCTTGGGATGTATGTGATGTCGAATTCGCTGAGTTCAATGACTCACTTTGCCAATCGCCCTGAATGATCTGGTCTTTCCTAAACCGCTCTTAGGGGATGATCGGTCACAAATCGGATGGAATGAGCCTGGAAGTACGGTTGAAGCCTTTAAGCTGAAATTTTGGTTTATTTAATAGTACATCCCAATAGGGGACGACCGTACTTGTTCAATTTATCTCTTTCAACTTGGATGTCATGAGGTGGTCCAAGAAAAGGTCCTCCAATGGGCGGGGACTCTAAAGAAAAGGATTTGGGGTTAACTGACGCCTTAACTCTTCGAAGGCCTGATCACATTCTTCGGGTCCACTCAAAAATCTTCTTTCCTCAGAGGGTCTTGAAGAAAGGGGCGCACTTATGTCCTGATCGTGAGATAAAACAGCTGAGCCCTGCCACCCTTCCTGCCAACTGCTGAACCTCCTTTGGACTCTTCGGGGGTTTCATTTCAAAGATCGTCTTCACCTTGTCAGGATTAGGTTCCAGACCTCGGGGGCAAGCAGGTGTCCAAGGAATTTCCCCTTGCTTGCCTCGAAAATGCATTTGGCGGGATTAAGCCTCATGTTGAACTTGCGAAGCGTGTCGAACGTTTCTGCTAGATCCCTCAGATGATCGTCAATATTATGACTTTTGACGAGAAGGTCATCCACGTAAACTTCCAGGTTGCGGCCCTTCTGATTCTTGAAAACATAATCCATCATTCTCTGATACGTAGCGCCGGCATTCTTTAATCTGAATGGCATGATCTGATAGCAATATCATCCCTCGTCTGTGATGAACGCGGTGTGAGGAACATCGGACTCGTGCATTCTAATCTGATGATATCCGGAGAAGGCATCCAAAAAAACTCATTACTGAAAACTCCACTACAGAGTCAACTAAGGAGTCTATCTGGGGTAGTGGATAGCAGTCCTTAGGGCACGCCTTGTTGAGACGTGTGAAGTCAATGCACATTCTCCACTTTTTGTTGGGCTTTTGTATCATCATTACATTGGAAATTCAGTACGGATATTGAACTTCTCGAACAAACCTTGCCTCCAACAACTTAGTCACTTATTCACAGATGGGACCAGCAAGGGTAGTAGTTGTTGTTCGCTTCTTTTGCTTTACTGGCATGAAATTCGGATCGATGTTGAGGCGATGACATGCGACCTCTAGACTGATGTCAGGTATGTCAGAGGCTGGCCATGCGAAGACGTCGAGGTTGCCGAGAAAGCATGAACGAGGAGTGATCTACTCTTTTCTTCCAACTCGGCAATGACAGAAACGGTCCTGCTTTCATCTCCACCTTGGACGGGCACTTGTTGGACCTCCTGTATGGGCTCGAGACGTACCAAGCTCTCGCAAACTACAAACCGTTGGGCGTCCGCGCATATCTCACGATCATCTGCGAGTGTCGGCTTCGCGACCGGGTCGATACGACCCTGATGCATCATGCGACGCATTGTAGTATTTTATCATATATTAATTAAGTATCTAATTTATGTACACGTTTTTATTTTCCGGCTCATTGGTTTGACCACTCGATGAGACCCTAAATAAAAAGGTCTGGTATTATTAATAGTAGGACAGTAAAGGCAAGCCTAAATTAATTAATGATGTGTAAATTTAAAATTAAAAATTAGATATGTTTGAGAATAAAATAATAAATCATAAATTGTTTGGAAATAACTTTTGGAAGGAAACATTGTTGGGTTTTCTACAAAGTTCAAAACTATAAGCACATCAAATGTGCGCAGTGGAAACTGATACAAGATAACACTAAACAGTATAAGTATCTTGCGATTTCATGAATCAAGAAATAAATATGTACAATAAAAGTAATGTACCTGAAGGGGATTGAATCTCCACTCAACCAAGGTGCTCCAAAGGAATCTTGGACGTCTTGCGGCTAGAATTCTGAGCGTAGAAAGTATGTCCACGCCTCTACGGGTATTCACACAAGCTTGGAGAAACCCCGAGGCACTTGTCACACAAGTGTCGGGTTGGACGAAGGAAAGCCCTCTACGTCTCCACGGATTCCTAGATTCGTTAATGGAGAGGGGGCGTTGACGAAGACGAAGCTCTGGAAACACTTTCCAGACGAAGGCGACGAGTCGGAAGAACTTGTGGTACAGGAGCGCCGATCTTCTAGGGTTCGGGATTTCCGTCAGGAAGAAGATGAATAGTTGTCGACCTCTTGTATGTACAAGGTATATATACAAACCATAGAGGAATCGTGAGGGCCCCACCCGCAATCCAGACCCAAAATGAACTTACGGAAAAACAGACATGCGTCAGTTCGTCGAGTGGAATTCGTCAAGTATACACGACGAACGACACGTCCACTCGACGGATTCGTTGAATATCAGATTCGTCATAACAGATTCGTTGCGAGCAATTCGTCGAGTATACTCGACGAATAGAAAGAACTCTCGAAGGATCCGTCGAGACCGACTTGACGAACATAACCTGTCACGTCGAATTTGTCAAGTGTACTCGACGAACTCGTCAAGAGTACTCGACGAATTCGTCGAGAATACTCGACGAATTGACTTACATTTTCGACGGTTTTTCAGAAGGTCCTCGAATTCACAATGAAAGACCCCTTGGCTGGTCTAATTTCAAGTTCATGTCATAAGGCATGGCCCTTAACGCATATCACATATGAGTAAGGCCAACACAGTCCTTTCGCACTTCTCCATAACTCTTATGTGCGACCTCATAGGCTCGTATTGCGATGGCAGCAAGACTAACTATTTGACTATCTCAGATCACAATGGAAGAACTCCAACAAACATCATTTTGGAAAGATCATTGTTTTGGAAATAAAGCCCAGCGTGGAGAAGGCCAGGAGATATTTGGAAAGTTCATTATTTGGCAAATATCTCTATGGCGAAGAAAAACAAAATTTCAACGGTTATAAAAATCAATCGTGAGAGGACCAAGGCAGATTCGGACCGAGCACAGAAACGAAAATTTTGTTTCTCTGCCCATTGTCGAACGGCCCGCCCCAATCCCTCGTCAGCGCGTCGCCAACTTGGACGTCTTGCGGCTAGATTCTTGTGCCCGCCTACGCCTAGAGAGGAGGAGCCCCGCACATACGCCTTCCAACATCGACGTCACCGCCACCGTTCACGCTAGGTCTTGTGATGCACCCTTCGTCGCATCTAAGTCACACATTTTAATTTTCCAGCATTTATTTTTATCGTGTATTTCTCTTCGCGCACATGCTTTTATTTGAGATTATTCGGCTCTTCGGGTTGACCGTCCGATGAGATCTTAAATAAAAAGGTCTGGTAATTTTAATCGTTAAGACGTAACGAACAAGCTTAAAAATTATTTAAAAGTGTACAAATTTAAAATTTGAATTCAAAAGATGAGGAGGAATAGAAAATATTAAGTTTGGAATTAAATTGAAGAGACATAAATTATTGAAAGAGTTATTTGAAAACAAGAGTTTTGGAAAAGAAATATTAGGTAAAAATTATTTGAGAAAGAGATAATTGTATGAATTATTGTGGATTCCTAAAAACTCTATTTAATAATCCATGTGCGAAGAGACAAGCAGAACCGGATAGCAGGAATTGATTCTCTTATCAATTCTTGCATTATCAGCCATCCTCTTCCTTGCGCATACAGCTCCTCCCTCCCGAGTCTCGTCGCTCCTGTCACTTCGACAACAACAACACAACCAGCAATCGTCTGCCTCGTCCCTAGCCTCCCGCCGGTGAGTCTGCTCCTCTCCTCCGCCAGCCTAGCGCCCCCCACGACGACGTCTTGTGTCCTCTCTCGCCCGGCTCCTGTCACTGCCGTCGGGGGACACACCATGCCAACAATTCTACGCCAGTCCAGGCGGCCCGATCGCTTCCAACCAGCGTCGACTTGCAGCTCATCGTCTCTCTGACGGCCGTCTAGCTTTTTTTCACGTAGCTAGTTGCTGTCGACTCCAAATTAAATTTACAGCAACCGGTCGGCAACCATGTTCCGCATCTCTGTTTTGGGAATTGGGTGAATTGATCTCCTGTAGGTAACTTTATCGTTCTTACCTGCTCAAATATTTAGTTTTAAATGTATGCACCTGTTTAAATAATAAAAGAGCTTGTCCCAAACGTTCTAATCACTTTAATTATCGCATTTCATAAATTGTTGTGTCTTTGCTGTGGTTCTACAACTCTCACTACAGTTCAACTCGTGAGGCGCTCGCGGGAGTTTCTCTCAAACAACGATTAATGGATCTACGAACTTCAACGTTGGAAAACGATTTGGGCGCGAAAGCTTGATTTTGGCCACTCAGCCCCTTTCAAAATTAAAATCCACTTATTTTTTTCAAAATCATAATTTTATTTTATAAGTTATAACAAAAAAATATATATCTTGATTTAAAAATATTTAATTTTCAAAACCCTAACCCTACGTTACATCATCCTACCGCTGTCGTCCATGCCGCCTGGGAGCGCGCTTGTCAGGTCGTCGTCGACTTCAGAAACTCCTTCTGACGACCTGGACTGCATCCCAAGCCGTCGACTTTAAACCATGCTTCGGTTGTTGTCTCGGACGAGCGATTTCATAGCCCTGGATATCGTTCTTCCTTTGCGTGAAGGATTTGGAGCGGATCCTGCCCTGCTTTAAGCTCTGGTATCCTTGTTTGCTCTCCTTGCATTAGTATAAGCTTATGCATTCCACTTAATTATTTTTGGACTTGCTTTATGTTCGCACTACTTTTGTTTATTTATAAATTGTTGTTTATAAATTTTGCTTGTGGTCATGTTAACTCCGTGGAGAGTTTGATTTGTGAAACACGTGAGAGGTCCACCCGAGCGACATTAACGAATTTCTTAAAATTCAGGACGAGTGACTTGTGCACGTAAATTCGATTTGGCCTGCTCGGCCTTCTCTTTTTTTCAAAATTAATTTCCAACCGCATTAAAAAATAGTGTAATTTTAAACTCGAATAGCGGCTTACATCAGTTTGGTATTACAGCATGTTGATTCGCTCCTATCGTGAATCAAGCAATCTGGGTTTCACAAAAAAAAATTTAAACAATTCTATCTTAAAAATTTTAATCTATTTTCAAAAAAATGCTTTATTAACGTCTTTTTAATTTATATCTTTATTTTATTTTAAAATTTAAATCTCCAATTTATTTTATAAATTTAAAAAAAGGTTTTTCTACCTACTCAGGTAAACTCACATTTTAAATAAACAATAAAAATAAACTATTTATTATTTTCTTAAATCAAGTAAACAAAATTTGAGTAAATTAAAATCAACTTAGTTTAAAATGGAAAAGCAAGCCGATCATTTAGAAAATAGCGTAGGGGATTTGGCACAACGTATGAGCGACTTAATGAAAATTGTCAGCAATCTCACCATCAACATGGGTAATCTCAGGCACGTAGGGAACGGATTAAGCACATCGATCAACACCATAGAAGACACCTTGCACTTAAATCAAGCACCTGTCCTAGTGGTCGAAGTAGATCCTAACCCTTGACCACTAGAACTTGCACACCCCAAACCCAAACCCAAACCACGTAGACCAACCCCGTTGGGACATGGGAGTCGGGTTAGATATGGATGACTTTGAGGAACGATTAAAGTCCGAGGGTTATTTAGAATGGTGCAATAGGATGGACCGTTTCCTGACTTGAAAGCAATTGCCCCTAGCTAGGCAAGTCGAGTATGCCACTATTAGGCTGAAAGGGCCCTCTCTCATTTGGTGAGGACAGTTAGGGCGATCTAGGTTCAATTTAGGCATGCCCCCGCTCAGCACATGCCTACATGGAACGAATTCAAAACTCAATTACACAAGAGATGCGTCTCACCCGATTATTTGCAAAACCTCTATCGTATGTTCCACAATCTACGACAAGAAAAATTGTCAGTGGATGAGTATACAAATGAGTTCCTAGTACTCCAGTCTCGCCTCGACCTACGAGAGGACGACGATATGACCATCTCTTGTTATCTGAACGAGTTATAATATTCCATTAAGGATCAATTATAATTATTTGACTATAAGAACCTAGGATAGATCTCGAGCCGCGCCCGTAGAGTAGAGTCCTCACAAAAGCGGACATTCGGAGTCATGTCTACTGATAGGCCCTCACTGACAATTAGAATTTCCTGGTTTGTATCTTTTTGCGTTTTATTTGCTAGCATTTTATTTATGCTTTGTAAGGCCGATCGGTCTAATTGATAATTAGTTGTGTTTGGAATTATTGAGATTAGAATTGAAGAGGGAAGGAAACCAACCCAGCACCCCCCTCCTGTTTGCCCTAGCCACGTACCCTCTTCCCCGTCCCGCTCCCTCTCACGAAGGTGCCGCCGCCGCCCCTTCCCCCTCGCCCACCGCAACACCTCGCTATCATTTGATGACTTAAGACCTATAGAGAATATTGTGACTATCAGAATCATAAAAAAAGAAAATATATAAGGTATTTTTGACATTCTCTCTCAAAACTATTATCAAAACAAAGGTTCTCGTTAAAGACCATGCTATTGAAGGAGAACAATGAATGGTTTTGAACATGCGAACCCACATTAAATACGGTATAACCTTGGGGAACTAAGTGATAATTACTAAAACATTTTTGAAACAAAGAAAGACTCTTTAAAGACCATTATAAAATATACATTGATAGTGTGATAAGCTCACGACAAATAATGATTGAACATAGACCTTTAAATCTAAGGAAAACTTTAATAACATGGTTGTAACCACGTTCAAAATTCTTAAAAGATCTTGTAGTTGGCATTTATACTAAAGGAATAGAAATTATCATTTTTAAAAGTTTAGGCTACACATCAATCAAGTATATTTTGATTTAGCAATAATATTTTGCAAAATAATAATAATTTAAGTAAAATTAATTTTGTTATAAAGAAAAGGACATTTAGGAATAAAAAATACAGCCTTTTAATCCATAATAATTATGTCGAACTTGATTAGAATTATGGATAAACTTATTTTGATCAAATTGTATTTTCAATTGCTTGGTAAATGACACAATTAATTGTATTTTCAATTTGTATTTTCAAAAGCTCTTTATGTCCCACATTTGAAGAAATCACAAAGTAATATAAAGTTGTGTTACAAATTTTGGTGTAGAACATCCAAGTATAAAGAGCTTTTGAAACATATATACTATGAGATACAGCAAATTAGGCAATACGCAAGCAAATTAAGTATGTCACAATTAATTTTTAAAGAATTAAACAGTCTGTAAGGAGAATTGTGAAAAAGAATTGCTAAAATGCACAATAAAAATACAAATAAGGTCGATCGAAAAGTTTTATGGCGGTCGTTGAATAGATTAAGTGGTAAATGTGGGGTATGAAGAAATTTAGAGAGGATAAAAGAAAGTTGATGACTACAAATAGTACAAACAAAGCTTTTACGAAGGAAGAAGAGAGTTGAGAAACCTTATGTAGAATAAGGTCAATGAAGCTAAAAAGTACAATGTAAAATGGACCAAAAAGAGTTAAATGGGTAAGAGTACTTGGCCGTAAATAAACAACAAGAATAGGTTAAGTAAAAAAAACTTAAACAAACACTTAAAAATTAGAAAAGAAAACAAGCAACATGAAGAATCTATAACTATCGTGCACCTATAGAGCATAGAGCTGAGTTTATCGGATAATGTAAATTTAGGTCACTAGTGTATCAAACCCAACTTAAGTTGCGCAACGCTAACTTTTCCCCGCATTTGTAAATGTCTTCCATAGATATGAAAGCAGGATAAAACTCTAGTATTATAGGAATGAATTTAAGTAGTAAACACAAAATTGAATAGATAAGAAAGTAGAAAATCGTATCCTTTCCAAGGGTCAATCTCTAGTCTAGTCTTTGTCCTGGTCGACGCTCGCACACACGCATCATATGTTGAAGTGGATCGCTATAGAGGTGGTGTACTTCGGTCAGAGGTTTTAAGAATACGCTATATTGGGAGATGACGCCGTCATAGCCGATCAGGCTGTGGCTGATGTTGATCGACAAATATTAGAGTCTTATGATGTGACTATATTGAAAGAAAAGTCACTAATCTCTCAGATTGGAGCATTAAAGTTTGCTAAATGTTTTGTTATTGATCAAGGACGGTGTGATTTATCGTTTATATCTCAAAAGGCAATCGGACTCTTAGCATCCTCTGTGGGTTCTCAGTATCATAAGATGTTGGGATTACAATCGATGAGAATTACATATCGTCTTCAGTTAGCATTTTGTGTTATGGAATCTTGCAAGAAAACACTCTCCATGCAGTACTGGATGCTTTGGACGTTTTGTATAATAACAAAGCATCTTTAACAACAATTCATAAAGGAAAAATAACCTAATATTATACATATTTTGCCTTCTATAAAAAAAATTAGTTTAACGGCTACTATGGAGGTAGGTGAGGCTTTCTCGTTAATGAAATTTGATCATGAACTGACCAAATCCATAACCGAAAGTTGCCTTGCTCACACTGTCCATATAAAGGGAAGTTAAAATCCTTCACTACATTAGCTATCAAGCCCCAATAAGATCCTTCGAAAAAGGAACTGAACAACTTCATGGACTCATCCGGCTTCAATGACCACTGACCAGTCAATACATTCTACCAACTTCTATATCTTAGTACTGGAAAAGAGACAAAATTCAAGGATAACATTCACAAGCTCAAATATCTGATCTGTGATCGGAAACTTTAGCCCAAAATTAGTATAGTAAGAATTCAAAACATGTCATTTAACCAAACGGGCTCATCATCCATTCAAACGGACTAGGAAGAACAGACAGGAGGTGAAACTATGTAAGTGGCAAGCAAATCAAATAGTTATATTAATATAATTATAACAAACCTAGCTACATAAACATCTACGGAAGCTGTAAGAAATACTGCAATCAACCGGGATCCTTTTAACTTCAGACAATACCAAAAAAAGCATATCAAATCAGGAAATTTTCCCAAATTCACTGGAGTTAACCCATAATACCAACTGTCTGAATCCCCGCATCAAATGAAGCTAAACAGGCATATAATCTCTGAAAAACTCGAATCAGACAAACATTATAGAACGGATAAAAAAACAAAAAGTGCGCTCTAGACCGATCCGATCTAGCAAAATTCTAAAAATACTAGAGCTTAGGGAAGGCACTGACCGTCCGTAGGTGGCGGTGAATCAGCTTCCAAAGCACCAGCGTCGCTCGGAGAAGTAGGCGACATGGCCTCCTCTATCGCGACGTCCTCCTCCTTACTCCAATCGTGAACGTCCTCGCCTTCCAGGAAGACCGGTGAATGGGAATTTCTCTCGGCTATCCCGTCCACCTCCATCACTCAGGTGGACAATGAGAGCAATTGAGGGTTTGGGGGTTCCTGGTTCGCGCCTTAGGGTTCTATCCAAAGTCTGTTGCTTTGGAGCTCCCGTCAGCGACAAATGAAGCGATGGCAGTTTTTGGAACGAAAAAAGAGAGTAGGTACTTTTTGTAATATTACATATACTATTATATTTAAATGATATTTTGTTATTAGCAATCTAACTCAAATTTCATTCAAAATATTTTTTTTTTTGAAATGCCCAATTTTGCTGCTAATAAATTCAAGTCCTAATTTAATTCTGTCACATTCCTTACTTCCGCTCGTAATTACCCTCACTCTCATTTTCATGACTGCAAGAGCAAAAGTAAATAATTTGTTTTAAATTAAATTAGAATTTATGAACTTAATTCATATTTTATTTGATAAACTTAATTAATATTTTGTTCAGTAAGCTTAGTTATTTTTCATCGTAATAGTTGCTGATGTGGAGGGACGATGACGGTTTCGGTGCGGCGACGGCAATGACAGTTTCGGTGCGGCGGTGGTAGGCGTGCACATAAGGCCTGTTAGGCCCGGGCCTGCTAGGCCCGGGCTTTTATCAGTCCAGGCCCAGGCCTGACTTTTGCCAGGCCCAGTTCGGTCACAGACTCTCCTCCAAAAAGAGGGTCTGGTAAGGCCTATCGGGCAAGCCCAAGCCGGGTCAGGCCCAAGCCCGGGCCTAGTTCACTGTTCAGCTGCAATCTAGCATGTTATTGTAGTTCCAGCGTTATAAATCTCCCGTTCAGCCTAAGTTCAGCCAATTGGCATTAATTGGCTCATTAATGACACTCACTTTTATAAAAAAATTTATTTAAATTTAAATTTTATAATGATAATAAGTTTTAATAAACTTTAAATAGGCGGTTACTCTAGTGGGGGCATACGGGCGTACGGGCAAGGGTCAAGGAGGCTTTAAATTGAAAAGTGATCAACATGGAAGTTGTAGATCTCGGTGAGACGAACAACTTTCATGTTGATCACTTTTTGATTTGTAGCTGTCTTGAATCTCGATTTGGGCCCCGAAATCTGGGGCGGCGGAACTGCTACAGTAAAGCGTACCGCGCCCCAGATTTCGGGGCCCAAATCAAGATCCAAGAAAGCTCCAAATCAAAACGTGGTAAACATGAAAGTTGTTCGTCTCGCCGAGATTCTACAACTTTCATGTTGATCACTTTTCGGTTTGAAACCATCTTGACCCCGAAAACTGGTTGCCCGTTACGCCCGCATTTTGCCCGTACGTCTTTTATTAGAGTCTAGAGAGACGTTGACCCGGGCCCAGGCAAGGCCTGGGCCCAGACCCAGGCAAAGCCTAGGACCGGGCATAGCCTGGGCCTGGCCCGGGTCGGGCACCATGCCAGACAAATCATTAGATTTAAGGCCTTTTTAGGCCCTCCAGGACTGGCCTGGGCCTGGACCAGGCCTACGCAGGCCCAGACCTAACCAGGCTTTTTCAAGGCCGGGCCCAGGTAGGCTTTTCAGGCACAGTCTTTATGTGCACGTCTAGGCGGTGGTAATGGAAGTTGGCACGGCGACGATGATGGCGGCTTCGTGTGGTGGCGGCGATGGCGGTTGGCGCGGCAGCGACGATAGCGGTTTCGGTGCAGCAGCGGCGATGACGGTTGGCGGGATGGCGGTGATGAAGGTTGGCACGACGGCGGTAATGGCGGTTGGCATGGCGATGATGATGGTGGTTTCGTTGGGGCTAACACCTCTAAGAAGACCACGTCAGTAATATTAGCATATATAACAACTTATATTGAATGAATGCATGCATTTAAATGAAATTTTAAATTTTTATTTTATTTTTTATGGTGGTTTGCTAGTAACAAAAACATTTTCAAATAGACATTTTTAAAATTTGAAGGTTTGTTAATAGTAATGGTTTGCTAAAAAGCAAATCGGGTTTGTTAATATCAGCATTATTTATATATAGTCGTATGTCTTATTAGGGTGTGTTGAATGATTTTGTCTTAGTGTGTCTTAGCAGTTGAACGGGAACTCCTCCCCTCGCCGGAAGATTGATCTATTCAGTGATTTAGCTCTTAGGAGAGATCGGTTACCACGAATTTGTTCTTCAATCAATTGGTATTTCAAGTTTATGACTCAAGCCGCATTCTACTATTTTTATTGTAACAAAAGTATCAAAGTCATTCTTCCTCCCGCCTGCAAATTGTTTCCCCTCCGCCCACGTCGACATCTGCCGCAACGTCTGCTCCTCCTCCTTTGTCCTACGGCCACATACCCCTTCAACCACCGCCAAACCTCATTTCTGAAACTCCCCTACCTACTCTGCATCCCCACTCACTGTTGCATATGCTCTGCATCCCCGCCCACCACTACATCTGCTCTGCATATCGAGCCCTACCATTGTCCCAGTCGCGATTCGATTTCCCCAATTCCAAAGCCACTCCGCCTTTGCTGCATCGCATTCATCCTCTTCCCTCCGTCTACCATCTGATAGCCACTGTCTATACTCCGGTCGACGCCAGCATTGCACGTCGCCCTGCATTCTGATTCCCTCCCGAGCCACTCTTCCCTCGCCAAGACGACCGCATGATATCTGTTGTTCAAGCTGTCTGTGGTCTCCATCCTCCTTGAGCCACTCCCGGCATGCTTTTCTTTCGAGCTCTCCACCCCTCTTTTATGATATTTTAATGCTCTCTATCCTTCTTTGTTCGGAATTAAGTAATCATCCCCATAATTTAATTCGTAATCTTTTCTTCAAATTGATGGTTGTTGCCGACTAAAGGTGGGCACAAATATTCTCCCTAATCACCAATATTAATGCTCAGGTCGCGCACAATGATGCCTTGATTGAGGAACTTAGTGCTCAACCTCCACAATGCTCCATCGGCGGTTTCCCCAACACGTCGTGGATGCATCATATCCTACAACTGCGGGTTACTCCACCATTATTCCGCCTTCGCGTCCGCAAACCACAGCAACTCCACTGATTTTACTATCGTCGGGGTCAACCATCGATGCCAGACCTCCAGTCGTGGTGCCCACTCCGCCAATTTCACCATTGTTGTTGTCTTCGCCACTACCTCCGACCACCCAACTAACGTCTCTACCGGTCGTGGCCTCTTCGGTCTGTGTATTGCCTGCGATGACTGTTGGGTACATTGGTCAAATGTACCTGATTTGAAGAAGTCTCACCCAACTCAATGATATACATCATAATGTATTTGATGTATGTTGAGTTTACTTGTGCAGGTTAAGTAATCACTGGACTGAAGCAAAAAAGTTTCTAAGTCCATGTGTCGACACCCAGAGGAAAGTGTCGACACTCAAGAAAGCTTGTGTCGACACCCAGACAAGCAGTGTCGACACCTGGGATGCAGAGTCGACACCAGACAGAAAGTGTCGACACTTGGAGCTGTGTCGACACTCAGTGAAGAAAAGTGCAGACAGAAAGTGTCGACACAAGGAGCTGTGTCGACACTCAGTGAAGCTGTGTCTACACCAGAAAGTGTCGACACTTGGAGCTGTGTCGACACTCAGCAAAAGTCTGCAGAGACTAAGTACAAGTGTCGACACTCAACACAATGTGTCAACACTAAGCAGAAGAGTCAGCATTTGAAGTATGTGTCGACACCCAGAACAATGTGTCGACACACAGCTGAAGACTCAACACTTGAAGAAAGTGTCGACACAAGAAGCTGTGTCGACACTTAGCAAAGAACAGAATTATTTCCAAAATATACTAAGTACAAGTGTCGACACTAAAGGAATGTGTCGACACTCAGCTGAAGTCTCAACAGAAAAATCAAGTGTCGACACAAGGAGCTGTGTCGACACTCAGCAAGAATCAACATAGAAGACTATGTGTCGACACCAAGAAGCAGTGTCGACACTTGACAGATTCAACACAAGAAGTTGTGTCGACACAAAGGAGATGTGTCGACACTTAGAAGAATTCAGCAAAAGCTAGAAGAACAAGTACTTGTGTCGACACTCAATTTCAGTGTCGACACATGCAAAAGAATCTGTGTCGAGACATACAAGGAAATGTGTCGACACCTTGTAGACTTGTGTCGACACTTACACAACATGTGTCGACACTTGGACTATAAGTGTCGACACTTATAGACAGAAAGTCTCGACACTTACAGACAGTTAGAGATTTTCAAGAAATGACTGGATGACTTGACAGCTGCCGTTCCAGCCGGTCTACAGCACCTGTCAGAGATGTCAGAAGACAGTTATGAACCGGATCAGCCGGTTACCATGAAGAAGGCCTATAAATAGGCACCTACAGTTTACAAAAACTGTGGTTCAAGATCAAGTGGATCAGATTATTGTTAAAAAAGTTCAGTTTGTTGAAAAACAAATTATTGAAGTGGTACCAAGAGTATCAACACAAGAAGATCTTGCAGTCCAAGTGCAGATCTAAGAAGTTGGAGAGAGAGGGCTCCTTCCAAGAAATCAGCCTCTGGAACTAGGCTGAGAAGAAGGATTCAGATTCAATTCTGGATCTTAAGTAGCAGAGGTCAAGGAACTACTGCAGGAGGATTCAGTCTTATTCAGTTCTACTCAAGAAGCTTTGAAGAAAGCTAAGTCAGAGTGAATCCAGCTGAGTTCTTCCAAGAACTCATCAAGAAACTCTCAACTCCCCTCTTTTATTTCTGAGTTGTAGAGTTATTATTTGTAATACATTTTAACTTGTAGGATCCTTTGGATCTGAGTGATTTGTAAGCCTGTATTTATAAAGGCTGAGGGTAGGGCTTGTTAGCCTGAGTGTAGGAGATAGAGATCTCTGAGTGTAGGCCTTGTTGGCTGAGTGTAGGCCTTGGTTGGCTGAGTGTAGGCCTTGATTGGCTGAGTGTAGGCTTTGGGATAAAGCTGAGTTGTAAGGCTTTGGGCCTGAGGTGTAGGAACCAATTTGGGTTCTGAGACAGTGGAGGAGTTTGGCCGAATCTAGTACACTGCTAGATAGGCGAAGGGGGAAAGTGGATGTACCCATATCTTGGGGAACCACTATAAACCACTGTGTTGTGTTGTGATTGTGCTGTGTATGCTGTGAATACTTTGTGATTGCTGTGCAAAAGTTAAAAATCTGTGATAATAAACTGTTTGCTGCCAGTAAAGTTAGAAAAGGATTAGGTCACCTATTCACCCCCCCTCTAGGTGTTTAGGTACCATATCTTTCAAGTGGTATCAGAGGGAGGTTCCTCAAAAAGGACTAACAGTCTGAGGAGATCCTGTTTGGCAGATTCAGTGTAAGACAAAACACAGTTTCAAGAAATTCAAGAAAATCAAGAAACATGGGTTCTTCTGAGAATCACAAGGAATTGGGTTCCATGAAATTACCCATATGCAGGAAAGAGATCTTTGGGATCTGGAAAGAAAGGGTAAGGCTATTTATGGAAGCCTCTGACCCTAGAATCTACATCACAGTAAAGGAAGGGCCTTATGTGCCAATGAAGATTTCAGTTTTGGATGCAAATCAGAGAACTCCAAAGGATTTCTCTGAGATGACTAAGGATGAGATTGTCCTAGCTACCATGGACAAGAGGGCACAAAACATAATAGTGAGTGCCATTGATGATGCAACTTTTCAGAATCTTATACACTGTAAGACAGCCAAGGAGATGTGGGACACTCTTATAGTGTATATGGAAGGATCTGAAGAAGTTAGACAAGATAGAAAATCCTTGCTAAATCAGGAGTATGAGAGTTTTAGACAAGGTAAAGGTGATAGCATAACTGAGTGCTACAAAAAGTTTTACAGAATAGTTAATGAACTCATGTCTTATGGAAGAGAGTTCAGTAACTATGAACTAAATGACAAGTTCTTAAGGTCCCTAACCAAAGATTGGGACACCAAGATCTGTGCCATAAGAGAAATGGCTAAGTTGGGGGAAATTCCTCCTCCTACACTGTTTGGCAAGTTATTGTCATATGAGATGCAATTGACAGTGAGGAAAGAGGAGGAGAAATCAACAAGGATTGAACACAAGGAAAGATCAGTTGCTTTCAAGACAGAAGTTCCCAAAAAGTGCAGGAATAAGTCATCAACTCCACCTCCAGAGGTAGTTGATTCAGAGTCTGATGAGTCAGTCAGCACAAAGAGTGAGAGCAGTGAAAGTGATGAAGACTTTGCTGCCTTCACTAGGCACTTTCAGAAATTCTTGAAAAAGAAACAGTGGAGGTCAAGACCTTCTTCTTCAAAGGGAAAGGAAGTCTTTTATCAGGAGAAAAAGCCTTCAAAGAAAGACAGGAAGAGGACAAAGTCAAGCAAGGCAACTGGATCTAAGATAGTATGCTACTGCTGCAATAGACAGGCCATGTTATTGCAGATTGTCCAGAGAAGAGAAAGGAATCTGGTGACAGGAAAAAGACTCACTTCAAAAAAAAGAAAGAGAAGTCTTTTGTAGCCAAGAAAGAGAAGACTCTATCAGATATCTCCTCTTCAGAAACTGAGTCTGAGGCTGAAGCCTACATAGGGCTGTTTGCTGAAGAAGAAGAAGATGAATTCATGCAGATCATGGAGTCTATTTATGAACAAGAAGACAGTCAATGCCAAGGACTAATGGCTTTGACAGACAGTGCCAAAATCCTGGAGCAGCCAGGACCCAGTCAAGTACAAGGTTCAAGTTTAAATTCAGTTTCTTGTTCTAGTTCAGAATCAGATTCATCTTCATCAAGTGATGAAAGTGTATCTGAGTCTGAGGATGATATTCATCAACTTATAGATGAATATAAGGTGCTGTTGCAAGCTTACAAGAAAAGCAAATCCCTAGCCAAAAGTCAGGCAAAGGAAATTGCTGAACTTAAAGCTGGTGCAACAGATTTTGAGAAGCAGTTTGATCAAAAGTTGAATGAGATAGCTAGGCTGAAACACATAACAGTGATTCAGATGGGTACTATATCATTTAAGAATGATCAAATTAAGAGTCTGGAGATCAATCTTCAGAAGGAGAAGGACTTAGTTGCTAGGTTTTCTAAACCTAAGTCAGTGTTACCTTTAATTGATGAATTTGTTCATCAAAAAGGCAAGGCTGGACTGGGCTTTATTAGACCTGCAAGGACTGAGCAGTCCAAGTCTAAGTCCAAGGGCAAAGTCCCAGCATTCAACAAGACTGCTGTAGATAATACAGCAAAGGTTGTACCTAAGCAAAGGTACAACAAGTTTGAATGTTGGTGTTGTGGCAAAATTGGCCACTTTGCAGTGGACTGTTGGCACAATGCCAGTGCCAAGGTGAGTAGCAAGCTACCTAGTGGAAAGCCAGTAGGTAGTTTTGTCAGATTGCAGACTAACTTGTACCAAGGACCCAAGAATTTTTTGGGTTCTAAGGTTCATTAATCTGTTTTGCAGGTAAGTCCAAGTGGCCATAACCCAACATGGTACTTGGACAGTGGATGTTCCAGACATATGACTGGAACAAGAAGATTACTAAAGGACTACATTCCAGTAAAAGATGGTCCAAAAGTAACCTTTGGTGGTTCTGAAAAAGGAATCATCAAAGGATTTGGTAACATTTCTACAAACTTAGTTACCATTACTCAAGTGGCTTATGTTAAAGGGTTGAAACACAACCTAATAAGTATAAGTCAATTAAGTGATGTAGGGTATGACATCTCATTTGCTTAAAAATGGTTGTCATATCAAGAGGTCAAGTGATCAAGAGATCATTTTGACAGGTATAGGAAGAGGAATGTCTACTGCCTAGACATTATGGTTGAGAACAATGGTTCTCCAGTTTGTCTTGTAGCTGATGAGACAGTCTCTCATTGTGTCAAATGGCACAAGAGGCTTGCCCATCTTAACTACAAGACTATTAGCAAACTCTTTAGCAAAGAGTTAGTGAGGAATGGTCCTCAAGTTAAGTGTGTTAAAGATGGCATTTGCTCAGCTTGTCAAAAGGGCAAGCAGACTAAATCCACCTTTAGAAGCATAGAAACAAAGATGCTGTGAGGTGTTTATACCTCTTGCATATGGATCTTTTTGGTCCAATGCCAGTTCACAGCTTAGGTAGGAAGGTCTATACCTTTGTAGTTGTAGATGACTACTCAAGGTTTTCCTGGGTGTTCTTCTTAAGACAGAAATCTGAAACACCTAGTGTCTTCTATAGCTTTGTCAAGCAAATTCAGAATGAACTAAATAGTACAGTGGTCAAAATTAGAAGTGACCATGGTACTGAATTTCAGTCTGATAGCATGACAAAACTGTGTGAAGACTTTGGGATATTTCAAGAATTCTCTTCACCTAGAACACCTCAGCAAAATGGCATTGCTGAGAGGAAGAATAGAACCTTGATAGAGGCTGGTAGAACCCTATTGAGTGATACATCACTGCCAGAGTATTTCTGGGCTGAAGCAGTTAACACTGCATGCCATGTTATAAATAGGGCTACCATCACTAAAAGGCTTAACAAGACCCCCTATGAAGTTGTGAAAGGCAGGAAACCAAACCTATCCTATTTTAGGATCTTTGGTTGTAAATGCTTCATACTTAACAATGGGAAGTCTTACTTAACTAAGTTTGCTGCCAAGTCCCAAGAGGGAATTTTTGTTGGGTACAACAATAATAGTAAGGCTTATAGAGTCTACAACTTGACTACACAAGTTGTAGAAGAATCAGTGCATGTAGTTTTTGATGAGACTAAACTTATTAATAATGAGTTGTCTAGCAATGTATGCAGCCCCACAGGTTTGACAAAGAAAATGGACAAGCTTACTATAGAAGAAGTGCCTGCTGCAAGACAGCAAGTAGAAGAAAGTAGCTGTTGTCCAGGGGGAGAACTACATGTGCCAATTGCTGAAGAAATCCAAGGAATACAGCATGATGCAGATGCTGAAGTGGTTCAACCAGAAGTTAGGATGCCTCCAGCCCACAGGCATCTTAGAGATCATCCAGTAGAGCTGATTATTGGAGATCCAAGACAAGGAGTTCAAACCAGGAGTAGAAACATGAATGCAGCAATCTACTCCAGCTTTCTGTCACAAGTTGAACCTAAGAAGTTTGAAGAAGCAATACAAGATCCACAATGGACTGAAGCAATGCAAGAAGAGCTTAATCAGTTCAAGAGGTGCAAGGTTTGGGAACTTGTTCCTAAACCTAAAGACCACAATGTAATAGGAACTAAGTGGATCTACAGGAATAAGATGGATGAACAAGGGGTCATCATTAAGAATAAGGCTAGACTGGTTGCTAAAGGATATAGGCAAGAAGAAGGTATTGACTTTGATCAAACCTTTGCTCCAGTAGCCAGACTGGAAGCCATAAGGATGTTCTTGGCCTATGCAACCTATCAAGGATTCAAGGTATACCAAATGGATGTCAAGTCAGCATTCCTAAATGGTAATTTGAAAGAAGAAGTCTATGTGGAGCAGCCTTCAGGTTTTGTTGATCCAACTCTACCTCATCATGTCTATAGACTTAGGAAAGCTTTATATGGGTTAAAGCAAGCCCCTAGGGCTTGGTATGAAACCCTATCTAGTTTCCTCATTGAGAACAAATTCTCAAGGGGGAAAATAGATAAGACTCTATTCCTTAGGGAATCTAGAGGCAAAGTCATACTAGTCCAAATATATGTAGATGACATTATATTTGGGTCTACTGAAAGCAGCCTTTGCAAAAAGTTTGCAAAACTTATGCAAGGTCAGTTTGAGATGAGTAGTATGGGAGAGCTGAAGTTTTTCTTGGGTCTCCAAGTTAAACAGACTGAGAGTGGTTTGTCCATTTGTCAGTCAAAGTTCACCCTAGAACTCATAAGGAAGTATGGTATGGATTCATCCAGTACCATGAAGACTCCTATGGGGTCAAGTATGTCTCTTAGCAAGGATGATGCAGGGAAACCTGTAGATGAAACCTTGTATAGAGGGATAGTTGGCTCCCTATTATACTTGACTGCTAGTAGACCAGACATCATGTATGCTACATGTGTTTGTGCAAGGTATCAAGCCTGCCCTAAAGAGTCTCATTTGACTGCAGTCAAAAGAATATTGAGATATCTAAAGGGCACTCCCTATCTAGGCCTCTGGTACCCTAGGAATGGAGATTTTGATCTAACAGGTTATTCAGATGCAGACTTTGCAGGATGCAAAGAGGATAGAAAGAGCACTACTGGAACCTGTCAATTCCTAGGTGGGAGACTAATTTCATGGAGTAGCAAGAAGCAAACCAGTGTGGCTATCTCCACAGCAGAGTCAGAGTATGTGGCTGCAGGAAGTTGTTGTGCTCAACTTCTGTGGATTCAACATCAGCTAGAGGACTATGGATTTCAGGTAAGTAGAACTCCACTTTTCTGTGATTCTACAAGTGCTATTTCAATAGCTAATAACCCTGTATCCCATAGTAGGACAAAACATATTGAGATTAAATATCATTTTCTTAGGGAGCATGTAGAAAGAGAAGATATTTTATTAGAATATGTTAAAACAGATGAACAAGTAGCTGATATGTTTACTAAGCCACTAGAAGAAGCTAAGTTCAATAGATTCAAAATTGAACTAGGAATGATAAACTTAGAGTAAGTTTACAGATTTGAAAATGACTAAGTAAAAAGGTGTCGACACATAGACAAGTCTATGTCGACACAGAATAGTGGTGTCGACACTTCAGGAAAAAGGTGTCGACACATCTAGGAATGTGGTGTCGACACTTCAGAATGTTAGTGTCGACACATGTCAAGTAGGTGTCGACACATCCAATATGGTGTCGACACTTAAGTTTTACTCAGAATTTTTCTAAGTAAAGTCTCGACAATGTGTCGAGTTATGTTGTGTCGACACATAACCAAGTGTCGACACATAAAATCTGTTGACTAAACTTGTGTCGACACATATGTGTCGAGACATTATAAGTCAGTGTCGACACTTGTTGCCAGTGTCGACACATTTTAAGTTAGCTGTCCCGCCTGTTCATCTTCAAAATCAGAAAGGTATAAATAGGGTTCTGTCTTTGTTTGTCGACACGCTTTCAAAGTTTCGAGACCAAAACTACTGTGTCGACACCTCTCTTTTCTACAGACAAATTCTACAAACCCTAATGGCTCCTAAGCTTGAGGAGAACGTTAACGAGGGTTATGAGCTTGTGCGCGGCGCATTCGACGATGCAGATCAAGAAATTCAGGCAGTGGTAACCCTAGTCGCCGATTCTGGACTAGAATATCTCTTGTCTGAACCTACAAAGATTTGGAAGAAGGAAGTACTTGAATTTCTTAATGGAGCTGCCGTAGATGAATCTGGATTCAGAATCAAATCCAGAGTTCATGGAACTAAGATTAAGGTTTCACCTAAGAGTCTGAGGAAGGTACTTCAGCTACCAAAAATTCAAGATGAAGAAGAGGTTACTGCTTCAAAGACCAGGGAAGCTTTAACCTGGTGTGGTCTTGATCCAAAGATGAAGATAGGTTCTGTCTTTAACAGGAAAGGCATGAATACTCAAGGAAAATTCATGTCTGAGATTGTGGGAAAAGTCTTACTCAGTAAGCCAGGAGGGCATGACAGAGTGTCTGCCAATATGTTTGGAGTAATGACAAGAATTATCTTTAATCTAAGAACTGATTGGTCAATCATAGTATTTGACAAGATTAAGGAGAGCTTGAAGAAGCCCAATCTGGGCAGGATCATTAGTCTCTACCTAGCTGGTACCATACCAGAGGTGATGAGTGCAGCTGCAGGTAGCAAAATAAACCACATGAGGAAGATGGATCTAAGGATCTTTTCAAGATGGGACAGGGTGTTGTCAAAGGACATGCCAACCCCTGAGAAGACAATTACTGAGAAGGAGATTCCTCCTAAGAAAAAGAGAAAAACTGCTCCAGTTGAACAAGAGTCCTCCAGCAGTTCAGGGAGTGAAGAACATGTTGTTTTCACTCCTGATGACCAAGAGGAAGTGGCTGCAGAGAAGACCCCTGCCGCTCAAGATATTGCTGAGATCCAGGGGGAGCTGCCTCCAGCTAGCCCCATCCACAGGGATCAAAGCCAGGGGGAGCCTCCAGTTGTAGAAGCACCATCTACACTGGACAGTGAGCAAGCCACAACCATCATTCAAGAGGTACTCACTGATCTAAAAACTTTAGAATATCTTATAGAAGATGCTGATTTGTCTGATGTTCCTCAGCAAACACAGCTGCCTAGTCAAGTTCCAGATGTTGTTAG
The DNA here is from genome assembly GCA_039583875.1 of Platanthera guangdongensis. Lineage (NCBI taxonomy): Eukaryota > Viridiplantae > Streptophyta > Magnoliopsida > Asparagales > Orchidaceae > Platanthera > Platanthera guangdongensis. The sequence continues at coordinate 271,090,075 of CM077151.1, read as the reverse complement.
AGAGGACACATCTGCTGTACAAGAAGAGATTCCTGCTCTAGTAGTTGAAGAACAAAGAATGTCTCCAGCTTCTTCACCCCCTGAATACACAATGGAAGACTTGTTCTAAATTTGGATCAAGCAGATTTTGACAAGGAAATTGATGCTGCTGAAGAGAGACTGCTGCTGCTGAGGGGGAGCAAATGCAAGTTCTGGAGGAGCCTATAAGGCAAGAAACTGAGAAGGCACAAGATGTGCAAACTGACAAGCCTCCAAGCCCTAAGGAGAGGGTTGATATTGCCAGCACTTCTGCCTCTGAAGATGAGGAGATTGCAAGGGCAAGGAAAAAGAAACTCTATGTATTCAAGAGAAGGAGCCATAGTTACAAGAAGGCTCTGCAAACTGTAGCCCAACAGCCTATAGTTCAACAAGCTCCAACTGTTGATTATAGTGCTTTACTGATTGCACTGCAGATTAAAATGGATGAACAAAGGAAAGCCATAGAGGCTTATGTTGATGCAGGGCACAGATCATTACAGTTTGATCTTGCCCAAGATATAAAATCTATAAGGTTTGAGATGAATCTCAACAAGAAGGAGATGACAGACTGCTTCCACAAGGGTGGAAATGCAGTGGTGTATTTGGCAACACACCAAGAGAAGATCAAGGCACAGGTGGATGATATAGTATTGAAACAAGGATATGTTCTTGAAAATCAATTAAGAATGAATGACAATTTGACTGAATCCCACAATGCTATTGTCACTGAATTAAAGAATAAGGCTGCTGAACCCTCTACATCTACTGATGCTGCTAAAGCTCAATTTGATAAAGTCTTTCAAGAGGAAATTACTGCTGTAAAGACTGCTATCCAAGCCTCCCAGAAGGTCATATCTGAACAACTTCAAAAGCTAAAACCTTACTTTAAAGATGGGATCAGGTACTTGGACAGTCAGATCAGATTTCAAAAGGATGATGTCAGAGATCACATGGCTAGAGAAGTCATAAAGGGGGAGAGAGTGTTAGTCAAGGCAAGTTCTGAGCATGCAAAATGGATATCAAATTCAATCAGGGCTACACTTGGATACCCTCCTCTGTGTGATGACCAAGATGTTGCTGAATCAGGCATTAACCCTGCTTATTTTGGAGGTGAGCAACCAGAAGTAGCTCAGGTCATTTATCCACCTCCAGACTTTGAAATGATTCAAGCAGATGTGAGCACAATGTATAGCCCACTTGAGGGCAAGGACAATGTCCATATTGAAAAGGTTGTTCAACCTATATCTGAAGCCATGCAAGAGGCATTACAGAAAGAAGAAGAGACAAGGTTGTCAAAGAAGAGGTTTAGGGAACAAGCAGAACAAAAGCCAGATTTTGAACAGTGGAGCCCTACCTCTAGGAATATAATTTTAACTGCCTGGAAAGCTGCCAAGGACAATACACATGACAGGAACAAATGGTTCTCTGAAGCTGAATGGAGAAAACATGAAATAAGACAAGAAGTCATTGTTCAATTCAGAAGGAAGGCTAAGATGGGAAAGCTACCTCCTACTGCAGTGGAGCCTAGCAAGTACTTCCCCAAGCCATATCACTACTTTGAGAGGCAGAAGATCAAGGCAGAAGCACTCAAACAGAAAGATCTAAAAGGCAAGAAGCCTGCTGTTGCTGAAACTGCTGAAGCCACTGTCAAAGCTCAAGTCCAACCTGGCAAAGACATAGTTATCAAAGAACCAGACCAGAAATAGATTAAGAAATTTCTTGAAGTTTATGTTGTAATCTTTTGGATGTAACACATTTAGTAAACTTCTGAAAATGTATAAGAAAAATATTAGAACAATATATGATTCATATATTTCATGTTTGTTCTGTGAATGTGTCTATTTCTTATTTGTTCTGTGCTGATGAATGTGTATACATGTGTGATTTAATACATGTTATGTTTACCCTGCTGATTATAACCTGCTTTACATCATTTTGTAATCTTTAATTATGAATGGTGTATATCATTGACTAAGGGTTATGACTTCTCCAAATAGGGGGAGATTGTTGGGTACATTGGTCAAATGTACCTGATTTGAAGAAGCCTCACCCAACTCAATGATATACATCATAATGTATTTGATGTATGTTGAGTTTACTTGTGCAGGTTAAGTAATCACTGGACTGAAGCAAAAAGTTTCTAAGTCCATGTGTCGACACCCAGAGGGAAAGTGTCGACACTCAAGAAAGCTTGTGTCGACACCCAGACAAGCAGTGTCGACACTTGGAGTCATTGTGTCGACACCTGGATGCAGAGTCGACACCAGACAGAAAGTGTCGACACTTGGAGCTGTGTCGACACTCAGTGAAGAAAAGTGCAGACAGAAAGTGTCGACACTTGGAGCTGTGTCGACACTCAGTGAAGAAAAGTGCAGACAGAAAGTGTCGACACTTGGAGCTGTGTCGATACTCAGTGAAGCTGTATCTACACAGAAAGTATCGACACTTGGAGCTGTGTCGACACTCAGCAAAAGTCTGCAGAGACTAAGTACAAGTGTCGACACTCAACACAATGTGTCAACACTAAGCAGAAGAGTCAGCATTTGAAGTATGTGTCGACACCCAGAACAATGTGTCGACACACAGCTGAAGACTCAACACTTGAAGAAAGTGTCGACACAAGGAGCTGTGTCGACACTTAGCAAAGAACAGAATTATTTCCAAAATATTCTAAGTACAAGTGTCGACACTAAAGAAATGTGTCGACACTCAGCTGAAGTCTCAACAGAAGAATCAAGTGTCGACACAAGGAGCTGTGTCGACACTCAGCAAGAATCAACATAGAAGACTATGTGTCGACACCAAGAAGCAGTGTCGACACTTGACAGATTCAACACAAGAAGTTGTGTCGACACAAAGGAGATGTGTCGACACTTAGAAGAATTCAGCAAAAGCTAGAAGAACAAGTACTTGTGTCGACACTCAATTTCAGTGTCGACACATGCAGAAGAATCTGTGTCGAGACATACAAGGAAATGTGTCGACACCTTGTAGACTTGTGTCGACACTTACACAACATGTGTCGACACTTGGACTATAAGTGTCGACACTTAAAGACAGAAAGTCTCGACACTTACAGACAGTTAGAGATTTTCAAGAAATGACTGGATGACTTGACAACTGCCGTTCCAGCCGGTCTACAACACCTGTCAGAGATGTCAGAAGACAGTTATGAACCGGATCAGCCGGTTACCATGAAGAAGGCCTATAAATAGGCACCTACAGTTTACAGAAATTGTGGTTCAAGATCAAGTGGATCAGATTATTGTTAAAAAGTTCAGTTTGTTGAAAAACAAATTATTGAAGTGGTACCAAGAGTATCAATACAAGAAGATCTTGCAGTCCAAGTGCAGATCTAAGAAGTTGGAGAGAGAGGGCTCCTTCCAAGAAATCAGCCTCTGGAACTAGGCTGAGAAGAAGGATTCAGATTCAATTCTGGATCTTAAGTAGCAGAGGTCAAGGAACTACTGCAGGAGGATTCAGTCTTATTCAGTTCTACTCAAGAAGCTTTGAAGAAAGCTAAGTCATAGTGAATCCAGCTGAGTTCTTCCAAGAACTCATCAAGAAACTCTCAACTCCCTTCTTTTATTTCTGAGTTGTAGAGTTATTATTTGTAATACATTTTAACTTGTAGGATCCTTTGGATCTGAGTGATTTATAAGCCTGTATTTATAAAGGCTGAGGGTAGGGCTTGTTAGTCTGAGTGTAGGAGATAGAGATCTCTGAGTGTAGGCCTTGTTGGCTGAGTGTAGGCCTTGGTTGGCTGAGTGTAGGCCTTGATTGGCTGAGTGTAGGCTTTGGGATAAAGCTGAGTTGTAAGGCTTTGGGCCTGAGGTGTAGGAACCAATTTGGGTTCTGAGACAGTGGAGGAGTTTGGTCGAATCTAGTACACTGCTAGATAGGCGAAGGGGGAAAGTGGATGTACCCATATCTTGGGGAACCACTATAAACCACTGTGTTGTGCTGTGATTGTGCTGTGTATGCTGTGAATACTTTGTGATTGCTGTGCAAAAGTTAAAAATCTGTGATAATAAACTGTTTGCTGCCAGTAAAGTTAGAAAAGGATTAGGTCACCTATTCACCCCCCCTCTAGGTGTTTAGGTACCATATCTTTCAACGACCCAGGTCTTATGTTTGCTCCTGCCATCGTCTGACAACCAGGCATACCCTGTTCCTAGCGTTGTCCGAGCTGCAGTCCAATGCACCCAACCCCTCTCCATCAGGTGGGTTGTTGGTGGTCGCAGCCCCCTTTGATGAGTGAACTCGATGGTTAAGTTGGGTTGTATTGGGACTTCCCAAGAGGTCACCCATCTCAGTACTACTCTCGCCCAATAACGCTTAACTATTGAGATCTTCAACTTCTCATCACACTAAGTTGCAACTCAATTGGTGATGAGAAGTGAAAGAACTCCATCATTAAGCGTGCACAGACAGATAAATTTCGGAATGGGTGACATCCCCGGAAGTCCCTGTGATGCCCGCTAAATTATGGAGATTGTTCATCAGAAGGGAGGTCAAGGCCTCCAACAACCCATTGTGCTCGATGGTGGACCTGGAGATGGGTTGGATGTTTGGGTTGCAGCCCGGGCGCATGCCAAAGAAGGCTATGCAAGGACAAGTCCTGTACAAAATGGGCCAAGTTTGGAGCATCACAAAAGAGTGCACTTTTTGTGATGACCCAGGACTTAGCCTTGCACCTAAAGTAGTCTGTCAACCCAGGCATATCATGTTCCTAGTGTTGTCTGGGTTATTGCCCCATGCACCCCAACCCATCTCCTTCTACAAGCAGGACGTTGGTGGTCATAACCCTCCTTTGATGTGTGAGCTCGATAGTTAAGCGTTCTTAGGCGAGAGTAGTACTTGATGGGTGACCTCCTGGGAAGTCCCTGTACGACCAACTTAACTCTTGAGTTCACTCATCAAAGGGGGCTACAGCCACCAACAACCCGCCTGTAGAAGGAGATGGGTTGGGGTGCACGGGGCTGTAGCCAGGACAATGCTAGGAATTTGTTATGCCCGGGTTGTCGGACGGTGCCACGAGCAAGGCTAAGACCTAGGTCGTCACACTGCCACCCACCACCACTCCGTCAACATCAAAATATCAGCTCCTGCATTGGGACAGTGTTCTTCCTACTGCCTTACTAATACTGCTCTTCCCACCCCTAGCCACCAACACTGTTGGATCTCATTCTTTCGGGGCCTGATTTTTGGATGGCGCAGTTGCTGCTCGCCAAAGCCCCAACCGTCGCGACGCATTATCAGGAGTTGTTAGGAAGTGAAGTCAAGATGCTAGACCGCTTGACCACCAACTTTTAAGGAAAGCTCAATTTGGAGGGTGGCGTAATAATGGGTTCTAAATAATGAGAGTGAGGTAGTTTTGTAATTTTGCATATATATATATATATATATATATATATATATATATATATATATATATATATATATATATATATATAGTTGTTGTTAGGTCTTATTAGGGTATGTTGAATGATTTTGTATATCTTAGTGTGTCTTAGCAGTTGAACGAGAACTCCTCCCCTCATCGGAAGATCGATTTTTTCAGAGCATCGACTCTTAGGAGAGATCAGTTATCATGTATTTGTTCTTCAATAAATTAGTATTTCAAGTTTGGGATTCAAGCCCCATTCTACCATTTGGATCATAATATTTACACCCTAGATTTATATCTGAATCTCCGTTGCTTTGGAGCGCTCGTCAGCGACAAATAAAGCAAGAGAAATTTTTAGAACTGACCCGATGAGCCTTCGCAGACGCACGACGAGCCTTTCTCTTTGGAAATTACCCTAAAGCATGCTTATTTTAGGCTTTGTTTGAGATATCAATATCATTTAAAAATGGAAAGTTCAAAGAGGATTTACTAAATATGACGGGGTTCCCCAAAATATGTTTGGTCAAACTGAAGATTATTTGATGCGACCACAACCAGCTCGCCGACACAGTTTCAACGGGCCCAGTCTCATGCGATTTCGAGTACGTTTGGTCTTACAAACAGACATCAACACGTACGTACATGCATATACTCTAACTGCATCACCCCACCTCCATTGGTGGGGAAAGTGGGAGGGAATGGGTTGACCAAAGTCAACCCACTAACCCTACTCATCTCACAAACGCAAAACCACGCAAGACCGCTGGGAATGCGGGCGAACGAGCGTGCGTCCCTAGTCACACCACAAACGACCCCACTAGATGCGTGCATCCCTGCGTGCAGCCCCACATGGCCGCACCTTATTGTGCACCTTTGCATGTCCGTGCGGCCCGCCAGGTCACACGGTATCGCCTAACTGAACGACCAAGCAAATAATAAAATCCTTAATCATTGGTGCAGATATTAAAATCCTCCATCATTGGGGTGCAAAAAAATAAAATGTTTCATCATGAGGCACAAATGGTAAAATTCTCGATTATGAGGTGCAAATAGTAAAAATCCTCCAACATGATTTTGCAAATAGTAAAATCTCATATCATTGCATATGAATAGTAAAATCCTTCATCATGAGGGTGCAAATAGCAAAATCTCGCATCATGGGGTGCAGATAGTAAAATCTAGCCATAATGGGGTGCACATAGCTGAATCATATAATGGTGTGCACATAGCTGAATCCTATAATGGTGTGCACTTTTTTAATGACAACCCGGGGTTAGCCCGCTCTGGATCACACTGGATCATTATGGACTCACAGGGCATCGTCCGGGCTACTGCCCAAGCATCCAACCCCTCTTCATCCAAAGACAAATTGTTGGTGGTCATTACCTCTCTTTGATGAGGTAAACTTGATAGTTTAGTAGGCAGCACAGAGATTTATCATGAGGTCACCCATCTCAGTACTACTCCAGCCCGAACACACATAACTACATAGTTTTTTAACTTCTCACCAACAATTGGCTGCAACTCAATTAGTGACGAGGAGTGGAGAAACAATGTAGTTAAGTGTGGTCGGACAGAAGAAGTATCGAGATGGGTGACCTACTGAGAAGTTCCTGTGTTGCCCGCTTAACCTGAGAGTTTCTCTTATCAAAGGGAGGATGTGACCACTAATAACCCGTTTGTGGATGGAGAGGGGTTGAGTGCTTGGGCTGCAGTCTGGATGATGTCAGGTGTTGCCAAAGTGATCTAGTGTGATGTAGAGTGGGTCGGCCCTGGGTCGTCGTACATGGAAGGGTGAGCATATGCTTACAGTTGACAACATCACTGAGGTGGAGTTATAGTTTATTGGGGATGTTTGTTTACTCATTGATTCTGATAATAAACTTTTATTAAAAGATATATTTTATATTCCTTCCTTTATGATGAATTAAATTCCAGTTTCTGAATTAGATCAACTTAATCATGACTTTAATATTTCTAATGATTAAATTAAGTTATTTTATGAATCATGTTTTATTGAAAAATGCTCATTATTTAATGGTTTATGTACAATCTGCCTTTTACCTTGTTGTGGTCCGCGACTACGCTCCTGATAGACCGGACTAACTAGACTGTCTTAGCCTTCAGAGCGGTCAGTTGCACAAATAGTCGCAGAAATAGATCATAGACGAGACAAGACTTTTACTTGGAAAACACTCTGAACATGGTGAAAAACCACGGTCGGGACTGTGCCGACCGGAACTCCACTAGATCGGTTGGGATTACATTGCTTTTTTGACAGAATCGAGGGAGACAGGCCTCACCTCGATACAACTTGAGGGGGAAAGAATAGATGACATTCAGCGTGCGGTAGAGCACTTGCGTGCTTCTAGACGATCGCAGGTTGACTACATGGCTGGAACTACTGGTGCTCTGTTGGAGGCACGCTGGATTCAGGTGGCTGCAGACGGCGAATGAGCAATTTCCTATGAATCCTGATATGCGCGGAGGAGGTTGCGAATGGACTTTGACTTGGAGGCAAGCGTGGGGGCGGCAGACCTCTATCGTAGCGGCGAGCACGGTGGCGGGGGACCTGTAGAGAGAGAAAAAGAAGACAAGAGAGGAAAAGGCTAAAAAGAGAGAGATTTCGTAGAGATCCATCCTTCCACGTTGGAGAAATGAGAAGGATCAGGAGTCTATTTATAGACTCAGAGAGGGGGGGGGGGGCTGGTAATTTCCCTTAATAACCACCGTACAGACCAATATGAAGGCCCAAAAGTGATCACGTGGTTTACCGTTTATAGGAAAATACTGAGTCTGCCCCTCGGACCAAAATAGGCATGCCCGAACTCAGGAATGGCCCAACAGGCAACGAGGGTGGTTATGTACGGTAACCACCCCCAACCGCCCACTTGGTGGGCGATTACGGGCGGCAGCCGCCCCCTACGGGGGCGCCGGAAGGGGAGGCCAACCCCTTGGGGCTGGACAAAGCCCCTGGCCGGCCAAAGCGAGTGGTCGGCCGTATGAGGCCGGCCGACCCCTCGACCGCCCAAATGGCAGGCGACCAAAGGGGGAGGCGGTCGGTCCCTTGGGGGTCGGAGCCTCCCCGAACAACTATGTCGTAGGCGTCCGAGGAAAGAGGGGTGGTCGGACCCTTGGGGGCTGGCGCCTCACCATAGGCGTCCAGGGAGAAAAGGAGTAGTCGGCCCCTCGGGGGCCGGCGCCTCCCCGGTCGGCCTTGCCGTAAGCGGTCGGGGAGAAAAGGGGCGGTCGACCCCTTAGGGGCCGACGCCTTCTCGGTCGGCGTTGCCATAGGCGGTCGGGGAGAAAAGGGGCAGGCGGCCTAGTCGTAGGTGGCCGGGGAGAAAAGGGGCGGCCGGCCTCACTGTAGGCGGCCAGGGAGAAAAGGGGCAGCCGGCCCGTCGGGGGCCAATGCATCCCCGGTCGGTAGGGGTGTGCAGGAAAATAGAAAACTGCATCAAACCGACAAACCGCACCGTACCGCTTTTCAAACCAAACTGCTCGGTTGCGGTGCGGTGCGGTTTTGTATGTATGAAAACTGACCCCGATCGGTGCGGTGCGGTTTATAACTCCATAAAATCGAGAAAACTGAACCGCATCGTGACTTAGGTTTTAACTTTTAAAATTTTATGTCAAGAAAGAAAAGCCCACGCACCGTAATTCGCAAATGGATTTAACGGTTTTGGTGAGCCATTCTTTCATGAGAATTCAATATAACTATATAGTATATAAAATATAAGTATTTCATATAACATATATAATATAACTATATACTATAATTTAATGCATCATTACATATTTAGGATCTGTTTAACATGGTGGTGGCGGTCGTAAATGTATGAGTTAAAACATCATTAGTTAAGTATCCTCTAACAAACATCATTGTTTGAACATAAATTTGGATGAAGTTCTTTAGGTGGTGTTAACAAATGACAATTTAACCCCATATTCATGATCGTCACCACCGTGCCAAACGAAATCTTTTTGAATGCATAACTAAATGAAGATTTGCATATAGATAAGAATTAAGAAAATCTGTTATTTAAAATTGTCACCCTAATTAAAGCAGCAGAGGAGAGGGAAGTACTTAAAAAAATTTTCTAACCTTTTAGTTGCATAATTTTATCTTTATTGTAAAGTGAAACTCATCGTCCAAATAAAAATTAACAAAGAACATCAGTACGAATGAAAGAAAAGCATTCACAACCAATATAATAAATGATCTGAATGTATGATTGAATGACAGGGCATTAGAAATTATAGCTGATGGTTAAACTCCAGCGATTGTTATCGGGAAAGGAATAAATTTTCAGTTTTTTATAGAAAAGTCTTGCCTAAATTAAAGAAGGGATAAAAAACTGCCAAAAATCGAAACCGCACCGTAAAAATCGACCAAAAACCGCACTGAATTGAAACTGCACTGCACGGTTTCGGTGCGGTGTGGTTTTGGTCGGTAAGAAACCGCACCCCTGCGGTGCGGTTTTGATTTGGGCCCAAACCGCTCTAAACCGCACCGCTCGCAGGCCTACCGGTCGGCTACGTCGTAGGCGGCCGGAGATAAAAGAGGCGGTATGTAACACCTCAAAAACTGTAAAACATAACGTAAAGGTGACTATCGTCGGACGACAGTGGGTATCGCTGGCGATAACACTTGACGCTCTCAACGCTCTCGACGCTTTCAACGAAGCGTTGAGTAGACTCGTCGAATCGTTGAGTCGACTATAGCGTTGCGATAGTGAGTATTGATGGCGATAGCACTCAACACACTCGACGCTCTCGACGCACTCGACTCTCTTCAACGCACTTGACGAAGCGTTGAGTTAGCTATCGAAGTGGCGATAGTGAGTATCGTTGGGCGATACCGCCACGTATGGCTGAACACGTGTCGATGGCTGGATGGCGGCCGAAAAGCGGTGGTTGACTCTGGTCCAAAGCGTCTACTGACGATATCGCCCAGGTGATAGCGGATATCGCCAGGAGATAGCATTTAGTTTGACTTGTCAGCTGAAATCGTGGCCCTTGCTTTCTCTGAATGAAATGATCTTGTGGCTGTAATTAATCCGGAGGTCACTTAAGCAGAGTGGAGAAAAGTGAAGTCATTTCTCTTTTTCTCACTCTCTCTCCTCCTTTTCATACAAATTCTTGAGAGAAAAGAGCTAAGGAAGAAGAAAGTTGAGGCTGAGCTTAGCAAGGTTTGGTGAAGGAGATCCAGGAGTCGGAATCAAGAACCGAGGCAAAATCCGTGAAAGGTAAAGCGAGGCGCTCCTTTCTAGATGGATAGAAAGCTCGTTCATGGCTCTGAAACGAACTACAAGTGTAATGATTTTTTTTCTTGAACAAGTGAAGTCCTCATTTTTTCATATGCTTGGAGTCCCCCACCAAAAGATGAAGAATCGAGGAAATTATGATGAGTCAATACATGATATCCCTGGGTGGTTTTGCATATAGAATCCGGAAATCGCAGTACAGAATAGGCATGTTGTGTGAAGCCCATCCGGACATGTTGGTCTGGATTGGTGATGCTTTATTTTGCGCACCGGAGAAGACTCAGCGTTTAAATAAGTAGTTTATGGGGTCTGTGAGTTGTACTTGTGAATTGAGAATAACAGGAAGTACTGGAGGTGTGCTCCAGGAAAATACCCAGAAAATATGACAGTTTGCATAACTGTTAGATATCGTCGGGCGAACAGTGAGTATCACTGGCGATACCTCTTGGTGAGCTATGATTGCTGTGAAAGACCAGTTTTCTGGCACTGCAGGATGCTGCAAGTTTTGGCTGGAAAGATGTTCCAATTGTGGCTGAGTCTGGAGACAGAAGAGAGTTCTGTCGCTAACGTCCGGCGATAGTAACTATCGCTGCCGATAGCTTCAAGATAGTATTTTATTGACGAAGCCAGTCTCTCGGAGACCGTGTGGCTAGTGTGAGCTTGTGAGCTTCTTAAAGGCCAGTGAGCCGAACGGGCAAGGGGAAGCCGACCCGCGTCAGTCTAGTATTGAACAGATGAATTGAGTACGGGCAATAGCTGAACCGTACTCGCGTTATGTCTGTCTGATTCAAATGCCTAAGTTATTGACATTGTTGAAGCACATAATGAGAGTCTTAGGCCTAGAGCCGGAAAAACTAGAAATGCTCAAAGCTGACCGTCAAGTCTCGGACCTCTGAACGGTGGTGGGACCCTGGCAATCCGATACACCGAGAATGTGCTCTAAGTGCACGGAACGTTTGGCCGCGAGGCACTCGTTTATCATATATTGTATGATGCTTAAGTTGTACCTTCTTATGATATATCTATGTGTTAATGCTATGCCTGCAGGGAAGGAATACCGCTGCCCTGGAAATGAGGTATGGTCGTTATAAATTTGTCAGCTGAAAGCTGACCGTTGCCGTTATTTGCCACCATTTGGTGGAATGTCCCTATGCAGGTGCTGGAGAGCCGAGTGTGAAATAGCGGGTTGCAGCCCTGAATAAATGTCGCCCCTCGAAGGCCAAGCGAATTCTTATTACTTTCATGTGTGGTCGGTCTGTACGCCGATGTCTGAAAACCACACTTCTAAATAATAATTGTGAGGCCTTAAGGTTGTAATAGTTTAGCTTCTGTTGACTGTCGCCGGGCGACAGTGACTATCGCTGGCAATAGTAACTTTTGTGTATTTTTGTAAGAGCATTCCAGTGTTTATATAGTGAACATTGCTGAGATACTTGAGTTCAAAAAGTTAACCCTTGAAACTTCCGCCAGAATGCTCATAGTGAGGATTCGTTTAGTCTTTAATATTAACATGTAACCCCGCTGTCTGTCTGTGGAATATGGCGTGGGTTCTCGGCCGGACCCTCTGTTATATTTCACGTGACGGATGAAGGTGTTACAATTTGGTATCAGCTTGCCTTGGTCTTGCTCCTGCGAATTCGTGGTCGAAATTCATTTAAGGGGTGGCGAGCACGTGTTTGTGCTTATCATTGTAACGACCTAGGGAGGACCCCTAGCGCCGCCCGGCCCACCAGCAGCCCATGGAGGACCCATGACACAACGGTGGTACAGCCGGAATCTACAAGGCCTGCAGGTCGTACATCCCAAAGCATCTATGGCCTGTTTGTCAGCACGGTGCATTGTTGTCACAGGGTATCGAACCCGCAACCTTGATAAGAAGCCTTTAATACCACTCCTCATCACCAACTGAGCTGCTAGGGGATGCTTTGGGGTGTACGACCTGCAGGTCTTGTAGATTCCGGCTGTACCATCGTGGTGTCATGGGTCCTCCATGGGCTGCTGGTGGGCCGGGCGGCGCTAGGGGTCCTCCCTAGCTTGTTACAAAAAATGCACTTTTATGTAATGTCTCGGTTTAGAGCTCAGAGGCCCACCACACCCTTGCCTGGGTCGGCGGCTTGTCTCACCCCGGTGTCCCGTTACAGGGCTGCAGCCCAGGCACCCAAACCCCTCTCTGGCCTGTTTCTCAGCACGGTAGGTTTTTGAGCATGCTAGGTTTCGAACCCAACACCTCCTTAACAAGGCACCTTCAACAACCCTCATCACCAACTGAGCTGCAAAAACCTAGCATGCTGAAGGTGCCTTATTAAGGAGGTGCTGAGTTCGAAACCTAGCATGCTCAAAAACCTATCGTGCTGAGAAACATGCCGGAGAGGGGTTTGGGTGCCTGGGCTGCAGCCCTGTAACGGGACACCGGGGCGAGACAAGCCGCCGGCCCAAGCAAGGGTGCAGTGGGCCTCTGAGCTCTAAACCGGGACGTTACAATCATTATAATAAAAAACTCAAGAATGACCACTTAGCAATGAAAATACACATGTTTGAGGAACCTGCGCGTACCTAATAGTCGTTGTTCGCTTTTGAGTAGTCGCTAAATTGCGTATTTTACACTTGTTGGGGATGAACCCCATTTTATTGAAAATAAGGGGTGCACATAGCCACACCCTCATGATCTCCACCCAAAAGGAGTGGGATCATGGGTTTGATTGCACGAGCGATCACCACACCTGATCCCTCGCGCACCGACCCCACTACGTATGATGAGGAAACCACCACACCTCGCCGGCGGAGGGCAGCCGACCTCCTCCCCGGACGCCGGCCCCCCGCCCCCGTTCGTGCAGCCAAAGGGGATGGCCGCCCGGGCCCCCCTCCTCGGCCGCCCGAGCGGCCAAGGGGGCGGCCTTCTCGGCAGGCGAACTTGGCGGCAGTTTCGTCGGCCGCCCGTGGAGACCCTCTCTCGTCGTCCGATTAGGGGAGAGCGTCCTCGGTCGTTCGATCCGCGCGTAACCATCCACTAACCAGCAGGTTAGTGGGGGAATTTAATTGATATTTTAATATTTTATTAATAGAGGTCTCCAAATAGTGGGATACACACATCAAAAACTATAGTAAAAATATTTATGATGATGGTTACGGTGTGCGGATAGCCGCGTAACCACCGTAACTACTTCCCGGAGCCTATAAAAGGAGCCCCATGGCCTCCTCATTTATCATCTTCTTCTGATCTTTCTCCTTGGAGTCTTCTTCTTCCACAGGTCGAAGCTCTGCCAGTTTCCTTCGACGAGCCACCTTCGAGCCACCTTCGAGCCACACTCGAGCTACAAGCGGGTCAAGTCACAACCACCCGACGAAGCCGAATTGCCCAAGTTCCAAACGGCCCCAACAACTGCAAGACCTATCGTGCCGCCTCCCATCCAGAATCAGCAAGTCAGTATCCGAAGACCACCGGCGCAAAGCGCAATATGTAATAACTCCCGGCGCGACGGCCTATCGTCCGTTGCGTGCAAAGTGCTCTCTCACCCCTAATTGTAACGAGAGGTGACATGTCACCCTCGACTTCTCAAACCACCTGTAACCACCAGGAAATAGTGGATTTTGACTGGCATAGCTCCGATCACGTGATTTTTTACCCAATTGAGTGGTTTTTTCCACATTAAAACTGCTTGTGTATAATCAACCTATTCATTTTGCTATGTGCGCGCTCGAATGTCCCGAGAACTAAGACTGTCCAAGAATTCCGGCCCGACCGGGACGTCGAGTTGGTCCACAACAACACTTATAGGTGACTAAAAGTATTGCGACATAGTCTGAACCCCAACGTTATGTTGAGAGTGTGGCACTAGCTGATGTACCCACACCTCCTCCTTCTGCGGAAATAGTACGCTTAGTTGTTGAGACAATGTTTGCAATAATGTTGCACAACCGACTCGGCAGGTGCGACCTGCGATGGTGCTAGTACAGGTTGGTGTAGACGAGCCTATAGCTGCTAGGCAAGTGCCTGTTGAGGCTTTGGTTGATAAGCGAGCGACTAAACGACAGATGAAGTAATTCATGATCTTTAGTCTTCCTACGTTTACGGGTGCATGATCCCTGATGTAGGCAGAGGGCTGACTTTCGCGAGTCAAGAGGATATTGACAACAATGGAGACAAAGGAGGGATAGAAGGTCACCTTGGCCAATTTCCTGTTGAAAGGAGAGGCTCGGCTTTGATGGGATGAGTTGGAGTTACACCACTTCGTGGGCCGACGACTATCAGAGATCTCAATGGAGGAGTTTTCGAGATTGTTCTTCACAAAGCATCTGTCGTCGTCGCAGCGGATTACTATGGAAAATGAGTTCCAGTATTTGACTCAGGGCGAGGGTAGTGTGGATGACTACTTGCATGAGTTTACTAGGTTAGGAAATTATGCGGGGTCTACTTTTACTGACGAAGAGCGTAAGACCAATAGGTTCTACGAGGGACTTCCGGATGAGATGAGGTTACTACTTTCGGGTCCGATGAACCAAGGATTTCAAGTGTTGGTTAATACGGCTCGTTCGTTAAATAAAGACATGAAGAGCGTGCAGGGCAAGAGGGACTTGGTTGTGATAAAACCTGAGTTCAAAATGCAGCATCCTGGAATGTCTGACTACCGCAAGAGATGGAATAAGAAGTCCAAGTCTTCTGGACAGGCCCCTTCTACTGTTGCTTCGGGAGAAACGTCTTGGCAAAGCACGCGTACATGTTATACTTGTGGCAAGCCAGGACATATAGCTTGTGACTGTAGGAGTGGTCCTCCAAAGGTTAATAAAAAGGCAGGGACAACATATGCTGAAAAGGGAAAGGCAGTGGAGTCCACTACATCCCAATATGCTCCAGCTCATCCAAGGGTGTACAATCTTGGCGAACAGGAGGCCATCAAACAGATGTCATCACAGGTATGAGTAATATATAGTTTTCATGTTTTATATACTTTATACCTTGTGAATTGCTTGTGTATAACATGATAGATATAAGCTTGGTCCTTATTTGGGACCATCTGGCTAGGGCTGTTCGATGCAGGTGCTTCACATTCGTTTCTATCTGAGAACTTTCGTATCGCGGATCAGAGTGCCTACTCTTATGTCGATAGATAAATTAAAGGTGTTGTTATCTAATGAATGCGTGATGCGTGCAGATAAGTGTTGTTGTGTTGAGGTACGGATAGGAAGTCAGGATTTCGAATTGGAAGCGTCTGTGTTGCCGATATCTGAGTTCGATGTAATCTTTGGTATGGACTGACTCTCAAAGCAGCGTGCCCGTATAGATTGCAACTTTAAGGAAGTCATACTGGGACAGAACACCGAACGAGAGACTAAGTTCGTTGGTATGCAAGGATCGAGCAAGATATTGATGTCTGCTCTCTAGGTAGTCAAGGCTATTCGAAAGGGTGCGAAGTTATTCTTCACGCTGTTGGAGGCTGTTGAGCCGAAGCCCAGTTTGAGTGACGTTCCTATTATGTCGGAGTACGTAGATGTGTTTCCCAAGGATCTCCCTGGGTTACCGCCCCAATGGGATATTGACTTTGTTATTGTGTTGGTGTCAGGTGCAAAACCTGTGGCCCGCTCACTGTACCGAGTAGCACCAAAGGAGATGGCAGAATTAAAAGTTCAATTGCAAGAATTGCAAGAGCTAGGCTATATACGTCCAAGTATATCATCTTGGAGTGCACCGGTCCTCTTTGTGAAGAAGAAGGACAGAAGTTTGCAGCTATGCATTGATTATCGAGAGTTAAACAAGCTGACGAAGAAGAACAAGTATCTGATTCCACAGATTGATGACTTGTTTGATCAACTGGTGGGTTCAATTGTCTACTCGAAGCTAGATTTAAAGTCCTAGTTGAGTATTCGAGAAGATGACATTCCCAAGACAGCGTTTGGTACACGCTACGGTCATTATGAGTTCACTGTAATGTCGTTTGGGCTAACAAATGGGTCATCAGTATTCATGGACTTGATGAATCAGATTTTTCCAGAGTACTTAGATCTATTTGTGATCGTATTTATTGATGACATATTGGTGTACTCTCAATCATATGAAGATCATGCAAATCACTTGAGGATGGTTTTGCATACCCTGAGAAGAAATAAACTCTATGTCAAGTTCTCAAAGTGCGAGTTTTGGCTATCGTCGGTGGCTTTTCTTGGCCATGTGGTTAGTGCAGAAGTTATTGCAGTGGATCCGACGAAAATAGTTGTGATACGAGAGTGGCCTGTGTTGTCTACTATAGCAGAAGTTCGGAGCTTCCTTGGACTTGCTGGCTACTACAGGCGCTTCGTAGAGAACTTTTAACGGATAGCCTTACCTCTCACCACACTGACGAGGAAAGACTAGACGTTCATTTGGACGCCTGAGTGGGCGCGAGATTTTGGGGAGTTAAAGAGTCATTTGACCACGACGCCTATCTTGAGTTTGCCATGTTGTACGAACGGCTATGAGATTTATAGTGATGCTTCAGAGAGCGTTAGGCTGCGTTCTTCTTCAGTTCAGAAAGGTTATTGTTTATGGCTCACGTCAGTTGAAACTGTATGAACGAAACTATCCAGTTCACAACTTGGAGTCGGCGGATGTGATTTTTGCACTTAAGCTGTGGCGACACTACTTATGTAGCGTGAAAGTTGACATCTTCATGGACCATAAGAGCCGTAAGTATTTAATAGATCAGAAGGATCTAATTATGCGTCAACGAAGGTGAATGGAGTTCCTCGGGGACTACACCTTCGAGATACACTATACTCCCGGTAAGGGAAATGTGGTCGCAAATGCCTTTAGTCGTAGGACTCTGGTACAGAAAAGTTGGTTGCAGATGGATGATGAGTGTCTGATCCAGGAATTGGAGGCCTTAGAGATTTCTTGTATTGATAAGAATTCTACTGCAAATGCATGCTTGAACTTGACGGAGGTGCAGTATGACCTTTTATACAGGGTTCAGCGAGCAACGGAACTCGATGAGAGTATGAAACGCTATGCAGCGGATGAGTCAAATTCTCATTTCTCCTTGGATGACAATCTTTTGGGAAAAGATGGTCGTTTGTGCTTCCCGAATATAGGTAAACTACGTGATGAATTGATGTACGAAGCACACTTCACGAAGTACTCAATTTAGCCTGAGAGCACAAAGATGTACAAGGACATGAAAAATATGTTCTGGTGGTCGGGTTTGAAGAAAGACATAGCTCTTTACGTAGCAAAGTGTCAGACTTGTGACTTAGTGAAAGCAGAATGTCAGAAGCTGGAGGTTTCCTAAAGTCATTACCAATTCCGATGTGGAAGTTTGATGTTATCTCTATGGATTTCGTGCATGAGTTGCCGAGATCGCAAAGCGTGAACGATATCGTGTGGGTGATCGTTGACCGATTAACAAAGGTATCGCACTTTATACCGAACAAGATAGACGCTTCATTGGAAAAATTGGCTAGGTTGTATGTTGACAACATAGTAGGTTTGCACGGTGTGCCCCGTAGCATCGTCGGTGACCGAGATGGGCGCTTTACTTCGAATGATTGGAGGCTAATTCACCAGTTGTTGGGCACTCAATTGAAGTTCAGTACAACCTTTCATCCGCAAACGGATGGTCAGACCGAGAGGACCAACAAGACCATGAAGGATATACTCCGTATGTGCGTCTTGGATTTTGGGAAGATGTGGGAAGACCATCTCTATATGATCGAGTTCGCCTATAATAATTACTATCAAGCTAGAATTCAGATGACGCCCTTTGAAGATTTATACGGTAGGAAGTGTCGTACTCCTTTACCTTGGGCAGAAACAGGCGAATCAAAGTTATATAAGCATAAAGAAGTCAAAGATGCAGATTCGATTATACGCACTATACGAGAGCGGTTATTGGTAGCCTAGGATAGGCAGGCTAAATACTACAACGCCAAGCACCGAAACGTGGAGTTTGCGGTGGGCGATTGGGTATATCCGAAGATAAAGCCATTCAATGACGTATCCAGGATTCAGCGCTTGAAAAAGCTGAGTCCGAGGTATCTTGGTCCGTTTGAAGTAGTTGAGCGGATTGGCGAAGTTGTCTATCGATTAGCTCTTTCGGCGGAGCTAAGTGGTTAGCATGATGTGTTTCACATATCGGTGCTGCGGAAAGCTTTGAAAGAGCCAACACAAGTAGTGGCTGATGATCAAGTACCGGTCGATGGTGGGCTGACCTTTAGACCCATTCAGATCGAGAATACGGAGGTCAGACAGCTACGAAATAGGACAATCTGGATGGTCAAAGTCCGTTGGGACAATTGTGGCCGTGAAGAATTGACATGAGAGTGTGAGCAAACCATGCGAGATGAGTTTCCCGAGTTGTTTTTGTAAAGTAGAGTTGTAATAGTTTTGTACTATTTTTCCTATAGGTGAATAAAATTTCGGGACAAAATTTCTGTAAGGAGGGGATGTTTGTAACACCCCAAAAATTGTAAAATAGAACGTAAAGGTGGCTAACGTCGGACGGTAGTGGGTATCGCAGGCGATATCACTCGACCCTCTCCACGCTCTCGACGCTTTCAACGAAGCATTGAGTAGACTCGACAAATCGTGGAGTCGACTATCACGTGGCGATAGTGAGTATCGCTGTCGATAACACTCAACGCACTCGACACTCTCGACGCACTCGACGCACTGACACTCTCAATGCACTCGACGAAGCGTTGAGTGAGCTATCGGAGTGGAGATAGTGAGTATCGCTGGGCGATACTGACACGTATGGCTAGACACGTGTCAGATGGCCAGATGGTGGCCGAAGAGCGGTGGTTGACTGGGGTCAAAGCGACTATCGACGATATCACCCAAGCGATAGCAGATATCACCAGGTGATAGCGTTAAGTTTGACTTATCAGCTAAAATCGTGGCCATTGTTTTCTCTGGATGAAATGATCCTATAGCTGGGATTAATCCCGAGGTCACTTAAGCAGGGGAGTGGAGAAAAGAGAAGTCATTTCTCTTCATCTCATACTCTCTCCTCCTTTTCATCCAAACTCTTGAGAGAAAAGAACTAAGGAAGAAGAAGGCTAAGGCTGAGCTTAGCAAGGCTTGGTGAAGGAGATCCAAGAGTCAGAATCAAGAACCGAGGCAAGATCCGTGAAAGGGAAAGCGAGACGCTCCTTTCCAGCTGGATAGAAAGCTCGTTCATGGCTCTGAAATGAACTATGAGGGTAACGGTCTTCCTTTTGGACAAGTGAAGTCCTCCTTTTTGCATATGCATGAAATCCTTCACCAAAAGATGGAGAATCGAGGGAATTCTGATGAGTCAATACGTGATATCCCCGGGTGGTTTTGCATATAGAATCCGGAAACCGCAGTACAGAATAGACATGTTGTGGGAAGCCCATCCAGACAGGTTGGTCTGGATTGGTGATGCTTTATTTTGTGCACCGGAGAAGACTGCACATTTAAATGAGTAGTTTATGAGGTCTGTGGTTTGTATCGGTGAATTGAGAGTAGTAGGAAGTACTGGAGGTGTGCTCCAGGAAAATACCCAAAAAATACCACAGTTTGCATAACTGTTGGATATCGCAGGACGACAGCAAGTATCGCTGGCGATAGCTCTTGGCGAGCTATGATTTCTATGAAAGACCAATTTTCTAGCACTGTAGGATGCTGCAGGGTTTTGGCTGGAAAGATGTTCTAGTTGTGACTGAGTCTAGAGACAGAAGAGAGTTCTGCCGCTAATGCCAGACGATAGTGACTATTGCTGGTGATAGCTTCCAGATAGCATTTTATTGACGAAGCCAGTATCTCGGAGACCGTGTGGCTAATGCTAGTTGTGAGCTCTTAAAGGCCAGTGAGCCAAACGGGCAAGAGGAAGCTGACCCGCGTCAGTCTTGTATTGGACTGACGAATTGATCAATGGGCAATAGCTGAACCGTACCTGCGTTATGTCAGTCTGATTCGAATGCCTAAGTTGTTGACATCGTTGGAGCGCATAATGAGAGTCTTAGGCCTGGAGCCGGAAAGACTAGAAATGCTCAAAGTTGACCGTCAAGTCTCAGACCTCTGAACGGCGGTGGGATCCTGGTAATCCGGTACATCGAGAATATGCTCTGAGTGCACGAAACGTTTGACCACAGAGGCACTCGTTTGTGATATATTGTATGGTTCTTAAGTTGTACCTTCTTGTGATATATATATATATATATATATATATGTGTGTGTGTGTGTGTGTGTGTGTGTGTGTGTGTTAATTTTATGTCTGCAGGGAAGGAATACCGCTAATCCGAGAATGGGGCAATGTCGTAATAAATTGGTCAACTAAAAGCTGATCGTTGCCTTGTTTGCCACCATCTGGTGGAATGTACCTGTGCAGGTGCTGGAGAGCTGAGTGAGAAATAGCAGGTTGCAATCCTGAAGCTATGTCGGCCCTTGAAGGCCAAACAAAGTTTTATTGTTTTCATGTGTGGCCGACCTACGGGCCGACGTCTGTATACCACACTTCTAAAGAATAATTGCAAGGTCTTAAGGTTGTAACAGTTTAACTGTCGTTGACTGTCGCCGGGCGACAATGACTATCGCTGGCGATAGTAACTTTTGTGTATTTTTGGAAGAACATTCCTGTGTTTATATAGTGGACATTGCTGAGATACTTGAGTTCAAAAAGTTAACCCTTGAAGCTTCCGCTAGAATGCTCTGAGTTAGGATTCGTTTAGTCTTTGATATTAACATGTAACCTCACAGACTATCTGTGAAATATAGCGTGGGGCCCCGACCGGACCCTCTATTATATTTCATGTGACAGATGGAGGTGTTACACGGTCGACCCCTTGGGGGTCGGCGCCTCCCCGACCGGCCTTGTTGTAAGCGTCGGGAAGAAGAGGGACGGTCATCGCTAAGGCCGTCGGCAGACCCCGAGGAGGCCGTCGGTCGACCACGAGGAGGCCAACACACGGGATCCCAAGCGGCGGTTGGCGATCCTGCACGCGGGAGTTAGGATCCCATGTGCGGGAGTTAGGATCCCGTGAGCGATGGTTACGATCCGGTGTGTGGTGGTCATGGTGTGGATCGGACATGGTGATTGCGTGTGAAGTGGTTTGAGTTGTAACCCCCCACTTAGTTAGTTGGGGGGATGGATGTTTTGGCTATGTACAACCCGGGTTGCCTATAAATTGGGTTCAGCCCATCAAATGCCTCAAAAAATTGGGAACAAAGCCAGCGCAAACCACGTAAAAAGAAATGACAAGATGCGAAAATCGAAGTCTCGCGCGTGCTCGGGTCCCTGAGCGTACACGCTCCACCGTGTGTGTGCGCTCGGGGCTGCGTATGCCCGTGCGTGCTTCGGGCGGCGTGCTTGTGCGCCTTGGTGTGCGCACTTAGGCTATGCATGTGTGCCTCCTTGCGGGACTTGCTCCCTTCGTGGGACTCCGATTTTTGCATTGCGCCATTTCTTTTTGCGTGGTTTGGGTAGGCTTTGTTCCCAATTCCTTGGGGTATCACGTTTTTTCCTTTCTTGATTGTTCATATGTGCAGGCTCCATGGCGCGTGGCACAAGGCAGGCTGATGCAACTTCATTCTACTCTTACTCCGGAATAGGTCGTCGCTTAGAGGGGCGATACAATGTGTCTACTGGAATGGAGATCTGGATTACTCTTGCCGAAGAGCGGGTGCAGAATTCGCCAATGGGTTTGATGACTCTTTGCGAGTCGTCTCTGAAGTTTGGATTTCGGTTGCCACCGTACGTGGAGGTGGTCGAGATCTTGAAGTACTGCGGGGGTGTCAGTGTCCCAGTTTACTCCTTTGGCGATGACGCGAATTATGGGGCTGACAGTCTTTTTCCGTGAGCACGGCTCCAAGATTTCCTTGGACATCTTCAAGGATTGGTGTGAGGTGCGCCCCGACAGCGGTGGTTAGGTTGATGTCTTCAAGAACAAACATTGGCTGGAGTTTGGGAGCCAGGTGGACCGACGTCTTGGGAATACTTGTACGAATATGACCGCAATTGTTGAGAGCTACCAAAGCTTTGGAATGCCCTTCCTGATCGTTATCACAGGGTGAAGGGGTGCGAGCGTGAATTTATTATGGTGTTTTCCAAGCCTCGAGAGCTGGTCAATTGTCTCTTCAATATTACATCTTTCGTGGAGGAAAATTGCATGTTATTATGCGACCTTTTGGCTGATGCAGAGCGTTATGCTATGGTTCCATTGGTCCATGACCGGAAGAGGAAGATGATATTTGAAGGTTACGGCGATTCAGCGGTCGAACATCACCCTTTGAGGAGGTCGGACGCTCACTTGGAGACGGCTCCGTGCTCTTCTAGGGTTGAGGCGACTATGCATGCTAACCCTGAAAATGAGATTTTGGACTCTGCTACCCCCAAGTTACTGAGAAGGCTTTCATGCCATAGCCGGGGAATGGGAGGCATGCGCTATCCTCGAGGCCGATTATGGCGGTAAGGGTGTAGTTACTCGTGTCGATTTTGTCAAACTTTTTTGATTTTCTCTAACTTAATTTTTTTGTTGTAGACCAGCATTCAAGTCAGTATTGATCCCTATTGGGATGATCTTCTGGCAAGCTTGAAGAACAACTACCTGTCCCTTCAGGAGAAGTGTCGTGTGATGGAGGGATCCTGCCTTGATCTGAGGGGGAGGCGAGATCATGATATCTCCCGCTTTTGCCAGTTTGAGGCGGAGATGAAAGTCGAGATGATGCAGCTGCGAGAGGAGATTCAGGTGGAGAAGACAGCACGACTTTTGGAGGGTGCACATGAGAAGAACGCTCTTCTTCAGTCAGAGCGGTCTTCTCTGAAGTCTGAGGTAGAGTGCCTTTCTTCAGAGGAAGCGCTTGGCTGAGATGAGAACAATGTGGGTCGCAGAGTACATGGATTCTAATTTCTATCAACTTTACGCAAGATCGTTGCTTGCTTTCTGAGGAGATTCACAAGGAGGTATGGACGCAGGAGGTCGAGCCACACATGCCAGAGGTGCGAGAGGTGGCCTTCCTTCGTGGTATGTCAAAGGCCCTTAGGATGGTGTCCCGTAAGCAGAGGTGTGACATCACTAACTTGGGCTTTGAGGATCTGTCCGAGGACGATCTTGTTGATGTTGATGACGAGGAGTAGTCCTTCATACTTGAGTTTCTTGTATGATTTGTACTTGTTAGCCATTGCGTCGTACTGGTGTACTTATTTTGTTGTAGCTTTGTATTTCCTGATTTATCTTGTTATTTTACAGATTGTTATTGTTCAACGCATATTTTGATGTTTTGTGTTATGGTGTCGTGAGAACAACCATGAGTTGCACTTTTGAAGCTAACGACCGGAGGGTGGGCTCATGGTGTACATGTGACTTCCTTCCTGGGTGAAGAGCGGGTGTTTTGGGTCGAATAGGCTTGATGTCGGGCTTTCAGAGCCGACAATGTTGTTGGGTGAGGCGGCCCTCGATCCTGGGCCATTATGAGGGAGGCACGCCCTGGCGGAGTCACAACCTACTGTGGGAGAAGGGCAGACCTTTGATCATAGGTAGTGCAGGTTGCAAGGGGTCGGGAGCCCTGAAGAAACAACGAAGTTCGGAAACTTGCACACTGCTGGCGAATGCGAGGTGGCGGGCCATGACGACGTCATGACATACTGCAGGAGAAGGGCGAACCTTCAATCGTAGGCAGAAAGTTCGCAAGGGCTGGAGGCCCTGAATAAACAACGAAGTTCGAAAACTTGCAGACCGCTGGCGAACGCGAGGGGGGAAGGCCCTGGCGATGTCGTGACCTATTGCAGGCAAAGGGTAAACCTTATATAGCATATAGAGAGGTCATAAGGGCTGGTCCCCCGAAGAAAACAATGAAGTTCAGAAACTTGCAAACCGTTGGTGAACGCGAAGGGGGTAGACACTGACGACGCTATGGCCTATTGTGGGAGAAGGGAAAACCTTCGATCGCAGGCAGAGAGGCCATAAGGTCTGGGGACCCTGAAGAAATGGTGAAGTTCAGAAACTTGCAGACTGCTGGCGAATATGGGGGGTGGGGTGGGGGGGGGGGGCAGGCAGGAAAGATGAAAAAGTTTCTAAGTCTGACACCCAGAGGGAAAGTGTCAGCGTGACCCCAGGCAAGCAGTATTGTGGGAGAAGGGCAAACCTTCGATTGCAGGAAGAGAGGCCACAAGGGCTAGGGGCCCTGAAGAAATGACAAAATTCGAAAACTTATAGACCGCTGGTGAACGCGAGGGGGTAGGCCCTGACGACATTGTGACTTATTACGAAAGAAGGACAAACCTTCGATCGCAGGCAGGGAGGCCACAAGGGCTGGGGCCCTGAAGAAACGACGAAGTTCGACACTAAACTAGTACACTTTCAGACCGCTGGCGAATGCGAGGGGGTAGGCCCTGGCGATGTCGTGAACTATTACAGGAGAAGGGAGAACCTCCAAGAATCGATCATCTGTTCTGAATCTTAAGGTAGAGAGGCCACATGGGGCTGAGAGCCCTTAGAAGTGTTAGGGGAAAATCCTGACGTAACCTTCTACTTGAAGAGTTACTCGATCCGCAGTGTATGGTGAGGAGCCCGTGAGGTAGTGATGACGAGGAGCAGATATATATCATTGTTGTCTCCTGGTGTTTAGCTTCTTTCAGAGGCCCTCGACAGCGTACCTATTGTGGGAGAAGGGCAAACCTCGAGCTAGGGGCCCTGAAGAAAATGACAAAATGCGCTGGTGACGCGAGGGGGTAGGCCCTGACGACATGATTATTACGATGCACAGGGAGGACCTCAGAAACGGAAGTCATAAACTAGACCGCTCGAATGCAGGGGGTAGGCCCTGGCGATGTCTGAACTATTACGGTGATCGTCAATGGGGCTGAGCCCTTAGAAGTGTTAGGGGAAAATCCTGACATCTTCTACTTGGTTACTCGATCCGCAATGGTGAGGAGCGAGGTAGAAAGGAGCAGATTATATATCATTGTGTCTCCTGACTTGAGGTCTAGCTCGAGCTTTTCACGGGAGCACCCTCAGGGTACTCCACAGTCTTCGGTGGTCAAAGCGAAGATCTTGGTTGGCGTGAAGAAAGCTTTGCTCTTCCTTTTCACGAGTTAACAGGGATCCATGATGGATCGTGCGAAAAGAAGAAGACCTCAAATAATCCTTCCACGGGGACTCCTTGCTGCATCGAGGCTTCGTCCCTTAGGTTCAAGTCGTTAATGTTTAACGAAACTGCCCTCTCGGGGTGTGATTGCTTGAAACAACATGCCCGTGTGACTTCTTGACATCCATGAACAGAACCTACTCCTAATGGGGTGGGGAACTTCATAGTTAGGTGGGATATTGAAGGAATGACTTGAAAGGTTATCTGGAATGGCCTACCGAACACAACATTGTAGGCTGACCTGGTATCTACGACTACGAACCAGTTAAGATTAGTCACCTACCTTAGAGGCTCTCCGATTGTGACCGAGAGAGTGATTAACCCGTACACTGTGATGGGACGGTCATTGACTCCATGGATTGGCCCCATCACTAGGCAAAGGTGCTCCTGGGTGATCCCGATCTTCCAAAGGGTTGGCTGGAACAAAATATCTACGAGACTTGCGTTGTCGACCAGGATCCTTTTTGCCAGAAAACTCGGGTCTCCGATCCTTGTGCTTATTACTAATGAGTCTTGGTGTTGGGTATCCACCCCCTGTATGTCCTTTCCATCGAACTAGATCACTACCTCCTGGCGAAACTTCTTCATGGGGGGTTCCATTGCTACCAAATGGAGGTGGCTCCTTTGCCTAGTGCTTCCTCAAGGAGCCTTCTCCACCTTCCTAAAACCACCTGATTATTCTGGGACCTTTTTTGCTACAGACGGCGTCAAACTATTACGGTCCCTCGACCGTGCTCCTGATAGATCAGACTAACTAGACCGTCTTAGCCCTCAGAGCGGTTAGTTACACAAATAGTAGCAAAAATAGATCACAGACGAGACAAGCCCTTTACGAAGAAAACCCTCTGAATAGGGTGAAAAATTACGGTTGGTACTGTGCTGACAGGAACTCCATGAGATCGATTGGGCTTACAATGCTTCTTTGATAGAATTGAGGGCGATAGGTCGCACCTCGTTATAACTTAAGGGGGTATAAAGAGACGGCGTTCGACGTGCGGGAGAGCGCTTGCGTACTTCTGAACTATCGCAGACAGATTGCAAGGCTGAAACTGTGTGTGCTCTGCTAGAGGCGCGCTCTGGATTCTGGAGGTTGTAGACGGCGAACGGGTAATTTTCTACAAACCCTTATGTGCGCGGGGAGGTTGCGAACGAACTTTGACATGGAGGAAAGCGCGGGGGTGGCAGACCTCTGTCATAGCGACGAGCGCAATAGCCGAGGAACTGTAGAGAGAGAGAGAGAAGACAAAAGAGGAAAAAGCTATAGAAAGATTCTGTATAGATCTGTCCTTCCACATTGGAGAAATAAGAAGGCCTCAGCCACCTACGACAAGGCCGGCCGGGGAGGTGTCGACCTCCCCTTTTCTCCCCGGTCGCCTACGGCAAGGCCGGCCGGGGAGGCGCCAACCTCCCCTTTTCTCCCCGGCCTCCTACGACAAGGCTGGCCAGGAAGGCGTCGGTCCCCAAGGGGCCAACCTCCCCTTTTATCTGTGGCCGCCTACAGCAAGGCGGACCAGGGAGGCGCCGGCCCCCAAGGGGACGACCCCCGTTTTCTCCCCGGCTGCCTACGACATGGCTGGTCGGGGAGGTGCCCGCCCTTGAGGGGTCAGCTGCCCCTTTTCTCCCAGGCTGCCTACGGTGAGGCCGGATGGGGAGGCGTCAGCCCCCAAGGGGGCAGCCGACCCTTTCTCCCCGGCCTACCTTACCGTAGGCGGCTGGGAAGGCGCCGACCCCCAAGGGACCGGTTGCCTCCCCTTTCGGCCAATCGTCGTTTGGGCAGCCGAGGGGTTGCTCGGCCTCCTAGGGCCGGTCAGGGGGCTTTGGCCGACCCCAAGGGGGCGGCTGCCCCCTCCGGCCTCCCATAGGGGGCGGCTGCCGCCTGCAACGACCCACCAAGTGGGTAGTTGGGGGTGGTTACCGTGCGTAATCACCCTCATTGAACGTTGGGCCGTTCCCGAGATCGGGCGGACCTATTTTGGTCTCAAGGTGTTGGGTATTGTATCCACAATAACCCAGATTTGAAGAATGGTCCAGTTAAGCTAAGATGAATTATGATTGTATTTGATATTGCATTTCAGTCATGTACTTGTAGGTTTTCATTGCTAAGTACACACCAATGTCAGGTTACAGTTGGCAGTAAACACAAGACTATACAATGCAATCTCTCATTGTGTAGGTCAATGTGTTGACTCACATGTAATCTCTTTATTGAGGTGTACTTTTATCAGTACAAGAGAAGGCTCAAGGATGGTCAAGGCTTTGATTCAGAATGACGGGAATTTCTCCTAAGTAAAATTCGTCGAGTATGGTTTGGAATACTCGTCGAATTCGTTGAGTATCAACTTGATAGTCGTCGAATTCATCGTGTATACCTACCATACCTGTCAAATCCATCTTTTATACTTAGGGTAAATTCACTGAAGAATTGAAAAATTTGTTAAGTAAAATTCGCCGAGTATCGTCATGCATACTTGTCGAATTCGTCGAATGTATCTAACGATACTCGTCGAATTCGTCGAATATGCTAAGTGATACACGCCAAATTCGTCGAGTCCAGTCGACACTACTTCTCTAGATTTTGTCAAGTACTTTTTGTCGATATCAAGGCGTCGAGAGCGTTGAGTTATCTCGACGATATTCGTCAATTGCGGCACTTGGCGTTGAGTGATCAAAAGGCGTCGAGTGCAACGACGTTGAGTGCGTTGAGTCATTTAGCCTATACTCGACGAATTCGTCGAGTATACCAGGTGATACTCGATGAATTCGTCGAGTGTGACTCTCTGCTTCGGCGTTGTGTGTATTGTCGGCATGAGCTGATTTGGCTAAGTCTTATTCATTGTATATCATAGACCATTCGACGAGTATACTAGTGATACTCGACGAATTTGACTTCGGGCATTTTTTCGAAAATTTCAAATCGCTGTTTCGGGTTGTCGGGCGACCATGCACAGTAATTTTGAGGTTTCATTTTTGGAAAGTTTCTTATAATCGTTGGAAGGGAAATCTCTATAAATACCTAAATGATATTTCCTTTCAACCAAATCGTGTTTTTGCTCTCAATTTCAAACCTAGAAAATTACCAAAATCTGAAATCATCCATCCGCCGCCGACGCTCTGTACGATTCGCGAATTCTCCTGATCGGCCACCGACGACAATGCACGATTCATCTTCATCAACCTCTATGTTTGGATTGCTGCCATCTAAAAATCTATACTCCTTCAAATTGTGTCAATTAAAGGCTCACGTCTCAACGTCTTCAATATTTCATTTCTTCAAGTTCTCCAAGATTCAAGATCTACTTTGTTAAAGAAGATTGGGGTGAAGACTTGTAATCATTTGTGTTGTTGTAATATTATTTTACATATTGTAGGAGATTTATCTCCGAGTTTGTAGATCCGTTTGTGGATCGAGTTTGTAGATCCGGTTGTGAATCGAGTGTTAGTAGCGTCGTCTCCGAGTTGTATGAGTTGAGGCTCCGAGGTGTAAGATTTGAAGAAATCTATGATTGGTGAAGTAGTCGAATCTAGCCCTTCATGGTAGATAGTCGAGGCGGGAAAATGGACATACCCAACTCGGGGAACCACTATAAATCTCTGTGTTTGTGTGCTTGATTTTTAAAGTGATTTTTATGCCGCAAGAAGACACAAACATCACCTATTCACCCCCCTCTAGGTGATTTAGGTAGACGCTAGATACTTTCAATTGGTATCTGAGGGAGGTTTTGTTCGATATAAGGTTAATACCTTGAACAAGATCCCTGTTCTAGCGTCAAGAGATCCTGTATTGTCACCATAGACAGAAGCAAAGACATGTCTTCCATGAAGCTACCAGTGTGCACAAAGAAAAACTTTCCCATGTCGAAAGAACGAGTAAGGTTCTTCATGGAAGCTACTGATCCCAGAATTTTTTGGATTGTGGAAGGACCCCACATACAGACTCAACCATCAGTTCTGAATCCTACAGTCATGATCCCCAAGAAGATGATGGACTTGACTAAGGATGAAATTACCTTAGTCTCTCTTGATAAGAAGGCAAAGAACATCATCGCAAGTACAGCGGACGACTCAATGCTTCAGAATCTATTCCACTAAAAATCGGCCAAAGAGATGTGGGACTGCCTAGTTGTGTTGATGGAAGGGACAGAAGAAGTCAGAGACGACCGCAGATCACTGCTGAATTAGGAATACGAAGCATTCAAGCAAGGATCAAATGATAGTATTGTTGATAGCTTCGAGAAGTTCTTTAAGATAGTAAGCGGCCTCAGGAACTTTGGTCGTAATTTCATCAATGACGAACTAAATGACAAGTTTCTCAGATCCCTGACAAAGGAACAGGACACTAAAGTGGTTGTCATCAGTGAGTTTGGAAAGTTGTCTGAGACTGGCCCTTAGAACCTTTTTAGGAAACTGCTCTCCTACGAACTACAAATGAACACCAGAAAGAAGGAAGAGCAAAGCAACCAGACTTCCAGCAAAGAGAAGTCGATGACCATAAAAGTTGAAGGTTTAAGGAAGTCTAAAGCTATTTCTCCAGTTAGAACTCGTGCTCCTGACACCCCAGAAGACTCGAAGCCTAGCATGTCTGGCTCTGAGCTTTCAGATGGAGAGTTTTCTCTCATATCGAAGCAGTTCAAGAAACTGCTCAGCAAGAAGAGACATATGAAGAATCAGTCATCCTCATCTGACTTCAGAAAATCTCATCGTGATGGTGACCGTTCGAGAAAAAGTTACAACCGAGAGGACAGGTATAAATCAAAACAAAACAAACATTCTTCCTCTAACATTGTGTGTTATTGTTGCAACAAGATAGGTCACATGATTGTTGAATGCCCGTACAAGAAGAAGTAAGGCTCCAAGAAAGAGGAAAAAAAGATCCTTCAAGGGCAAAAGAAAAGAAGAAAGAGCTTCGTCGCCAAGAAGTCCAAGACTCTCATCGACAATGACTCAAGTGAGTCGAGCTCAGAAAATAAGGAAGCCTATTTTGGGCTTATAGCTCAATCAGATGATGAAGTTGGTGACTCAGAGTATCGCAGAAAGGTAAACTTGCAGACTATACTCTTGGAATCAAAAACGTCCACTAATGGTCATGAAGGATATTCTTTTGAAGAGGGCGGGTCTGAGTTAATGGTTCAACATGAGAACCTTTTGAAGGCTTTTGACAAATGCCGAAAGGTTGTCAAAAAGCAAGCAAAATAGATTGCTTCTCTCAAGGCAGTGGAATCAAGCCTGAGGAAATTAATTGTAGAATTGACTCCTCTCAGAAGTGAAGTTCACTCCTTGTAAGAGGAACTGAAAAGCTCGGCTGAAATATTAAGTCTGAAAGAGAAATATATTGATGAGCTGGAAGAAAAGCTTTTGGTAGAGAGAAAACTTGTTGAGAGTTTCTCCAAGCCAAATACTATTCTCCCTCTCATTGATGAGTTCTCAGCTCCGAAGAAGGGTAGTGGTCTTGGCCACGTAGTTGGAAAAAGTAATGCTGCCAAGAAAGCCAATGCCAAGGAAAAGGGGAAGGCACCTCTAGGTCAACCCTCATTTAGGAAGGTCATCTTTTCGACGAACAAGTTTGACCTTGAGTCGTCCTATGGTCATCTTGCTAGGCCTACCTATGTAGAGCCCAAAAAGAGATACCAGGGATGGACCCATCCCCGAGACTATAGTGCTGGTGTTTTTAAAGCACCTTATGAAGAGATAGAACTCACGAGTTATGGTCCTTATATTCATAGACATAACCATAAGAGGGCACCAAAAGCCAAAAATGTTGTACCTAAGGCAAAGGGGATGGAGAATCCCTACGTATGCTGTAATCAGGAGGCTTCCACCTCCAAGTATGTTGCCCCTGCTAGACCTCATGTTCAAAAGGTAAAGCATGAGTACAAGAGAAGGTACAACAGGTTTGACTGTTGGTGTTGCGACAAAATTAGTCATTTTGGCGTAGATTGCCGGTATAACCCTATTGACTTTGAAACTCCATGAGTTAGCCATGCGAGGCCGACCACTCGTAGAGTTAATGTTCCTAGTGGTGTTAAGCTGACAAGGAACCAATGACCCAAATATGTTTGGGTTCCTAAGGTAAAGTGATTTTTCATTGCAGGTATGTCCAAAGACCAACAAAAATCCTATCTGGTATTTGGACAGCGGATGCTTTCAGTATATGACCGGGACAAGAAGCCTGTTGCTTGATTCCACCCGTCAAAGACGGACCAAAAGTCATATTTGGAGGGTCATACTGTGGAACTACAAAAAGCTATGGTATGATCTCCAACGGAGTAGTCTCTTTCACAGACGTGGCTTATGTTGAAGTATTGCCCCATAATCTTATAAGTATAAGTAAGCTATGTGATAAAGGCTATATCGTTGAGTTCTGCAAGTACAAGTGTTTGATAAAATCATCTACTAATTTGGAGACGGTCTTAACAAGAACTCGGAGCAGAAATATTTTCTGTTTAAATTTTCTTTGCTTAGACACTTCTACACCAGTATGTTTTATTGCAAAAGATATTGTCTCTCTTTGTGATTAATGACACAAGAGATTTACACATATTAATTTCAAAACTATAAATATATTATTTTCTCACAATTTAGTGCGAGATGCCCCCAACATTAAGTTCCTTAAAGAGAGTTCGTGTCACTCATGCCAAATGGGTAAGCAGAGAAGGACTACCTTCAAGGTTATTGCAGAAAAGGATTCCTCAAGAAGCATATACTTGTTTCATATGGACTTATTCAGTCCTATGCATATTCACAGTTTAGGAGGTAAGGTCTACACGTTAGTAATTGTTGATGACTACTCGTGTTTCACTTGGGTGTTCTTTCTGAAACACAAGTCAGACACCTTCAACACATTCACAAATTTTGTCCGACAAATTCAAAACGAATTGAACTGCTCAGTGGTCAAAATCAGAAGTGACTACGGAACAGAATTTGAGTCTGGTACCATGGCAGAATTTTGTGGAAGTCAAGGTATCTTTCATGAGTTTTCCTCCCCGCGTACTCCACAATAAAATGGAGTTGCAGAGAGAAGGAATAGGATCCTAATTAAAGCATGCACAACTATGTTGAATGACGCTTCACTTCTGGAGTACTTCTGAGCTGAAGCTGTCAACAGAGCTTGTCACGTGCAAAATTGAGCATTTATCAACAAAAGCTATCGTAAGTCCCCATATGAGCTATTGAAGGGCAGAAAACCGATTGTGTCCTATTTTAGAATCTTTGGAAGTAAATGCTTCGTACTTAATGATGAGAAGTATTACCGTACGAAGTTTAGTGAAAAATATTTGAAGGTATTTTTGTAGGTTATAGTAGCCATAATAAGGCATATAAGATTTTCAATAAGAAAACTCTGGTGGTAGAAGAGTCAATTCATATTGTATTTGATGAGACAAGACTGCTCCAAAGCAGCTCGTTTAATGTTGTTGGTGCAGATGCAAGTACCAAGTTCAAGAAACTAAGCTTGTATGAAGCTGTCAAAGAAGAAGTTCCTAGCTCGGTTAAGATAGTCGATCCAGGCTTGGTGGATGAAGAACCGCTAGAGGAAGAATTGCTTCAACCTCCAAAGGAGGCACCAAATGTTGCTGAGCCTGCTGGTGTGAGAGCAAGAAATATAAGATTCAGACACCTAAGAGATCACCCAGTTAATCAAATAATTGGAGAGCCAGACGACGATATAAGAACCAGAAGAGATACAGCTAATGAGATTATGCATCTTAGTTTTCTGTCACGGGTTGAGCCAAAGAAATTTGAAAAGGCAAACAAGGATGCTTCTTGAATTTTGGTTATACAAGAGGAGCTCAACCAGTTTGACCATTGCAAAGTCTGGGAGTTGGTACCCAGGCCCAAGGGACAAAACATGATTGACACCAAGTGGATATTCAGAAACAAGCTGGATGAAAATAGAGTCATTATCAAGAATAAAGCCAGACTTGTAGCTCAAAGATACAGACAAGAAAAAGGGATCGACTTCGATCAGACCTTTGCTCCAGTGGCCAGGATCGAGGCGATCAGGTTATTTCTTGCTTATGCTGCCCTCAAAGGCTTCACCATCTACCAAATTGACATGAAGTCATCTTTCCTAAACGGAAACTAAAAGAGGAAGTATACGTAGCGCAACACCCAGGTTTTGTTGATTCCAATTTCCCTGATCATGTTTATTTTTAAATAAAGCTCTATACGGTTTAAAGCAAGCTCTCTGAGCTTGGTATGGGATGTTGTCTTACTTTCTTCTTCTTGAGAACAAGTTTACAAGAGGAAAGATAGACAAGACATTATTTCTTAGGAAGTAAAATATAAGATTATGCTAGTACAGATCTATGTCGATGACATCATATTTGGCTCTATAGAAGACTACCTTTACAAGAAGTTCTCCAAACTTATGCAAAGGAAGTTTGAAATATGCAGTATGAGTGAGCTGAAGTATTTCTTAGGACTTCGGATGAAGCAATCTGAAGATGGAATTTTAATCTCTCAGACGAAGTTCACCAAGGAGATTCTTAAGAAATTCAGAATGAATAATGCAACCTCTATGAGGACTCTAATGGGTTCAACTGTGTCTATGGACAAGGATGAGAAAGAGAAACTGAAATTCTTGTTTTCAAGGCTAGCTAAACACCTAGAGGGGGGATGCGAATAGATTTCTTTCTCTATTTGATTTTTCTAACTTGTTTGAAGATTTCTGTGGTTGGTGATTAGATTAGTTTTTTGCTTTCAAGATCATCACATACAATACAGTAATTTATAGTGGTTCTCCAATCTTGGGTACATCCACTGTCCCTCTACGCCTATCTAACAGTGTGTTAGATTTGACTCTCCCTCCAGAACTCAGCTCCTCAAGAGCTTACAACACAGATCCCGCAGGACCACACATGTCACACAGACCTACAACTTAGGCACTAAGCCAAACCCAGGTCACAAAGACCTTTCACCCGGCACAAAGCCAAACACAGGTCACTAAGACCTCAACCTTTATAATACAGGCTTACAACTCCAGATTCATCAAGAATCTTTACAAAAGAAGAAATAAAGAGAGAGATGATTAGACACCAGAGCAGGATCTCTGTGTCTTCTTCTTCCTGGACTGAGCAGATATCAGTCCAAGCTTTTGTTGTAGAAGACAATAAGTAGGCAGTAGAATTTTCTTCAACCAGCTTTCCTTTTCTCGGCAGAACTTGTAGATCTACTTCTTCAAAATAGCTTCTGATCCTATTGTTGTAGATGGTGATTGCTTCAGCTATCTCTCTCCCCAGCAAGGATCTCTGTGCAGAACAACTTCTTCAGGCTCGACGAAAATGGCGATAAAGAAGATGTAGTTCGACCACACTTTTCGTTTTCAGAAAACCTAGACAAGGAATCGATTTATTGCTCTGACCGATTTGCTTCTTTTATTCTCTGAAGGCCAATTAAGCAGTGAGTCCCACCACCAGGATTGATGGCTGAGATTGAGCCATTCAGCGCTTGCTTTCCATTTAATCTTGATTCAACGGCTCTTTGCTGTGTGTGGGCCCCAACAATTAATGTTGAAAATATTCCTCGAAAAGTGCAGAAGATGATAACAGCTGGCCGCCAACGTCTCTGGCAGCATTTCTGCAACATTTGAATTTTGGTTGACTTTTTGACTTTGCCGACGTCAGCATGACTCAACATCTCTGGACTTAGACAAAATTCAATCATTAGAACCAAAGGTGTTGAGTGAGTAGGTATCACTCAACACCATAACACTTAGAAAAAATTTTGTCTGTCTAGGTATTGAGCTCGACGAATGCTGAGCTCCGTTCGATGAACGACAAGCTCAGCTCGACGAAAGCATAAGTTAGTTCGACGAACTGTAGACTTAGTTTGACGAAAGGCTAAACTCTGTTCGACGAACTGTTGACTTAGTTCGACGAAATGCTAAACTCAGTTCGACGAACTTTAGACTTAGTTCGACGAAAGGCTAAACTCAGTTCGACAAACTGTAGACTTAGTTCGACGAAAGGCTAAACTCAGTTCGACGAACTCCATGCTCAGTTCGACGAACGCTGAGCTTAGTTCGACGAAGCTGAGCTCGACGAAAGCCAAGCAATTCATGCATTTGGACTTAACCAATTTTCTGCTTCAAGGTGTTGAGAGCGTCGAGAGCGTTGAGTGAGCTTGCCTCACTCAACGCTATTTGCCTTAGCAAATTTTTCTGCGCCATGGCGTTGAGAGAGTAAACTCCATTCAACGCCAAACTACTTAACAAGAATTTTTTTGTTATCTGGCGTTGAGTGAGCAAGCTACACTCAACGGCTGTGGACTTGGTGAAAATTTTGCCCAACTTTTCTGTGAGTTGACTGACACAGCAACACTCAACGCTAAAAGCTGTATGGCGTTGAGTGAGTAGACCACACTCAACGCCTGTGGACTTGGCCACATTTTCAGCCAATTTCTCTAGGCTTAGACTGACTCAGCCTGACTCATAGCCTTTTTGCTGTAGGACGTTGAATGAGTAGAATACACTCAATGCTTTTGTACTTAGCCAAATTTTTGGCTATCTTTCAGTTAGGCTGAGATAGACTCAACACTATATGTTATATGACGTTGAGTGAGCTGTCCTCACTCAACGCCTGTGGACTTAGGCAAATTTCTACTAGACAATATTGAATCCATACCTCTGGCATTGAGTGAGCTTGCTCCACTCAACGCCTGTGGACTTAGTTAATTTTTGCTATGTCCAACAACCACTTATTATGTCCGCATGTCCAATCAATGTGATATGGACAACCTGCACTCAAGACCTCAAATGCACATCAAATACATTTGATGTGTGTGACACTGACCTGTTTGACTTCTCACAAATCAGGGACATTGGGAACAATGGACCAAACAATCTCCCCTATTTGAAAAAGTCAAAACCCTTATCAAAAATATTTTCTTTCCTTGGTCAATGACACACACAACCTATACAACAATATAAATATTGAAATTCTGATAAGCTATAAGTAAATGTACCTCATTTCCTGCCTGTATGGTGAGCATCACTTACTCCCTCTGCTTTGCTGCAAGGTGTTTGTCCTTACTTGAGTGTCACATGTCTTTCATTTCCTTTTGTCATCTCTCCCACTTGTTATGTCCCCCCTTGCTAGGACCTTCTCTCTTCTCTCCCCCTTTTGACTTCTGCAGAATAGGTAGATGGGGGCTGGCCCTTCCATTGACTGACCTTCTCTCTTCTCTCCAGAGTCACTTACTCCCCATGAGTAGAGCACCAGTGAACCGATACTACTAGGGAGTCTGTATGTCCAGCAAGAGGAACAATACTTGCACCAAAAAATGCAAAAGGGAGTGCCTAAAGCTATGCCAATTTCAACATACCCAACTCAAATTTGAGGTGTTGAACTTTGCTTCATCTTATGGCTTAGTGAAGATATCAGCCACTTGCTTGTCTGTGGGGACAAACTCAAGACTGATGTCTTCCTTCTACACATTCTCCCTAATGAAATGATATTTTATTTCTATATGCTTAGTCCTGCTATGTGAGATAAGATTCATAGCAATAGAAATAACACTTGTAGAATCACAGTAGAGAGGAGTTCTATTTACCTGAAGGTTGTAATCCTGAAGCTAATGTTGAATCCACAACTTAAGCACAGCAGCTGCCTGCTGATATATATTCTGACTCAACAGTGGATATAACCACACTAGTTTGCTTCTTACTGCTCTAAGAAACTAGCCTTCTTCCTAAGAACTGACAGAGTTCTAGTAGTGCTTTTCCTGTCTTCTTTGCAACCTGCAAAATCTGCATCTGAAAATCCTGTTGTATCAAAATTCCTATTTCTAGGGTACCATAGGCCAAGATCTAGTGTGCCCTTAAGATACCTCAAGATTCTCTTTACAGCAGAGTAATGAGATTCTTTAGGGCAGACCTGATACCTAGCACAGACACATGTGACATGCATGATGTCAGACCTACTAGCAGTCAGGTATCGAAGGGAGCCAATTATCCTTCTTATACAAAGACTTATCATCAAAGACTCATCAACAGGTTTTCCTACCTCATCTTTGCCTATAGGCATACTTGATCCCATGGGAGTTCTCATGGTGGATGCAATCTCCATACCATACTTTTTGATTAGCTCCCTGATGAACTTGGACTGGATATGGACAAGCCATCATCAGTCTGTCTTACTTGGAGTCCCAAGAAGAACTGAGCTCACCCATACTGCTCATTTCAAACTTCCCTTGCATAAGTTTAGCAAACTTCCTGCAAAGATTGTCATCAATAGATCCAAAGATAATATCATCGACATATATCTGGACTAGAATAAGTTTGCCATTTGATTCCCTTAGAAATATGATCTTGTCTATCTTCCCTCTTGAGAATTTGTTCTCAATGAGAAAGCTGGACAAGGTTTCAAACCAAGCCCTAGAGGCTTGCTTTAGCCCATATAGAGCTTTCCTAAGCTTATAAACAAAATTAGGAGAGTTAAGATCTACAAAACCTGGTGGTTGATCCACATATACTTCCTCTTTTAGGTCCTCATTCAGGAATGTTGACTTGACATCCATCAGGTAGACTCTGAATCCCTAATAGGCAGCAAATGCAAGGAAAATCCTTATGGCTTCCAATCTGACTACTGGGGCAAAAGGTCTGGTCAAAGTCCATGCTCTCTTCTTGCTTGTAGACTTTAGCCACCAGTCTAGCCTTATTCTTGACAATAATGCCATCTTGATCCAACTTGTTCCTATAGATCCACTTAGTCCCTATGACATTTTGTCCTTGTGGTCTGGGACCGACTTCCAGACCTTACATCTCTTAAATTGGTCCAGTTCTTCTTGCATTACTCCAATCTAGAACTGGTCCTTGATTGCATCTTCAAACTTCTTTGTCTCTTCTTGAGACAGGAAGCTTGAGTAGAGAGTTGTATTCATGATCCTGCTTCTGGTCTGGACTCCATGATTTGCATCACCAATGATTTGCATCACCAGGTTAAGATCTGACAAAACCTGGTCCCTTAGATGTCCTGGTAGCTGGAGGCAATCGAGCTGCAGCTTGCTTGATCTTCAGGGTTTTCAAACTAGCTGGTCTTCATTTTCTTCAGGTATATTTTCACCTTCTCTTGGAATAGGCAGTCCATCATCATTTTCTTGGACTGTGGGGGTAGCTTCCTTGATGGTCAGCTTGTCCATCATCTGCTATGTACCTGTAATACTATAAGAGGAGGAGCTTGACAACTCACAGTTAACCATGTTGGATTCATCAAAAACAACATGCATTGACTTCTTCTACAACTTGGGTAGTTAAGTTGTATATTCTATATGTCCTTACTATGAGTGTTGTACCCAACAAAAGATCCCTTCATGGGACTTGGTACAACAAACTTAGTTAAATGGACTTTTCCATTGTTGAGCACATAACACTTTCAACCAAAGATCATGAAATAGCTCAGGTTTAGTTTTCTGCCCTTCAAGATCGCATAGGGAGTCTTCTTGCGGCTCTTGGTGATAGAAGCCCTATTAAGGACATAGCATGAGTATTAACTGCCTCAGCCCAGAAGTATTCTGAGAGGGATGAGTCACTTAGTAAGGTTCTATCAGCATCTATGAGAGTACCTATTTTTACTCTCAGCAAATTCATTTTGCTGGGGTGTTATAGGAGAGGAAAATTCTTGATGAATCCCTAGCTCTTCACAGAACCTTTGTCATGCACTCAGACTGAAACTCAGTGTCATGGTCACTTCTGATTTTGATCCACAGTGCTGTTGAAATTCATTCTGAATTTGCTTGACAAATGTCTGAAAGACATCATGGGTTTCAGATTTCTTCCTTAGAAATAACACTCAAGCAAATCTGGAAAAGTCATCAACAACCACAAGGTTGTACACTTTCCTACCTAGACTTTGAATTGGTATAGGACCAAACAGATCCATATGCAAGAGGTATAAGCACCTCACTGAGTCTTTAGGTGCTCAATGCTCTTGAAGGAGGTCTTAGTATGTTTGCCCTTTTGGCATGCAGAGTAGATACCCTCTTTAGTGCATATAGACTTAGGCCCATTCCTAACCAGCTCATTGCTGAACAGCTTGTCTACGGTCCTATAATTTAGATGGACTAGCCTCTTGTGCCACTGGACATAGGAAGAGGCTTTCTCATCTGCAACTAGGCATACATGTGAGTCTTTGCTAGAGCATAGGAAATCTAAATAGTACACATTTCCACTCCTAGTTGCCTGTTAAGATGACCTCTTGGTCACTTAACCTCCTAATTCGGCACTCATCCTTGTGGAATACTATGTCATAGCCAAGATCACAAAGTTGTCTAATGCTTATCAGGTTGTGTTGCAAGCCTTTCCACATAGGCTACTCTAGTGATAATGAATATGTCATTAGAGATCTTACCATAATCTTTAGTCACCCATTTTTCTGACCCACCAAAGATAACATTTGGTCCATTCTTTACTGGAGCATAATCCTTCAACATGCTCCTTGTTTCCAGTCATGTGCCTGGAAACATCCACTGTCCAAGTACCATATAGGGGTATGGGCACTTGGACTAACCTGCAAAACACAAATCAGTTAACCTTAGGACCCCAATTTTTATTGGGTCCTAGGTGCATGTCAGGCTGAAAATAAATTTTGCCTGTCTGCAGCTTTTCTGACAGGTGCAAGCTGACATTTGCTCTCTGCACACTATGATTGTGCCAGCAATCAACAGCAAAGTGGCATACCTTGCGACAACACCAACACTCATGGATGTTGTACCTTCTTTTTGGAAGCAGGTCTAGTGGCTGTGAGGAGCGGCGAGTCTTCAAGACTACTAGAGCCTTTGTGCTAGAAGAGGAGGCGAAGCGAATTCCTGAGCGAACGGATTGGCCTAAGTCCACGATCTCGCCAAAAAACCTCGAAGCTCTTTCTAACCTCTAGAGTTGCTTGTCTTCAAATGAAGATCTGAGGGCCTATTTATAGTTTTTTAGAGTGATACATCAATAATTGCGCCGAGGCATAATTTATGATGACGAATGACGTCGCTCCATTTCGGAATGTCTGGATCAACCAAATTCAGTGAAATGACGAAAATTTCCCTCGGGCATTTCGGGCGGAGCGCCTGACGACGATGGCGGGCTGAGGTGGTGGGGGCCAATGGCGGCGCACGCACGACAGGTGTCGCCCGTGTAAAGGGCGCGCACACACACGTAGGCCGTGCACATGCGCGCACAGAGTTTGGCGGCACGCGGAAGCGGCCGCACGGTCTAGCCGGGCACGTGCGCAGGCCCCGCGTGCGCTTAGCCTGCGTGTGCACAGACCGCACGTGCCCCCATGGGTTGGTCGTGCACGTGCGGGGATGCTGCCCATGTGTACGCGCGGGTTCTGCTTGCTGCTTAGAGTTTCCGGGCCTGGGGTAGTGTGGCACGTCGCGCGCAACTTGTCCGGTCAGGTTGGCTCTTCCTACACGTCCTCAGTCCGAGTTCTTCCGAAAATTGGCTCAAAAATTTCAGGGAGAACCCCATCAGAGGTGATACTAAATATTTTATAAATTGTTATTGATGACTTTACTAAATATTATTACATATCTATATCTTTACAATATTAGAAGGAAAAAAGTTGTCTTTAGCAACGAAACATTCAAAAATGTCAATTATGCCCTCATTTTAAATTTTAATGATTTGTCATATATTATAATTGATTTCAAAAAAAATTAAAGTATAATGTTCATTCAAGTAATTACAATATCTCAAAATTACAAGTAATGATGAAAATCTATTAAAATCCGAAAAGTTTTTATTAGAATTCCTACACCAACTATGGTAGGCTGACATTAGACATGTCAACGGTCTATTCAAGGAAGGTTGTTATTAGACATATAATCGGTATTTTTGAGGAGCTACCATTAAATCAATCAATTTTATTGAAGTTGATTAATTAATATTGTATTTATTTTAAGTTGCATTTAGTAATTGATACGGGTGAAGCCCTGAACCTATCATAGTTGAGGTACTGTTGTGATTGATCATAGGGGCGAAGTCCCGTGTTTGCCACTCGTTATATTAAAAAGGGAAAAGAGGTCTCTGGTTAAACATTCAATATTTCCTTTTCACCTTACAGCTAGTTAAAAAAATATTAGGGAGAGCGAGCGAGCGAAGGGGCCCGCATCTATTTAAGATTAAAGAAAAAGAAATAGAGTGAGAGAGAGATTGTCGTGAGTGAGAGGAAGATAGAGGAGAGAGAAAGAGAGGGGAGAAAACATTAAATAAAATACAAATAAAATAGTGGAGGGGCCGTATCTATTTAAATTTAAAGAAAAAGAAAGAGAGAGTTTGTCATGAGTGAGGAAGATAGAGGAGAGAGAAAGAGAGGGAGAGAGAGACATTACATAAAAACAAAAATACAAAACAAGATATTAAATAAAAATATGAATAGAGCCCGCCTGGATGCGGGCACAACCCGCACGAATGCAGGTGCAACCCACCCGAGAGCATTAGGAAATGTCATGCTCGGAGTACTATCACGTTGGGGTATTGTCGCGGTTGGTCATGTGGGCACAGTCCCGTCAACCGTATTTATTAAAAACAAGATATGAAGTATTTTCATATTTCAAAATCTTCAAAAATAAGTAGAAAATCAATTAGATTCCTCCATTAAAATCCTTAGATCCGATCGAGGTGGAAAATATATTTTGAATGAACTAACCATTTTGTCAAAATAATGGATAATTCACCAAATAATTGCTTCTTTATTCACCTCAATCGAATGATGTAGCTGAACATAAAAACTAACTTTGATGATCATGATCAATGTTATGTCGGACGAGTTCGGTGTCCTAGAAAATCTTTGGGGAAAAACATTATTTAACTCTTCTTTTATACTTAATAGGATTCCTTCAAAATATAGTAATAAAATCTTTTTTTAATTATTCAAATTAAAGAAGCCTAACCTTCATATTCTTCTTGCGTGTGGGTGTTTAGCCAAAGTACTGTTCATAAATCTAAGAGAAAGAAAATAAGACCTAAAACTATAAACTCCATATTTATAGGATATTCATTGGATAGTAGTGATAATAGATTTCTTATAACTAATTCCATAAGTAGCGAAATATCTTATAACATTATTTTAAAAGTTAGGGATGTTATTTATTTTAAAGATAAATTTCAATATAAATTAAATAACTCATCTCAACATTATAGCTCCTCAATCCAATCTTCTTCATCTTTTATAAGCTCGATAGAAATTAATGAGCTTAGAAGAAGTAAAAAAGTTAGTACCAAAAGAACCTTTGTAGATGACAACTTCACTTATCTAATTGAAGAAGATCCCAATTCATACGAGAAAGTTATGAACTTACCTTACTCTCCTTTTTGAAAAAAATCATAAATTTAGAAATTAATTCTATATTAAAAAACAAAACTTGGAATCTAATCGATCCACCTCCCGCTGCTAAAGCAATGGGTTTTAGATTAATCTTTAGAAATAAACTTAAACCAGATGGCTTTATAGAAAATCATTACACTCATTTTGTTGCTAAAGGCTATGCACATAAATAAGGAATGAATTATTTAGATACCCATGCCTCCGTAGCTATGATCACTCCTCTTTGTTTGTTATTAGCATTAACTTCGATCCATAAGATGATTATTGATCAAATGAATGTCAAACCTACTTTCTTATATGAGACTTAGACTCAGTTTGGCACAGTGGTGGTGGTCGTAAACGCATGGGTTAAACCGTCATTCGTTAAGGGTCACTTAACAAACATCATCTGCTTGAACATAAAAGTGGATGAATTTCCTTAGGTGGGCATTGGCGAATGACAATTTAACTCTCATGTTCATGACCGCCGCCACCTTACCAAACAATATCTTAGATGAAAAAGTATGTAAGACTCAACCATAAGGATTTGTTGTTAAAGGTCAAGAAAAATGAAGTTTATAAACTTGTAAAGTCTGTCTATGGACTTGAAAAAGCTCAGAAGCAATGCCATCAAAAATTTGATTTCTTAATATTATCTTTTGATTTCTTTGCTAACGAATATGATAAATGTATTTATGCAAAACAAAATGTAAATGCTATTATTTTGCTTTGTCTTTATTCACACAATATTTTAATATTTGAAACATCATAAAAAATTATTAATAATATTAATTTTTTTTTATCATTCAAATTTGATACGAATGATTTAGAAGCAGCTAATGCCATTTTAATTAGGAATGAAGCTAAGTAAATCTAATTATATAAGTGTATCATTATCTCTTTCACACTCGATAGGAAAAGTGCTTTATAAATTTTATCTTTATGATTTTGCACCTGCTTCTACTTTATTTGATGATAACATACAACTTTGTAAAAATATAAGTGAACGTATTGATCAACATGAGGCATGCTCAAATGATAGGATCACAACCATATATTGTTAATCACCCTAGGCTCATCATTTCTTTTGTCGTAGGCAGATTAAGTTAATATACTAGTTGTTAGACCGTGTTCTGTTATGTATTTGATTATGATGCATTTTTCCTATATATAGGGGAACCCTCTATTTAATATAATTAACTTCGCCCTAATTAACATGGTATTGGAGCTAGGTTGCAGCTAATAATCTCGGGTTCAGCTTCTGGCTTCCGCCCGATCTCCCACTCCACCTCCGTCGTCGATCTCACATTCCACCTTTCATTCGGCCTCCCTCTCTCTATCTCCCTCTCTCTCTCTCTCTCTCTCTCTCTCTCTCTCTCTGTCTGTCTCTTTACGTGTCTCGCGGCCCTTCTACATCACCGATCAGCGCTCGACAACATGTCTAGTTGATCAGTATTAATGCCTCTCCTTAGACGGGTCTCCAATGGTCTGATTGACCTCATACTTTGACAAAAATTTTGCTTTCCTTCCTTATCCTCCCACTCAAGTTTCGTAAGATTACAATAGTTGGATGTCTTCCAATCTTCGAACTAGGGTTTCTTTTGTTGTCGTGGATCTGGCTCCTAATCCTTCACTAATGCTTGTTCTCCCTTCTTCTCTTTGATGAGCTGTTCTTTCTACTATGTTCAATCTTCTTGGCTGTTTTTGGTTGCAAATTGTTTTCATGTTGGAGATTAGTGATTTCGGTACTCCCACGATCCCTACTAGATTTACCCGGGCTAGTCATGATCACCTTTATTCGCAACTTACCACAATCCATCTTGATGACACCAACTATTTGGCTTGGTCTCGTGG
Source organism: Platanthera guangdongensis (assembly GCA_039583875.1). Lineage (NCBI taxonomy): Eukaryota > Viridiplantae > Streptophyta > Magnoliopsida > Asparagales > Orchidaceae > Platanthera > Platanthera guangdongensis. Next base: position 271,045,183 of record CM077151.1, on the reverse strand, counting down.
AGTCGGGGTATTACCCTTGCCTTGAAGAGGGGTCGACATCTCTTTGGCAACATCAATGAGAACGCCACCACTGATCAAGAAGCTGCTACAACTTCTACTACTTGGCCTAAATGGGAGTCCCAAAACTCTCTTGTCATGTCATGGCTTATCAACTCCATGCAGGAAGGCTTGATTGCATAGAATTATCTTTACCTGGATACTACTGCAAACCTATTGAAGCGTACCGAGTCTACTATGTTAAGAGGTGCCTTATGGTGTATGTATTGCTACGACAAATGATATTATCAATTTTTCTAATAAATGCAGCGACACATAAACACATATGAACGTTTTAACCAAACACTAGTAGTCTCAAAATGAAGTTTGTACTAAATTTATTTTTCTAATTAGAGAACACAAAATTATAAAGTGAGCTAGAACACACGGTAACTGAAGTGCGGAAATTAATTTGTACCGTTCTTGGATTCTTGCTCGTTTTTCATGATCGCGGAAATACGTAACAATTGCGACGTCTTGTCCCTTATGAAATCAGCAGCGTTACCGGGGGGTAAAGGGGTAATCCCCCCCCGAGGGCAAACATACAAGATTTACTAAATGTGTAGTGGGGCTTTACAAAGGAAAGGCTAGGCGAGCTGGCGGCCTCAGCGGGGGCGACAAAACATATGCATACATATTAATAAAAAAAAGGGCGGACCTGAGTGAATATCATTAATTCCTTATCGAGCAAAAGAGATCGGCCTGTTTTGTGATTATATAGAAATTGCTTCCTAGTTGTAAATGGAAGATCAAACCTTAAGATCCGATTGCTCAAGCCTCTAGCTAGGCCTACTTGAGAGTCGGGCAAACCATATGATCTATTTTGTATCAAAATAAAGTAAAATCATGAATATACCTCAGATCCAGGTAAGATGCAGGAATAGCCTCCTAAAATCCCGCCAATGGTGATCCAGATATAGCCGACCGATGGAGGTTGTCGGAGGTAGATGACGAAAACCAGATCTACCTTTTATTTCGCGAGACGGCGGTGGAGGTCTGGAGAAGCCCGATCCTCGAAGACTTACAGGCGGTGGCTGTTTCTCCTTCGTTGGCGGTTTCAAAGGGGAAGAGCGAGTAAACCCCGATGAAGAAAGAAAGCTCAATCCCGTCGGCGACGATGCCCTGTTGGAACGTCCGCTCCAAAACTGGAAGAGATGAGCGGCTTAGGAACGCTGGGGCCGGCTGAAGATCAAAACCGGGCTTGCCGATCGGCTTCTTGCCTAAGGCCGGCAATTTTTGCAAAACGGGAGAGGAGCTGCGGTTTTTCGCGATGAAGATGAGGAAGGAAAAAAAATAAAACCGCCCGGATTGCTTCAGCTCTTGTTCATCTGATGGAATGAATAAAATTGATTTCCTAGGCTTAATAGGGAAGCTCTATTGGGAGTTACCAAATGAGGCCAATTAATTCTCATAACTCCCCAATTGAAATCCAAATAAAATTAAATCTCATGAAATTAATTGAGACTTAAAAATTCATGTCCATTCATATGCCAAGAGTGAGACCGAGCTCGCGACTGAAATTACGAGACGATCTGGCCCACCTATCACAGGCTTTGATCGTTCACGCGACTAAAATAACACGCGCTCGTGAGAGTCCGAATAGACCAAATACTCGCGTACGAACTCACCGGGACATCTCGATGAGTCAAGTCCACTTAACGGGAAATTTCCAACATACTATTCTCACAAAGGGAATGCGGCCCAAATATTGTAGCTTCTCCACAAGATCGGGAATCTCCGTCAGGGGGTTCGTCCTCCTTTAGCTTATTACATAGAGTTTAACCAGCTCTATCAGGAGCACAATCATTTTGACTCTCTTGTCATGGCGTGTAATATAGATGCACTCTTGCTGGAGAATCACGAACATGGGAATCAGGTATTTGAGTTCTTACCTGGATTGCACATATATTTTGATCAGATTACAGTCCAAATCTTCGGGCGTGTTCATATTCCCTCACTTCCTGAGATTTATAATATTGTTCATTAAGAGTTTGATCGACGACAGTTCTAGACCACCTCCAACCTTCCAGAGGGATCAACTCTAGTGGCTTATTAACTTAATTTTGGCAGCCACGCTTCTCGTGATTTCAAGCCTAAGCTGACAGATAGGGAACACCTCATATATGCCAATTATGGCAAGTCTCATCATACTCGGGATACTTGTTATAGCCTTTATGACTTTCCTCCTCTTTGAGGTGGATCGACTTCTTGTAGTGGTCATGGTCATGGTTGGACTCCAGGCCGCTCTCCTCACTCTCCTCATCTGACCGAAGCTTTCGATGATGGTTCTTCTTAGTCCTCCCCCTTCTCTGCTGAAGTGAGGCAAGCCCGTCGTTGTTTGATGTATGACCCTACTACTAAGCCTGTTGATGACCTTATATCATCATTTGTTCTTGCCCACACTGGTACTTCGAGTGCTAACTTCGCTTCTACTGGTCCAACTCGATGTATTATCTATTCTGACGCCACTGATCACATGGCTATTTATGCTCCAAGTTTTGTATCATATTCCCTTCTTTCAAGCAGGGATAAATGAGCATTGTTGATGGGTCTTTTTCTTCTATTGTTGGGAAAGGCTTCATTTCTTGCTCTTCTCTCAATTTATCCTTTGTTCTTCATGTTCCAAAGTTCACCCGTAGTATACTTTGTGTTATTCGTTTGACTAATTCTCTTCACTGCTTCGTTACCTTTTTTTTCCTTCTCACTGTGTTTTTTTTTGGATCTGAAGATGGGGCAAGTGATTGGCTCCGGTAGCATGAAGGATGGCTTGTACGTGTTGGACTCTTCTTCTGAAGCTATGCCACCGCAAGCTCTCCACTCTCCGTAGACCTCCACCTTGATTACCTGGTGTTGAAGCCGGATACCGGTTTCAACGGAGTTCGAACTGGGGGGAAACTATTCTAGTTTACTTAGCCATCATCGGGTGTGCAAGGTAGGTCAATTCAAGCTCGGCGCCAGCCCTCTCTAGTTGGTAGATCGATGTCTACTCTCAGACCCGGTGAGTATCAGCGAGGAGGTCCCGCCACTCACCTGAAAGCGCGCTTCACATCTTCCCCTCCCAAAGCCAAAAGTTGCGCTCGACACCTTGGATGGCACATAGCGAGAGCTCCACAAAAGTTTGGAGCTCTAGGAGGTTGGTTCTGCCTCTCCAAGGTGCTCTAATGGTATATTTATAGGCAAACCCCAAACCCGGGGCAAAATCATCTTTTTGTCATGCTAATGACGTCCTCCGCCTTTTAGTTCTTGCTATCGACACACTCAATTTATTTGTAGATACCGAAATTCCTCTATTTATGATGGCTATAGGTAGACCAGGTCGGCCTGCGGGTAGACGAAAGGGTGCGTCGGCCACCCTGCCAATGCGAGTTCACGAAGAAGGCGAGGTTCGGCTCGCCTACGCGTGTCTCAGCGCGTGATCACTCTTAATTGGGGGCTTGTTTGGCAAGCAGGCGCCGGGCTGAAGGGTCCCGACTCGTGGGGTCTCCCGGCGAGTCGTGAGTTCGCCTCACCTGGCCTAGTTTCCCTTGGTGGGATCGCCCTACCCTATTTAGGTGTAGTCTGGACTGGGGTTGCTAAATTGGGGTTGTACACCTGACATTGTCGTCTGGGCTACACTTTTGTTGCAACCATGCAACGTTTATTTTATATTTTGTTCTTCTTTGTGTTTTTAAAATTTTGATTGTGACATCTGTGTTGTTGCCAAACATCGTCGTACACCTGTTCATCATGTACAACTCCTTTTCATATTATTCATTCTAATGTGTGGGGGCCATGCTCTATTGTCTCTATTTTTTGAATGTTTTTGGTTTATTACATTTATTGACCGGTTCTCCTGCACAACTTGAGTTTATCTAATATAAACTAAAAAATGAGGTGGTTTCTATCTTTCAAAAATTTCATGTCATGGTTTATACTCAATTTTCTGCGCATATTAAAATCCTCTATAGTGATAATGGTTAGGAGTATATCAACGCTCCATTGCAAGACTATCTTGTTGCTCATGTCATTCTGTATCAGACCTCATGTGTCTACTCTCCATCTCAAAATGGACTTGTTGAACGAAAGATCCGTCACGTCTTAGAGGCGACCCGCTGCTTACTCTTCACTATAAATCTCCCAGAATGCTACTGGGGAGATGTCGTTCTCACGACTGCCTATCTCATAAATCACATGTCCACTTCAGTAACGGGACATCAAAGCCCTTTTACTTCCTTAGGGGTGACACCGACCTCTCTACCACAATAAACTTTTAGTGGTGTCTGCTTCTCTTATATACACTCTCCGGGTAAGTCCAACCTCGACCCTCAAGCCATTAAATGTGTGTTCATTGGTCATTCACCCACTTAGAAGGGGTATAAATGTTTTTATCCACCAACTAAAAGGATTTTTGTCATGATGGATATCTCATTCTTGAATTTGAACTTTATTATGCGACCTCACTTTAGGGGGAGCACACATATATGGGTGAAGTACGCCCACCTATTATACCTACTACTGAGACTCCCAATCAGGGGGAACCTTCTTATAAAAATAAGAAGTTACAGGTGTACACCAGATGAAGTAGAGCTAATATACAGTCTTATCCAACGCCACCTGCACCAAAGCCGACTTCGTCAATGGATCCTTCTGAACTTCCCATCACCCTTCAAAAATGTTCCAGATCTTGCACCCAACATCCACTATCTCGTTATGTTTTCCATGAGACCCTAACTTCTTCATACAAATCTTTTGTCTCCTCTCTCACTTTAGTCTTCATTCCATCTATATGTCAGGAGGCTCTTGGGCATCAATAGTGGAAGGAGACTATGATTGAGGAAATGGAAGCTTTGGAAAAAATTGTACCTGAGACCTAACTCATCTTCCAACTAAAAAGAAGGTCGTCTGTTGTAAGTGGATGTTTACCGTAAAGTAGAACTCTAAAGGTTTAGTTGAACGATCCAAAGCAAGGTTGGTCGCAAGGGGGTATACTCAAATTTTTGGGAATTGATTATCAAGGCACTTTTTACCTCATCACAAAAATGAACTTTATACGAGTTTTGTCATCATGTGTTACGTGCAAGGGTTGGAACTCAATCAATTGGATGTGAAGAATGTTTTCTTTCATGAAAATTTAGATGAAGAGGTATATATGTCTATCCCTCTAGGTTTTTCCCCGTCCGGATTTGAAGGGAACGTGTTCCGGTTAAAAAAAGTACTTTAAAGTTTAATGCAATCACTGATGACTTGGTTTGATCGATTCCACAAAGTCATGATTTTACTTAAATACAAACAAAGTCATCCTGATCATACTTTGTTTATTAAATGAAGAACAAATCTAATAACTGCTCTAATTGTCTATGTTGATGATATCATCATAACAAGAGATGATATTGAAGAAGTAACATCTTTGGAGGTGAATTTGGCGGGGAAGTTTGAAGTAAACGATCCGGGTAAACCGAAGTATTTATTGGGAATTGAGGTATCACGATCTAAACAGGGTATCTTCATCTTAAAAAAATACACCCTTGATTTGTTGGAACAATCTGGTATAAGTGCTTGTAGACCTGCTGATACACCCATAGAGGTGAATCATAATCTTGGAAGATATAATAGTGATCTTATTGAAGATGTGGCTGGCAATCAATGCCTTGTGGAAGATTAATCTATCTATCCCACACTCGTGCCGACATGACATATTATATTGGAGTCGTTATTCAATATATACATGCCCCAAAGACAAGACATCTGAATGATGTTCATCGAAACTTGAGGTATTTGAATACTTCACTGTGAAGGGGGATCCTGTACAATCCCAATACAAACTTATAAATTGAAGTTTTACAGATGTTGATTGGACTCGGACCGTTGAAGACAAACGATCTACATCAGGGTATTGCTCATTCGTTGGTGAGAACTTAGTCACTTGAAGAAGTAAAAAATCAATCTGTTGTCTCAAGGTCCAGCGCTGAAGTTGAGTTTAGAGCTATGACACATGACATATGTGAAGGATCATAAATATGCTCTTTGATGTGTGATCTAAGTTTGAATGAGTCTAGTTCTATCTGGTTGTACTGTGACAATAAGACTGCAATCAACATCGCCAACAACCCTGTCCAGCATAACCACACCAAACATTTCGAGGTAGACATACATTTCATTAAGGAGAATCAAAAAGAAGATTATCTACGTACCTTTTGTTCCCTCAAAGGGACAATTAACTGATATCCTAACTAGGAGTCTTGGCTGGGGAAAATATTTTTTGTACATGCATTGACAAATTGGGTATAAAAAATATAGCATGCCCAACTTGAGGGGGAGTGTTCGATGATGTCCAGTTATATATTCGATTATGATGTATTTTCTCTCTATATATGAGACCGCTCTATTGAATAGAATTAACTTTGCCTTAATTAACACTAGTAATCCAAATGACAAACATTAGATAACATTAACTAGAATATTTAAATACCTTCAAGTGACTCTTGATTATATCTTAGGCTTTCTTTGGTGTGGTTTTTGGACCTGTCATTTGCGGCAAACGCCGCCGCATGATGGGTAACCAAATGCCCAACAGTAGCGCTTGCCGTGTTTCCTCCCGCCGGCCATGGAAAACGATGGAAAAAACCTCCGTTTCGATCGACAGCCTCCCCCCTCTAGCTCGATCAGCGGCCCCGCCTCCTCCCGCCCCGTCTCCTTTCGCCTAATCAAACGAAGCCTCAGTATATACAGACTGTCCCAAAATATTAGAAGAATATTCAAATGTCAATTGAGAAACTGATTCATTAGATATGAAGTCCATAACATGACATGTATTCCTCTTAGAACCTGTCACCATTTTATGACATTCTACAAAACAAACTGTGATTTCTAGAAGCTAAATGGAATCCGAGCTTATAACTTTGGACACTGCGCTTGCCGAAGCAAAATAAATTGGAAATGTACTTTCTAAAATTCATGTACATGTTAACATATTCTTGCTATTTTTTAACATTGTGATAACAAATATGTTATTGTCTTAACTACTTCTAACAATTTTAATTCTAAAATGAATAAGTTCATAAGAATCATATACAGATCAGTGAAGTAGAAAAGAAAAAAATTGATACCGCTAAACTTAAAATCATAATTGAATCTGACTGATAATTTTATAAAGGAATTGTCCCGAATTTTTTTTTATTGTCGTCGAGGGGAATGAGGCTTAAGCCCACTTGATTTATTGCAAACGGTGGATACCCAACCCATATGATTGGAGGTCCCATGAATTGGACTCAATGTGGTAAAAAATAAAGTCGTTGATGTAACATAGTTGAGATCACAATTTTAAAGATTGAAAAAACTTTCTCCTCATTCCTATGATGCAGTGCTCTACATAACAAATTCTGATGGATGTGTAGTTCTTAATGGTTGCCAAAAACATATATCTTTGCGAGATATTAGTTACAAAATATCTCTTGAGGTACGACCTATGTGGGGGTAGTCGCAAGACCGCGACTTTGGGATCCGGGCTGCACCCTAATAACCCTCATTAAAAATTAATTGTGCGCTGTCTTCCTTCACGCTTGTGCGTTGACATAAGTCGATGTTCGTCGAATTCCACATGTCGACATCCCTTCTGTAAATTGACCACTCTGCCATTCCCAGACCATTGCATGTAAATTTTCAGCACGCATTGCGACTTTAATACTCTACGTTGGAAATATAACATTCTCAATGCATGATAACACCTAGTAAATATAATTATTGAAATTTATCACGTTGTTATTTCTTGCAGTTTTTACGAGACTCATATACAGGAGAATTTCTGAATCATTTTACTGGACCAATTCTTACTTGCTTTCTTGCTCTCGAACAATTTCTCTACTTTTGCTGCTTGGTTTTTTGCTTTCTTGACGTTTACTTTATCAAGCGGGAGTTCAAGTACTCTGTGCTTCTTTAGTGTCTGCGTACGTATATTCGAGTTTTCAAGATCTAGTCAGGTGTTGTATCTTGGAGGAGTGAGAATTGGTTGAAAGTCCTGCCATGAGACGATGCAAGTTCTCTAAGACAGTGATTATACGCCTTACCTAGAATCAATTTTAAAACTATATATTTTATTTTGATTTCTTTATCTGTTGTTTACAAATCTAAAATATTCCCTCAAAATTGACCCGAACATAAACACCTTGATTCATTAGTGTCACAATGAGTCACTCAAGTTACTATTAGATCAATTGATTTATTAGGTCAGCCCGACTCAATTTTGATCTAAACCCAAATAGTGTACCAAGTACATTTGAAGGAACGAGAGCTACTGAATGACCAATATCAAAGACTACATTGCAGACAAACTCACGAAATATCACAAGTATATTAAATTATGACGTTTAAAATTGTAAACATAAATATAAATTCAATAATTATATTTATTCTTACTGTGCAATTAATGTTCGATGATCGAGAGATAAGTTTTATGGGTAAGATGAAACACATTTATGATTTTTTATTACTGAAAAAATCATTTGAAAAGTGTTTGTTATTTTTTAATATTATTTTGATGCACTTAAAATGAATTAAGTTAATTTGTTTACTTTATGTTATTGTTGCTTGTCTAAGTAAAAAAAAGACCACACACTTCACAGTTGCTTTGCGAAACAACTTAAATAGTTTCTCGGTTTGAAATAGCTCTGCAAAAGCTGTTCTTCCAAACAGTTACACTGATTCTGTCACCATTTTACACATTATTTCACCCATACTTCTCACCAATTACACTGCTTCTCCACACCAACTAGCCAAAAGTCAAACTGGGCTGCTGGCTAGCCCAACACCGATCATCTTTATGTATTTCATTCAAGCTCGGTGGACTTGTTAATCTGAACCGCATCATCCCTTGTCAATTTCCGGCGACCACCGGTGCCAAATTCCAATTTCCGGATTAATAGTAAAACAACGAATACACCAGCGCCAGTTCAACAGAAGGAAGACTAGTGCAATTTCCTTCCGAGCAGCCATTCTTCGCTTACTGGCATTGATGATCTTTCTCAGGTATTCGGCGATCGGTGAGTGATATATATACAAGGAAAGGGAGCATAGAACTCTCGTAACGTGGATTCGTTCATCTTCATTGTAGACAGTATTTTTGTGAGTTTCTGCCTGTCATTACGGATTTTAGGGAAATGGTGGAGGTCGATCACCTGGCGCATGAGAGGAGGACGGCGAAGTTCGATGTAGAGGCGATGAAGGTCGTGTGGGCCGGCTCCCGCCGGGCCTACGACATCGCCGATCAGATGTCTCGCATCGTTGCCGGCGATCCGGTGAGTTCCGTGCTACTTTTACTGGTTTGTTTGCTACCCTGCTTCAATATGCTATCATTCGGATTAGGTTTGTGTAGTTATTGGTGTTTTCATAGGGTGACTGAATGTTTTTTTTTGTTATTTTTGTTGGCACATCATGGATTCATCATGAGGATTACTGGCCAATTTTTTATTTGAATATATCTATGAGCAATGCCACCTTTTCTATAAAGAATTTGTTCAAGATATATAGATGAAAATGAAGGTTTTCCAGGTCTTCAATGTGATTATTTTATTTAGATGCTTAGTTATCAAAATGCTCATAATGATTATATATCCTTTAGGGAGAAAAAGAATCAATGAATTGTGAAGCAAAAATGTTTTTGTTTTTCTCTTTGAATATAAAACAATTTTGTTTTACTTAACCTTGTTATGAATGCTATATTAAGATTTTCTTTGTCTCTTCAGTGACTTTTGCCGCTTGACTTTTGTTGCATGACAAAGACAGTCTTGAATGTCAATAGGGTTTGGATGGATGCGTTGTCTTGAATATAATAACATGTCCAAACTAAAGGTTAGTATGCCAACTCGAGGATGTTGTCCCTATTGTAATAGTTCTATCCCTCCTAGACTTTAGCCACAAATATCAATACATTACATGATATTTATCTTGAGTAAAGAAAATCTAGGTAATAACTATTAAGTTGCCCCAATGGTATTTTGGAGATCGAGACTCAACGGTCAATGGGTATTGGCATCTAAGTGGGCTACAATCTTCTTAATTCTGGATTTGCTCTGTGTTGTTCTTTCTATTTGAGATCCCTAGCTACGTAGCATCATATGTATGATTGTGACATGATACATGATCCGTTCAACGATTCTGATTTAACGACATTGATCTGCATGCCCCTTTTCTTCCTCAATGTGGGAGTCAAGTCAACTAATTGTCCTAGCATACACCTACCATTATGTTATTCTATCTACCCCATTTAATATTCACAATCAAACCTACACTCTCCACAATCACACTTTGTGATGTAAATCAAAGTTGTTAGGATCGAGATCCTAGATGAGATCGTTTCGAGGTTGGATTGGATCGGTTGGAGGGTTGGATCGAGGATTGCTTTACAAAATCAGGATCGATTTACAAAATTTAGATCGTAGAATTGTAATATCCTATGATCTGGGTCGCGATCCTGACGGCCATGATGTAAATGTTTGAGCTATGTAGAAAGGTGGAGGTCCTTATCCTAGAAGCAATGGATTGTTTATTGGACACAAGCATTGGAAAGATGGATGTATAAAAAATAGTTGTCTCCCTACCATCACACAATATAAACAGTTGTTTGACACAGTAGAAAATGTAGGGGTATTAACATACATCACGGACGAGGGCTCATTATCACATACATGAGCATATATAAACAATGACCAAAATCAAGAAATGATCACATAGATAGACATTGATATATAAGCCACTCGCAGGTCGCAACTCATAAAGGCATATGAAAGAACCGCCCTTAGTGAACTAGAGAATCTCCTTTACTCCCTTCATCACCCCCATAGTAGAGTAGTTGTTTCCATTTTTTCATTGGAATTTTCATGGCAATCCATATTTCTCTCTCTCATGTAATAAAATCATCCCAATAGGGTTATTACATAGTTCGATGCAGATTTCTTAGGAGAGTCTATGAAAAGGAATATGCAATTGTGGTGGTAGATTTTTTTGTGAGTGTCTCAATAGTGGAGAAAGTTAACCAAGCAAGTGGAAATGGCAAGGCAGAGTTGTCTGCACATTGGTTCATTGCAAAGTGTGTTGTACAAGCAATCAAAGAATTAGAATTAACAGGAGGTAATGTTGGAGTTATATAAAATATCCATATCAGCAGAGGGAAATAGTGTAGGCAATTTGATTGTTACAACCAAGGTTATAAAGTATGCAGTCGTTGAAATTATTTCACTTTATCAAAGATAATAATAATAAAAAGGAAGTAGTCATCCAACTAATACTATCTACAAAACAGATTGCAGACATCCTCACAAAGTCTCTGTCTCGAGTACTCCTCACATACTTTACATCTTAGCTAGGCTTGATCAATATCTATACTCCAATTTGTGGGGGAAGTATAGTCTTATATATTGCATATTTATCCCACACACCTATGTGAGTCTAGCTATGCACCAAGGTTCCTATATATATATATATATATATATATATATATATATATATATATATATATATATATATATATATATATATATATATATATATATATATATATATATATATATATATCACAAGTGCAATAAATAGTTCTCAAAACATCAAAAATCAAACACATATCATAACTTGAAAAATATGTTCACAAATCAATGCAACATAGCATGAAGTTTTCAAACATTAAGCATTCATAAATATTACAAAATTTAACATCTTATATGTTTAACCAAAATAGATAAAATTGAAAATTGAAGTCTACTCAACAGTCTTTTTTTTTTCTTTTCATTATTGGAGATCAACTTTATTATTAGAAATCAACTTCATTGTTGGAGATTAACATCTTCAATCTCTGGTTAGTATAAAGATAAGTTAGCCGTTTTGTTAATAACTTACGTCGGATCAACACGTTCAGTACATGTACTTGTAACAGAAACGTACCGGTACCATAAACATACTCGACATGGATACACAATTTAATTGGACGTACCATCGCTTCCTAGCATAGTACCTACTTTTGTTTACTTTAGAAAAACAGACTTCTATCACAATATGCAGAATGATGTGCTAAGTTCATGTGTGTCCACATGGGTGTATTAGTCGAGTATAGGGTATGTACCGGTACCAGATACGTATCCGGTGTGGGTACGTTGCCTTCATGGAAGTGTCCGTGCTTCAGAGCCCTTTGAGGGCAACTATGAATTTTTGTGCTAGGAGAATAAGTCCATACACTGTTATTAGAGAGTCTAAGTCAAATTTCTCCGAGCTTGATTTTACTTATAATATGGATAGTCATCTTGTACTCAATGTTGAGGATTTGACTCTAGATGTGGAGCCACCAAATTTTGGACCTTCAACCTTCCCCTTGAGCTTCAGTTTCCATCATCACTATAGCCTCTCCTATGTTCTCAGCCTCCATTACAGCTTTACTCGTCACCTTTGTTTCCCTACCCTTCCTCCTTATGACGACTTACTTGGTGCAATGGACCCTTGGCTATTTCAGCGGCATGATGACCTTATGCGGAGAAAATCCTTACTAGGAGCGATAAAGAGTCTTTCCCGGCATGCCTCGAGAGCATGTATTCTCCATTCACCGGAGATGAATGCTTCTGAGCCGGGGAATTGATGGAGATCGATCACGTCGCATTTGAGAGACTTACAAAGTCAAAAATTTTGGATCGTTAGATAACCGATTGGAGTCCATGATCGCGTAGAGCTTATTTTTCTACATTTTTTCATGCATTTGCTTTTTTTATTTTTTGGGTATATCTTTTGGGAATTAGGTCAAGTAATCCGATCAATTGATTTGAGCCATCAGATCACCTAACTTAATCCCCTACCCCCTATATTATGTTTTAGCAGGTTAGGGAAAAATATCGAGAACTTGGTTTTGGAAACAGGAACCGCTCTGGCACGCTGGTGCGACGCCAACCCCCGCACGGTGTGACGCTGCCGGATCCTCCTCCTGGGGGTGCGGCATCCCCTTCCGCCACCTTCCTTGCCTCCAGTGCCTTGGCCCCATTCAGCTGCTGTTTATCTCTTTCGATCCACCTCAGACCATCTTCCTCGTCATCAAGACTCCTCCCTGCTGTAGCCAGCCTTCCCTCAGCCCTCAGCCACCACCGCACCTTGTCCTTGCAGCCCCTATAGCCTCCGTCAGATCTCCTACAACTGCTGACATCCCTCCACCTTCATTTCCATGACTTTCTCCACTTTCCCCGCCGCCTCCAACACCCTTTACCAGCCTCCTCCATTCTCCAGCAGCCTTCCCCCACCCTAAAACTCCTCTGAATAACCATTTTCCCATGGTTTTCCCTATCCCAGCACTTCCATATGCCCTCCTTGCATCCGTCACTCCTTCCCTGCCCTCCACAGCCCGTCACCCACTGAAATCCACTCCCAAACATCCTCTACCAGCCCTGGCCAGCTGCTATCACCTCCCTAAACCCTTCCGGCCCCTCTAAAACAGTCTCCAATCTCCTTTAACAGTCCTAAATCAGCCTCAAACTACAATTTCTACACTTTCGAACAGCCTCCACTACCACCACCACTGGATCTTCCCACCCCCACCGACATTAATTACTTAGTGAATTTTTATATTTCAGTTTTCATCCCCTATGTTTTACGAGTAATTACCCATTGCTAACAATATTTGGCTTAGATTGATTTAACCGTTGCATCTCTTTATAGACATGCAATTTTTATTCGCTTCACATTTCAATTTCAGTGCATTCTCAATTTATTTTACAATAATCGTCTAATTACTAAACTTTATTGTTTCTGCTTAATTGAGATTAAAAGCGCGAGAATTTTAAAATTAATATTATTTAATTAATTGTACGTCGGAACTCATTGTATGCTTGATTCATTCACTTTAGGTTTAAGATTTATGTCGTGATTGTGTGTGCTTGCATTTCTCTCGTATTTTAAGATTGTTTTTGGTCTATTGCATTTAGTTGTGATTGTTTGCATGTCATCTAGGGTTAGGGAATCGCTCGTTCCCGTCCACATATAGATTCGTCCTACGTGAGTTTGTGGATGAGGGAACATTCTTAGATAGAGAAATTACTATACCAATAATCATGTGCACCATTATCTTCATGAATCTTCTCCTTTCTATTTTTTCCATGCATCCGTAAAAAGAATGCACTCATTCACCCCACAAGTTGGGGAATTTGCACATCTACTTCATGTGTTTAACTTCTCCCTCATCTCATGTGGTGGTGGACCTTTCATCAGAGAGCCATATTGTGTAAAACTGGCAAACATATTGCTAGAATGAAATAATTTACACGACGTTGAATGAAATACCAATCTCATATGCCTACCTAGTAATGTACAAACATGCATCATCTTTTGGTTTTTTTTCTTTTACTTGCTATCTATGGTACTCTACTATAAACCTTTGACTCGTCCATTCTAGAAATCAGGAAGATTTGTAGAAGAACTAATAATGAACAAAATGAACAGAAAACATTAGCAAACAAAATAAATAACATAAAATGATCGCCTAGTATGCAACACAACATCAGGGATGGATCCCAAATGCTTCGTCAAATCATTCGTCATCACCCAACATCGGCGATTTTTAAAATCATCACAAACATACTCATCATCTTATCCGGACCACTCAGTGTGAAAAAATGAACAAGATAGAGTACTCGTCAAGCTATCGTCTTCTATAGTTCTAGTCAACTAGGGTCAGAAGAAACTCGCTAATAGTAACAACTAACAAGGCATAAAATGGGAGAAAAAATCGCAATAGAAATTGCAAGTCACATAAGTTGCAATAAGCAAAAACAAACAGGCTTACGACAGCTTGGGCAGAAGCTCACTGACACCTGGTGAAAAGCTCGTAGATGGGATGCAGTTAGGATATCAATCCATTCATGGAGCAGCCACAACCAGAAGTAAACTTAAAAACTGATTTTTGGTGACTTTGAAGCAAAGAGGAAGAGATGAGAGGAGTTCATCGACAAAGAGTCAGAGGATTTTGTTACGAGTGTCGATGGGAGGCTGCCGACAAAGAATTTCATCAACAAAGAAGTTCATATACATGGAAGAGCTGAGCGAATCTACTTTTAGGCAGCAAGGGAGAAGAAGGCAGAGGTTGAGAAGAAGTTCGTCGACGAAGAGAAGCCATAAGCCAAAAGTGTAGGGAAATTGTTAATGACAGAGAAAGAGAAGCTAGATTCCCATAAGCGATAGGTTAGGGCTCCGTTTGGTGTGACATTTTTGCTCCTATGAGTTTGGACAAATATCGCCATCGTAAAATGTATGTTTGACATGACAACGGTTATGACCTCTACCAAGAAAAGAAATCTAGTTTTGAACGTAAAAGTAAATGAAGTTCTTTAGGTGAGGTCGAATGTTCACGAACAACAGTTCATAACCATCACGTTCACGACCCTAAACCCTAAAACCTAGGTTCAACTGTCAAACTAAGGGATAACAAAGATATATCTACACATTTCTTTTAATTTTTAAGATGCAAGTATAAGTTATAATTTTAAAAATAGACAAATCGAGCCTGATCTATAAGACTCAATATATCGATTAATATATCTCTTTTGCCCGATATATCAACCGATGTTTTAAAAATTGCCATTTTGTTTAAAATATGGATGTTGTGGAGCTTCATCTTTAAAGCCGACATAAAGAGACATTTCCGACATATCAACCGACATATAAACTTAATTTTTGGACAGTATGGTGATTAGCCTATGAAAAGTCATTTCAGGCATGCCAAGCCTAAGGATTTGAGCCAGTCAACAAAAAGGTGAGCTGAATTAGGTCAAATCCTAGCCATTGATTGATTTTCGATCAACATGCTCATATACGTACAATTATACATATCATCATTCTCAGCCAAAAACCAATCCAGATCTTCACGTGTTCTTCCGTCTTCGAGTAAAATTAAGTCCTATTTTACACACTTAGCTTCTACAAAACTCCATTACTTCGCAAGAGAGAAAAAAATCATATTTTTCATGATCACTAAGCGTAGATTGAATTTCTTAACAGATTCGACCAAATGCCGTGGCCCTCGTGGACGCCTTTAACTACAGCGACCATTTCTTGGGTTCTGCTCTCGGTCGCTACGATGACAACGTGTACCCAAACCTCTACGAAGGGCATGGAAGGACCCTCTCAATGATTCCGTGGTGCCCGATGGCTACCAGGAATATATTCTCTCGCTCCTCAAGCAACAAATCAAATTCTCCCGGATGTGAGAAGATAGAATTGCTTTTTGGAGGCCAAAAACTTCGGCCTTCAATAAGCCATTTTGATTAAAAAAGGTGTTGAATATGAGTTTAATCACTGGTATATCTGGTCGAACTTCAATTCGCTCTTGATTTTCGCCCCTTAGAAGTCTGTGTTGGCACTGATTTATGAGAAACGATCGAGATTAAGGAGTTCTTGTTCGTGTTTGCAGCTGATTGCACTACAACAAAATTGCTATATGACGACGTTTTTTTATAACTTTTGTGACGATTTTAAAGCGTCACGATAGTTTTCGTGACGTTATAAAAACGTCACTAAATCGTCACGATTGCGGCCGTCACGTAGCTCATTGTGACGCTTTCAAAAAAAACGTCGTGATTGGAATGTACTATATCGTGACGTTTTTTCCAAAAAACGTCATGCTTGGCAATTGCCCTATAGTGACATTTTTCCAAAAAAAAACGTCATAATTGACAGTTCTATCGCGACACTTTTTCAAAAAAACGTCATGATTGATTGTTCTATCGTGACACTTTCAAAAAACGTCAAAAAATAAAATTCTACAACGATTTTGTTTTACAAAAACGTCGACGCATAAAAAATCATTATAACATTTTTAAATTTTTAAAGAAAAAAATTAAAAAATTAGAAATTTATGATAATTTAAACTCTAAAATTAATTTAGCATCTAAATGTTAATTAAAAATTATAAATATTATTTTTAATATATTATTTTTCATATTTTAAATATTTTTGAGAGTAATACTAAAATATATTGAAAAAGATTTGCAACATGTTGTCCAATTCATCATTATTATTGAATTGTATAAACATGCAAAAGATCATATTAATGATAAAAAACTTGTTCCAAGTAGCATAACTTGCAAAAAAACATAATCATTCAATATATACAGTGTTTTCAATACAAAAAAACAACTGAAACAAAACAAGGACTATGAGCCTTCAAAATTTTCTTCATCGTTAGATTCATTGACATTGAAACAAGCATGATGAGCATTCAACTTCATTTGTACACCATCTCCCACATCATCTTTTCAAACTGTAAGCATAACAAATATAATGATCAATTGCCTGCATAACAAACAAAATTGAAACACAAGATTAGATATATTATAATATTGCATGTAAGGTTAACATAATAACTTGAAAAAACAGTATAATAATGTGAAAAGAAAATATAAAAGAGCCCGCCAATATGTATCCATAAAATGCTAGCAGTAGTTTTAACTAAATTTGTGGCAAACATCGCCAGCTGGCAGTAGTTTGTGCCAAACTAGGCACAAACTGCAGCCAGCAGTTTGCGCAAACTGCAGCCAGCAGTTTGCGCAAACTGCAGCCAGCAGTTGGTGCCAAACTGCAGCCAGCAGTTGGTGCCAAACTGCTGGCAGCAGTTGGTGCCAAACTGCTGGCAGCAGTTGGTGCCAAACTGCTGGCAGCAGTTGGTGCCAAACTGTGGCAGCAGTTGGTGCAAAACTGCTGGCAGCAGTTGGTGCCAAACTGCTGGTCCAACAGTTTGTGCCAGCAAGTCAAATGGTGTGTGTGTGTGCGCGCTTGAGTGAGTGCTTGCTTTTGTGTGTGTCAATACCAAGCTGGGATGTTATCCAATGCTTACCCATTGGATAGCTTTAAGCAGATGATGAAAGCTTTTGCTAGATACTCAAGTCTCAAGACAAGAAATATAAATGATTGATGTTTCCATCCAATGCATCCAAAATCAAAACTCTATGACACCTAGGCCATCACAACATTAGAAGAGAAAGATAAAGTCACAAGACACTCCACGAGTCTCGAAAAGCTACAATGACATGTATAGTGTAGAGGAATCATGTTCGTCGTCGGTACTGTCAGTGGATGGCTACTTTTGTGTCATTGAATGACTACTTTCGTGTCATTGAATGATAGCTGTTTTCCTAAGATATTCATGATTATTACAATTTTCTTCAAGGCATGTTAGATCTCCACTAGACAGCAAAATCTTATCCTGTTATAAAGCTGATTTGGTATCAAAGCTTATGTTTGCATCACAATATCTTCAAATCATAAATAAAAGGTAGATGCAATTTAAAGAAAAACTAATTTGATGTTATTCAAGACAATTTAAGCACCACAACAGACAATTTAAGCACCACAACTATCAAGTTGAGGACTCGCTTTGATCGTAGATATGGTAATTACATTTCAAGTTGGATAGATACCCCCCCCCCCAAACTGCTGCCGCACAGTTTGCACAATAGTTTGCACAAACTGCTGCCGCACAGTTTGCACAACAGTTTGCACAAACTGCTGCCGCACAGTTTGCACAAAATGCTGCCGCACAGTTTGCACAAACTGCTGCCGCACAGTTTGCACAAACTGCTGCCGCACAGTTTGCACAAACTGCTGCCCAGCAGTTTGCCACAAACTGCTGGCAGCAGTTTGCCAAACTGCTGGCAGCAGTTTGCCAAACTGCTGGCAGCAGTTTGCCAAACTGCTGGTCCAGCAGTTTGCCACAAACTGCTGGTCCAGCAGTTTGCCAATCGACACGCCTCCCACGAGGTGGAGTGATGACCTTTCCATGCTGAAAATTCTTAAGAAATAGAAATTATGAAAGGTCATCCTATCTATAGCCTTAAGCTTAAGTTCATTAATGCTTCTCAATCGAACCAGCTAAAGCCAAAATGCGATGGTAATGTCAGACTTTAGTCTCTCTATTATGTATTCAATTATTCTTCCTTTCAACATCTTCCTCTCAGAAATATACCCAATCAAAAGCCCTAAGTCGAAGCCTGAGTAAAGAAAGTACCTGCTATTTTCTTCCCTGTTGGAAGAAGGCTATCTCGGCACGAGGACATTTCCACTCCTTCGTCATCCGTGGGCCTATGCTTCTCACAGGAAAGATCCAAGTGAGTTTTCAATAATCAATACTAAATCAACATTATCTGCCCCGCTAGAAAAGATAACAGAGAAGAGAAAGAGAATAGAATCAAAGGCGGCGCGAGTCGAAGACGTACCTCGCTCTCCTACCAGTGAGTGATTGAGATTCTCACGGGAAATCCAGATAATCAAAGCAGTGTCAGACAAATCTCTGACCTTCTTACTGCTCTGATTTCACAACGGAAAACCGGGAAGACCACTTTAGACAACCCCTCACATATTTCAAACAAGTCCGAACCGCTTCCAACCCGTACACGTACCGCGGAGATGGAGTACTTAGAATGTGTCAAAGATCCCTCCCTAACTCAGGATTTCAGCATTCTCATCCGACAGTACTTCAAACCATTCACTCTCTCTTGTGCATTTTCACTATCTTCATATGGCCTTCACTCTCTAGCAACACCGCTCCGTGGGGACGAAACTCAAAAGATAGTGACGGAAAAACTCATTCTACTTTTTCCAAAGCCGCACATCCTTTTCCACCGTCCGTCACTTTTGTTTCAGCGAGTCAATATGCAATCCTTATTGTAGAATACTACTTGAAAGTGAAAGCACCCCTTTGAACCGCTCCGTTCGGTTTCAGCTACCCTTTACCTCTCCTTCCTGATCTTTCCTCAACTACCTAGAAAGGGACCTGGCTTGACTGAGAGTCGAGCTCTTTCTGGTCTCTCCACTGTTTTCTCTACTACATGTTCGCCTACTCTTCCTTACCGCCCGGGGTTTACTCTACTCTTTTGCTTGCTGACTTCCCCCCCACCCCCAACCACTTTTTTGTGGATACTTGCTGGATCTTAGACTCCGGCGACTATTGGTTTTGGA
Organism: Platanthera guangdongensis; assembly: GCA_039583875.1. Lineage (NCBI taxonomy): Eukaryota > Viridiplantae > Streptophyta > Magnoliopsida > Asparagales > Orchidaceae > Platanthera > Platanthera guangdongensis. The sequence continues at coordinate 271,025,203 of CM077151.1, read as the reverse complement.
GTATGAGAAGCGAGAAAACGGAAAGCAAAGAGCGCGCTCCGGCTCCTCCGCTTGCTTGATTGAAAGAAAGCTCCTCCAGCAGGAGCGTCTTTCCAAAGGACGGTGTTAAGCAGTTTGATTCTATCGTGAATTCCCTTTTGGGAACGCATGGATACCCTAGACTTCGTCATGGACAAACAACGTCATCTTTTTTTTATAGCTCGGCAAGATATCTCATGTTAGTTAGAGTTGTCTTGGTTTTGTGCCTTCTATAATGATGCTCATGATTCTTAGTGTGCTGAGAATAGTCTCATATTAGTGCACCTAATGTTGATCGCAAGTCTCTCTTATCTAAAGCCGAGTATTATTGGGTTAAAGTTGATATATAATAGTTGCGTAGATTTAAATAGAATTATATTTGTCATTCATGAAAGGGAACCTTGATGTGGTTGAGGTGTCGCCTCGATGCGGTAGCATTGACTTTGAAGTCATGAGTTCGAGTCTTGGAAGCAGCCTCTTACAAAATGTAGGGTAAGGTTTGCCTACATCTCACCTGTGGTGTGACCCTTTCCCGAACCCTCACTGTGTGGGATGCTTTTACGTTCACAAAGGTCATGGAGAAAATGTCCAAATTGACCTTTGCCCGTTCAGAACTCATGAACAATATGAGTCTTATTTATGATATATTGATTTTGATATTTAAACTTCTGATAGTTCAGTCAGAAAAATAATAGAAAAAGGACCCCTTGTGCGGCACATGTTGAAAGGCATATCAACTTTTTTTTAAGGGGCTGCTATCCGCACCGCAGTTTTGGCTATTCGCACCGTATTTTCTCCTAATTTTTTATGTCTTTTGAAAATACGCTTTGTACATGCATTTTTAGGAATAGTGTTCAACACGAAAGTTGTAGATCTCGACGATATGTACAACTTTCGTATTGAACACGTTTCTTAAAAATGTATGTAAAAAGAGTATTTCAAAAGGCGCAAAATCTGGACGTATTTCCCAGTATGTCTCGTACGTGCATTTTAGGAAAAGTGTTCAACACGAAAGTTGTAGATCTCGTCTAGCTCTATAACTTTCGTGTTGAACACTTTTCCTAAAAATGTATGTACAAGACGTATTATTAAAAGGCACAAAAAATTAGGAGAAAGTGCGGTGCGAATGACCAAAACTGCGGTGCGGATAACAACGCCCTTTCTTTAATATGCTTGAACTGAACTATTAAAAATCGACCGGTGAATGCGACAGATTAATTTGACTTTTTTTTGATTAGTTTACTTGATTTGATTTTGTTTGAAAGAAATCAAAAAAATGTTCTAATTAAAAATAGAAATGGTATTAGATTTTCATTACAAGTGATTTATTGTAGTTAATGACTGATATAAAAGAAATATGATTGAACAACTTTATTATAAAATTAGAGTGAAAATATAAAGAAGATTAAAAAAAGTTAACTCATTATATTATTTAGGGAATTAATATACGCAAACCACTTTTCGCTATCCGCAAACATTTGATATTCGCAAACCACTGTTTTTCAAATTAACTATCCGCAAACATAATTGTTATCCGCAAACCACTGTTTTATAAATTGTTATCCGACAAACATAATTGTTAGGCGCAATAATGACACCACAAATACATAGATATTAATAAACTTCCCAAAATATCATCATAATGTAATTAATTTTAGTTTTTCTAAAGTCCATACGAACATAGTTAACATTCAAAAGAAGTTATGATTGTAGCCTAATATGACATTGCTTCACACCAATGTTTTAGCCTGCAAAATGAAGAAGATATCAATATTAATAGTTTGCCTTGAAAAGAAGTCAAAAGAAGTCGTGACTAGCCTCTAAAGTTGTCTTGAAAATATTTAGCATTGTTTTTTGGCCTAATCTGTCACTGTATTTTGTCAGTGTTTTTGTCTGCATATGGAGAAAAATAATATTAATAGTTGTAACATTACCATTTGAAAAAAAAAACTTTAAGTGAAATTGCATAAAAAATGTTACATACCACTTTTCATTATCAATTATCAATGTCAGTAATGTACTTGGTCCGTTGCCGGCGGTGGTCCTTGCAACCGTTCGTTGTAATGCACTCTCCAATATAGGCAATATCGTGCTGTCGCGACGAAAGTTCGCATACGAGTCAGATCGTCAACATGGAGCCCGACCAGCACATTTGCATACATGGGTTCTCAGTCACCTTCTTCGACGCCTCCAAGCATGCAAGCCCCTACTTATATTATATCTTTATATTAAAGCAAGGAGGAAAAAAAGCCATGGGTGTGAGGGCAAGTCATTTTTTGGTGGTCAAGATGGTTCCAAATCGAAAAGTGATCAACACGAAAGTTGTAGATCTCGGCGAGGCGAACAACTTTTATGTTGACCACTTTTTGATATGGAGCTGTCTTGGTCCTCGATTTGGGCCCCGAAATCGGGGGCGGCGGAACGGTTTACTGTAGCAGTTCCGCCGCCCCCGATTTCGGGGCCCAAATCGAGGTCCAAGACGGCTCCATATCAAAAATTGGTCAACATAAAATTTGTTCGTCTCGCCGAGATCTACAACTTTCGTGTTGATCACTTTTCGATTTGTGATCATCTTGACCCCCGAAATGGATGCTGTTGGGTGGAGGTAGATGCAAACCTTCGCCATCATTGTTTGCGGATATAAAAAAAATAAAATCCTAAAAAACTACTTAACTCGGTTTGCGGATAGCGGATGGAGGTTTGCGTATATCAATTCCCATTATTTACTTTCAAATTCCTGATGGGACCGCCCAATGTATTGTTTACTTTCATGGTTGGACTAGTCCAATTCATGATTAGACAGGTCCGACTGGCCGCTCCAATGTTTTAAATTTTTGTATTCATTATTTAGTTAATGATTGAAATATTATTTTTGATAATATTTTTACTTGATAATTAGTTGATGCAATTCAATGTTTTGAAGGGAAAAATCAAAACCAAATGGTTCTAAGGCTCTGTTTGACGCGGCTGCAGCGACTGAAGAAGCAGTGGTGGGAAGCAGTGCTGGAATAATCAGCTGTTTTGTAGAGTGATGACAGAATCTGTGAAACTGTTTGCAAGAATAACTATTTTGAACCAAAATTTTCTAAAAATAAAGCAAAAAATTCTTTTACAATAATTTATAAAATATTATAAGTTTAAAAATTATAATATAAATTATAAAAATATAAAAAATATAATATAAAATATAATATAAAATATAATATAAAATATAATATAAATTATAATATAATATTATAAAAAAAAATAAAAAATATTTTTTTAAAAAGGGGGCAGCAAGGCTGCAGCGCTGCTGCTGTTTTTGAGTCGCGGAAACTTTCCGCGACTCAAAAACAGCTGCCCCCACTCTTTTGCCACGGTGGCTGATGCCACCGTGGTTGCGTGAAATTTTGTTTGACGGGACGGTGGGAAAATCTGCGGCACCCACTCCCAAAACGCCCCGCCAAACAAAGCCTAAGTCAGTATAAAATTGGTTGCTTTGGATGGGTTTGGGGAAGTTCAGTCATTTTTCAATTTTTTATGCACACCCTTATGTTTAGTGTGGGACTAAATCATTCATTTTCTTGCAAAATTGAAAGGGAAGTTTAAATAAAACAACACTCGAGCCTTTATCCCACTATAGTGGAGTCGGCTATATGGATCCTTTGTCACTATTGCCTATCTTTTGTCAAAATTGAAAGGGAGGTTCAAATAATTATGCAAAGTTAAATAGGTTCATGCAATTATGCAAATTAGAGGGCAGTTCTCATGAGATATAGAAGAAAAAAACATTAGAAATATTTTTTTTCACTCTTACATCAGCCTTATTTATTTATTTTGAGCTTTGATAAGGGATCAAATTAGTTTCTCATACACAATAATTTATGAGATACAATCTTCAGATCTCTTGTTTTTATCCAAAGCTAGTAAGTCAACACAGAAGATTATAAACACGTGCATTATATATTCACATAATTAGCTTAATAAAATAGGGAATTGTTATTGGTACCATATAAATGGATATTTGTAACCCAATGATATTTGTACCCAAATGCGATATTTGTACCATTCTTGATATTTGTACCCATATATAACAATCCATAAGAAATTTTTTTTGATCTCATATGTGTATAATGGTCTGGAACTACGTTGTTAAAAACACATAAATCATCGTGACACCCCCAATCACAACATAAATCGGAGGCAGAACTCAGAAATCATAACAAAAATTGCAGTTTAAATCGGGGACCGAAGAGAGGGGGCGTCGGCTATCGAGGGGGAGAAGGAACACCGACAAGTGTCTGCAAGCGAACGACGGCGAGAGTCTACGAGCGAAGAAGCGGCACGAGTTACGCTGCGGGATCGGATTTAGGACGAAGAGACGAATGACTTTTGAGTACAAATATCCGGTTTATTTTTAAAATAAAGAGGCTAATTTTTTTAAAATTTTGGATGTGAATATCCATTTATAAGGTACCAATAACAATTCCCATAAAATATTACCATATAGTTTCTTTATATTAAAAAATGCTTCATTAGTTGCTTGTGAAACTATACAAAAACTATAGATTTTTCTCCAAGTGGCATAGCTTTATTCCTTGCAATATATAAATGGATTCACCTCCTGAAAACTTTGGGGGAGAAGATTAGGCGGCAATAGAACATGTTGATATTAGAACTTGGAATTTGCATTATACCTCTCACCCTCATATTGGCGCCGTGCAGAAGGTTAGTTATTCTCGTCCGTGATCTCCAGCGAGTGCACCGGTCCCTCGTCCGAGGCGGTGCCATGGCTCCGGTGATCTTGAATGTGCTCTCAGAGGCTCAATATCATGGCCCAATGTGATGGAAGCCCATAAATTATATGGTGTTTCTTATTCCTTTTTTTATCAAACTTTATCTATGTAGCCTTGCATTTTTCTTATGTTTTGTAAATGAAAAAAAAAGACAATCCAATCTTTAAGAGCATGAAATTTCCTTACATTTTGTTATGTTTTTCAATATGCAAGAGAATATTGCCGACGGTTTCTTTTAGATCCGTCTAAAGAATTAGAATTGCGTGACATGAATTCATATCAATAGAATTTATAACAAAGAACAGAAATTGTTATTTTTATTATTTATTATTTAGAATTAGAATGATAAAAGTTGCAAAAAAAAATATTGATATTACCAAAAAACATCAATCACGGGAGGCATGGAAATGTTAGGGCAATATTAATAGCATCCCTCTATTGTCTAATATTACGCCCAAAAAGACCAAAATAATACATTAAAATGGCTGCTAATAGCGACTTTAGGGGCTATAACATTCCCAAATGTTATAACCTCTCCGTTTGAGTCCAAATTAAAAATATTCATTTTACGATCAAGATTAATTTGTGATTAATCCGACAAATTCAATAATTCCATGTTTATATTTTTCTTTAATAAAAAAACCATGCATCATTAGACTGAGTGAGAATCACTCATCACCGTGAAATGGACCTCCATTTGGGGTCCAAGGCGGAGAGGATTCCGATCCGAAAATGCTAGGGCAGGCAGAGGGTTTGTTAATATAGAAAAAACTTAAAACATGGGCATGATGAGTTTGCAATATTCAAATCAGGCCAAAACAAAACATAGTCAACAGGAGAAAACGATAAAATAGCTTCTATTAATAATGTTATTATTAACAATAACAATGAACATTAGTAAGAAATGAATTTTCCAAACAAAAAAATAGCTTATATTAATATTTTTGTCCCACCATGATGAGCCGTCAAAGAAGGGGCAACTGTATGAAACTGACTCTCAAGATCTCTCTCGGAACGACGATTGTCATAATAATCATCCCTAAGGTAACCGAGTCGTGTCGAAGGATCAACACGATCCGCTCGTGTGTACAAATAAGAACGACGATAATCATCATACTAATTGTCTCTAGTGCAGTGGAGTCGTGTCGGTGGGTCAACACGATCTCTAAAAGTGGGTTATTGTGATTGAGAATGATCGTCGTAGTATCGTGAGGATCTCCCTGACGGGGCTCTGTGAGAGCGGGTGCAAGTGGATTTGAGACCTCCAAAATATGGAGAGAAATAATTGTGACACCTGTACATAATGAAAGAACTTATCGACTCTACAACTATGTATCAAAAAGTGCGCGCAATCTGGCTCCGATACCAATTGACGCAGGAGGGATCTATAGGCCGCGAAAAAGCTGCGTCCTAACCCTACATGTTATGCAAAAGTCGGGCCGAACAGAACGTAATAGCTTGCATTCACCGCGTTGGTCACAGAGAAAAAGTTCTTATTCATGTCCGACACTTGATACACTCATAAAAGTGAGTGGACCCTTATCACTGCCCAAAGAAACTACGTCATCCTTCTCGACTGCATGAACTGTATCATCAGGAGTAATAATAGCTTCATTCCCTGAGTATGATTGAAGAGAAGAGAATTTCGACTCGTCGTCGGTGAGGTGATGGCCACACCCTGAGTCCACTATCCAGACATCATGGTAGTCGAAGGTGGACAAAGCACGGACACACGTGCCCGTCATGAACACATTCCCTCATTCTGCTTCCTCAACACTGGAACCAACTCCCTCTTTATCTGCAACGTTCCTCGGCTGCAGCTTTACTTTGCAGTCCTTCTTGAAGTGACCCGGCTGATTGCATCTGTAGCACCTTAGCCCTTCCTTCTTGAAGTGACTCTATTTTGACTGTGTGCCTTTGATTGCTTCTCAAGCTAAGACGAACTCAAACTACCGAATCCAAGGAGCGGTGATCAATCCGCAACTCCGTTATTTCCTCGAATAACAACTTGTCGAGCTTGGAGATGCAAGTGATATGGGGGACTCGCCACACTTTGAGAAAGTCCTAGCCAAGGAAAAGAAGTGGTCGTTAGCTTTTGTTCTGCTCAGAATTCCACGATGAATGTTTCTACTTAGGGCTCGGGCACGAAGAATTTATGGGAAAGGGTTCAGGCAGCACGCGATAGTTTTGCTCATCAGGGCAAGCAAAAATGCTACACTCAGATAGCAAAATGACATCTCACTAGTATCCAAAATATTCTCCAATAGAGCAAAAAACACTAGCCAGACGAGTAAAAACGCTCGCCCACCCTCCCCAATATTTTTCCTCGGTCAGGGCTAAGCAATGCAAAATAAAAATCACATATTATGTGGGCTCCACCCGCTAAAGTTACAAACCAAACCAAAATAAGACCGACCAAACCAACTCGTAATCAACTTGGGTTGTTCGGACAAACTAGGGTCGATCGTGTTGCACATGAGCTGGGAGGGATCCACTTCCACGGCTCATGCATGAAATGCATCATTAGGGTATTGACAATTCTCTTCGATGGAAAGACAAGAATAGGCCTCGAGCCGATAGAAAGAGATTCGATTGCTCTTCGTGGTAGGGTTCTTTCGATATGAAATGCATCACCAAGTGCTTCTACTGTCATTTGTCAATACACTGGGAGCTGATGCATGTAAAGAAATCCCACATGAACCTTCTCACATACTGGAATGCTTCTGCAAAACACATTTGATTACATTTGTAGGTTACAATCAATATCAAATGGTGTGAATCTTCTCAGCGTCAATTTGGAATCCCCCATTGTCGATTTTGAACCGTAGATACATAATAGAGTTTGTTTATGTAAGTAGTATATCTTCAAGTTTAAGTGCATGTAGTGTTGACGGAGTAATCAGAAAATATTTTTTTAAGATGGCCAAGATGTCCCTCCCGTGTACGACTACAATGAAGGTCGCCAACACAATGCAAAGACCAAATTTCATAACCATCCATTCACACAACCCTTGAAAAGTTTGAAGCGTCTTCTTCACAATGTTGTTCTCTTTTATTTTTACCTGATGGTAACCTGACTTGAGGTCGAATTCAATAAAGAGATTAGCATTCTTGAATTGATCAAGTAGATCGTCAATTCTTGTAAATAATGGAACACGATGTTTAATCTCCATTTTATTCAATGCACGGTAGTTGATGTATATTCACCAACTCTTATTTTTCTTTCCTACATAAAAAATGGAGAGACGAGATAATAACTACTCCACCTACTTGAGGCTTTGTGAATTCTCGCTATCATAGTTTGCGTCTTGAATCTGATTTCTCCATTTTTATTATGGAATGTCAGTGCCTTCTTAGGTTGGGTGTGTTCAATGATAAAATGTCATGCTCAATTGGCTAATGATGTGGCAATATTGTGGGGTCTTGGAAGAGTGACTTACATTCATATATCATTTGACATAATGATTGTTCATTCTCGTCCTTTTCATAGTCGGTTTTGCTCTATCTATGAGTGAAATAAAGAGTAAATGAAAGTGCAGAAAGATATGAGAATCTTAATCTAGATTACTCTAAAGGGGATGAATAGAGTATTAAAAAATTTCTTGTACACACAATCAAAATTCAAAAGCACACCACAATTAAAGATTTTCTTGTAATTGTGAACCAACATTGTAGTCTACACCACAACAACCTTTTGTATTAAGTAGAGTATAAAATAGGGAGATGAGTTTTCTCTTGTCCAAGTCTATAGATTAAGTATGTGGATAATAATTTTCCACCAATACCAAAGATAGTCATGACTAACTTGTGTCTCATGCCAACCTCTTGTCATTTCCCATTGGCTTAACCCTCTAAGTAAAACTTGGGCCGGCATGGTGACAGTCCTATTTTCTTCATTTATCACAAATGTTTTTGAAGTTCAGTAAAAAAAATATTAGGATACACATTACAATATCTGACTGTGAGCCTAAATTTTACAATGGTTGTTGTAAACAAGATTGGTACATGGTGCCTATGATGTCTCTGACTACTTGATTTCCTTTGGTGCTTGTTCTTCTACTAGAAGGTTTTTATTTTTCCAAGTTGCTCATATAAGTGGTGGTTGGTTTGTGTTAGAATAACCCATGTATTGGGCCCATGTTTTAGGCCATTTATGCTTTCTCTCTTTTAGTCCCACATCTTGTATAGGATTTGTTCTCTCTCTCTTTCTCCTATATATTTGTATTCTCTCCTTGTATTCATATACTCAATTAATACATACAAGCTTTGAGCTCTTTCTACATGGTATCAGAGCCAGGTTCCGATTCTCGCGGTCTCCTTTCTTCTGACCGCACCTATTGATCTCTCTCGCGGCCTGCCTCCCGCGGCCTCTCTTGCGGCCTGCCTTCGCGAGCTGTTCGTTTCTATCCGCTTGCCTTTGCGGCTTGCCCCGCTCAGTCCGCTCCTTTTCAGCTACCTCCTGTTACTCTCCTTCTCCCGTGGATCCACCACCTGCCCCCTGTGCCTTTTTATAGTCTTTCCTCCTTCCTAATCCGTGGGGCCACCATCTTTTCCGTCCGCCGCGGCCTGTCTTCAGTCAGCCGATTTGTTCTCTGCTGTGATCTGCCTAACCGTGCGGGCTGTTCTTTTCTCACCCGCATCTTGGTCGCGGTCACCTACTCTTCTCCTCTCTGTCCGCGCGACTTGTCTCTGCCCGCTGCGGACTTCTTCTCCCTGTCCGCTTCTGCTTTCCCCATATCCACTTGTCTCTATACTCGCGGTTTGCAGCTGTGATCTGCCTGACCGTGTGGCTGTTCTTTCTCACCCGCATCTTGGTCGCGGTCACCTGCTCTTCTCCTCTCTGTCCGCACGACTTGTCTCTACCAGCTGCGGACTTCTTCTCCCTGTCCGCTTCGCCTTTGGTCGCGGCCTCCTCCAGCCGCTGGTGTTTTCTTCACACCTTGACCGGGCGGTCTCTGCTCTAGTCGCGTCTGTTGAATTTTCTCAAAGTGATCAGCAAGGTAGCCTAAAGCCAAATTAATATTCTCAGAACTACTACCAGTTCACATTTTGATCATGCGGAAGCCCAAGGAGCAAGTTTAACACCACCAACAAATGGAAGAACAAGCAGGTCTAATATTCATTCACACTTCTTTACAAGGCGAGGTATACGTAGCGAGACATGATTTCGCTAGTACAACAACTACAAACACAAAGAACAAACAAGCCGGGCGGACAGCACTGGAGACCGCCGAGACCGCCTCGTCCGCCAAGGTCGCCCAAGCCGCCCAAGCTGCAACTGCTACAAGCCGAATAGCACACGGAGTCCGCCGAGACCGCGAGGTCGCGCGGACACACCGTTATTCGCTGCCTGCTGAAGAACAGAGGAACAGACCGCCTACCCGCCTGAGACCGACAGACAGGTTATTGGAACTTGATCAAGCTGAAGCAGAAAACTGACAAGCCGCAGAAGCGACCAGCTGAGACCGCAGAGACCGCACACTTCAATGCCCAACTCCTAGCTCCTTGAAGCTAGCCGCGCGACCTGCACACAGCACACCGTCAGCACTACTCAATCCGCGCGGACAGAAAACCGCAGACCGCAACACTTGCCCAAGCCCAACTTACTGTTCACTCCGTTACTGTAGATGTGCCGGGGGGGGTGGTGGGGGGTGGGGGTTATTTATAGGCGAGGTGAGGAGTGTGGTCACCACCCTAGTGAATAGAATCACCACCCCAGCCCGCGCACTAGCAAAACACCCGTTCGCTGAGTCCGCAAGGACTTAGCCAGATTTCCAAGAAAACCGTAATGAGCAAGACACAAGATCACAACAAGGCGGACTTGCCTCACACTATGCGGACAAGGTACAGTCCGCACAGTCCGCAACATTATCATATGGACAGTCACAACCCCTTCAGCAACAATCCGCACATTAAAGAGGCAGTCCGCATAGTACAAGACCAAAGCCTCCATCCGCCACAAGTCCACGACCAAAGGCAGGGTGTAGCAACAGTCCGCCAGGTCAACAACGGACTTGGCAGATACAGCGGACACACTGGACTTGTCACAGAATGTGACCAAATCCAGTAAAACACCAAAGGCCAAGTGCGAGCTTGGCGGATAAGGCCCAGTCCGCCAACCAACCAAAGCAGATCGCCAACACTCCTCCAGTGTTAAGGCAGAGTCCGCAAGTAATCCTCGCACGGCTGCCCAAACAAGCGGCCCACTGCCGGACTCCGACACCAGTCCGCGCAGTCCTCCACAGCAGTTAGCACCTGCTGTACCACCAGAGTTTGGCAAGGGCCACAGCCAAACTCCAAGGTCAGTCCGCCACAGCGGACACTGCGGACACGCCAGTCCGCAAGCCTCCCGTGGACAGAACACCCAATCCGCCGGTTAACACAAGCTTGCAACACGGCCACTGAACAGAGCACTGCCTACAGCCCGCAAACCTCTGTCCGCTCAGGCCGCTCCTAAATCAACCAAGCCACCAAGACAGCCAACACCCTGTTCGCAGACAACAGTCCGCCCAGGCCGCTGACTCAGTCCGCACAGGCCGCTCAGACCACAGGCTGCTCAATCAGCAAGCCACCAAGACAGCTACCACCCAGGCCGCAGTCAGCAATCCGCCCAGGCCGCATACTCAGTCCGCATAGGCCGCCCGGCTTATCTATCACCCACTTCCACTTCACAAATTTCAACAGCGCTGACTATTCTCTTCTTGCGGACTGCTCCTGTCCGCTGCGGCCTGGTTCCTGTCCTTTGACCGCTACTGTGTTCACCTAGACCGTGCAGACTCTCTTTCTTTCCGCATTTGGGTCGCGATCTGACTCATCGCTGGTGCCAGTGTGACCGTGCGGACTAGTTTTTTCTGTCCGCTTTCTTGGTCGCGGTCTTCTGTCCTTCCCGCCGCGGCCTTGTCGTGCGGCCTCCTGCTCTTTCTGCGGCGGTCTTCCCAGGTCGTCTAGGGTCTGCGGCCTGTCTCTATGACTTCATCTGGTAATTCTACGTGCTCGGCGGCCAGCCCGCCTACTGTCCACCCGGCCTGTCCGCTAGACCGCCCGACCTATTCTGCCGAACTCCGTGACGAGCTCTGGATCACTACCATCTCTCTTTCAGGCAAGAAAAACTTTATTCCATGGGTGCATTCAGTTCGGCGGGTTCTTCAGGCTAAGGGACTCCTGCCTCACCTTACTCAGGCACCTCCTCCCCTTACGGATGATTGGCTCCGCAATGACGGACGCGTTCAGACTTGGCTTCTGAATTCCTTGGATGGTGAGCCCTATCAAATGGCTATGTACCACGACACCGCCAAGGCTATGTGGGATGAGCTACATTCCTTATACTCTGGCCGCGACAGCCTTCAGCATCTTTACAACATCCTTACTGACCTCTTCACTCTCGACACTGGCGGCGCTTCCGATATGACCTCGTTTGTTGCTCGGGCTAAAACTCTTGCTGAAGCCTGGATCCAGCATCAGCCGCCCACCAATGATCATGCTACTCAGCGAGCTCAAAAGGAAGCTGCCTGCATTGCCATCATCATGGCCCGCCTTCCATCTCATCTTCAGAGTCTTCGTGCTCAGGTCCTGGCTGCTCCCATAACACCATCTTTCTCTGATGTCTGCTCCATGATTCTCCGGGTCTCTCCTCCTCCTGATCCTCCTCCTCCTGCTCCTCTCCACCGGCGCTTCTTCAGCAGGCCCCTCCGCTCTACCATCCCCTCCCACTTCTGCTCGGGGGGGGGGGGGGGGGGTCGTTCGGGCTCGCGGGGCCGTGGCCGTAGTGGCCGTGGCCGGCCAAAGTGCTCCTTCTGCGGGAAAGATGGTCGTCTTGAGGCGACCTGCTATAAGAAAATCGGCTACCCCCCTCGCCCGACAACTTCTGTTGTTACTGAAGTCAGTTCTCCTGATCTTGAGACCGTCCGTCTTCAGCTCCAGCATCTCCAGGGCCTGCTCAACCCACCCTCGGCCTCCGTCGCCTCCGTCTCCAACACAGGTACTGCTTGTCTCTCCACCAGCCCGGGTTGGATTGTGGACTCTGGTGCCACTCATCACATTACTTCGCAACGGCCTGCAAAGTACTCAGATTCTCCTTAGCCGAAGTCTATCACTGTGGCCAATGGGGCGCTGGTTCCTGTCTCCAGCTCGACAAATCTTTCTCTCAACCAATCCATCCCTCTTCGCTCGACTCTTCATGTTCCGAGTTCACCCTTTAATTTACTATCTGTTGGGCGCCTTACACGTGATCTGGATTGTTCTGTTATATTCACTTCTTCTTCCTTTATTATACAGGATCGGCGGACGCGGACTACCATTGGTAGCGGCCAGCTGCGGAACGGGCTCTACCTCCTCGATGACTCTCCCACCATTCTGTCTTTCGTCTCCTCCACTGCCTGGTATCGCCGCGTTGGTCATGCCCCTCTACCGGTTCTACAACGGGCTCTTCCAGATATTCCTTTTACTTCTTTTAAGTGTGATTCATGTATCCTCGGCAAACAACCGCGTTCTTCTTTTCCTTCGCATTGTACTCGGAGTGCAGCTCCCTTTGATCTAGTTCATTCGGATGTATGGGGTCCATTTAGGATTCCCAGTATATGTGATTTTCATTATTTTATCACCTTTATTGATGATCACTCTCGCACTACGTGTCTCTACTTACTCCGTGAACGCTCTGAGCTTCCCCGGGTTTTTCGGGCCTTTGTCCTCGAGACCCGGACGCAATTCCACACTACACTCAAAACCCTCTGTACTGACAATGCTCGCGAGTACACCAACCACGACTTTACCACTTTGTGTTCGGAATACGGGATTCTACATCAAACCTCTTGCGCTTACACACCTCAGCAAAATGGGGTTGTCGAACGAAAGAACCGTCATTTACTCGATGTCGCCCGCTCCCTCATGCTTTAAATGCATGTTCCCAAGGCATACTGGAACTTTGCGGTTTCACTGCCTGTTTCTCATCAACCGCCTCCCTCCTCTGTCCTCAATTATGCTACTCCGTTTAGCATACTGTTTCCCTCCACTCCGGCTTTCCCTCTCCCACCCCGTATCTTCGGCAGCACCTGCTATGTCCACCGCCTCAGGCCCTCCTCGGATAAATTGGATCCCCGGGCGGTGAAACACATCTTTGTCGGCTACTCCCGCACCCAGAAGGGCTATGCTGGTTATTCACCCGCTACTCGCAAGATCACCGTTCTGCTGACGTTACCTTCCGGGAAGACGAAAATTTTTCCCTGCTTCGTTGCTGCTGCGCTACCACCGAATCCTCCCCACCATCTTTACCGTCCGTTATCCCGCTCTACACCACATTCGCCCGTTTCCCTCCACTCCTGCTACCACCAAAACACCTGTTATCGTGTCTACACTCGTCGCCTCCAGTTCTGTTGCCCTCTACAGCCGCCTTCACCACAGATCTTCGCGTCCTTCTGATCAGGTAACGCCTTCCACTGCCCATCCTCTGGATGCCTACGTCTCTCTTCATCGTCTCTCTTCCCCTCTGCGACTTTTGCTACTTCTCTCTCTTCGATTGCTGTTCCTAACTCTGTGCAGGAGACGCTTCAACATCCCTGCTGGCGGGCAGCATGAAGGAGACATGTCTGCTCTCTGAGCTAACCAGACATGGACATCGTACCCCTTCCTCCGGGTCAGAAACCGGTGGGTGCAAGTGGGTCTTTGTCATCAACATGTGCTGATGGACGATGAGTCTGAAGGCTCGTCTGTGGCTCGCGACTTCACCCAGCAACAGGGGCTCGACTATGATGAAACTTTCTCTCCGGTCGCCAAGCTCAATACCGTTCGAGTCCTCATCTCTGTCGTTGTTCATCGCCAGCGACCTCTCTTTCAACTCGATATCAAGAATGACTTCTTAAATGAGGATCTCCAGGAGACGGTCTACATGCAACAACCGCCTGGGTTTGAGACCACGGGGGAGTCTTAGGATTGCCGCCTTCTTAAGGCTCTGTATGGTCTCAAACAATCTCCACGGGCCTGGTTTGATAAATTCAGTAAGGTCCTTCGTGATATCGGGTTTACTCGAACCTTGGCCGACTTCTCGCTGTTCACTCGTCACCGACCAACAAGGACGATCCTTTTATTAGTATATCTTGACTACATCATCATTACAGGAGATGACTCACAAGGGATATATGCCGTCAAAGTGCATCTAAACTCGATCTTCCAGACAAAGGACCTGGGAACTCTACGATACTTTCTGGGTCTTGAGGTTGCCCGGCGACCGGACGGGCTTATTCTATCTCAACGAAAGTACTGTATTGATCTTCTTCATGATGCTGGTCTTTTAGGGTGTAAGCCAAGTGATACCCCCATGGATATAAACCACAAGTTATGTGCTCAGGCATCTGACTCGGATTCTTCTTCAGAATCCTGAATATTATCGACAACTAGTTGGGAAATTGATCTATCTTACGGTTACCAGACCAGATATTTCCTTTGCTGTTGGTCTTGTCAGTCGATACATGCACTCTCCTCGTAAATCTCATCTTCAGGCTGTTGAACGCATTCTCAGGTACCTAAAAACAGCCCCGGGTCAAGGAATTGTTTACCAGACTTCCTCGTCTGCTCCAACCTTAGTGGCATACTCTGATGCGGATTATGCTGGCTCTCTTGATGACCGACGATCTACTAGTGGCTTCTGCACATACTTTGGGGACCATTTGGTTACATGGCGAAGCAAGAAACAAGCGATAGTTGCTCGATCATCAGCTGAGGCAGAATACCGGGCAATGACATCTGTTGTATCAGA
Source organism: Platanthera guangdongensis (assembly GCA_039583875.1). NCBI lineage: Eukaryota > Viridiplantae > Streptophyta > Magnoliopsida > Asparagales > Orchidaceae > Platanthera > Platanthera guangdongensis. Next base: position 271,009,663 of record CM077151.1, on the reverse strand, counting down.
ACTGACGTGGCTTGAAAGTCTCCTTACTGATCTGGGTGCCAAATTACCTTCTCCGGCTCTTCTTCTTTGTGATAGCCAAGCGGCTATACATATCGCCAAGAACCCATTCTTCCACGAAAGGACGAAGCACATTGAAGTCGATTGTCACTTCGTTTGAGAGAAAGTTCAAATGAAGAAGCTCGATCTAAAGCATGTTCCAGGGACGAAACAAGTTGCGGATATCCTCACAAAGGCTCTTCCCAAGGCATCCTTCTATCAATGTCTGTCCAAGCTTGGTGCATACGATTTGTACGCTCCAGCTTGCGGGGGAGTGTTAGAATAACCCATGTATTGAGCCCATGTTTTAGGCCCATTTATGCTTTCTCTCTTTTAGTCCCACATCTTGTATAAGATTTGTTCTCTCTCTCTTTCTCCTATATATTTGTATTCTCTTCTTGTATTCATATACTCAATTAATACATACAAGCTTTGAGCTTTTTCTACAATTTGAATTAGATTGACTCGCAAAAGATTGTTTGTAACTTTTTTATAGTTTTCAATAATTCCACAAGATGATTATAACACAATTCAATGTCCTGAGGGTCTCCACAATTCTTATCTTCTCTCATGGCTTAATCCACCAAAACAATCTTGTAGTGAGCCAAACACAAAATTGTTATCAAACATTTCTCGTCATTTTGCGCAATATGAACGTACATGATCAGTATTATGGAGATGCGGTGCCCATTGTGAACTACCTTAAAATAGCATGTCATCTAATCTTCTTAGTTCTATTATCTTCTATAAGATTAGTGTGCTTGTTTTGTCTACACTCACAAACCCGCTTGAAATAAACTTGAACCATCTCTATTGACACTCAAAGGGCTACATAATAAAGTCATTCTCTTATATGACATGTATCTCCACGGATGTTACTATTAGAATGTTTGAGTAGTACTTCCCCACCTCACTTCATAAGGAGAGCCTTAGTGAAGTGGTTCATCCTCATCCTAGTCTACCTCATTTCTCTCCAAATGTAGATTCCTCTTTGACAAAAAATTCATTTATTACTATAGAAAAAGGAGAGTAATGAAACTTGTAGGTAGTATTTCTGCTATAAACATCAAGTATGAATACAAATATATAGGAAGTGAAGAAGAGAGAAATCCCAAAACAACAATGTGGGACAAAATGTAAGACTATTTGAGCTCATAAATTGGCCACAATTACAACGGGCTTTTACATATTATTTCACTATCTTCTAACACTCCCCCGCAAGCTGGAGCATACAATCGTAAGCACCAAGTTTGGATAGAAACTGCTAATACAGTGGCCGAGGAAGAGTCTTGGTAAATATGTCAGCAACTTGCTCAGAAGCTGGAACATGCTCTAACTCAAGTTTCTTTAGCTGGACCTTCTCCCGAACAAAATGACAATCAACCTCAATGTGTTTTGTCCGCTCATGAAACACAGGGTTTTTTGCAATATGTATAGCAAAATGATTGCCACAGAAAAGAGTAGCAGGAGAGGAGAGATTGACACCCAAATCACTAAGAAGGCTCTCTAACCAAGTAAGTTCAGAGACAACAACAGTCATCGCACGATACTCAGCTTCAGCAGAAGAGTAAGCAACAACAGATTGCTTCTTGCTGCGCCAGGTGATGAGATTTTCTCCAAAGTAGGTACATAAGCCAGAGGTGGATCGTCGATCATCAAGTGAGCCCGCATAATTAGCATCAGTGTATGCAACAAGGGATAAAGAGGAGGATGGCTTGTATACCAACCCTCGTCCCGGGGCAGCTTTTAAATACCCGAGGATGCGTTCGACAGCCTGAAGATGAGATATCATTGGTGAATGCATAAAGCGACTGATCACTCCAACAACAAACGAGATATCGGGCCTTGTAACTGTTAGATATATCAGTTTTCCCACAAGACGTCGATAATATTCTGGATTAGTAAGAAGACAGTTTGATTCTGCTCCATGAGCACTGGGCTTGTGATTGACATCCATAGGTGTTTCAGCGGGTTTACATCCGAAATAACCAACATCCTCAAGAAGATCCAGACAATATTTCCATTGAGATAAGATCAGGCCATCAGGTCTTCGAGCAACCTCAAGACCAAGGAAGTACCGAAAGTTTCCCAGATCTTTTGTTTGGAAGACAGTTTAAGTGTTGCTTGATTTGCTGTATCCCATTAGAGTCATCACCAGTTATCAAAATATCATCCACATATACTAAGAGAATTACAGTCCCTGTTGATCGATGAGGGGTAAAAAGAGAGAAGTCAGCCGAGCTGCGCTGAAAACCAATATCACGAACGACCTTGCTAAATTTTTCAAACCAAGCTCGAGGGAATTGTTTGAGACCATAGATAGCTTTCCGCAGTCGACACACCATAAACTCCCCCGTGGTCTCAAACCCGGGAGGTTGGTTCATGAAAACCGTCTCTTGAAGATCACCATTGAGAAACACATTTTTAATGTCCAGCTGATGCAGAGGCCAGTGCCGGTGAACAACCAGTGAGATGAGAACCCAAACAAAATCCAGCTTGGCGACAGGGGAGAATGTCTACTCATTATCCAAGCCCTGTTGCTGAGTGAACCCATGAGCCACAAGACGGGCTTTGAGGCGATCAATTGTTTCATCCGGAGCATGTTTAATGGCAAAGATCCATTTGCAGCTAACATAGGACTGGGCAGACGAAAGAGAAACCAGATCCCAAGTATGATTAGCCCAAAGGGCTGACATCTCAGCTTTCATGGCCGCACGCCACCCAGGGCGTTGGAGAGCCTCCTGCACAGTGTTAGACAAAGAAATAGAGGAAAGAGCAAGAGCAAATTTCCGAAGAGGAGGAGAGAGCCGATGTAGGGAAATATAGTTGGCCATAGGATGAGCCGTTGAGGCAGGGATAGGGTCAGCTGGCCGCGAAATCGTACTGGTAGGCGGTAGCAGTTGCTGGGCTCCGGAGGTCAGATTACGACGATTGTAGACACGGATGAGAGGAGGTTTGATTGCTAGCTGATTTGATGCTGGTGGTGTGAGAGCAGGTGGTTCTACGTGGGGCGTTGGAAGAAGAGGAGGTAGAGAAGTTGTGACCGGAATAGCAGGACGAGGCACAGGTTGTCTATCAGAAGGTATCAGCGTGGATGACAAAAAGGGTTGGTCCTCCAGAAAAGTAACATCAGCGGACACAACCACTTTCCGGTCAATAGAAGAGTAACACACATACCCCTTTTGAGTTCGAGAGTACCCTACAAACATACACATGGTTGCACGGAGGGCAAATTTGTCCGTAGGTGGACAAAGGTTATGGACATAGCAAGCACACCCAAAAACCCAAGGTGCAAGAGGAAACAGAGAGTGAGAAGGAAAGAGGAGACTAAATGGAGTGACGAAATTGAGAACGAATGAGGTAAACGATTGATAAGATGACAAGCAGTTGAAACCGCAAAATTCCAGTATTCGACGGGTACGTGCATCTGAAGCATTAATGAGCGGGCAACATCAAGAAGATGCCGATTTTTGCGCTCAGCAACCTCATTTTGCTGAGCAGTGTAGGCACAAGAGGTTTGATGGATAATGCCAAATTCAGCACAAATAGAGTCAAACGTTCGGCTAGTATATTCTCTTCCATTGTCTGTGCGGATAATTTTAAGGGCCGAAGAGAACTGAGTCCGAAGTTTAGTAACGAATGTACAAAATATAGAGGTGAGTTCGGTACGGTCCCGTAGTAAATATAATCATGTCACACGAGAGTAATCATCAATAAAAGTAACAAAATAACGGTACCCAAATACACTAGGGACCTTATAACGGTCCCAAATATTAGAGTGAATAATGGATAAAGGAGTACTACTCCGATTACAGACATGACTAAACGAGACGCGATACTGTTTACCAATGATACATGACTCACAGGTAAACTTATGTAAGGAGACCTCTGGAAGAGCTTGCTTGAGAATCGGGAGGGGAACATATCCAAGACGACGATGCCATTCTACGGAGGAGATAACAAAGAGGGTAGGAGGGACATCAAGAAGATAGAGCCCATGCGACAGCCGTCCGCTACCAATAATATTTCGCGTTCGTCGATCCTGCACAACAAAAGAAGATGGTGAGAAAGTAACATGACAATCAAGGTCCCGTGTAAGTCGGATAATAGAAAGTAAGTTGAACGGGGAGCCCGGAACATGAAGAACCGGGGTTAGTGAGAGGTTGGGTGTGAGATAGATATCAGCAGCTCCGGAGACAGGGGTGGAGTCACCAGTGGCGACAAAGATGAACTGGGGATGAGGGGAGTCCAAGTATTTCGGCGGCTTCTGGCAGGTAATATGGTGGGTGACACCAGAATCCACAATCCAGTGGGAACCCTGAGACAAAAGGTAATACCTTCATTAGCGATGGAGGCCACAGAACCTGATGAGCGAGCAATCACTCCTTGGAGTTGTTGAAGCTGGGTGCGGAGAGCATCAATATTAGAGTGAGCATTTGAAGGAGTCGAGGTAGAAGCCATGGCATATACTCAGCCTTTGAAGCAGCAGCAAGATGGGGTGGCAAGCCATGTTTCCGATAGCAGGTAGCCTCCCGATGATTTTCTCGACCACAAAAGATGCATTTCAGGGGAGTTTTTCAAGTACATCCTCGTCTCTGAGACGAATTCCACGGGTCGAAGTACCACGAGTGGAGGGATGTTGTGAAGGTAGCTGCAAAAGAGCTGGAGAGGGAGGTAAAGGAGCCTCGGGAGGCGGAGTGACCCTCAAAAGCATGGAGCACACATCAGAGAGAGAGGGAGTAGTGGCAGATAAGAGTATCTGAGCACAAACACTATGTAGATGCAGAGGAACCCGTGCCATCATCATGACAATCCCGATAGCTTCTTTTTGTGCCTGTTGGGCAACCAGTTTAGTAGTAGGAGGCTGATGTTGAATCCACGCCTCAACAAGTGTCTTGGCCTCAGCAACGAAGGACGTCATATCTCCAGGTATCCCGGGATCAAGGGATTGAAGATCAGTAATGATGTCAAACAGATGCTGCAGACTGTTTTGACCCGAATAGAATGACTGAAGTTCCTCCCACATGGACTTTGTCGTGTCATGATACATGGCCATCCTGTAGGGCTCGGTATCCATAGAGTTGAGGAGCCAGGATTGCACACAGTCATCATCACAAAGCCACTCGTCTGTGGGAAGGGTAGGAGTGGCCCTGGTCAGGTGATGAACAAGTCCTTTCGTCTGGAGAACTCGACGAACAGAGTGGACCCATTCCACAAAGTTTCGTTTACCCGTGAGAGAGATAGTAGTAATCCTGAGTTCATCCCGTAGTTCAGTAGCAGGCGGAGCAGTCCGAGGTGGCAGAGAAGAGGTACCAGCGGACTCACCGAAGACAGTAGGAGTAGCCATGAGGCAACCTGAAGACCAAACCGTAGCGGCTAGAACAACAATCCACGAGCAATAATAGCGGCTAGACAGCTGAAGCGGCTAGAACACCAGCGAGCAGGGAGAAACCGCAATGGTAAGAACAGGCCGCATGCGACTCGGAGGCCGCGTGAGAAGAAGGAACCCGTAAGCAGAACCAGTCGAAGAGTAACTGAAGAGAGGCTGCACGATCTCGGTGGCAACACACCAGCGGCAGGAGGCCGCGACCAAGTGCAGATACCGCAACGGGTAGAGAGACCGCAGCAGTTAAGGGAGACAACCCGCAACCACAGAGCGGCGCGGAGAAGAGAAATCGCACGGTCTGGGTGTCAAAACACAAGCGGTCAGAGGCCGCGAACAAAATGCGGGGCCCGCTGCGGGTAGAGAGGCCGCAGCGGTAAGATATGCCTATGCAGGGGTGCGGAGAACGCAACGGGTAGGAAGACCGCAGCGGCTAAAGAGAGGAGACCGCAGCCGGTAGGTAGGCACCAAATTCGCCGCGACTAGACAAGTAGCAGCGAGAAGAAGAAAAAACAAACCGCGACGGTCAGAAACGACTGTGCGAGAAAGGAAGTCGCCGACGACTGGAGAAGCAGTAGCGGGAAGGGAAGTCGCAGCGACTAAAGAGCAGAGACCGCACGGTCTCGGTGCGAACACCAGCGGTAAAAGAGTTACCGCGGTAGAGGTCGCCGAAGCGAATAAAGAGAAGGTCGCTCAGAAAGGGGGCAGAGACCGCAGCGAACAGGTGGGGGGGGGGGGCACCGGTGCAAGAGGTTATAAAAAGGAAGGGAGGGGGGTGTTGGAACCACGAGAGAGAGAGAGAGAGAGAGATCAAGATGGGGGTGGTGGTGGTTAGAAAACTGCTAACCGCACAAGCAACGGCTAGAAGAAGAGAACAATGGTGAGAAGCCAGGCACCAGACCGCCCGGTTAGCAAGCAGGCCAGGCAGACAGAAAGGGATAGGCTGGACCATATCCCTCTGATACCATGTAGAAAAAGGCGAGTAATGAAACTTGTTGGTAGTATTTCTTCTATAAACATCAAGTATGGATACAAATATATAGGAAGAGAAAAAGAGAGAAATCCCAAAACAACAATGTGAGACAAAACTAAGACTACTTGGGCTCATAAATGGGCCACAATTACAATGGATTTTTACATATTATTTCACTATCTTCTAACAATTACAAAGAGAGCTAAAAACCCAACTCAACTAGAGGTTTCAACACCTATTGTTAGCTCAAGTCCAAATGACGCCCCGATTTTCCTTCAAAAAAGTCTATGCTTTTGTACTCAACACGATATGTCCAAGATCACATTCAATCCATATGTTTCAAACTCATTTCAAGCCTTTATTATAGCTTTACCCTAGTTTCTTCTTTCCCTAGCCAATGTCGAGAAGATTTGCACAATTTCAAATTGAAGGGATTCATGATCAAAAAATGAGAACTATAAACAAAAATCAGAAGTAGGAAATGGTAAATCTTCTGAAAGGAAAGAAAACAAAATTTTGAGATTCAATTGGGTATTCAATTTGAAACAAAATCAAGCTGTTATTGAAAATTACAAAGCTCATCAAATTGCCAAGGGGTATATTTAGACAATGGAGATAGATTATCAAGAGAATTATGCCTGTGTTGTCAAGATGAATACTATTCAATTTCTTCTATCCTACACTAGGAATAAGGGATGAGGCATTCAACAACTGGACATGAAAATTACTTTCTTCTTAAATGAATTCCTTATGAGTATCTTTCTATGGTAAACTTACAGTCAAGTTGATCACACTTTTCTCATTAAGGCAAATGGAATAATGACAAAAGCCTAAATCGTACCTGTAATTGAAGCAGTGATCACAGGAGATGATAGCAAATGAATGACTCCTTAAAATTAGTTTGGCAAAAAAAATCAGAGTAAAAGATGAAGGTATTTTAAGGTAGTCTTGAGGGTAGTCAAATTTTAAAGGAAATCTCCATTCCATAAAAAAAATTTATCCTAAACCCGCTAATTAGGGTGTAAACCCATTAAATCATTGAGATTAGTCATCGCGTTCGTTGTGGTAATGGTGAGCTAATTGAAAATTCCTTTGCATATGAAGCCTAACATAGTCTAGTTTTTTATGCATGCCCCTCAATCATAGCCAGAAGGTAGCCTATCATGTTCTTCGATACATAAGCATACATCTGAAAAGGGATATTGTTGAGGTCCATGATGATTCTAGCACATACAATGCTTGAGTAGAGGTATAAATAAATGCTAATTGGACAGGAATAAATTTGGAAAAATGCTCCTTAGTGCAGTTTCTTTACGTAAGTGGGAATCCTATTACATGGAGAAGCAAAAATAAAATGTAGTTGCTAGATCTAAGTGTAAAGACAAAATATTGATTAATGACTCATGTTATTTATGAAGGTGAATTGCAGAGAAGATAGGAGTAGAACCAATTGCAGAGAAGATGTGAGAAGCTCGTCTAAGATGGTTTGGACACGTACAAAGGAGACCATTAAAGGCACTGTTAGGCGTTGTGAGAGTCTAGTGACTAGGCATGTTAAACGCGTGAGAGGTAGACCAATAAAGCCTTGGAATGAAACTGTAAGGAAAGACATGATGTACTTAGGCATTAGTGAGATTATGACAAAAGATAGGGCACAATGGAGACAAAGGATCCATATAGCTGACCCCACTATAGTGGGATAAAGGCTTGAGTGTTGTTATTTATGAAGGTCATGGCTTGGGTTAACTCAAGCATTAGCATTGGTTAACTCAGTCCAGTATGGTATAACTTAACATATAAAAGTTAATAGACATTTCATGAAAAAAAATAGAAGAGGTGACCAATTGTACTCCTTTTGTTCAATCAAAAAACAAATTAGTAGAAGCTTTCACAAAGAGGTTAACTAAATCATCCATTATGAATAATATTACCTAGTTGAATATAGCCAAATATCTGATCAACTTAAGGGGTGCGGTAGAAACTATTTAAAAAGAGCTTATGGTCATTACTTTTTACTATACCACTCCTAAATCAAGTATTGTTTAAAACACAAAAGGAGGGATATGTAACATCATGAATTTGATGAGGGTGAGCCACTGAGGGCAGGCAGTGTCTTTGGGGAAGAGAGGCCGGAGAAAGACAGCTCATGGCAAGATTCTATAATGATTGACTTCGAAGTAAAAAGGAGTGCAAAAACGAACTGAATCTCATATCAAGATTCTTACCATCACCTGCTCGCATTCATGAAGTATCTGTACTTGCCAATGAACATCCGCATGTTATTTACAAGATTTATTACCAATATGAATTATTCATCGGACCGACTCATGTCACACATGCAAAAGATGAACAGACAACACAACAGACTCATGCAAAAGATGACGAAACGACTCAACAAATTCATGCAAATTATGCAAATGACACATGATCGACACAACATGATCTCTATGAGAGAATCTAATAATGACCTGAAAACTTATCAAAGGAGGTGGCCTATCAGGATGCTCTCTCGGTGGAGTGTAGAAAAACTCATCTCGTGTGTGTCGAGTGCTCAGGTGACCGTGAGAAACATCTACACCCAAGGGCATGCTCATGAAGAGTAAAAAGTCTCTCAGGGAGCATAACGTATCAGGGGGCTCACCATGAGGTGTGTAAGAAAAGTCATCACGAATGTGACGACCACTTGAATGAAAATCGTGTATACAGACTAGAATACATGACTCTCGAGTTTGGTGCGTGTCCCCGAAAAGAAAGAGCTCGTCTAGCGGGTCAACAAGTGGTGCGTTCCAAAACTCACTGAGGGTGCGATGTGTCAGCAGGTGGTGCAATAAATACTTGATGCTTCACACAATATCCATCCTCTGGGGCAAGGCCAAGGACGACAATGGAAGAAACGCCACTAACCCAAAACTCGTAAACAAGCGGCTTACCTGAATCGCATCTTCACCAGGATGTGGTAGCTCATCAGGAAGCTCAACATGGGGGTCGTCATAGAACTTGTAACTAGGGTCAAGGTGCTCCAGATGAGTACCATTGCAAGGGGTAGTGTCCCCATGAATAGGTGACATAGTCACTTCGAGATTAACATCAAGCTCTGGGCTCTCGGACGTGATGTGACTCAGGGAAATGACAATGGGAGTGCGACATAGACATACACTCAAGAAAGGGTTTGTGGGTGTGGTATCAAGAATTGGATTTGTGGTGGGGTCCTAACTAACCCGGTGCATGGCAGAAGAAGAGGTGTGGGTGAGGGACACAATATTGCAGACTCAATAGGTTGCTCAGGCTCACTCTCAATCGGGGTCACAGGAGACGGGTTAGAAATAAGAGATAGGTCACTAACTGGGCTAAGCACCTCACTGGGGTGAGAACAATCTGCATTAGATATCACTTTTGTCGTGGCTGACAGGACAGTGGTAGGCGTCATGGTGACATCAGTATGAGTGAGACTCATACTAAAGAGGTCGGGGTGCAAATCCCATCGACAAGCTCTTGCGGATCTCAAAGACTGTTCATAACGAAGTTCGAGCTGATATGTCTGCTCGAGGGATTTCGAGCTATGATAATCTACCTTAGTACGTATGTCAGACCGAAGTCCAGACCAAAATCGGGGAATGGTCATGGATGGGTCTTCTCAGATATCACTCATCACCACTAACTCATCAAAACAGTTTTTGTACTCAGCGACATACATGGACCCTTGCTGAAGAGAAAATAATTGTTCGAGCAAGAGACTCTGATACGACGAAGGCAGATACCTTTGACATAATGCACGCTTCATGTCCACCCAATTAGTGATGCGACGAAGATGGTCTCGCTCATGGGTCCTCTCAACGCTAGCCCAATATGCCCTCGCTTGATCTAGAAGTCTAAGTTTCGGAAACTTGACGCAACACTCACTAAATATCTCAAAATAATCCAGATAATACTTCATATTCACGAGCCAATAACTAAACGACTTTGGACTCGATGAGCCGTCAAAGGAAGGGGCAACTGTACGAAACTGACTCTCAAGATCTCTCTCGGAACGACGATTTTCATAATAATCATACCTGAGGTAACCGAGTCGTGTCGAAGGATCAACACGATCTGCTCGCATGCACGGATAAGAATGACGACAATCATCATACTGATCGTCTCTAGTGTAGTGGGGTCATGTCGGTGGGTCAACACAATCTCTAAAAGTGGAGTGTTGCGATCGAGAATAATCGTTGTAGTATCGTGAGGATCTCCTTGACGGGGCTCTGTGAGAGCGGGTGCAAGTGGACTTGAGACCTCCAAAATATGGAGAGAAATAATTGTGACACCTGGACATAATAAAAAAACCTATCGACTCTACAATTGCGTATCGAAAAGTGCGTGCAAACTGGCTCTGATACCAATTGACGCGGGAGGGATTTATAGGCGGCGGAAAAACTGCAACCTAACACTACATGTTATGCAAAAGTCTGACGGTTAGATCACAAATTACATAATAAATTAAAATCATCCCACGAAGATAAATTCACGACAAGGCAGAATATTTTATTTAGGCAAAACAAGCTTAGGTTTTCCTCCGCGTGGAGGGCCAAAGCAAGAGCGCGCGACGAATAAATTCTGCAAATCACGATAATTATCTAACAATCCAGCACAATACAAGGTATCCAAACTAATATAGTGATCCAACCCAATATAAAAGTGCTAGAAATAATAAACCGGTACAACTAAATCTCACCAAACAGTGGGTTGACCAAGACACTGGAGATTTCGGATCCGGATCCGTTGGATGGAGATCAAATGTGGAGCCGGCGGCGTGGAAATGACGGCGGTCGCTATCCTCGACGGTGACGGGTGAGATTGGGCCGAAAAAGGATGGATCTGACCACAACGGTGTAGATCCGGGTGGGGAAGGGTGCATCCAACAATAAAAGGTTGGATCCAAAATAAAAATTTCCAGATCTGAAATTATCCGGAAGGGGGAAGGGTTTTGGACGATGGTTCCATGGAAAAAGGGGTTGGTGGCAAGGGAGGGGTTAGGGTAAAAGAGTGATGGTAGCTGCAGTAACTAAGGGGAGGGGAGGTGGTGGTTTCCGGGGGGGGGGGGGGGGGAAGCCATGGGCAACAGCTTTCAGGAGGAGGGCCGGCGGCTGTATGGGTACATGAAAGGGTGGGGGTGGGAAACTATAGGTTAGGAATAGTGTATTTCATCAAATAGTGCTTTCTATGGATGGAATTCTGGAGGGATTGGGTGGATGTGGGAGAGGGTTTGGGGGGGGGGGGGGGGAGAGGCCTAGGCTTATGGGATTGCTTGGGGAGGAAGATAAAACCTATGAGTTGTCACTTAGGGTTTCACGGAGTTGGCACTGTGGGATGATCACAGGAATCTAGGAATTCTCTTCTCCAAATTCTGCAATGACTTAAACCAGCCTACAAACCATCTATTTATAATAAAAGAAGGATTAGAACATCCCACCATCAACGACTATGATTGGTCGGAGGTGGGGCCGCCTAAATACATCAAAATAAAATGCAAAATAGTAAATTAATATATCAAATTGATTCGTAGCGCGAATCCGAACACATATGCGGAGTCTGATCGTCGATATAGGCACGCCATATATGGAAAGTCGCCAAATCAGCCCCTTATGAGCCCAAAACTCGTCATCCACTGCAAGCCCTCGTTTATGCTCCACATCAAATAGAACTTTCATAATTTCATTCATGCCCCATACATTGACTAAGGGGTCTATTTATAGACCCAATACATTAACCCTAAAACATTAAATAAAAGATAACACTAAAAACATTTTGATTCTAAAGACTCGACATGACTCATATTGTAACATCCCAAAATATTAACGCCGCGTTAAATTAAATTTCAGGGTCCGAACGTGAGCAAAATTAATCGAGACGACGATTTGTGGAGGTAATAATCTATTCTTAATTAAGTTATTATGTATGGTAACTAGAGAATGAAGTGTCGACATGAAATGTTCAATAATTCGTAGTGATCGCGACAATTAAATTTTTAACGCGTGTTATACGTTGAAAGAAAATTTGTCCTCTTGAACTACAATTAGTAATAATACTACTAACAATAAATTTTTTTAAAAAGGGATTTTCCTCCTCTAATAACCGTTTCACGGTTATTATAACCATAAATAAACCGCAACCCCCCCTTATTATCGCGTAAATGTCCAGTCGGGCGGCATTTCCTATTTCTGCGATTTCTCTGCTCACCCGCACTCCCGATCACGTAACTGTGCGCAGCCGCTCAATCGGAAGCAGTGTCAGCCATTTTCTCGCCGGAATCCGGTGCCAGAGGCCAGCACCCACTCCTCTTCCCTCCACAGTAGCACTAGTCGGCCCTCTCCTTCCATCCAAACACTTAAGAAAGTGGTTCCTTAACCCTAGCCGACGGGAAAAGTTGCTGAAACGCCGTTTTCGATCTCTGTAAGTGTTGGTTGCCTTTTTCCCTTCTATCTTAGGGTATTCTTCGCTTCTATATTGTGTATAAACCCTATTGATTTTTGATTTCAGATTTTAAAAAGGGTTAACTCATTTGTGTGCTAAGACACGACCCATCTTTGGGTAAATCCCCGCCTTTAGATCGAGGTAACACATACATTTATGTTCCTATTCCTCCATAAATAATTATTTGACATCATTATGAATTTTGTTTCACCGAAATCCCTAAGGGGGAAACACTTAAGTTAGGGTTACTGTTGGATTTCAGATTTTGGTGGACATTGGAGTTAAGAATTTGTGAATTATGTCTCCTCGACGTGTGTACGAACGTCGAATCACCGCTGTAAGAAAATCGACTCCTTTTATTTGAGCACTTCAGATCACTTAAATTCATGTTTAATTATGTTAATGTACGCATATAGAAATTCCAAGTTCTTATAGTCAGAACCAAGTCAACGGGGTAGGTAAACACTTACGTTAAATTAGACGATTCCGTATCATGAAAATCCTAAATACAGTGTACTTGACTAGAACGCTACCCCGCATCCAATTCACTGAACTCTAGTATAAATTCATTTTTTAAAAAATAGTAGCGAGGAAGGTTCACCCTCGTGTTTCTGGTGGATGCACACCACCGTGTTCTCAGGGCCAGTAGGCCACTATTAGAACTTCAAGCTCAGGGTTGATGACCCTTACTACAGATATGAAACTCCTCAGATAGGAGTCTGTGTTCCACTTAAGGGACATCCAGTTCAGGTCACCATCAGTTTGCCGCTAAGACTACAGTTACAAATTTGTACGCAGTCGCCGTTAGTGACGAGATTTAATAAGATAGTATTGAAACTTGTTAAAAACTTACAAAGTCATATTTCAAAAACTTCAGAAATCAACGACCTAAACAGTTAAGAAAAAGGGTGTGTCAGAAGACGCAGTAGGTCGATTCTACGCCTGATCGTGAACTCAAGTACCAAGTCAATGTTAGAAAAATCATGCATATTTTAAATTCAAGTAATATTCATTTATAATTTATATTTAAGTGTTGCTGGAGGGAGTAGTTTTTCTTACTCTTCAGCGGGCCTGACCCAATTAGAACTTGTTTTTACAGGGGGCTCAGGTCAGATGATCCGCTTAAGATAGGCGGCTCTGTCTTCAGTCATCAGTTTGTTCAGTTGAACCACTGTTGTTGTACTTTGCTTTTATTTACAGACATATGTATTTGTTGTACTTCACCCGTATTTTTGATATATCAGTTATTTCAGTTTGTCGGTATTTTAGTCCCTTAGTGTTTTATTCAGCTTTAGTTGGCTCTGTGAATTCAGCTTGACAAGGTACACTGTTAGCCATAGATTTACGTCACTTTTCCGCTGTAAGTTTTTTTAGCACTTTCATTATTTTTACCGGCTTTATACCGGTTTATATACCGTTACTTAGTTTACTTATTATCACGGACCCGGCCGGACTGCTGATTCCTGTTAAACTTGGTTGGGGTGTTACACATACAACTCAAACTCGATAAATAAAGACGCATAATAAAAGAATGCATAGAAGAACCGTTAATAGATAACTAACAATGGGGACCATAACAAAAGATTCTTTTGCAAAATTAATGAGTGTTCTTTTTTTGCACGTTTACTTTACATTGACAAATCACAATTAAATAGACAAATGTGCATGATATTGAAATCTCAAAAAAACATGTACAAGTGGATCTACATTTTATCAAAAAGGAAATCAATGACTTCAACATAAGCATGATTTGTATTCCTACCAAACAACAAGGTGTGAGTATCCGACAAAAGGTCTACACAAGATAAACGTCCAAGAATCAGTGAATAAGCTAGGAAGGACAATATATAAATCTCAGCTTGTAGGAAAGTGTTGGGAGTTGCCAAATGTTGTGAAAATTTTGTGAAACAAATGTCAGAAATAAAGCAAAATGAACCGGGGGTACTTTGGTAACCATCTAAAGCCATCTTCAAGTCTCTGTATACTAGAGACAACTGTGCGCAGAAGAAGAGAAAAAAATCACCCAGTGCCTACAGTAGATATTATATAAAGCATGAACCTAGCAGCAATAGTTAAATGGATGAGTAACCTCCATGGAGAACATGACATGAATTTCAATTGGACAAACAGAATCAGATGAAAAAAGGTTTAGATCAAATTAAAAATTTAATTGCGACAAATCATCATTCGTTTGCATCAAAAGATAGATAAAATATTTATGAAATGCAACTATCAATCGAAAGGAGTCAAAGTAGAATATCAACTATTCCTACATCTGCAGAAAATTTATAATAATAGATCATTATAAATTGAGAAAAATTATAATAATACAATATTAGCCTGGCAGTACTAGTTAAAAATGGGTCGCTACTTAACTCATGTGTAGTCTTGCAACAATCAGAAAACTCCTGAAAGGGTAGCTGCAGCAAAAACTAGAAACAGCACTCCACCAATGTAACCAACCTAATACATCAGAGATAGTTTTACGTTTAATGAAAAGAAATATATCCATAAAAACAAATTCAACAATAGGCTGAGATTCATATTTCTACCAATTTCTCTGAAATGTAGCTGGCGAGAAAAGAGCCACCTAGAATCGCTAGGGAGGTGGCGAACAGGTGTCCTGTAATGGCTCCACAAGCAACACCCCAAGGAGACTGCAGAAAATTTTGAAATATACAAAAGCAGATCATTTCAATAACAACAAACAGGGTTGATAGTTATGCTCGAAGCTAGCTATAACTTTAATCAGCTTAAATGAAATCAGTTCTATTCAACTCTGATATATAGACATACATCTCTCTTTCTAGAGAGAGAGTGCATGGGCGTCCCCCGTACCACCGCAATAGTAGCCGGCCACTACAATTACCTAGGACGATGGCGCACCCGTGGCTCCCGTATATATCTAAACTGTAGAAATGGAGAAAGCCAACCTTGTATATATGTCCACTAGGTACAAATACAAAGAATGAGTACATATATATAGATGAGAGAAAGAGGGAGAAAAGTCCTATACACAATGTGGGACTAAAGAGAGGAGAGAAAACAATAAATGCTCTACAAATGGGCCTAGTTTAAGTGGGCTTTTCCAACACTCCCCCGCAAGCTGGAGCGTATAGGTCATATGCACCCAGCTTGGACAAACACTGGTAGAACAGGGTGCTTGATAAGGCCTTTGTGAGGATGTCGGCAACTTGATCAGTTCCTGGAACATGCTTTAATTCAAGTTTCTTCAATTGAACCTTCTCACGAACAAAGTGACAGTCAACCTCGATATGTTTTGTGCGCTCATGAAACACCGGATTCTTTGCGATGTGTATGGCGGCTTGACTATCACAAAATAGAACAGCAGAGGAGGGGAGTTTTACTCCTAGGTCAGTAAGGAGACTTTCAAGCCATGTGAGTTCTGAGACAACCGAGGCCATCGATCGGTATTCAGCTTCTGCAGAGGAACGGGCTACCACAGCCTGTTTCTTACTCTTCCATGTAATAAGATGACCACCAAAATAAGTACAGAACCCACTAGTTAACCTTCGATCGTCCAGGGAACCCGCATAGTCGGCATCAGAATAGACAACAAATGCGGGAGCAGAGTCAGAGGTTTTGTACACCAGTCCTTGACCCGGAGCTCCCTTAAGGTATCGAAGAATCCGTTCAACCGCTTGAAGATGAGAAGCCCGGGGGGCATGCATGAACCGACTGACAACCCCAACTGCAAACGATATATCCGGCCTCGTGACTGTTAGATAGATCAACTTGCCCACAAGACGTCGATAGTATTCCGGGTTCGGAAGCAGCAAATCGTCATCCGAAGCATGAGCGCATAGTTTGTGATTTGCCTCCATCGGGGTACAAGCTGGCATGCAACCAGACTGACCAGCATCTTTGAGAAGATCGAGACAGTACTTTCGTTGGGAGAGCACCAACCCGTCCGGCCGCCGGGCAATCTCGAGACCCAGGAAGTAGCGAAGGTTCCCCAGGTCTTTAGTTTGAAAAACAGTGCTCAGATGTTGTTTGACGTCTTGAATCCCCTTTGAGTCATCCCCAGTGAGAAGGATGTCATCAACATAAACCAACAGAAGGACGGTGCCAGTGGTACGGTGTCGGGTAAAAAGGGAGAAATCTGCAGAACTCCGAGTGAACCCCATGTCCCGAACCACCTTGCTAAACTTGTCAAACCACGCCCGAGGGGACTGTTTGAGACCATAAATTGACTTTTTGAGAAGACAAACCCGAGACTCCCCCGTGGTCTCAAACCCGGGTGGTTGGCGCATGTAGACGGTTTCCTGAAGGTCACCATTTAAAAAGGCGTTCTTGATGTCGAGCTGATGAAGGGGCCAGTGGCGGTGCACCGCGACGGAGAGAAGAACGCGGACAGTGTTGAGCTTGGCCACCGGAGAGAAGGTTTCCTCATAATCGAGGCCCTCTTGTTGTGTGAAGCCACGGGCTACAAGACGGGCCTTCAGTCGGGCAATAGTGCCATCCGGAGCATGCTTGATGACGAACACTCATTTACACCCAACAGGGTGTTGACCGGGAGGTAAGGGAACCAAGACCCAGGTCTGGTTGGCCCAGAGGGCTGTCATTTCCTCGTCCATGGCAGCCCGCCAGCCAGGATGGTGAAGGGCCTCCTGCAAAGAGTTAGAGATCGAAACAGAGGATAATGAGGCGGCAAAGTGAAGAAGAGAGGGAGAGAGGCGTTGGAGAGAGACGTAATTCGCCATTGGATGAGCGGTAGAGACGGGAGCCGGAGCAGCAGGGAGCAGAGCACCAGAGGGCGAAGCCAACTGCAGAGGGGCTACGGGATGAGGAGAGCGACGAGAGTAGACCCGGATAACCGGGGGTGGTGGACGGAGAGGAGGTAGGGAAGGCAGAGAGGATGAGGAGTGAGGAGCAGGAATGACAGGACGAACGACGGGAGCTGGACTCAGAGCGACATCAAGAGCAGGGAAGAAGGGAATATCTTCACGAAAAGTCACGTCAGCCGAGACAGTAACCTTGCGGGTAGCAGACGAATAACAGACATAACCCTTCTGAGTGCGCGAGTACCCCACAAAGATATGCTTGGTGGCACGAGGGTCCAATTTGTCTGTGGACGGACCGAGGCGGTGACCGTAGCAGGTACACCCAAACACTCGGGGAGGAACGGGAAAGGGCGGAGTTGTGGGAAAGAGGAGGCTGAAGGGAGTAGCATACTGGAGGACGGAAGACGGGAGACGGTTGATGAGGAAGCAAGCCGTGGAGAGCGCGTAGTGCGAGTATGGTTTGGGAACCTGCATTTGAAGCATAAGGGAGCGAGCGACATCAAGGAGGTGACGATTCTTGCGCTCGGCGACACCATTCTGTTGTGGGGTGTACGGGCACGAGGTTTGGTGAAGAATGCCGAACTCAGAGCAGAGAGTGGCAAAGGCATGGCTGGTGTACTCCCGCGCATTGTCAGTACGAATAGTGCGAATAGGCGCAGAGAACTGAGTGCGAGTCTCAAGTATGAAAGCCCGGAATACGCGGGGAAGTTCAGAGCGATCCCGAAGGAGATATAACCACGTCATGCGAGAGTAATCGTCAATAAAAGTAAGAAAATACCGATAGCCAGAAATACTAGTAAATTTGTACGGACCCCATATATCGGAGTGTACTAAAATAAAAGGAGCGGAGCTCCGAGTACAATGAGGAGGAAATGATGAACGGGGCTGTTTGCCCAAAATACATGTGTCGCAGCGAAAAGCAGGGAGAGTAACATCAGGAAGAGCCTTCCGGAGGACTGGAAGAGGAGCATGTCCCAGACGGCGATGCCAATCCGAAGAGGAGATAGATGCGAGGACAGTGGGAGAGTCGTCAAGAAGATAGAGCCCATTCTGCAGCCGTCCTCTACCAATGATAGTCCGGCTGCTGATCCTGTATGAGAAAAGAAGAAGAAGTAAATGTCACGGAGTAATTAGAATCAGTAGTAAGGCGACCAACAGAGAGTAAATTGAAAGGAGAGCCCGGAACATGTAGAGCCGAGCGCAGGAGGAGAGAAGAGGTGAGAGAAATATCAGCACATCCAGAGACTGGAACCGATGCCCCATTAGCGACAGTAATGTACTTTGGGTGAGGTGAAGACAAGTACTGAGGTGGCCTAACAGAGGTGATATGATGAGTGGCACCAGAATCAAAGATCCAGCGCGTGCCAGAGGATAGGCAGGCGATACCTTCATTGGAGATAGAGGCAGCAGAGGCAACCGAGGCAGGCGGACGGCTGAGCAAGCCATGAAGATGCTGGAGCTGAAGACGAACCTCGTCGAGATCAGTACGAGAGGAGGCAGAGTCGGTAGTAGCATCAGAGGCATGCGGACGAGGTCGGCCATGTTTGCGATAGCAGGTGGCCTCAAGATGGTCATCTTTACCGCAGAACGAGCACTTAAGCCTAGACCGGCCACCGCGACCCCGGCCTCGAGAGTCAGAGCGGCCACCACGGGCAGAAGGGGGAAGAGGCAATAAGGGAGCTGGTGCCTGTTGAACAAGGGCCGGAGAAGGAAGTCCGGGAACATCCGGAGGCGGGGAGACTTTGAGAAGCATTGAGCACACATCGGAAAAAGATGGTGTAACGGTAGAGGAGAGGATGTGAGCCCGGACACTGTGAAGATGAGGTGGTACCCGGGTCATCATCATGTCGATACCCACAGCTTCCTTTTGGGTACGTTGAGCAGCGAGATCTAAAGTGGGAGGCTGATGGTGGATCCAAGCCTCAACCAGAGACCGGGCCTGAGCAACAAAGGACGTCAGGTCGGTTGCGTCACCGCTATCAAGGGCCTGGAGAGCAGTGATGATATCATATAGATGGTGGAGACTATCCTTGCCAGAGTAGAGGGTGTGGAGCTAGTCCCACATGCCTTTGGCCGTCTCATGATACATGGCCAGACGATAAGATTCGCCATCAAGAGAGTTGAGAAGACAAGTCTGCACACGCCCATCATTGCGTAACCATTCCTCAGTAGGGACACCGATAACGGTCTGAGTCAAGTGATGAAGGAACCCCTTTGACTGAAGGACACGGCGAACCGAGTGTGCCCATTCCACAAAGTTCTTCTTGCCAGTGAGCGAAATTGTAGTGATCCGAAGCTCGTCGCGGACTTCCTGGAGAGAGGCCGGACGTTCAGGAGGAGGAACTGCCGTGCCGACTGAGTCCGCAGATGTAGACATGGGGGCGACCTGGATGAGGTCGCGGCGAGCTGGAGGAGGCCGCGGCGAGCTGGAGGAGACCGCGGCGGACTGGAGGCGGCAGCTAGAGGAAGCGGAAAGACAGCGGACTGGATGAGGTCGCGACGAGCTGGAGGAGGTCGCGGCGAGCTGGAGGAGACCGCGGCGGACTGGAGGAGGCAGCGACGGTCTGGAGGAAGCCGCGTTGTGCACAAAGACGCTCAACAAGGAGCGGACTGGAGGAGGCAGCGGCGGACTGGAGGAGGCCGCGGTGAGCACAGACGCTCAGCAAGGAGCGGACCAAGAGAGGCCGCGGCGGAGAAGGCGGACTGGATCAGATCGCGGCGGGCTGGATCAGACCGCGGCGGGCTGGATCAGACCGCGGCGGACTGGAGCGAGCTGAGAAGAGAGGACAAGCCGGGGAAGCAAGAGAGCGATAGCAGCGGGCTGGACCAGTCCGCAAGACTGAAAGAACGCAGAGAGGCGAGCCCGCGGCGGACAGGGAAAAGAACTTGGCCGCCTGAAGAGGAAGGAGAGCAGCCGCAAGCAGGGGAGAAGTGCGGACAGAAGGAGGCCGCTGTGCTTACGGCGGACGAAGGAGACCAAGAAGAGGAGGCGAATACTGAGTTCGCAGCGGACAGAAGGAGACCGAGGGATTGAGGTCGCCGAGGTCGCGCCGGACAAGAAGAGGCCGCAGCGGACAAGGGGAAGCAGTGGACCCCACAGGATGGCTATAAAGAGGGGGCCAGAGGAGGAAGGAAGAGGAGGGAAGAGAAGTGGTTCCACGGGAGGAGAGGAAGCGGTCTGGACAAGGGAGGCCGCAGGTGTGATGCGACTAGAAGTTGCGGACACACACACGCAGGCCGCAGAGATCGCAGGCCGCAGGCCGGACAGGAAAGGGAGTCCGCAGGAGTCCGGAACCTGGCTCTGATACCATGTAGAAATGGAGAAAGCCAACCTTGTATATATGTCCACTAGGTACAAATACAAAGAACGAGTACATATATATAGATGAGAGAAAGAGGGAGAAAAATCCTATACACAATGTGGGACTAAAGAGAGGAGAGAAAAACAATAAATGCTCTACAAATGGGCCTAGTTTAAGTGGGCTTTTCCAACATAAACTGATATAATGTGTTAGAATAACTTTTGTATTAGGCCCATATATTGTTGGCCCATTTATGCTTCTTCCTCTTTAGTCCCACATCTTGTATAGGATTTGTTTCCTCTCTTTCTCTCCTATATATTTGTATACCCTCCATGTATTTAGATACTCAAGATAAATACATAAGTTTCTGGCTATTTCTACATGGTATCAGAGCCAGGTTACGCCTCTCGCGGTTTACCATCATCTGACCGCACTGCGTAAACTCTCTCGCGGACTTCCTCCCGCGGCTTGTGTCTCGCGGCCTGTTTTGATTCTAGCCGCTTCCTCCCGCGGCTTGTTTCTTGCGGCCTGTTTTGATTCTAGCCGCGCTTCCTGGCGGCCTGTGTTTTTCAGTCCGCCTCCCTCTGCTCTTATTTTCTCTCCGTGGATCCACCTTCTACCTTCCCCCCCTTCCTGCTTTTATAGCCTTTTCTCTCTCCGTGGGACCACCTCTGATTGCTGCGGCCTCTCTTCTTCGTGTCCGCTGCGGCCTCTCTCCTTGTCGCGGCCTCCTTTCTATCCGCCGCGGTCTCTCTCTTCTGTCCGCTGATTCAGATCTGCCTGACCGTGCGGGCTGTCTCCTCCTCGCCTGCATCTTGGTCGCGATCTACTCTCTTCTCCTCGGCGCGCGACTTTTTCTCAGTCCGACGCGACCTGTCTCAGTCCGACGCGACTTGTCTCAGTCCGGCGCGACTTACCTCAGTCCGGCGCGGCCTGTCTCAGTCCGGCGCTGTTCAGATCTGCCTGACCGTGCGGGCTGTCTCCTTCTCGCCTGCGTCTTGGTCGCGATCTCCTCTCCTCTCCTCGGCGCGCGACTTTTCTCAGTCCGACGCGCCTTGCCTCAGTCCGGCGCGACCTGTCTCAGTCCGGCACATACGATCTGCCTGACCGTGCGAGCTGTCTCCTTCCCGCTTGCATCTTGGTCGCGATCTTCTACCGTCTCCTGGTCGCCCGGCCTGTCTCAGTCCGCCCGGTTTTTCTCTATCCGCGGCCTTCTTCTCTACCCGTCTCAGGGTTGCGGCCTGTCTTCATGACTTCCTCTGGTACTTCTCCCAGCTCAGCGGCCAGTCCGCCCCCTGTCCATCCGGCCTGTCCTCCAGACCGCCCGGCCTGTTCTGTCGACCTCCGTGACGAGCTCCGGATCACAACTATTTCTCTTTCTGGCAAGAAGAACTTTATTCCTTGGGTCCATTCGGTTCGGCGGGTTCTCCAGGCTAAGGGCCTTCTCCCGCACCTTACTCAGGCACCTCCTTCTACACCTACGGATGAGTGGCTTCGTAATGACGGTCGTGTTCAAACTTGGATTCTGAACTCCTTGGATGGTGAGCCCTATCAAATGGCTATGTACCACGACACCGCCAAGGCTATGTGGGATGAGCTTCATTCCTTGTATTCTGGCCGCGATAGCCTCCAGCATCTTTATGACATCCTCACTGATCTCTTCACTCTCGACGCTGGCGGCACCTCAGATATGACATCCTTTGTCGCTCGGGCTAAAACACTTGCTGAAGCCTGGATCCAGCACCAGCCACCGACCACTGATCTTGCTGCTCAGCGGGCTCAGAAGGAAGCTGCTTGCATTGCCATCCTTATGGCTCGACTTCCTTCTCATCTTCAAAGCCTTCGTGCTCAGGTCCTGGCCGCTCCTACTACGCCCTCTTTTTCGGATGTCTGCTCCATGCTTCTCTGGGTCTCGCCTCCTCCAGATCCTCCAGCTCCTTCTCCATCGGCTCTCCTTCAGCATGCCCCTCCGCTCTTACCCTCTCCTCCCACTTCTACTCGGGGAGGCCGGTCGGGCTCGCGGGGCCGTGGCCGTGGCGGCCGTGGCCGGCCAAAGTGCTCCTTTTGCGGCAAGGATGGCCATCTTGAGGCAGCTTGTTACAAGAAGCTCGGCTACCCCCCTCGCCCGACGGCTTCTGCCGTTACTGACGCTCCTCCGGATCTCGAGACCGTCCGTCTTCAGCTCCAGCATCTCCAGGGGCTGCTCAACCCCCCCTCGGCTTCCGTCGCCTCCGTCTCCCACACAGGTACTGCTTGTCTCTCCCACAGCCCGGGTTGGATTATGGACTCTGGCGCAACTCATCACATCACTTCGCAACGGCCTGCCGCGTACTCGGGTTCTCCTTATCCGCAGTCCATCACCGTGGCCAATGGGGCGATGGTTCCTGTCTCCGGCTCGGCCGATCTTTCTATCCACCCCTCTCTCCTTCTTCGCTCGGCTCTTCATGTTCCGAGTTCCCCTTTTAACTTACTCTCTGTTGTGCGTCTTACGCATGACTTGGATTGTTCTGTTATATTCACTTCCTCTTATTTTGTTTTACAGGATCGGCGGACTACCATTGGTAAAGGTCAGCTGCGGAATGGGCTCTACCTTCTCGATGCCTCTCCGATCGCTCTGTCTTCCGTCTCCTCCACTGCCTGGCATCGCCGCCTTGGTCATGCCCCTCTGCCAGTTCTCCAGCGGGCTCTTCCGGATCTTTTTTTTACTTCTTTTCAGTGTGATTCATGTATTCTCGGCAAACAGCCACGTTCTTCGTTTCCTTCGCATTGTACTCGGAGTACGGCTCCTTTTGATCTTGTTCATTCGGATATTTGGGGGCCCTTTCGGGTTCCTAGTATATGTGGTTATCGTTATTTTCTCACCTTTATTGATGATTATTCACGCACCACGTGGCTCTACTTACTTCGCGAACGCTCCGAGCTTCCCCGGGTGTTTCGGGCATTTGTCCTCGCGACCCGGACACAATTCCATACCACCCTCAAAACTCTCCGTACTGATAACGCCCGTGAGTACACCAGCCACGAATTTACCACCTTATGTACGGAATACGGGATTCTCCATCAAACCTCTTGTGCGTATACCCCGCAACAAAATGGGGTTGCCGAACGCAAAAACCGCCATCTATTGGATGTTGTCCGCTCCCTCATGATCCAAATGCATGTTCCTAAAGCCTACTGGAACTTTGCGGTCTCCACTGCCTGCTTTCTCATTAATCGTCTCCCTTCCTCTGTCCTCAATTATGCGACTCCCTTCAGCATCTTGTTTCCCTCCACTCCGGCTTTCCCTCTCTCGCCCCGTATCTTCGGCAGCACCTGCTACGTCCACTGCCTCGGGCCCGCCTCCGATAAATTGGACCCTAGGGCGGCGAAACACATTTTTGTTGGCTACTCCCACACCCAGAAGGGCTATGTTTGTTACTCACCCGCTACCGGCAAGGTCACTGTTTCTGTGGACGTCACCTTCCGGGAAGACGAACCGTTCTTTCCTGCTCCCTCCCCTCCTGCTTCCCCCCCGCCTCCTCTCCCGCCATCCTTCCCTCGTCCCGTTATTCCTGCTACTCCGCCACCACCCCCGCTCTCTCCTACCCCCGCTCCTACCATCAAACCGCCCGTTATCCGGGTCTACACTCGCCGCCCTCCCTGTTCCGTTGCCCCTCTGCCGCCGACCTCTGCCATGGACACCTCGCGTCCCTCTGATCAGGTAACGCCCCCCACTGCCCATCCTCTGGAGGCCTACGTATCTCTTCATCGCCTCTCTCCCCCTCTGCACACCTTTGCTACTTCTCTTTCTTCGGTTTCTGTTCCTAACTCTGTACAGGAGGCGCTTCAACATCCGGGCTGGCGGGCAGCCATGGAAGAGGAGATGTCTGCTCTCTGGGCTAACCAGACATGGTCCGTTGTTCCCCTCCCTCCGGGTCAGCAACCGGTCGGGTGCAAGTGGGTCTTTGTCATCAAACATGCTGTTGATGGGACGATCGACCGTCTGAAAGCTCGCGGCTTCACTCAACAACAGGGGCTCGACTATGAGGAAACCTTTTCTCCGGTCGCCAAGCTCAATACCGTTCGGGTCCTCCTCTCTGTCGCTGTTCACCGCCAGTGGCCTCTCTTTCAGCTGGATGTCAAGAATGCTTTCTTGAATGGGGATCTCCAGGAAACGGTCTACATGCAACAACCGCCCGGGTTTGAGACCACGGGGGAGTCTCAGGTTTGCCGCCTTCACAAGGCTCTGTATGGTCTCAAACAATCTCCCCGGGCCTGGTTTGAGAAATTCAGTAAAGTACTTCGGGCTGTCGGCTTTAGCCGAAGCTCGGCTGACTTCTCGCTCTTCACTCGTCACCGACCATCAGGGACGGTCCTTCTATTAGTATATGTTGATGACATCATCATCACAGGAGATGACTCACAAGGGATACATGCAGTCAAAGCACATCTGAACTCGGTCTTTCAGACAAAGGACCTGGGGACTCTGCGATATTTTCTGGGTCTTGAGGTTGCCAGGCGACCGGACGGCCTTATTCTCTCTCAACGGAAATACTGTACTGATCTTCTTCATGATGCTGGCCTCTTAGGGTGTAAGCCATGTGATACCCCTATGGATGTAAACCACAAGTTGTGTGCTCAGGCTTCTGACTCGGATCTTCTTCTCCAGAACCCTGAATATTATCGACGACTTGTTGGAAAGTTGATCTATCTTACTGTTACCCGACCAGATATTTCCTTTGCTGTTGGTCTTGTCAGTCGATACATGCACTCTCCTCGCAAGTCTCATCTTCTGGCGGTTGAACGCATTCTGAGGTACTTAAAAACCGCCCCGGGTCAAGGACTTGTGTACCGGACTTCCTCGTCTGCTCCTACCTTAGTGGCATACTCTGATGCGGACTATGCGGGCTCTCTTGATGACCGGCGGTCTACTAGTGGTTTCTGCACATACTTTGGGGGACATTTGGTTACATGGAGAAGTAAGAAACAAGCGGTCGTTGCTCGCTCATCGGCTGAGGCATAATACCGCGCAATGGCTTCTGTTGTATCCGAACTCACATGGCTTGAAAGTCTTCTCACTGATCTGGGTGTAAAATTACCTTCTCCTGCTCTACTTCTTTGTGATAGCCAAGCGGCTATACATATCGCCAAGAACCCAGTCTTCCACGAAAGAACGAAGCACATTGAAGTCGATTGCCACTTCGTTCGAGAGAAAGTTCAAATGAAGAAGCTCGTTTTAAAGCATGTTCCAGGGACGGAACAAATTGCTGATGTCCTCACAAAGGCTCTTCCCAAAGCATCCTTCTATCAATGCTTGTCCAAGCTTGGTGCATACGATTTGTACGCTCCAGCTTGCGGGGGAGTGTTAGAATAACTTTTGTATTAGGCTCATATATTGTTGGCCCATTTATGCTTCTTCCTCTTTAGTCCCACATCTTGTATAGGATTTGTTTCCTCTCTTTCTCTCCTATATATTTGTATACCCTCCATGTATTTAGATACTCAAGATAAATACATAAGTTTCTGGCTATTTCTACATAATGCAATCTCTTTTTTCATGCCACATGGCAGCAAAAAAGAACCACATCTTCTGAGGTTTGTGCCAGATCATCAAAATTTTAAGACCTCCGTAGCTTCACATTAAGAAAGCAAATTTAATATTTTAGTAGATCTCCTAAACCTACATATGCCTTTAGGATCAAATCAATAAGTTGTCATGAAAAATGAGTTGACCAGTTGGCAGTCAACTATTTTTAATACTTAACTAGATGGCAGCCCACTATTTTTAATGCTTGCCTAGTTGGAAGCTGGCTTCCTCGAGGCACTATAATAGTTTCTAGCCAACTATTTTTAATAATAATTTATACAGCAATTCAACTATTTTTAAAAAAGTTTGGAATAATATTTTCAACCGCATCAACTTTGATGCTTGAAAAATATTATTTTTTCAATTCACTAATAAAAAATTTTTCAATCCCAAGTGATAGATTTGCAACACACAAGAGAGCATCAAGCATGGGCGTAGCAAGAGCATCGAGCACGGGCGTAGCAAGAGCATTGGGCACGAGCGTAGTCTGTTCACATGAGAGCGCATCCCTCTTACGGGATGCAACCGCAGGAGAGTATACCCCTGTGTGAAGATGTTAGTGTGTATATATATACACACATGACTGCCCATGGGAGGCCGCGAGTGGCGGGAATGTCATCGCGCAAGGGCACTGTCACGTCCGAGGTAATGTAGTTGGCCGCACGGGGGTCCCCGTGCACTGCCACTCGCGCGTGTGTATGTGTGCGCGAAGAGAGAGATTGAAGGAGGAGGAAGATCTAGATAAGTAGATTGTATGAGAAATAAGTTGAGCAAAGGTACCTTTCGTCTGCACCAAGTTCATGGAGGTGGAGGTAGATTGTGAGGAGGCATCAGATTGATCAACAAGTTTCGTGTGAGAATACGAGGTCAAGCAGCGCAAGGCTTCATGAGGAGGGAGGGATTTTTATTTCTTTAATGCAATAAAAAATAAAGTGATGAGATGATTGAATGGAGGGCCGAGATTGTTTTGATGGCAAACACCATTATACCATTACACCATAAGAGGATATCTTTATATATTAGGAGATATATGTGTTTACGTGTGTGTGTCTATATATATATATAGTTAGAAATTTGATGCATAAAACATTATAAATAAAATATTTTCTTGGAGACTTTTGGTGTTTGGTGTTGAGCTCCATAATTTGATAAAAAGCTCCAAAAGAAAAAGGGGGAATCCAAGTTGCGTCGACTTCTCCCAGTCAGCGTCGACTTGCGTCGACAAGCACTCGACGAAACATGCGTCGAGCAGTGCTCTGTCGGCTTGCATCGACTTGGCTGCGTCAATATGAACTCGACGCATGCGTCAATTTCCTTAGGACAGCTTGCCTTGTGTCGACTAGAAAACGTCGCCTCCGCCTTGCGTCGACCTCGACTCGACGCTGCGTCGATTATAACTCGACGCAACTGCGTCGAGTTCCCGATCGGTTTTCATTACGCGTTTCTCGTTATTAACTCCAACGTTCACTGCACGATTAAAGTTACTAATTATAGCAGGTGGAATTTATTATGTGGTTTAATTCTTACCGTTTTTTGATACTCCTATTTAGGAGTTTTTCGATCGATTTTTCCTAGGCTCTAAAAAAAATCTGCCGACGTACTTTTGCTCTTCGACGATCTTCATCAAGATTTCATTTTCTTTACGTTTGCTTCATCAAGTGGGAGTTCGGGTGCTCTATGCTTATTCGGTGTCCGCGCACATCGGAGTTTCAGGATCTAGCCAAGTGTTGCACCTTAAAGAAGTGAGCATCGTTTGAAAGTCATGACAGAGGGTGGTTCAACTTTTTTAGGGCAGTGACTACACGCTTTACCTAGACTTGATTCTAATCTATATATATTATTTTAATTTCTTTTATTTCTCACCCTTCTGTTTATATAAGTTTTTATAATCCCGTTTCTCAAGATTTGTTATTATCATATTTTACAGAAATCTTGAAAACTGAAAAATTATTTATTATTCTGGAATATATATCAAAATATTTCAACAATCTAAAGACGTTATCTCCACATCATATAATCTCCTGCGAAAGGGCCGTGTTGGGATACCATCCCACAAACCGCCTAGCACCAGTGAAAGCGCTTTATTGGGTATTATTTAAGAAGTCCAAGAATAACAAGATAAATAAAATCAAATAATTAAAATGATTTTCTTTGTTTTCATTTGTATATGTACAACAATTTATTGTATGTTTTTTAAATTCCAGAAATTTGTAATGACAACTAGATCTGGGTGCTCTGTCGGTATTAAACCCGAGAAATTTAACAGAAATAGTTTTCGTCATTGGCAAACCCAAGTAGAATATTGACTTAATACTTTAGGTCTTTTATTTGCTATCTTTGATGCCCCGCAGCTGAAACCGAAAACCCCAGCACTACAAATGCAGTCTCTTCATCCCTTCCTTTGTCATCTTCTAGTGTCAACATTATTAGAACTTATGTTAGACATACTCCCTATAGAGATCCGGTAGATATAGAATATCATTGTCATAACCTAATCTTAAGTGTCTTGTCCGACAGTCTTTACGATGTTTTCCTTTAATATCCGAAAATTATTTAATAGCATGTCTCATCGATGCTCTTCCTGATTCTTGGTCCGGTTTTAGCACTAGACTAAGACATGACCAATCCAACCGTACTTATGTTCAAATCCAAAATATCATCCGCATAAAAGAGGAACATAAGAATAAGAATTCAAAAACTCCGAAAGATCATGCACCTAAAATAAATCTAACCGAATCTCATGGAAACAAATCCTCTCACCATCACTTTAAAGTCAAGGGCAAAAATTATAAGAAACCCTTCCGTGCAGGTTTTCGCCATCAAAAACTCAATCATCCCAAACCTAGTTCTTCAAGCCAAAACATAAGTAAAGGGAAATGATGTTTTATCTGCGGCCGCACAAATCACTTGTCAATCAACTACTTCTATAAGAAGTCTGAAGTCGTGGTTGACAAATCACATGGCTCCAAGCCTCAGGCCAACATGATTCAAGCACCGGATCTTCATATCTTTAGGTTAGATTACACTTCTAATCTTATTCTCACTTGTTCATCAGATTGGTGTCTTGATTCCGGAGTAAATGTTCATACTTGTTTTGATCGTTCTTGCTTTGATACCTTTCAAGACATCAGTGGAGGAAGCGTGATCGTCGACACAAATACTTGGACGCGTGCGAGTGGTTCTTAGGTTGACATCCGAGAAGACACTAGCTCTGCATGATGTGTTTTATGTGTCGAGAGTTAGGAAGAATCTTGTGAGCAGGTTTTCATTATGAAGAAAGGATATAAGATTGTATTATAGTTAAATAAGGTTGTAATAATATTAAATGACAATTTTATTGATAAAGGATTTGTTTGCGATGATTTATTCAAATTAAATGTTGCTGATTTAGAAGTAAATTAAATTTTCTCTTCTTTAATTCCTACTTCTCCTGATTTTTGGCATGCTAGATTAGGACATGTGAATTCCGATTGTATGAAAAGAATGATGTCTTTAAATCTAAATTTTTTAAAAAATATTGCGACAAATGCTAAATGTGAAATTTGTGTGCAACCCAAATTTTCTCGTGTTGGAAAAGACCATGTAAAGAGGCCCATGTTGGAGCCCATTTAGTTTATTTCTCTTCTCTCCTCTTTGGTCCTACATCATGTATAGGGATCACTTCTCTCTTTCTCCCTCCCATGTGATTTTCTCCACATGGTATCAAAGCTACCGGTCCTTCCTTCGGATTTGGGCGGACAAGTCGTTTTCTAACCGCATAGCATTGGCGATTACTCCCTTGTTATCCGCCCTCTTCTTTCTAACCGGCAACCATCTACGGTTACTCCCTTGCATTCCCGCGCGGTCTATCCTTCCCTAACCGTTGTTTCCGGGGCAATTAGGTCTTTTCTAACCGCTCTTTCTTCTGCTCTCTCTTGTGGCTCCCACCTTCCTTTCTTCCTCTTCCTCTTGGCCCTCTTATAACTCTCTCTCTGTCAGGTGGGGCCATTTCTCTTTTCCCTATCTAACCGCAAAGTTTCTTTCTGTCTACCCGCTCCTCTTTCTACTCGCTGCGGTCTACTCGCCTTGCCTCAACGTTCTCGCCGTGTGCTTGCCTTCGCGCCGTGGGCTTGTCTACTCGCTTTCTCACTGCGGTCTCCTCTTCCTTCTCACTGCGACTTATCCAGTCATTGCAACTTCTTTAACTGATGCGGGCTCTGCATTTTGGTCGCGGCCTCTTTTTCTTGCCGCTGGTATGTTGTCACTATGACCGTGCGGTCTTCTCGCTCGGTTTATTCACTGCTTGGTCGTTGCCGCTTTTCTAATCGTTGCGGCTTCTCCTCTCTGCTACGGGCACCGCATTTTAGTCGTGGCATATTCCTTGCTACTGGTGTGTTGCCACCGTGACCGTGAGGCTTCTCCTCTTCTCTAGTCGTGGCGGCTTCTCCTCTCTAACCGCTCCGCATCTTGGTCGCGGCCTCTTCCTTGCTGCTAGTGTGCTGTCACCGAGACCGTGTGGTCTTCTCGCGCGGCTTACCATGCGACCACTTTCTGCTCGCAGTTCTGATCGCCCGATTTGCTCGCGCGGTCTCCTCTCTATTCGCCGGTATTATTGTCGCTGATCTAATCGCCTTACCGCCTTGTCATTGAATCTTCTCTAGATTCTACCGGACAGGCGACTTCCCCTCCTGCAGACCGCCCGACCCTTGTCCCCGAACTCCGGGATGAATTGCAGATCACCACTATTTCTTTAGCCAGGAAAAAGAACTTTGTGGAGTGGGTGCACTCTGTTGCCGGGTTCTTCAGTCCAAAGTCTTTCTCCATCACTTGACCCAAGCCGTTCCTACTGCTCCCACTGAAGACTGTTTGCGCAACGATGGTCGACTTCGGACTTGGCTCCTCAACTCCCTTGATTGTGAACCTTATCACATGACCATGTATCACGAGACGGCTAAGGCGATATGTGATGAGCTTCATTCTCTCTATTTCGGCAAAGATAGTCTTCAGCACTTGTATGACATTATCACAGATCTTCAGAATCTTGTCGTTGTTGAAATTTGTGAAGTGGAAGTGGTTGACGGGACAGGCCGGGCGGTCTGGGCGGACAGCATTGACGGACTAGGCGGATTGGGCGGACTGTGATGTGCGGCCTGGTGGAAAGTCTAGTGGAAGCCGGCTGTCTTCTAAGCGGGTTGTTTGCATGGAGTCCGCGGACTGTGCGGCCTGGTATCTGCGGATAGAGAGGCTTGCGGACTGGTGCATTGCTTAGTGGCCGTGGTGCAAGCTTGTGCTGTTAGGCGGTTTGGCTCGTGTCCGCGGGAAGCTTGCGGACTGATGTGTCCGCGGTGTGGGCTGTGCGGACTGAGCTTAGAGCTTGGCTGAGGCCTTGTCAAGCTCTGGTGGTACATCAGGTGCTTTGCTGTGGAGGTCGTTGGCGGACTGGGTTTGGAGTTCGGAGATGGTTGCTGCAATGGACAGGAGTGCGAGGAGCTCGCGGACTGCTGGCGGTCTGTGCTAGGGTATTTGGCGGACGGATGTTTGTGTCCGCCATGCTCGCATTGGCCTTTGATGGTTTTGTACTTGGTCACATTCTGTGCCAATGCCATGGTGTCCGCGGTATCCGCCAAGTCCGTTGTGACCGGACGGACTGTTGCTATCTGCCTTTGGTCGTGGACTTGTGGCAGATTGAGGTGTGAGTCTTGCGGACTGCCTCGGGTTGGTGCAGACAGCCATTGAAGGGGGTTGCTGTCCTGCAGTGGTTTGGAGCTTTTCGGGCTGATGCCTTGTCCGCATAGCTTGGGCGGACTGGAGAGGGTTCACCAATGTTGCCTTGCTCCTGGCGGTTTTCCTTGGTAACCGGCTAAGTCCTTGCGGACTCTGCAGACGGTGTTTTGCTATCGCGCGGGCTGGGACGGTGTCTCTATCTCTAAGGCGGTGACCACACTACTCACCTCGTCTATAAATAGGACCCCCTGACAGGTCTACAGTAACTTGAGTGAACAGTAAGTTGGGTTGGGCAAGGAGCTGCGGTCTCAGTTTGTCTATCCGCGCGGATTGTTTCAGTGCTGACGTTTGCTGTGTGCAGGTCGCGCGGGTAGCTTCAAGGAGCCAGGAGTTTGGCTGTGACTTCGGTCAAGTACTTGGAAGTGCGCGGTCTCTGTGGATTCAGCAGGAGGTCGCTCTGCGACTTGTCAACTCTGTTTCATCTTTGCCAGCTTCAATAACCTGTTCGCCGGCTTCAGGCGGGTAGGGGGTGTTCCTCAGTTCAGCCTCAGCAGGAGACGAATAACGGTGTGTCCGTGCGGCCTCGCGGCTTCGGCGGACTCCGTGGCTATTCGGCGGATTGCAGCCAAGTTCGGGCGATCTTAGCGGACTCGGCGACCTCGGTGACCTCGGCGGTCTCGACGGACTCCGGTGCTGTCCGCCCGGCTTGGATTTTGGTGCTTTCTGTTTACAGCTGTTATACTAGCGAAATCATGTCTCGCTATGTATGCCTCGTATTGTAAAGAAGTGAATGAATAAAAGACCTGCTTGTGCTTCCATTGTTTGTTGGGATTAACCCTTGTTCCTTGTTTTTCCGCTGGTTCAACGTGAGAACTGGGAAGTTCCGAAGATATTAATTTGGCGTTTGGGCTATCTTGCTGACCACGTTGAGAAAACTTAACATGGTATCAGAGGCAGGTTCAGTTGCGTGAGCGAAAGTCAACCATCGTTGTTACTCAGTGATTGACTGGTGCTCAACCTGTGTTGTTGCTCGGAGCTTCTGAAAGGGTGCCAACAGGTGTTGCAATGGAAGGGAGCTTTGCAAGAGGTCTGTGCATTGAACTCTTAACGCCGACTAACTTCAAGAAGTGGAAGTCGTGCATGAAGAGTTATCTTCTTGGCGAGGAGCTGTGGGAAGTCGTCGGTGGTGACGACAGACAGGAAGTGACTGCTGCGTTCGGTACTGCTGAGCAGGTTAGGCTCTGGAGAAGAACAAATGCTAAGGCGGAGTTCATTCTGAAGAGAGCCGTATCTCCGGAACTGTTTGATCACATCGTTGGATGTGAGTCGGCTGCTGATATTTGGACAACCATTGATGAGTTGTTCAATAGGAAGAATGTGGCGCGGCTTCAGTTCCTGGAGAATGAGTTGGCCAGGGCAATTCAGGAAGACCTTTCCATCTCAAAGTACTTCTTAAAGATGAAGAGCTTGCGTGCTGAGCTGTCGGCACTGGATCCTGATGAGCCTATCTCTGAGGCTAAGATGAAAATGGCACATTATCCGCGGCTTGCAGAAGGAGTATGTGGCCTTTGTTACATCTGTTCAAGGGTGGGCTACTCAGCCGTCTTTGCTGGAGCTGGAGAATCTGCTTGCATCGCAGGAGAGCTTGGCAAGGCAGATGGCTGGAGTGAACCTAAATCAGGAAGGCAGCGAAGCTCTCTTCTCAGGCAAGAAGAAAGGATGGGAAGGGAAGAAGAAGAAGAAGATGCAGGTCGTTGGTGAGAAGGAGACTTCAACTTCATATCAGCCGGAGAGGAGCAATGCTCCTAAGGACTGGAAAAAGAATTTGAAGTGCTACCGATGTCATCAGCGAGGGCACTTCAAGCGGGACTGCAAGGTCAAACTTCAGCCTGGGCATGCTGCGGGAAAGGAGGAAGCTTGATCGAGAAGTGAAGAAGCAGAATGGGGCGGAGCTTTTATGACGGGCACTTGTGTCCGGGCCTTGTCTGCTGAGGACTTCAACGGCGAGCGGATCGTGGACTCCGGGTGTGGTCATCACCTCACCGGAGACAAGTCGAAGTTCACCTCCATGCAGACGTACTCAGGTAATGTAGCTATTATCACTGCTGATAATACTGTTTATGCAGTAGAGAAAGAGGGGGTCGTGTCTTTGGGTAGTGATCAGGGGCCACTCACGTTAAGGAGTATGTATCACGTGCCGGGCATGAAGAAGAACCTCTTCTCGGTGACCAATGCGGTGGACGTTGGGTATCACGTTCTGTTTGGGCCAACAGACGTGAGGTTCCTTCGCAACGTATCAGCGGTGAAGACTGATGTTGCTCATGTTGGGAGGAGGGTGAAGAACTTGTTTGTTCTTTCCACCAGTGCTTATGTTGATAGAATGAGAGTCAATGATAGTGCTGCTATCTGGCATGAGAGGCTGTGGCATGTTGGCATGGACAAGCTGAAGGCAATGACTAGTAGAAGTCTGGTGAGTGGGTTGCCTAAGTTGTCCTCCTTTGGTGATGAGCATGTTTGTGCGGGCTGTCAATACGGTAAGGCACATCGCCTTCCGTTTGATAAATCACAAACAAGGAGCAAGGAACCATTGGAGTGCATTCATGGCGACCTGATGGGGCCGACAGTTACTGTCAGCCTTGGTGGAAGCAGATACATGCTTGTCTTGGTTGATGACTACTCAAGGTATACTTGGGTGTACTTCTTAAAGGAGAAGTCGAAAGCCTTCCGTTTGTTTGTGGAGTTTAAGGAGTTGGTAGAAGGCCGGCTTGGCTTGCGGATTAAGAAACTTAGAACTGATAACGGAGGTGAGTTTGTCTCCTCCGAGTTTTCTAACTTCTGCAGGAAGCACGGGATCCAACGAGAGCTTACTTGTGCTCACACTCCACAACAAAATGGGGTAGCGGAGCGGAAGATCCGTCATCTGACGGAGACCTGCAAATGCTGGCTTCATGCGAAAGAGATCCAAAGGTCTTTTTGGGCGGAGGGGATGTCTTGTGCTGCTTATGTTATCAACCGGATGCCACTCAGCCCTATCAACATGAAAACTCCTATTGAGCTGTTGCTGAAGGAGAAGTCGAGTGTGGGACACCTTTGGGTGTTCGGTTCAACTTGCTACGTGCATGTCCCGGATGCTTCACGGACAAAGATGGATGCGAAGGCAAGGAAGCTTGTCTTTGTTGGCTACGATGAGCGGAAGAAGGGATGAAAATGCATGGACCCTGTGACGAAGAAGTTCGTGGTATCAAGAGACGTTGTCTTTGACGAGCTGACGTCATATGGAGGTGGCTCGGTGGAGCTAACCAGAAGTAGCAAGGTTGATGAAGCACCGGTGGTGGCTGCTGAAGGCTTGGAAGAGGAGCTTGCTGTTTCACCAGCAGCTCCTGTTGCTTCTAACTCCGAGGCTGAGCCTTCTGGCTCAGGAAGCAGGGGGAGTACTGCTCAATGCTTGCCCTAGGTAGGAGTGGAGCCCGAAGAAGCAACGGAAGCAGTGAGCAAGGAGCCGACCCTTCGGAGATCGAAGAGGGTGGTTAAGCCACCGGCTCGGTACTGTGATGGGAATGCAGTGAGCTTTGTCTCCTGCTTCTTTGCAGGTCCTCGGTATGAGCGAGAGCCTGCAAACTTCAACGAGGCCACTGGAGTGAAGGAGTGGGAAGGTGCCATGAAGGAAGAGATCGATGCTCTGAAGAAGAATGAAACCTGGGACCTTGTGCCCAAGGTTGATGACATTACTCCGGTTACTTGCAAGTGGGTGTATAAGTTGAAGAAGAAGCCTGATGAGAGCATTGATAGGTTCAAGGCTCGCCTGGTCGCTAGAGGATTCTCACAGCAGTATGCAGAAGACTATGAGTAGACATTCAGTCCAGTTGCGAAGATGACTTCAGTAAGAGTGGTGATCGCCTTGGCTGCTAGCAAGGGATGGAGGTTGTGACAACTCGATGTGAAGAATGCCTTTCTTTACGGAGAGATTGACAAGGACATATTCATGGATCAGCCGCTTGGTTTTGTCTCTGAAAAGCATCCGGACTATGTCTGCAAACTCAGGAAGGCTCTCTATGGGTTGAAGCAAGCTCCTAGAGCGTGGTATGGGAAGATTGCAGAGTACTTGCAATTCTGTGGATACCTTGCTTCTAACTCGGATTCAAGCTTGTTCGTCAAGAAGAAGGGAGAGCTACGAGTTTTGGTCCTGCTGTATGTGGATGACATGATCATCACAGGGAATTCAGAGGGGGAAGTAGCAAAGCTCAGGGCTGAGCTTGCTATACGCTTCGAGATGAAAGACTTAGGAGAGTTGCATCACTTTCTCGGTCTGGAAGTGGAGAAGGAGTGCGGGATTCTCATTAGCCAGAAAGGGTATGCTGATCGCATTGTGAAGCGGTTCGGCATGGGCGAAGGGAAGAAGTGCTCTACTCCACTGGAACCTGGGCAAAAGCTTCGACGAGATGAGGGAAGGGTTCTTCATGATCCCTTGGTGTTCAGGGCTCTTGTTGGGAGCTTGATTTACCTGACGATTACAAGGCCAGACATTGCTTATGCTGTTGGCCGAGTGAGTCGGTATATGACTGAACCAAGACAATCTCATCTAGTGGCAGCAAAGGGAATTCTGAAGTACGTCAAGATGACTTCTGACATGGGACTCCTCTATGGAAGGGACTCGGAGTTTGCGTTGCTCGGGTACACGGATGCTGACTATGGCGGTGATTCGGATGATCGGAGGTCTACTTCAGGTTATGTGTTCACTTGCGGTTCAGCTAGCATCTCGTGGTGTAGCAAGAAGCAGGACTCGGTGTCGGTTTCAACCACGGAGGCGGAGTATAAGGCTTCGGCCTTGGCTGCTCGGGAAGCCGTTTGGTTGAGGAGACTTATAGAGGATGTTCATGAAGAAGTGCAAGGGCCTACTTTACTCCGGGGTGACAATGAGAGTGCTCTCAAACTGGTTAACAATCCAGTGTGTCACGACAGGACCAAGCATATAGAGATTGATCACCATTTCATCAGGGAGAAGGTGTTGGAAGGATCTCTGCTGGTCGGGCATGTTCGGAGTGAAGATAATCTTGCTGACATCTTCACGAAGCCACTGTCGAAGGGGCCCTTTGAACGCTTGCGCAGCTTGCTGGGCTTGGTCACCACTTCCCACTTCAAGAGGGAGTGTTGAAATTTGTGAAGTGGAAGTGGTTGACGGGACAGGCCGGGCGGTCTGGGCGGACAGCATTGACGGACTGGGCGGACTATGATGTGCGGCCTGGTGGAAAGTCTAGTGGAAGCCGGCTGTCTTCTGAGCGGGTTGTTTGCATGGAGTCCGCGGACTGTGCGGCCTGGTATCTGCGGATAGAGAGGCTTGCGGACTGGTGCATTGCTCAGTGGCCGTGGTGCAAGCTTGTGCTGTTAGGCGGTTTGACTCGTGTCCGCGGGAAGCTTGCGGACTGATGTGTCCGCGGTGTGGGCTGTTGCGGACTGAGCTTAGAGCTTAGCTGAGGCCTTGTCAAGCTCAGGTGGTACAGCAGGTGCTTTGCTGTGGAGGTCGTTGGCGGATTGGGTTTGGAGTTCGGAGATGGTTGCTGCGATGGACAGGAGTGCGAGGAGCTCGCGGACTGCTGGCGGTCTGTGCTAGGGTATTTGGCGGACGGATGTTTGTGTCCGCCATGCTCGCATTGACCTTTGATGGTTTTGGACTTGGTCACATTCTGTGCCAAGGCCATGGTGTCCGCGGTATCCGCCAAGTGCGCTGTGACCGGGCGGACTGTTGCTATCTGCCTTTGGTCGTGGACTTGTGGCGGATTGAGGTGTGAGTCTTGCAGACTGACTCGGGTTGGTGCGGACAGCCATTGAAGGGGGTTGCTGTCCTGCAGTAGTTTGGAGCTTTGCGGGCTGATGCCTTGTCCGCATAGCTTGGGCGGACTGGAGAGGGTTCGCCAATGTTGCCTTGCTCCTGGCGTTTTTCCTTGGTAACCGGCTAAGTCCTTGCGGACTCTGCGGACGGTGTTTTGCTATCACGCGGGCTGGGGCGATGTCTCTATCTCTAGGGCGGTGACCACACTCCTCACCTCGTCTATAAATAGGACCCCCTGGCAGGTCTACAGTAACTTGAGTGAACAGTAAGTTGGGTTGGGCAAGGAGCTGCGGTCTCAGTTTGTCTGTCCGCGCGGATTGTTTCAGTGCTGACGTTTGCTGTGTGCAGGTCGCGCGGGTAGCTTCAAGGAGCCAGGAGTTTGGCTGTGACTTCGGTCAAGTACTTGGAAGTGCGCGGTCTCTGCGGATTCAGCAGGAGGTCGCTCTGCGGCTTGTCAGCTCTGTTTCATCTTTGCCAGCTTCAATAACCTGTCCGCCGGCTTCAGGCGGGTAGGGGGTGTTCCTCAGTTTAGCCTCAGCAGGAGACGAATAACGGTGTGTCCGCGCGGCCTCGCGGCTTCGGCGGACTCCGTGGCTATTCGGCGGATTGCAGCTAAGTTCGGGCGATCTCAGCGGACTCGGCGACCTCGGCGACCTCGGCGGTCTCGGCGGACTCCGGTGCTGTCCGCCCGACTTAAATTTTGGTGCTTATTGTTTACAGCTGTTATACTAGCGAAATCATGTCTCGCTATGTATGTCTCGTGTTGTAAAGAAGTGAATGAATAAAAGACTTGCTTGTGCTTCCATTGTTTGTTGGGATTAACCCTTATTCCTTGGTTTTCCGCTGGTTCAACGTGAGAACTGGGTAGTTCCGAAGATATTAATTTGACATTTGGGCTATCTTGCTGACCACGTTGAGAAAATTTAACAGTCGTTGTAGGGGTCATCGACCTCACCTCCTTTGTTGCTCGGACCAAGACTCTGGTTGAAGCCTAGATTCAGCATCAGCTCCCTACGATGGATCTTGCTACCCAACGTGCCCAAAAATAAGCCGACGGTGTTGCAATGATGATGGCTCGTGTCACACCTCATCTTCAGAGCATTCAGGCACAAATCCTCTCCTTTGCTGCCACTCCGTCTCTATCTGATGTGTGCTCCAGGTTGTTCAAGGTCTCAAAACCTCCTGACAGTTCTGTACCTCCGTCACCGGCCCTCCTTCAACAGACTTCTGAGCCCTTACTGCCTATCCCTCGTCTTGCTCGTGGGGGACGTTCAGGTTCTCGGGGCAGAGGTCGGGGTGGCCGAACACGACCTAAGTGTTCCTTCTGCGATAAGGACGACCACCTTGAGGCCACTTGCTACCGCAAGCACAGGCTTCCTCCTCGTCCGCTTGCCTCAGTTGCTGTCAACGACTCATCTGTCACTCGTACTGACCTTGAATCGATCCGGCTTTAGCTCCAACAACTTCACGGTCTGCTCAGTCGCCCACATGCCTCCACTGCCTCCATCTCGAATGAAGGTATCACTTTTCTCTCCACCAGTCAACGTTGGATAGTAGATTCAAGTGCCACTCATCACATAACCTCACAACGGCCACATCAATACTTGGATTCTCATCATCCTAAGTGTATCACAGTGGCCAATGGGGACACTGTTCCGGTCTTCGGCTCTGCTGATATCCCTCTCATTTCTTCTCCATCCCTCCGTTTGGCTCTTCATGTTTCGGGCTTCCCGTTTAATTTACTTTATGTTCGCCGCCTCACTGCCGATTTGGATTGCTCCGTAACATTTACATCTTCTTTTATGATATAGGATCGACGGACGCGGAATATCATTGGTAAGGGACGACTGCAGAACGAGCTCTATCTTCTTGATGACTCTCATACTATCCTCTCCTCCGTCTCCTCCATCGATTGACATCGACGTCTTGGGCATGCCCCTTTACCGGTCCTCCAGAAGGCTCTACCTGATGTATCTCTCCCTCCTTTTCAGTGCGAATCTTGTATTTTCGGCAAACAGCCCCGTTCATCTTTTTTTATCTCATTGTACTCGAAGCTCTGCTCATTTTATTTTAGTACACTCTGATATTTGGGGTCAGTACAAAATCACTAGTCTTTCTGGGTATCACTATTTTTTATCCATTATTGATGATTATTCTCGGATGACGTGACTATATTTACTTTGTGATCGCTCCGAGCTTCCACGTGTCTTTCGGGCAATCATCCTTGAGACTCGTACACAATTCTCCGCAAACATCAAAACTCTCCGCACCGATAATGCTCGCGAATACACAAGCCACGAATTTGCGAATCTCTGCTCTGAATTTGGGGTCATTCACCAAACATCATGTGCCTATACCCCCCAACAAAACGGAGTCGTGAAACGTAAGAATTGACATATGCTTAATGTTGCTCGCTCTCTCATGTTTCACACGCAGGTCCCAAAGCTTATTGGAACTTTGCGCTCTCAACGACATGCTATCTGATTAACCGTCTCCTCTACAATGTCACTCCGTTCAGCCTCCTGTTCCCCAATACTCTGGCATTCTCTCTCACCCCCCGCATCTTTGATTGTACTTCTACGTTCACATTCTTGGTCAGTCCACGGACAAGTTGGATCCCCGGGCGGCCAAACACGTCTTTGTTGGCTATTCACGAACTCAAAAAGGCTACATGTGCTACTCTCCTGCTACCCGCAAGGTGACCATCTCTGTGGATGTTACCTTCCGGGAGGATCTTCCTTTCTTCTCCGCTCCAGATCCAACTCCTCTACCACCACCTGTCCTACGACCTGTCATTCACGTTACCACTCTACCACCACTAACTCTTGACCGGGCTCCCGCTCTTCCTAAGCCGCCTCTTATCCGTGTCTACACCCGTCGCCACCCTCGCTCTGTTGCCCCAATGCAGTCGACTTCAACTTCTGAAGCTCCACGTCGTGCTGATCCGGCACCAGAATCAACCGCTCATCCCATGACAAACTATGTATCCTTACATCGCCTATCCCTAAAGCTTCAAACATTTGCCACTTCATTATTCTCGATTTTTGTACCTAACTCTATGCAGGAGGCACTTCAACATCTGGGTTGGTGGGCAGCCATGGAGGAAGAAATGACAGCTCTTGGGCTAACCAGACATGGAACCTGGTATCTCTACCTACAGGCCAGACACTTGTTGGATGTAAATGGGTCTTTGTCATCAAACATGCTTCTGATGAGACAATTGACCGTCTGAAAGCCCGACTGGTGGCTCGTGGCTTCACCCAACAACAAGGTCTCGATTATGAGGAAATACTCTCTCCAGTATCCAAGCTCAACACCGTTCGTGTCCTCCTCTCCGCGTATGTGCATCGTCATTGGCCCTTACATCAACTGGATATCGAGAATGCGTTTCTTAATGGAGACCTCTATGAAACAGTCTGCATGCAGCAACCTCCTGGGTTTGAGACCACGGGGGAGTCCCGAGTTTGTCATCTTAAAAAGTCCATCTATGATCTCAAACAATCCCCTCGGGCATGGGTTGACAGGTTCAGTAAGGCAGTTTGGGAAGTTGGCTTTACTCAGAGCTCAACAGACTTCTCTTTGTTCACTCGACATCAGGCAACAGGAACGGTTCTTTTGTTAGCATATGTTGATGCCATCTTAATCACTGGAGACGACTCAAAGGAAATCCATACAATCAAACAACATCTTAGCACCGTCTTTCAAACAAAAGATCTGGGGCATCTTCGATAATTCCTTGCTCTTGAGGTCGCGAGATGTCCGGGTGAACTTGTCCTCTCCCAACGGAAGTATTGCCTTGATCTCCTTCAAGATGCTGGCTACTCTGGATGCAAGCCGACTACTACTCCAATGGATGCAAATCATAAGCTGTGTGCACATACCTCCGATATAACATCTCCAAAATCCTGAATACTATTGACGACTTATTGGAAAATTGATCTACCTAACGGTCACAAGACTGGATATATCCTTTGTTGTTTGGTGGTCAGCCGATTTATGCATGCTCATCGAATATCTCACATTCAAGTCGTCAAACGCATCCTAAGATATCTTAAAACAGTTCCAGGTCAAGGACTGGTATACAAAACCTTATCCTCTACTCCAACGTTGGTTGTGTATTCTGATGCAGATTATGCCGGTTCTGGATGATCGGCGGTTCACCAATGGTTTTTGTACCTATTTTGCAGGTTATCTTGTTACCTGTCGGAGTAAGAAACAAGCTGTGGTTGCTCGTGTAACACCCCAAGTTTCTGTAACTCAGGAAAAGAGGTTACCACGCGATGGTAGGATGATACCACGTGGCAGTAGCGTCAGACATCAAGAGCGTTGAGTGAGGCGAGGTGACTCAATGCCTAGTCTACTGCGCGGCGGTAGGTTGTTAGCGCGCGGCGTTAGCCATTTATTTGGCCGAGCTCTCGGGAAGCTATCGCCCAGCAGTAGTGTTACCGCAGGCGGTAGCTGGGCAATTAATTTGTCAAAAAGCTCGGGTTTTTACTGCGCGGCGG
This sequence comes from Platanthera guangdongensis, assembly GCA_039583875.1. Classification (NCBI taxonomy): domain Eukaryota; kingdom Viridiplantae; phylum Streptophyta; class Magnoliopsida; order Asparagales; family Orchidaceae; genus Platanthera; species Platanthera guangdongensis. The sequence continues at coordinate 270,967,110 of CM077151.1, read as the reverse complement.
TAGTAGTTATCGCGTGACAGTAGCATGAGCGATCGTGTCGTAACCGTCACTAGCTACCGCGAGGCGCTGACATCCTAACGCCCGGCGATAACGAAGCTGTAACGGCGTGACCACGTGTCGGCCTGTGATTGGAGGGCCTGGGCGGTTGCGCTCAAATCGAGGCATTGATTAACGGTACCATGCAGCGGTAGTTAGGTACCACGCGACGGTAGTTATGTTTATAGTGTTGGTTGGGCCGTTTCACTTCATTTTCCTTTAGAGTTGAGAACTTGGCCGGATCTTTTGGAGGAGGAGCAACAGCGCCGGAAAGGAGATCTCGCCGCTGTTTGAGATTCGGAAATCGGATTCGCGAAGCGAGTTCGGATATACGGAGGCAAAGCCGCAACGGTCTTGTTCATCCGTCTAGAATTTCTCCTATGGCGTCGAAGCAGACTTCTAGGGTAACGATCTTCTTCCTTGGACATGTAAAGTCCTTCTTTTTGGCATTAGAGTGTAGACACTCGACGAACACGTGGAAGTGGTTCTCCCGGCGGGTAGATCTGTGTATCCCTGTTAGTTTTGCATTTAGATCTAGAATCAAAGTACTAAATAGGCATGTTGTGTGAAGCCCATCCAGACAGGTTGATCTGAATTGGTGATATTTGTATGTTTTGTATGCCGGAGAAGACTCCGTGGTTATCGCGTAGATTTTGGAGTTGCGTGGTGTGCAGATGGCTTCGATGAGAGTAATGGATGTAGACTCCAGGAAAACACCCGATTTGGGGAAGAATCGATAGTCTATCCCCCTAACGCGCGGCGGTAGCGCTAGCGCCGGCGGTAGCTCCCAGTGAGCGTTGTATTTTTTGTTCAGGTCTGTTTCTTTGAAACCTTGTGGCCGTTTGCCGAAGCTTATCTCTGGGAGACCTGTGGGCTATTTTGTGAGACCTGTCTTGAGAGACCTGGAGGCCGTGATGACCTGTCTCTCGAAGACATGGGGGCCAATTTTGTGGAGCGTGAGCTTAAGTTGCTCAGCTTTGGTATGCGTGAGTGCTAGCCTAAGATACAAAGGAGGATCCATAGGAGTTGTCGGCGCCTGGAGCAGGAGATGGGATCGGCGCCGGGAGACGGGGCTTGCGCTGAAGTCAGGATCGGGAAGAGCGGGAGCAGCGGCTTGCGGGAATCAGGGCTGAAGCGAATCAAGAGAAAGGTTTGCGGGATAGCCCTGGACCGGGAGTTTTATTGCGGGAGAGGGGCGCTTCTGGACTGAGTAAAAAAGGAGAAATTAGGTTATTTACTTTAATATTTTTAGTATAACCTAAATCAAAAACTGGGTTGTTACATTCTCCCCCACTTGGGAAGTTTCGTCTCGAAACTTTTTGAGAAACACTCTGAATGACGGCTAAAAATGGCGAAGATTCAGATGAGATTCATTCCAACAAAATTTGCAGATCAATACATAAAATTTAACCATGAATACAAAGAAACAGAGAGGAGAATAAGCGCGGCGAAGGCTTATCAAAATCAAGAGAAATGTTGCGGATACTTGCTACGCAGGTCAGATACACGTCCAGAGGGGAAACTCTTTATATTTAGCGGGTTCGGCTAGATACAAAGGTTGGCTTCAGGAGACACATGAATGTCATCGATTAGCTCAAAATTGAGCGACAGACTCGAGAATTCGAGAGCGAAAAGATTTTTGCACGAAGCGAAGATAGAACATCAAAGAGGAAAAGAAGCTGAATGACGATTGAGTATCGACAGAAGCGAGTCAAACTGGAGTTGGAGAATCACAAGACAACGCTGAAGTAATTCGACAGAGCAATTAACAAGAAGACTCTCATTGTCACTGACACTTAGAAGCTATCTAGAAGGAGATACAGGATGACCAGATAAGATTGACAGACACACGAAACAGAAAGGACTAATTACAAATATCGGGGAGTTGTAGTTAGGGATTCTAACATATTTCCTACTGTCACGTATATAAATTATGTAATAATTACAGCATTTTCATTGGACAACTATAAGTAATAATCATGCAAGTGCAATACCGAGGTCATGTGCAATGTAAAGCAAATAGAAAATCCATATGTGTACGATCATTATTGTTGTTCTTGGCTTCACACTTGTGCAATGATTTATGATATGAATGCAAATGAATGAATACACATGACATGTTAAGCGTGCATATCCTTAACATGTCATGCATATTAGGACTTTAATGTCAGTGCACTTGAAAATATTAAACCGCTCATACAATTTAATATTCGCAAGAAGTGTATAGCCTAGTGAAAATTCATATGCATAAAAATGTTAAGTTTGCTCATAACCCCTTAACATTCGTGTACATATTACTCATGTTTATGAGTGAGTGTGTTCGTGTTTCAGCCGCGAACAACAGATAATGACAAGTGAGTGAAGAAATGACGTATATAAATATATTTATATAAAAGAATTCAAAATATGTGTAATTTATAAAATAATTTATCTATACATGCTCAACCTCTCTAACCTCGCTCTGATACCAACTGTCACGACCCATCTCGACAAAAGTCAGAGTGCGCTTCGGGCGGGCCGTGATGCCACAGACATGAGCGAAAAAAAGTCATGCCTGCTAAGGCGGATGCAGAGAATACTTAATATAATTTTAAAATAGTTACTGTTAAGTAGGAACAGGTTGATTTTTATATGCGGAAGCTTTTAGAATATGATAGTAAAAATTTGAATGCACTAGTATTTTTAATAAAATTCCAAACACAAGTTTCAGATACAGCTTTTTATGTCATGACATGATCAGATGAATGGACATGCAAATGATACTAAATCTTAGTACATATAATATATAAATAGCCTAGCAGTTGTCCATGATATCGGAGAAAATATCTGATTGCAATTATTACATAAATGAAGTATTTAACAGTAAAAGAAATGTAAACATAGAAATTGAAACTAAATGCTGATCGGGCTCGAGTACCTGGCGGCGCTACAAAGACACTAAGACAATTCCAAAACAAAAAAGGAAAAACTTCAGAATACTGAAATAAATAGAGTGAGCAAAGTAAAATACAGAACAATAATAGAAGCTGAAATGTAGAGGTACCAGTTTTCATGAAGCGATGATACCAAAACAGACAAACAAATAAAAGAGATAAACAGAACAAGTTAGTTTATTAGACTACTCCGGAGTATAGCCTAAAATTATTCATGTAATATGTTGTAAGCCATGATCGATGAAGGGTGTAGATGTTATAGCGGGCGCACATGGTTTACGATCAGATCTGCGTGCAAGTCTTGTCGGAAAAGTAATCCTGTTTGTCGTGACCATGACGGCGGACAGATGCCCAGTTAGACGCTATAGTTCAAAGATTTACTTATAACTACGAATTTGTTTTCGAATTTCATACTTAAGTGATTTTTAACGGAAACCAAACTCGACGACACAGACAGAACCAAACAGTGAGTTTAAGCATCGCGGGTTCGAGAGGTCAAGGTCAAAATATTAAAAAGATTTATCGAGTAAATTACAGAGATAAGTTGACAGGTGTCGGATCGGAGATATCGAGAACTCACATAGGTTAAACAAATTCTAGGACACAGTTATCTTCCAAGAAAAACATGCGTTCACTACCGAGCATGATATCGAAACACCAAACATATATTTGTTATTCATAATTCGTTACAAGTGCGATCTTCTATTTCAAATGTGTGTACGGTATGAGCGTGACATAACCTAATAATCTTTAAATCACTAGCCAGAAGCTTTAACAATGATAATTCAAATCTATTAACGCTCGTGCTCAAACTTACTGTCATCAAATTATTCATCAAAAGAGGCAAAATTCATCAAAGTGAAAATCCAATTAAAATTTCTTCCTTACACTAACGTATGTCAATTCCAATAGTCTAAACCCTACACTATTAATTTATTCAGTTCGACACTCATGAATTAAAATCATTTGACATATCAACTATATATAGAGATGTAGACATGAAATCAAATGAAAGATACAATAAGTTAAACGCAATGTTTGCAAGAGAGAGAGATTTCTACTTGCCTTAAAGAAATTGAAATTGGCGGCGGCGGCTAAGCGGCACAAGCAAAATCAGAAGCCCTAATTGGGCCTGTACAAGAACGATGAAAGCGACACAACAAATTATCACTATGCTAACACAGGTAAATATTTGCTACAAAATTGAATCATATGTGACCAAGAGATTTACCTCCCTCATGAGTGAGGGGAAAAGAGACACAACGCGAAGACGAAGAGTTGACGACGCTTAGGCTTGGGCAAACCCTAAATCGGAGAGGACTTTGCATGATTCCCACTAACTTGAATCGAGGAGCGGCGCCGGAAAACACAAACATATCACAATAGTAGATGATTACGATTGGGGAAAAAATCTGAATCGCAACATTCATGCAATTTGGAACACAAAAATTATTTACAAAATCAAGAAAAAAATGAATAAGGATGGAGGGGGAAGATTCTTACTATTAGGAAGTCATATCCGAGTTCAAGGAGGGGAGGGAACCAAACCCCAGGAAGAAAAACGGAGCCCAAGTAAGAGGGAGTAAACCCTAGCCGCTCTTCTAGTCAAACGTCGGCCAAAACCGAGAGGGAAGAGGGTTGTCGGAAGGGAAGAGCTGTTGCTTCCATTTGGAGAAAGGGAGAAGAAGCAGTCAGCCCTAGAGGAGATGACTTCTAGCCATGGGAAGGAGGAGAGGAGCAGGCGGCGAGCAGGGAGGCGCGATGCTTGCGGGATCGGGAGGCGCGAGAGAAGGTAGCGACCTGAGACGGAGGAGGATCCAGAGGAGTTGTCGGCACTTGGAGCAGGAGATGGGATCAACGCCAGGAGACAGGGCTTGCGCTGGAGTCGGGATCGGGAAGAGCGGGAGCAGCGACTTGCGGGAATCTGGGCTGGAGCGAATCATGAGAAAGGTTTGCGGGATAGCCCTAGACCAGGAGTTTTATTGCGGGAGAGGGGCGTTGCTCGGCTGAGTAGAAGATGGGAAATTAGGTTATTTACTTTAATATTATTAGTATAACCTAAACCAAAAACCGGGTTGTTACACTTACAGAGTTATGAATCATGAGGAAAAGGGAAAGTAGATGCTGACCCGCGTTAGGCCTGCGAGCCGGACGATTTGAGCACGAGATATGACTGAACTGTACCCTCCCCTACGTCGGTCGACTTGGAGTGGTCAATGTGTAAAGCACATGACTTGTCGTAGTACTAGGGCATTGTCTCTTGCCTTGGCCCTTGTGAGACTGAAAGTTCAAACGTTGTTGACCGTCACCGAGAATGGTGGTGCGACCTTTGTGGTCTTATGCAACGAGAATGTGCCCTGAGAGTACGGGGCGTTGGGCGTTTGCGCCAACGTCTGCGACGAATGGTGCTTAGGTTGCACGTTTTGATTGCCAATATATGATTATGTTAATGCCTGCAGGGAAGGAGCACCGCCACTCCGAGTGAGGGGTGAGGTCGTTATAATTTGGTCAGCTAATGCTGACCGTTGCTATTGTTTGTCACCGTGCGGTGGAATGTTTCTTGCAAGAGCAGCCGAGCCTAGCGGGATATAGCGGGCTGGAGCCCAGGATTGCTAAGCTGTCCCTTGAAGGCCAAAGCAAATTACCTGCTTATTTTATTGTTCATATGTGACCGACCTGCGTGCCGATGTATGCAAGATATTTTAATTTGAGTTGAACAATATAAGGCTTTAAGGCCAAGATCTTATTTGTATATTTGTTTTACATTCCTAGTTATGTTAGTGGTCATTCATGTTGTTGTTGGGTTCTATTTATAACTTTTAAACTACTTCCGCTAGAATGCACTCTGTGTTAGGATGCATGTACATAGTTTATGATTTCAATTAGTAATTACTTCGACTGTTCATAGTATATGACATCGGGCCCCGGCCGAACCTTCTGTTATATGTTATGTGACGGACGGGGATGTTATAGCTCGTTCCTTAGCTAAAGCAGAATACTGATCCATGACACCGGTTGTCTCTGAGCTCGCATGCCTTGTAAGTCTCCTCGCTGATCTAGGAGTAAAACTTCCCTCACCCGCCATCCTATTATGTGACAGTCAAGTGACTATACGCATAGCAAATAATTCGATCTTCCACGAAAGGACGGAATATATTGAAGTGGACTGTCAATTCATCCGGGAGAAAGTTTAAATGAAGAAGATATAATTGAAGCATGTTCCGGGTACTGAACAAGTTACTGATATGCTCACGAAGGCCCTACCAAGTATCTTATTTTATCAGTTCCTGTCCAAGATGGGTGTCTACGACTTGTACGCTCCAGCTTTCGAGGGAGTGTTGGAAAAGCCATGTAAAGAGGCCCACGCTGGAGCCTATTTAGTTTATTTCTCTTCTCTCTTCTTTAGTCTCACATAGTATATTGGGATCTCTTCTCCCTTTCTCCCACCTATAAATGTGTATTCATACCTTGTATTTGATTATTGAGAAAGTATATGCAAGTTTCTGGTTTTCTCCACATCTCGAAAGCCTTTTAAATCAGTTGATAGACCTACAAAACCTTTAAAGTTAATTCTCTCGGATGTGTGTCACTCAAACCGCCAACCTACTAGAGGTGAAAATAAATATTTTGTAACTTTCATAGATAATTTTACCAAATACTGTTACATATATTTATTAAAAAACAAAGATGAGGTATTTTCATATTTTAAGATTTTCAAAGCGAAGAAGAAAATCAATTTGGGTCATCCATTAAGATTCTTAAATTCGACCGAGGTGGAGAATACACTTCAAATGACCTAACTCGAAGGTTTTGTGGTCAAAGGCCAAGAAACTAAGATTTGTAAATTAATTAAATCACTTTATGTATTAAAACAAGCTCCTAAGCAATGACATCAAAATTTTGATTCCGTAGTCTCATCTTTTGGATTTAAATCCAATGAATTCGACAAATGTATCTATGCTAAACAAGACGGAAATGGAATTGTCTTGTTATGTCTCTATGTAGATGATATCTTAATATTTGAAAATTCAATTATAATAGTTAATGATACTAAAATTAATGTCTTCTAAATTTGATATGAAGGATTTGGGTGTAGCTAATATCATATTAGGAATGAAACTAGTTAAAACTGATACTAGTATATCCGTATCACTTTCACACTCGATTGAGAAAATGTTGAATAAATTTAACTTGTACGATTCCGCTCTCGCATTTACTCCTTATGACGCTAACATAAAACTTTGTAAAACATTGGTGAACCTGTTGATCAACATAGGTATGCACAAATAATACTATCATTATTATACATAGCTAACCGCACTAGGTTCGACATTTCCTATGTCGTGGACCGATTAAGTAGATATATTAGTAATCCAAGTGATGATCATTAGATAACATTAAATAGAATATTTAAATACTTTCGAGGAATTATAGATTATAGTTTAGTTTATACGGGTTTTCGCAAAGTACTAGAAGGATATTCAGATGTCAATTGAGTAACTGATTCTTTAGACATCAAGTCTACAACATGTTATGTATTCCTCCGTAAAGGAGCTGTTATCTCATAAGCTTCTACAAAACAAACTGTGATTTCTAGAAGTACCATGAATTTGAGCTTATAGTTTTAGACAGAACATGTGTTGAAGCTGAATGGATTAAGAAATTACTTGCTGAAATTTCTTATGTGAAAAACAAATACTTGTTATTTTTTTGCATTGTGACAATAAATCTATTATAGATTTGACTGTTTCTATTGTATTAATTCTAAAATGAACAAGTTTATGAGATTCTGGTACAAATCAGTGAAGAAAAGAATAAAATAAGTGATATCACTCAATTATGTAAAGTCAAAATTGAATCTGCCTGATAATCTTACCAAGGGATTGTCCCGAAGGGAGAGATTATAATCATTGAGGGGAATTGGGTTTAAGCCTACATGATTGCTGCCAACGGTGGATACCCAACCCATGTGATTAGAGATCCCAAGAATTGAGTTTAATGTGGTAGAAACAAAGCGTTGATGTAGCGTAGTTGAGAGCGCAAAACTTTAAGGTTGAGAAAATCATCTCACCATTCTTATGATGTTCAGCTCAACGTAATAGATTAGGATGAGTTTTAAGTTCTTAATGGTTGTCAAAGACATATATCTTTGCGAGATATTGGTTAAGAATATCTCTTGAGGTACCACCTATGAGGAGGTAGTCATGAGGCCGCAATTTTGGGATCCGGGTTGCACCCTAATAACCCTCATGAAAAATCAAGGAATGGGCATGACCATTAACGCGCTCACCACCATAACCCAAAAACAACTAATTTTTGTGTGTTTATCTAATCTACCGATCAAAAGTTTATAATTCAAAGCCTCTGACATATTATGCTTTTCGGTAGAAAAAATAAGTACTAAGTATGAGTTCAAGGTAACTATTCTACAGAATTTACAAATCACGGAGAGAGGTACAAGCACACAGAAGGGATACAAGATTAAAGACAGAAAAAGAGAATATAAGAAGATATTAGAACACTCAAGAACACTTTTTTTATTGCTCAGAGAAGATATTAGTTCAGACTGAGATGTATTAACCATTACACTGGACCCTTATAGTTGTCCCGTGAGGGGATACTTTCATCACACGCTATCATAAGATTCCTTTCATACAAACCAAGTTATTCATTTATTGACTTCTACGACACACCAAAATAACTTTATATCACATCATACACTTTATATCACATCTTATTTTAAGCGATAAGATTCTTTTTTGACTTTTACGACACGCCATAATAACTTAATATCATATCATACTTGAAGATATTCTTTCATCCTTCCCCCCTGATGAAAAAAGGTGATGGCTCCACGTCATTTTTACAACTGCTGGTGCAGGATGATTGTTTAGAACGAGCTTTAGGTGGAGCCTGGAATCTTGATGGTCTGGAACCTTCAAACCAGTGGTGGCAGTGCTGGATTTCTTCAAGGGATTTCGTCAGTGAGCCGGAGGCAGGTTTAGTGGGACATCAGTGATGGGTACACCATTGACAGTACAGAAGAGTGCTTTATGGGCAAGAGTTAGAACTGAGCTTCTGTATTCGTGATCATGCCAGAAAGCACAAAAATATTGTTTATGAATGTGGAGATGATTATCCAGAATATTTAGAGTCTGTTGACATTGGAAATGGATAAGAATATGCTTCTGTTCGCGAACTCCATTAAGACTATTTCCTTCAGGCTGTAGTTTTTTTACGCCAAAAGCTGGTGTTGATAAATAAGTGAAGTCACTCCGGGAGTTGTTTATGCCTCTATTAGAATGGATGGATATCAACTTAGGCGATATACTGAAGGAGCCGCCCTTTGTCAAATATCATGCCGAATGAGCAGGTTTCGAGAAAGTACCATAAAACCATATAGGCTTCCTTAGGAAAATCATAATAAAAATCTTCCCAACATTCAAGTATGGTTAGAAAAGGAAAAATGAGATGTAAGGGAAAACTGGCTAGAAGACCTTCACTCAGGCCGTATTGCCCGATATATATTTTTTTGAAAAATGAGCAGACAATGTAGAGATCTTTTATGGAGGACGAAATGCAGTAACTTGACTCTAATATGGACTGGAAGGTCCGTCGGCTGAAAATAGTAGATGACTGGGAACACCACAGATATCGTCCGCTGAGTTCGGGATAAGAAATCCGGGAGGAAATTATGTTTGCCCGTGTTGGGCTTCAAATTTCCACTGATAGAACAAATTTGCCCATCGTAGAAGTTGGGCTTGGGGTAACATCTTTTGTTTACATTGTAGCATTTTTGGAAATGCCGACATATCCATTTTGATGAGAAAGTGCTGCCCAAAAAGATGAAATTGAAACTTTTCAGTACCTCTTTTGACGGCTAAGATTTCTTATAGGTGGAGTGATAATGAAGCTCGCCATTTTTGAAAGCCCTGCTTTTGTATCCGCAGATTTGACATTTCCCATTTAATTCTTCAAGCACTATGCCGCCCCAAAATTTATCGCTAGCAACAGTGTGAAGGATTCGCTTGTCCGATGATGGAATTTGGAGTGAGGGAATGTCTTTTGCTAGCGACTTTAACTTTTTAACTGCTTCAGTACACGCCTCATCCGGAAAATGATCTAATTGGGTTGCTATGTGTGATTGGAGCTGTTATTGACTATTTGATATATGCATACCTAAAAAGTCAATGTCGTATTTTCTAATAATCATCTTTTTCTCGGATAACATAATGCCATATAATTTGACCAAGTCATGAAACTGTGAGAGTAGGACATGATGAGAGCAAATATCTAGAGAGAATAGTAAGATGTCATCGATATAGACGAAAGCATTTTCCATTGTGGCCTGTAAAATTTTTGCCATCGCCTTCTGGAATAAGAAGGGGTTGGTTTTATTCTGAAGGCTACGACGGTCCAATGGTAGTGTCTTTTAGGGATGCAGAAACCAGTCTTTTGTCTATCATTGGGGTGAATTCTTAGCTGCCAGAAACCCGTTTTAAGATCGAACTTGAAAAATATTTTTGCATGTGAGAGTTTTTGAAATAGGACTTCTCTCTTTGGTAGAGGGAACTTATCATCTTCAAGAAAATAGTTTAGAGGCTGGTAGTTAATTACCAGTCTCATCTTTCCTCTATCCCGCGCTGTCCTTTTGTTCACATAAAAGGCTTCACAGACCCATTGTGATTTTATGGGTTCGATTAATCCTTCATTTTGCAGTTGGTCAACTTTTTTTTACAGCAAATGCATAATGGTCTGGATTTATACCTTTGTGACTTGCCTTTATGGGGTTAATGTCTTCATTCCTCTTAAACGGTAAGGAGACGAAGAATTAAGGATTCTTCCAAAGAGGGTGATCACACTTTTGTAGGAATTCTGTATGTGATTCGGCACAGGAGGTGCGGGCAACATCATCCCTGATGGGGATTAGAATTTCAATTGGGTAAAGATGTAGAGTCTTTGTCCATAGTAGTAGATGATTTTTGTATCTTAATCCTTCTTTGTTCCATGTAATTAGCTTTAACAAGTGCAAGATGTCAAACCCAATAAGCAGATCTTTGACAGGAATTTCTGATCCATAAACTTGATGTCTAATAACATATCCTAGGAAGAGTTGGATATTAATGGATTTACTGATCAGAGTGATCGTGAAGAGATCGTCGTTGGCTGCTCGAAATGATCTGTAGTAGGAATTCCAGCATTCTTTTGACAGGATGTTTGACTTCATGATGGAGGATGCGACTCCAGTATCAAAGAATGCTATCACCGGAATAGGTTTATTTCATTTTCCTGTGAAAATGTGGATCTTTGCAGGAGGGGTTGGTAGACAAAGAAAGTTGTGCTGGTCGTGCTGGTATGAATATTATCAAAAAGAACGATATATTTGTCAGATTCAACAGGTGAGTATGATAGATTTGCTCCCAGGGCGAGAATTATGTCTGTCCCAGCTTCATCATCTATAGAAAAGAGTGACTCAATGACGTCATTGTTTACATCCTCAACTTGAGAGAGTTTCACAATGGGTCGTGAACTCTTCTGTTTGTCAAGACATTCTTTGGCAAAATGTCTCTTTTTTCTGCATATATAGCACCTTGAAGATTGTGTTTTCTTTCCTCTTTCTGAAAAATCTTCATTTTTTTGGGTTCATTTTAGAGAAATAATCTTTTCCTCCATCCCCTCTACGTGTGAAAGGTCTGCCCTTTTTTCTCTTGTTTCACATACAAGATTTGTTTTTTCCACACTTGATCTGAAGGTCAGGGCGATCACAAGCCGAGCCAAAGTTTTTTTACTTTGGTCCTCGATTTTCTTAAGGAACCTCTTTTGGTTGCATAACTTTTCAAGCGATAATAACACATTCTGCTAGAGCTCGTCAATAGATGTATGACTTATATGGATGTTTTTTACATGGAGGAGCCAAGATGTTTCACTTCCAAGAGGTTCTGGAAGCAAATTTAGGTAAGTTTGCTTTAAATTGACGTCATCAATCTTATTGATCGCGTAAAATCTTTTTGACATCTTCTCATAATGGTCTTCTAGGTCTTTTCTTTTATACGAGCAGCACCACATACTCAAGTATTCCTCCATAGCTTGAGTTGTATAGTGATCTCATGTTCCTAAGAACTCATTGTGAACATGCATGATCAGGGCATACACATTTGGGCTTTGTTTGACCGTTTGTTGTCTGTAAGCACCAAAAGCAATCCACCATTGCCTTAGCCTGCCATAAAACTTTGATACAAATCTGTCTGCGACAACAGACATTGTTACTCCAGGTTGTAGCAGCTCGGCAGTGCACCAAGCATGCATTTCATAGATTCTGTCGCGCCATTTTGATGGAGGGATGTTGTCAAACGAAAAGCCACTTGATGGGTCATTTTGGAATTGGCCATATTGCTCCGGTCCTTGATGGGGTACATGACCAGGGTCATACGCTTCTTCATCTTCAACAGTAGGGTCATTGGCAGGTGGATCTGCCATTAGAATGTTAAGAGACAAGTCTTCGATATCTGAATCTTCAGAGTACTTCTCCTGTATGAGTAATGGGTGTTTTGAAATTTGTGGTTGTGTGGCTACTTGCTTTAATAATGAGGAGATAAGATTGTCAACCATGAGCTGAGAAGTCGGTTAAGTTGCGGGCGACTCTTGTGGTGAAGATTCTTTGGAAGGATATTTTTTTGGTTTTCGTTTTGAAGACTGAGGTGTTTCATAGCGCATTTGTGCGAGGAAAGCTGTACTATTGAAAGGATTGAGATCAAACGGGGAGAGAGTGGATAATGGTTGATAATATGTTGGGAGTGGAGGTAAATAAGAGTAAGACGAGTTTCATAATATCCTGGGGAGTGGTATTGTTTTTGGGTTTAGAGAGAATGCAGTTGTGCTTTTAAGTCTTTTAACTCCGTCTTCTTTTGGGCTAGAAGCGGTGAATTGAAAGAGACGATACTAACCAGTTTGAGTAGTTCATGATGCACCACTGTTATCTCATCTTGGAGTTGCATTGTGACTCTCGTGATTGTTGAAAGCCCGAAGTCGAGTCTTTTCTCCATGGTTTATTGGCTTGTCGTTATTTGTTTTAAACCTTTGTTTTGTGTCACTGCATTTTCAGACTGCCAATGTAACGCGGCTTCTGCATGGGATACATGCTTTGTTGTTCCATCAGAATTTTTGGTAGTTGGGTTTTTGATCTTCCAGGTATAGGAAGTTCTATCTTAATCAAACTCCATTGGAGGGAAATCATTTTGGTAAGATGTTGGCTGGAGCATGTTGATTTCCAAAACTTTAGGAAAGAGAACATTATAGTCAAATTTTCTAGACTGCTCTCCTAACAATCCAACTGTTGGATCTCCTTCTTCATAACGTTCTTTCAGTAGTCGCTGTGTTGACTTCTGTTTGTTCTTTTTCTTTTTGGGTAGATCATCTGTATCAGGGTTATCTTCTTTGCATTTAGCACACGAACAAACGTCAAAGTATTTATGGTCATCTTCGTCTTGAAATTGATAGATATTCAATCCATCGGACATGAAGGAAAGGATGGGCGTATCAAACCCGAATCCATTTTCTCCAATTATGTTTAGCTCCGAGGGGAAGATGGGGTTTCATGCTAGAAGAAGGTTCTTCGTCGTTGAACACAATTTCTACTGCGCCGTATTTCTTTCTGATAAAAGAGGACTTGACAGAGTGGATTGGTTGGTTATTGTTTCGTGTTTTTTCATAGTGCGTGACCCATGATTCAGGGAGAAGTACGACACACCAGAATAACTTTATGTCACATCATACACTTTATATCACATCATAAGATTCCTTCTTGACTTCTACGACACGCCATCATACTTAGAGATATTCTTTCATCCTTCCCCCTGGTGAAAAAAGGAGATGGTTCCATGTCATTTTTACGGCTGCTGGTGCAGGATGATTGTTTAGAACGAGCTTTCGGTGGAGCCTGGAATCTTGATGGTCTGGAACCTTCAAACCAGTGGTGACAGTGCTGTATTTCTTTAATATACTGAAGTGGAAGTGTCACGACCCGTCTCCACGAAAGTAAGAGTGCGCTTCGGGTGGGCCGTGATGCCACGTGCATGGGAGGAATGAAAACCATGTCTGCTAAGGCGGATGCAGAGAATACCGAAAATAGTTTTAGAAATAATTACTTTGTTTAAACAATTTATGATTTATAAAAATACGAAAGCGCTTAAAGTTTTAAAATAGTGAGAATTTAATGCGCATGCATTGCTTTGAAAAATTTAATGCCACACACATTGCTGAACAGAAGTGAATTCAATAAACAACAGTAATGAATATGTCATAAATAAAATGATCTAGTACGTCAGAAACATCCTAGAAGTTGTCCACGATCAAAAAAAAAATGACTTAGGGTAACTAATACATGACAAATCACACTAACAGTAAAGGAAGCAAATATATAGAACTTGATGTAAGCAACTACATAAGAAAAACCTCCAGACAAAACTATAGCTGAACGAGGAGTAACTCAAGGAGCAGGCGGCGCAGTCACGAACCCTAAGGCAAATCCAAAACAGAGGGAAAATGCCTTAGAACATAGGAATTAAGGCATGAGCAAATTAATCAATTAAATTGTGAGCAACCAAATAGGCATAATCGAACATTGATATATCTTGAACAAAACTAGTAAACATACTAACATCTAAGTCAAACAGACATTTCTGAAATGATAGCCTATCTCGGGATATAGCCTAAAATTATTCATGTAATATGTTGTAAGTCGTGATCGATGAAGAGTGTAGGTGCTATAGCGGACGCACATGGTTCACGATCAGATCTGCGTGCAAGTCTTGTCAGAAAAGTAATCCTGCTTGCCGTGACCATGACGACAGACAGATGCCCAGTTAGACGCTACATTTCAAAGATTTGTTTACAACTACGGATTTGTTTTCGAGTTTCCTACTTAGGTGATTATTTATCATATTATTTTATGTCAACATCATGAGCGTTCAGATGTTTGCAAAAAAAACAAAAATAACATTTGTAACAGAACCATAAGGAATATGTAGCAAGGTTAAATCTCAAGTTTGCAAGTGAGAGAGAGTTCTCTACTTGTCTAGGTGACGTCGAAGATGCTAGCGATAGCTAAGTGACACAAGCGAAGTTAAAAGCTCTAGCTAAACCTGTTCAAGATCAAAAATGTAATTCAAATTTGAATTAACAAGATTTCTACGCTCGCATATGTAACGGCCCGATTGTCCGCCACAAGTAACAATATCTCTAATGACATATATAATCAAGAACAACGGAAATATACATATGCATTTCATAACGAGTACGTATCAGAAACATATAAAACAATCTATAGCAAGACCAAAAAAGAAATAATCAGTAAATTTCTACTTGAGCTCTAATGACGACCGGTCGTTGTCTTTCTGGTTCTTAAAAATTTAGAGAATGAAACTGTTAGTCTTACATACAGACTAAGTGAAAATTTACCTTTTTAATCTGATGTACAGTTGTATAACCAGTATAAGAAACAATTATAATTGCAATTAAATAAGAAAAACATATCATGTTTAATAGATGTTGTCACCATGTTCTGTAATCCGTATTGCAGTCAAATCAATATAAGTAACTAACAGTATTGTTCAGTATGGGCTATAAGATATCATAAACAGTAAAAAGAATCATAAACAGTAAACAGTACGATGTTCTTTTTTTTTGTTTGTTTCTTTTCATATTGGCACTATTAAGGGTAATTAAATGAATTCTATATCAGTCTCAGTATTCTGTATTTCAGTCTTTGAGCCCGACCCCTTTGGGGTCATCAGTCTCCAGACCAGTACGTACAACACGCGTTTATGCCTTTCGGCTCGACTGGCCTGGTAATTCAGTATACAATATCAATATTCTTCATTTTATATTACCCTTAATAGTTCCATGTGTCGACACATTAGGTTATGTATGATGAGTTTTTTATTTTAATTAGTCCCCTCAGAATATTTTCTTGCTTGATTGCTTCTAAATGAGGTCACTCATATCATTTGCAACATATACAGTGATTGTATAAAGCAGTTTCAGTATATCAGTGAAATGTTTCGGTAAAGCATATATTAAAAAGAGAAATTCTCACCGTGACTCGTTCCTTTTCCTTGCCCCGCCTCAAATAAACGTCGCATCTACTTGGAGATGTCATCTTTCACAATATCTGTATTTATATAATGCATTTATAAGGCAACAACATTTTATTCCACGAGGTTGCAGCTCACACAGCGACACGACGCATTCAAACCAACGCATACAAATTTTCATATAGCTGGCCACACAAACATATGCTAATTAAACCATAGCAGAACCAAAAATATTAGACATAACAGCCCACAAAACAGTCCAAACAGCCCACATAACAACCCACAAAAACAGTCCAAACAGCCCACATAACAGCCCACAAAAACAATCCAAACAGCACACATAACAGCCCACAAAAACAGTCCAAACAGCTCACATAACAACCCACAAAAACTAGTCCAAAATACCATGAAACCAGCAGGGTAAAAGTTCCAAAACAGAAATTAAACTAGGGCACAACCGGCTACAGTCCAGCTACACTCCAAAAACAGCAACCCACAAGGGTACAGCCGGCCAAAACAACTAAAACACTCAATTCCAGCCTCAAGTAAAAGAAAAACATGAAAGGAAGCAAGTACCTGGTTCCAAAGAACTCGAAAGTTCTCCCACCAAAGCCAATAAAGATCCAAAGTTCCCAAAGTAAGCTAAAGAAGATGCGTTTAGAGCTCATACACGTAGAATAGAAGAAAGGAGCAGAAAATTTCACCATACCAGGCGACGGGAAGGAGAAAACCACCAAACCCTAGCTATCGGGTTTCGCCGGGCTGCAGAGAAGATGCGTGAATGCCGAACAAGAGCAGGGAATCGAGATGTATTAAGAAAAATCCACCGCTGAAGCCATATATAAAAGAGTCCGAACCGGTTAACCCAGCCACACAGCCAACCTAGCCCAATAGAACCAACCAACCAACCCAGCTCAGCCCAATAACACTTATTATAACATTACCACATAGGATTAAACCCGCATCACTAGCAAACCAATCCAACCAGCCAGCCATACTTTTAAAAATACAACATATATGTATACCTAAACAAGTCATGCGATAATATTATGTGCTGTCCACATCATAAGAGCAAAAATGTTATACATACAACGATATTAAGTAACCCGCAACACATAGCATAACATGTTCATAGTAATAACCCGCACGACGCCGAATCACAGCTCATGGCGACGTCGATTCAATACTGCTTAAATCTCTTTTCATCATCGGGGACGTTACCTGTAATAAATTAAATTTCGTTACACATTATCATATAAGTTATTATTTACTTCAAACATGATGTCATATTAGATACCAAAAATGTGTGCGTTACAATTCTCCTCTCCTTAAATAATTTTCGTCCCCGAAAATCATTCTTCCATATTATCAAACAGTACAGGAAAAAGATTCCGCATTGCATCTTCACGTTCCCACGTCGCTTCGTGCCTAGGGTGACCCTTCCACCAAACTAGTACAAACGTCACGTCTCGATTTCTTAACTGTTTGCTTTGCCGATCTATAATCTGATATGGTTTCGTCGGGCTAGAAAGGTCTGGTTCAATTTGTATATCTGTGGTTGCAACAATCGTTTCAGGGTCACGAACATACTTTCGTAATGCTGACACATGAAATACATGATGCAACCTTTGCAACTCTGCTGGTAGCTCCAAGCGGTAGGCAACATCACCTACCCGCTCAATGACTGAAAAAGGTCCGACATAACACGGACTCAATTTCCCAAGTCGTCGGAAACGTGTAACTCCTTTGAACGGTCTGATTTTCAAACATACTTGGTCACCGACTTGAAATTGCACAAGACGATGACGGACCTTATAGTATTTTTGTTGCCGATCTTGAACTACCTTCATTCGTTGTTGTATCAGCTTAACTTTTTCATGTCATTTATCAATTTTCTCCCGGTTATACAGTGTTCGCTCCCCCTCTTTAGCCCAACTTAATGGTGTTCGACAACGCCGGCCATACAATGCTCCAAAGGGTGCCACCTGGATAGACGATTGGTAGTTGTTATTGTACGCAAACTCTACCAATGTCAGATACTTTTCCCAGGATCTTTTTAAATCTAATACAACCATACGCAGTAAATCTTCTAAGAACTGTATTGTTCGCTCCGACTGTCCATCTGTTTGGGGATGAAATGCTGTGCTGAACAATAACTTTGTCCCCAAACGTTTGTGAATATATCTCCAGTTTCCCGACGTGAATCGACCGTCGCGGTCAGAAATAATGGATCGGGGAATCCCATGCAATTTTACAATAACATCTATGTACAGATCATTTAACTTTTCAGGCGGTCCATCCTGTCGCACGGGAATAAAATGTGCGCTCTTCGTTAAGCGATCAATAATTACCCAAATACCATCATGCCCCAATTTGCTGCGAGGAAGACCGAAAACAAAATCCATCGCAATGTCTTCCCACTTCCACTCTGGTATGGGTAAGGAATGCAAATATCCTCCAGGTTTCTGGTGTTCTGCTTTCAGCAGTTGACATGCGTGACAGGACGCAATATAAGTTATTACGTCCTTTTTCATACCAGGCCACCAGAAATCCTCCTTCAGGTCATGATGCATCTTTGTTCGTCCTGGGTGAATTGAATACGGTGTGTTATATGCCTCATATAAAATATCTCTTCGTATGTTGTTCACATTCGGGACACACAATCGCCCGTTCATAAGTAATAGCCCACTCTGTTCCGTAAACTCGTCAGTCTCTCCATTCTTTACTTTCTTTTGCAATTCAGCGAGAAACGGATCCTTTGGCAAAGCTTCTTTAATTCTATCTTTTAATGTATATCTGATTTGTAGTTGAGACAACTGGGCTCGCTTGCTTTCCGGTGTAACGAGTGGAGTGATTTGTATTTTTTCCAACTCATACACTAATTGTGCTTCATAACCAGACAAAACAGATAATCCAACTGTGTTCTTGCGGCTTAAGACATCAGCAACCACATTTGCTTTGTCAGGTGGTACTGCATATCGACATCGTAATCTTTGATAAATTCTAACCAATAACGCTGTCGAAGGTTCAATTCCTTCTGAGAATATATATATTTTAGATTTTTGTGATCCGTAAAACCTCGCAGTGTACGCCATATAAATAATGTTGTCAAATCTTCAGGGCAAAAGTCACGACAGCCAGTTCTAAATCATGGACTGGGTAATTTTTCTCGGCATCCTTCAACTGTCGAGAAGCATACGCAATTACTTTTCCGTGTTGCATCAATACACAACCCAAGCCTTTGTACGAAGTATCACTATAAATCTGAAACCCTTCCGTACCTGACGGCATAGATAAAATCGGCGTTGTCGTCAGTTTTTCTTTTAAGATGTCAAATGCGATCTGACAGTCATTTGATCAATAAAACGACATATTCTTCCTGGTTAGCTGGGTCAACGGTAAAGAGATCTTTGAAAAGTTCTTTACAAAACGTCGATAGTATCCTGCCAAACCCAGGAAACTCCGTACTTCCGTCACTGTTGCCGGTTGCGGCCAACTGAGGATAGACTCAATCTTTGCGGGGTCTACAGCCAAACCCTGCTCCGTTATCACGTGTGTAACATCCATAATCTGACGCGACATTTATTTTTAAACTGTAGGGTCGAGTCGCGATGAATTTTGATCGATACAGCGCGTCGTCAAGGTACAATGTTACTATGCCTTGGGTCGCATTCGTTAAATTGTAATTTATCTCAGATGTAGTGGTAAAGAGACACATTTTATTTTGGTGACGCGCGGTGTGAAAATGAGTTAATCTTCAAAGGATTTAGGTTGGGGTGCCAATAGTAATTTGCCCCCTCTATTCATACAGTTATCAAAAATCGCTCTAACCATGAAGTAAATCCCGCAAGATTTGTTTCTCCCGCACCCTTTTGTTCACGGATAAGAAACCGCAAGCCGCCCGACGCCCCGTTCCGCACGCTCGACGCCGACGAAGCAGCGCCTCCCGCAAGCCCTTATCGGCGGCCGTTTCTCCTCCGGTTTCCATCCCCGACGTCTCCTCCCTCCTCTACGGGCATCGGTGGACATTCATTTTCCTTCCTTGGCCGTGGAAGTGTCGGATTCAACCCTAACCGGTGGAACTTTGAATTTTTCGATTTCGGTGAGTTTATTCCTTCCTTTTCTCCATTTCCTCACAGAAATCCTTCGATTTCGGAGTAGTATAACCTAGATTTTCTTCCTTGTGCCCTAATTAGGTTTTGGAGCACGATTTCCACAGCGAAATTGGAGTTGGGCGCATTGGAAACTTCAATCCCTCCCACGTGAAGTGAGTACACTATGTTAGCCGTTAGTTTTGGACGACTCTAGCATTTTGGAATTTTTTCAAAAGGTTAACCCTAAGGGGAAAATGCGATAATTAGGACTGCCTTGAATTTGCAGGACTTTGGTGGGGTCGGGGCAACATTCTAAAGGTCCCCAACAGTAGGGTTTGCTTTTGGAAGAGAAAATGTCGCCGCGCCGAGTATACAAGCGTCGCAGCACCTCTGTAAGGAAATACTAATCTCTTTTAGTTAGACATATCAAATAATTATATTTTATACGCATGAGTAAGTTTCGTACAAACATCATAACCATGCATAGAAAAGTGCGGCGGTAGGAAAATAGTCGTTAAAACGCGTATAATAACGCCTTCTTTCATAACCGCGTTAGTAAAGTCATGAACAGTTAGTTAAGTACGAAACTTCACACGTGTACGTAAGTTTGGAGATTGTCCAATTAAGGGCGCGAAGATCCTTTCAAGTCGACTACGAGAAAGTCAAGGGTCGCTCAATAGTACACCAGAAAAGATATTCCATGCAGAGTAGCGTCAGACCAAAAAGGTCAGTAGCACACCAGTCTTTTCGTGCTTGGTAGAGGCGCACTACTATCCTCATAGGGCATATGACATCCTATGAGTTACAGTCTTGGGAGTTGACTCCCCTTTGAGACAATTAGTAGATTCGAGACCGTGTCCGCGTGGCACTAGAACAATTGAGTTCGTCAGATGGTCTCGGGTCGTCAGTTTCAGATTTTGCGCGCTAGGAGCTACCCTGCCTAGAGCCTTTCCAGTAAACGTGTAGGCTAGAAGCCACTTAGAACTCAAGTACAGGCTTGACGTGAGACAGTATACTAGTTAGTGAACGTCAGGACTTGGGTAAATGAACGGAAAGTCATGAATATAGAGTTATAGTGTGTTCACCAGGAAGTATATGAAAAGCATACATATCATATATCATAAAATATTTTCAGTGCACGAGACTAGTTTTAAAGACATGAATGCATTCATATGTAAATTTATTTTAGTGTCACTAAGGGGAATTATTTTTCTTTACTCTGACCATTCGTGGGCAATGTTTTTCAGGTGACCCAGGTGTGAAACTACGTCTAGGATGAGCGTCATGGTGATGTCAGTTTGTAGTACTTTTACCATTCAGTTTACTCCATTTTAGCATGTACTTGTAGTTGTGGATAGTGTATCTCATTAATATTTTATATATCTTATATCAGACTTATTATGATAGTTCAGATTTTTAGTTATTACAATTCCATTCTTGTTTAGTGACTCTGTGAATCCAATTATCAGGTATGTGGTTACCCTTAGTTTATTTCTTTTACTTTCGCTGTAAGTCTTAAATCTGTTTAGTATAAATTTTTATTACCTGTTGCTACTAGTTTTAATACTGTTTCCTAGTTTTCTTTATATCGCTGACCCGGCCGGACGACTGATTTCTGAAATACTGGGAAGGGGTGTTACAACGTGTCCGAGAAAGGACACTTTTCTCAACCAAAATTCACATCTTGAAAATTTGGCATACAGTTGATGTTCTTTCAATGTTTGCAAGGCAAATCTCAAATGCCAAGCATGTTCTTCGTCTGACGGGGAATAAATCAGTATATCGTCAATAAACACAATCACGAATCGGTCCAAATAATCTTTAAAGACTCGATTCATCAGATCCATAAATGCTGCTGGTGCATTGGTTAGCCCAAACGGCATAACCATAAACTCATAATGACCATATCTGGTAATGAACGCAGTTTTGAAAATATCTTCTTCTTTTATCCTTAGCTGGTGGTAACCAGATCGCAAATCCAACTTAGAGAACACGCTAGCATTAACAAGTTGGTCGAATAAATCCTCGATACGAGGGAGAAGATATTTATTCTTCACAGTCAACTTATTAAGTTCACGATAATCTACGCACAAGCGTAACGTTCCTTCTTTCTTCTTTACAAACAATACGGGGGCACCCCACGGAGAGGAATTTGGGCGAATGAAATTTTTATCAATCAATTCCTGTAGCTGCACTTTCAATTCTGCCAATTCCTTTGGCGCCATACGATATGGTGACTTTGCCACTGGTCGAGCCCCTTGCTCGAGGTTGATTTCAAATTCAATTTCTCTCTTTGGCGGAAGTCCAACCAACTCTTCTGGGAATAACTCTTGAAATTCACATACGACTGGAATTGTCGTAATGTCTTTCTTTTCTTCTGGAGGTCCTTTCACCATTACCAGAATAGCTTGACCGCCCTTCCGGATTTGTGAAAGCGCTTTCATTGCAGAAATTAACATTTTCGACACTTCACCTAATCCTCGATACGTAATTCTGCTTTGATCTGCACACTTTACCGATACTTCTTTGGTCTTACAGTCAATCACTGCCTCTTGTTGGGTTAACCAGTCCATGCCCAGAATAATATCGAACTCGATCAGGGGAAGAACCACTAAGTCCGCTGTAAATGACTTATCATTCAGGGCAAACGTAATGATTACTCATTGTTGTGCAGTGAGTATCTGGTTATTTGGTAACGTAACGTGTAAAACCTCTTGTACCCGATATGGCTTTGCCGCAATTACATTCAATATTGTTGTAGAAATAAAGCAATGACTTGCTCCCGTATCAAATAACAGTTTAACTAAATAGTTACCGATGGGGATAATACCTGTCACAACGGTGTCATCCGCCTTTGCCTCTTGCTGATTCAGATTGAACACCCGCGGCTGCACTCGGCGTTCTTGTTCTTGACGTTCTTCTATATATGCTCCTGCTGGCACTGAAGTAGAAGCTGAGGCTGCGTACTCACCTCCCGTAGCACGACCCATCAGATACAACCTCTGGCCCTGTGGCACTGGAAACTGCTGTGCTGCTCTTTGCCCTTCTCGGTTCCGAGGGCACTCCCTCTGTTGATGCCCAGGCTGACGACACAAAAAGCAAACGTTGCTTCCCACTAAACACTGCCCATTGTGGCTTTTGCCACACTTGCCACATCGTTGCTCAATTATCGGTGCACTGCCACTGCTTTCAATGTGACGAGATCGCTTTCCTGAATCACTTGACTTCCCTGATGTGCTCGTCTTAGTCGAGGACTCCTTACTAGAAGACGACCACGTCGATCTTTTCTTTGCAAAGTCTCTTCGCTTTTGTGTTTTTTCCGCATCAATTTCCATCAAACAGGCTTTCTTCGCCAAAGCCACGTAGTCTGTGATCTCCATCGGTATCAGAATCGAACGAATACTATCTCGCAGTCCTTCCTGGAAGCGTCGACATCTTTCTCTCTCATTAGGCACAAAGGCCTCGGCATAAAACGTTAAATTGGCGAACTCTGTTTCATATTCCAAGACTGATCGAGGACCTTGTACCAAACGCAAAAACTTATCCTGTAATAACTTCTTTTCTGATTCTGGGACGAACCAATTGGTAAACGCTTGAATGAAAGTGGCCCACGGAATACTTGCTCGTGCGCGGCCCGCCAGTCTGCCACGCACACTCTGCCACCACCGCTTCGCTTCTCCTTCCAATAAAAACGTGACCAAACCCACTTTTCGTTCATCTGGACAAAGCATGACTTCCAGTATCGTCTCAATGCGTGAGATCCAATCCTCTGTTTTCAAGGGCGATAACCCTCCCGGAAACACTGGTGGCTTCAACTCCAGGAATTGTTTTAAATCGACATCCAACTGCCTCTGCTGTGACGGTCCTGCCACTTCCGGTGCTAGTGGAGGAGACACATCTCTAACCATTTTAATAGCCTCTGCCAGCATCCGCGTCAGATCCATTAATTGCGGTGGTGTCTGTTGCTCTGTCTGTGAGGGTATCATTTGCGGCAGCTCTTGCTGGGCCTGCCCCGATGCACTGCCCTCAGACATTGCCTCTTGGCCTTCCTATTCATCCATCGAAATCACACTTAGATGGAGTTACTGACAATACATACTCGTTATGGCCAGGGTGCAAATGAAAACCCGACTCTGATACCATTAAATTGTAACGGCCCGATTGTCCGCCACAAGTAACATTATCCCTAATGACATATATAATCAAGAACAGCGGAAATATACATATGCATTTCATAATGAGTACGTATCAGAAACATATAAAACAATCTATAGCAAGACCAGAAAACAAATAATCAGTAAATTTCTACCTGAGCTCTAATGATGACCGGTCGCTGTCTTTCTGGTTCCTAAAAATTTAGATAATGAAACTGTTAGTCTTGCATACAGACTAAGTGAAAATTTACCTTTTTAATCTGATGTACAATTGTATAACCAGTATAAGAAACAATTATAATTACAATTAAATAAGAAAAACATATACCATGTTCAATAGATGCTGTCACCATGTTCTGTAATCCGTATTGCAGTCAAATCAATATAAGTAACTAACAGTATTGTTCAGTATGGGCTATAAGATATCATAAACAGTAACAAGAATCATAAACTGTAAACGGTACGATGTCCTTTTTTTGTTTGTTTCTTTTCATATTGGCACTATTAAAGGTAATTAAATGAATTATATATCAGTCTCAGTATTCTGTATTTCAGTGTTTGGGCCCGACCCCTTTGGGGTCATCAGTCTCCAAACCAGTACGTACAACACGCGTTTATGACTTTTGGCTCGACTGGCCTGGTAATTCAGTACACAATATCAGTATTCTTCATTTTATATTACCCTTAATAGTTCCATGTGTCGACACATTAGGTTATGTATGATGAGTTTTTTATTTTAATTAGTCCCCTCAGAATATTTTCTTGTTTGATTGCCTCTAAATGAGGCCATTCATAGCATTTTCAACATATACAGTGATTGTATAAAGCAGTTTCAGTATAGCAGTGAAATGTTTAGGTAAAGCATACATTAAAAAGAGAAATTCTCACCGTGGCTCGTTCCTTTTCCTTGCCCCGCCTCGAATAAACGTCACGTCTACTTGGAGATGTCATCCTTCACAATATCTGTATTTCTATAATGCATTTATAAGGCAACAATATTTTATTCCACGAGGTTGCAGCTCACACAGCGACACGACGCATTCAAGCCAACGCATGCAAATTTTCATATAACTGGCCACGCAAACATATGCTAATTAAACCATAGCAGAACCAAAAATATTAGACATAACAGCCCACAAAACAGTCCAAACAGCCCACATAACAGCCCACAAAAACAGTCCAAACAGCCCACAAAAACAGTCCAAACAGCCCCCATAACAGCCCACAAAAACAGTCCAAACAGTTCACATAACAGCCCACAAAAACTAGTCCAAACTACCATGAAACCAGCCGGGTAAAAGTTCCAAAACAGAAATTAAACTAGGGCACAACCGGCTACAGTCCAGCTACACTCCAAAAACAGCAGCCCACAAGGGTACAGCCGGCCAAAACAACTAAAACACTCAATTCCAGCCTCAAGTAAAAGAAAAACATGAAAGGAAGCAAGTACCTGGTTCCAAAGAACTCGAAAGTTCTCCCACCAAAGCCAATAAAGATCCAAAATTCCCAAAGTAATCTAAAGAAGAGGCGTTTAGAGCTCATACACGTTGAAGAGAAGAAAGGAGCAAAAAATTTCACCATACCAGACGACGGGAAGGATAAAACCACCAAACCCTAGCTATCGGGTTTCGCCGGGCTGCAGAGAAGATGCGCGAATGCCGAACAAGAGCAGGGAATCGAGATGTATTAAGAAAAAGCCACCGCTGAAGCCATATATAAAAGAGTCCGAACCGGTTAACCCAGCCACACAGCCAACCCAGCCCAATAGAACCAACCAGCCAACCCAGCTCAGCCCAATAGCACTTATTATAACATTACCACATAGGATTAAACCCGCATCACTAGCAAACCAATCCAACCAGCCAGCCATACTTTTAAAAATACAACATATATGTATACCTAAACAAGTCATGCGACAATATTATGTGCCGTCCACATCATAAGAGCAAAAATGTTATACATACAACGATATTAAGTAACTCGCAACACATAGCATAACATGTTCATAGTAATAACCCGCACGACGCCGAATCACAGCTCATGGCGACGCCGATTCAATACTGCTTAAATCTCTTTTCATCATCGGGGACGTTACCTGTAATAAATTAAATTTCGTCACACATTATCATATAAGTTATTATTTACTTCAAACATGACGTCATATTACATACCAAAAATGTGTGCGTCACAACATATGCGTTTGACAATCGTACTACACAACATGAGGGGTTAGAAATTTACCTCCCTTGAGAGTGAGGGGAGAAGAGGCTACCGCGAGGGATCGAAGATTTTTGGCGGCGTTTGGATGTGATAAACCCTAATTCGGAGAGGGCTTGGAGCGATTCCACCACCTAGATCCGAGGAGATGCACTGGAAAACACAAACAAATCCGGGATTAGCGGGTTAAACGATGGGCATAAGTTGGATCGACGGAAACTCTAGATCAGAGAGCGAAAATTTACAAGAAAAATTTAGGGAAATCAGAAATACAAGAGGTTGGTGGAATTCCTTACCCAAGGAGACCCGATCTGGGCACAAAAATCCACGAAAATGGGTTTCGAGTGAAACCCTAGGAGTTCCTCTTGGACTTCACCGTTCGAAATGAAGAGGAATCTGGGTTACCGGAGGAGGAAGTTGATGTCCTCACGAAGAGACGAAGAAGTAGAAAGAGAAGAGGAAGAAGGTTGTCGGGCCTTCTGCAGTTGTCGACGGCCAAGGGGAGAGGAACCAGAGGTGTAGCCGGCCCAGGAGAGGAAGGAAATCGCCGCCTGGAGGAGGAAGAAGTATCCGTCCACGGGGAGAGGTTTCGGGGGCTGCAGGAAGCTCCAGAGGCGGGAGCGGGAGCGCGAAGGAGGCGGGATCGGGATTTCAGCGTTGGGAGTCAGAATCGGGATAGGGAAAGCGAGATTGGACCGGGGAGAGGGGCTCAGCTTTGTTTTAAAGAGGAGAGGGGAATAGGGTTTTGTTTATATTATTATTATTTATTTGTTTGTTTTATAATAATAATGAGGTTGTTACAGGAAGGATCAAGGGATTTCGCCAGTAAACCGGAGACAGGTTTAGTGGGACATCGGTGATGGGTACAACATTGATAGTACAGATGAGTGTTTTATGGGCAAGAGTTGGAACTGGGCTGCTGTATTCGTGATCATGCCAGAAAACACAAGAATATTGTTTATGAATGTGGAGATGATTATCCAGAATATTCAAAGTCTGTTGGCATTGGAAATGGATACGGATATGCTTCTGTTCGCGGACTCCATTAAGACTATTTCCTCCAGGCAGTAGTTTTTTATGCCAAAGCTAGTGTTTCTAAATAAGTGAAGCCACTTTAAGAGTTGTTTATGCCTCTATTGACATGGATGGATATCAACTTGGGCGATATACTGAAAGAGTCGTCTTTTGTCAAATATGATGTCGAATGGGCAGGTTTCGAGAAAGTACCATAAAACCATATAGGCTTCCTTAGGAAAATCATAATAAAAATCTTCCCTACATTCAAGTATGGTTAGAAAAGAAAAACTGGGATGTCAGAGAAAACTGGCTAGAGGACCTTCACACATGTCATATTGTCTGATGTATATTTTTTTGAAAAATGAGCAAACAATGTAGAGATCTTTTATGGAGGACGGAATGCAGTAACTTGACTCTAATGTGCACTGGAAGGTCCGTCGGCTGGAAATAGTAGATGACTGGGAACACCACAGAGATCGTCCGCTGAGTTCGGGATAAGAAATCCGGGAGGAAATTATGTTTACCCTTGATGTGTTGGGCTTCAAATTTCCACTAAGAGAACCAATTTGCCCATCGCAGAAGTTGAGTTTGGGGTAGCATCTTTTGTTTAAATTGTAGCATTTTTGGAAATGCCGACATATCCATTTCGATGAGAAAGTGCTGTCCAATAAGATGAAATTGAAATTTTTCAATACCTCTTTTAACGGCTAGGATTTCCTTATAAGTGAAGTGATAATGAAACTCTTCATTCTAGAAAGTTCCACTTTTATATCCGCAGATTTGACGTTTCCCATTTAATTCTTCAAGCAGTATGACGCCCCAAAATTTATCGTTAGCATCAGTCTGAAAGATTCGCTTGCCCGATTATGGGATTTGGAGTGGGGAAAATCTTTTGTTAGCGACTTTAACTTTTTAACTCTTTTAGTACACACCTCATTCCATGACAACGCTTCTTTCTTGAGTAAATTAGTGAGAGGAGTGCTGAGTTTGGCTAGATCATGAATAAATTCTGTCATATAATTCACAATCCTCAAGAATTGTTGTACCTGCTTGAATGTTAGGTTTTCATCCGGAAAATGATCTAATTGGGTTGCTATATGTCGTTGAAGCTAGTATTGACTATCTGATATATGCATACCGAAAAAGTCAATGTCAGATTTTCCAATAATCATCTTTTTCTCGGATAACATAATGACATATAAGTAGATCAAGTCATGAAACTGTGAGAGTAGGGCATGATGAGAGCCAATATCTGGAGAGAACAGTAAGATGTCATCATATAGACGAAAACATTTTCCGTGATGGGCTGGAAAATTTTTGTCGTCGCCTTCTGGAATAACGAAGGGGCTGATTTTAGTCCAAGTCTACGACGGTCCATTGGTAGTGCCTTTCAAGGATGCAGAAACCAGTCTTTTGTTTGTCATCAGAGTGAATTTCTAGCTGCCAGAAACCCGTTTTAAGATTGAACTTGGAAAATATTTTTATCTGTGGGAATTTTTGAAATAGGACTTCTCTCTTTAGTAGAGGGAACTTATCATATTCAAGAAAATGATTGAGAGACTGGTAGTTAATTATCAGCCTCATCTTTCCTCTAGCCTGCTCTCTCCTTTTGTTCGCATAAAAGGCTTCACAGGCCCATTGTGATTTTGTGGGTTCGATTAACCCTTCATTTTGTAGGTGGTCGATCGACTTCTTTTATAGCAAGTGCATAATGGTCTGGATTCATACCTTTGTGACATGCCTTTGTGAGGTTAATGTCTTCATTCCTCTTAAACGGCAGGGAGAGGGAGAATTGAGGATTCTTCCAAAGAGGGTGATCGCACTTTTATATGAATTCTGTATGTCATTCGGCGTAGGAGGTTCGGGTAATGTCATCTCGGATAGGGCTTAGAATTTCAATTGGGTAAAGATGTAGAGTCTTTGTCCATGGTAATAGATGGTTTTTATATATTAATCCTTCTTTGTTTCATGTAATTCGCTTTAGCAAGTGCATGATGTCAAACTCAATAAGCAGATCTTTGGCAGAAAGTTCTTATCCATATACTTGATGTCTAATAACATATCCTGGAAAGAGTTGAATATTGATGGGTTTAATGATCAGAGTGATCATGAAGAGATTATCGTTGGTTGCTCGAAATGATCTGTATCAGGAATTCTAACATTCTTTTGGCAGGATGTTTGGCTCCATGATGGAAGATGCGGCTCCAGTATCAAAGAATGCTATCACCGGAATAGGTTTATCCCATTTTCCTATAAAAATATGGACCTTTGCAGAAGGGGTTGGTTGGCAAAGAAGGTTGTCGCTGATCGTGGTGGTATAAATATTATCAAAAAGAACGATATCTTTGTCAGATTCAACAGATGAGTCCGATAGATCTGTTCCAGGGCGAGAATTGTGTCTGACCCATCTTCATCATCTATAGAAAAGAGTGACTCAATGTTGTCGTTGTCTACATCCTCAACTCGAAAGAGTTTCGTAATGAGTCGTGAACTCTTCTCTTTGTTAGGACATTCTTTGCAAAATATCTCTTCTTTCTGCACATATAGCACCTTGAAGACTGTGTTTCCTTTCTTTTTTCTGAAAAATCTCCATTTCTTCTGGTTTTTTTAGAGAAATAAACTTTTTTCCATCTCTTCTATGTGTGAAAGGTCTGTCTTTTTTTCCATTGTTGCACATACAAGATTTGTTTTTTCCACACTTGATCTGGAGGTCATGACGATCACAAGCCGAGCCAAGGTTTTTTACTTCGGTCCTTGATTTGCTTGAGCAACCTCTTTTGGTTGCATAACTTTTCAAGCGATAGTAATACATTCTAGTAGAGCTCACCAATAGATGGATGACTTATAGGGATGTTCTTTATCTGAAGGAGCCGAGATGTTTCATTTCCAAGAGATTCTGGAAGCGAATTTAGGAAAGTTTGTTTTAAATTGACGTCGTCAATCTCATTGATCGCGTAAAATCTTTTTGGCATCTTCTCACAATGGTCTTTTAGGTCTTTTCTTTTATATAAGCAGCATCTCATGCTCAAGTATTCCTCCCTAGCTTGAGTTGTATAGTGATCCCCTACTTCTAAGAACTCATTATGGACATGCATGATCAAGACAACCACATTTAGGCTTTGTTTGACCATTTGTTGTCTGTATGCTCCTAGAGCAATCCAACATTGTCTTAGTCTGTCATGAAACTTTGATACAAATCTGTCTGCGACAACAGACATTGTTACTCCAAGTTGTAGCAGCTCGGCAGTGCACAAAGCATGCATTTCATAGATTCTGTCTCGCCATTTTGATGGTGGGATGTTGTCAAATGAAAAGCCACTTGATGGATCATTTTGGAATTGGCCAGATTGCTCTAGTCCTTGATGGGGTGCTTGACCAGGGTCATGTGCTTCTTCATCTTCAACAGTAGGGTCTTCGTTAGGTGGATCTGCCATTAAAATGTTGAGGGACAGGTCCTCGATATCTGAATCTTCAGAGTACTTATCTTGTATATGTGGTATCTGTGGTTGTGTAGCTATTTGTTTTAATAATGAGGTGATAGGATTGTCAACCATGGGCTGAGAAGACGGTTGAGTTGCAGACAACTCTTGTGGTGAAGATTTTTTGGAAGAATATTTTTCTGGTTTTCGTTTTGAAAACTGGGGTGTTTCATAGCGCATTTGCGGGAGGAAAGCTACATTATTGAAAGGATTGAGATCAAGTGGGAAGAGAGTGAACAATGGTTGAGAATATGTTGGAAGTTGAGGTAAATAAGAGGAGTAAGATGAGGTTTCATAATATCCTGGGGAGTGGTAATGTTTTTGGGTTTGGAGAGAATGCAGTTGGGCATTTAGGCCTTTTAACTCCACCTCCTTTTGGAATAGAAGCGGTGAATTGAAAGAGACGATACTAACCAGTTTGAGTAGTTCATGATACACCACTGTTATCTCATCTTGGAATTGCATCGTGACTCTGGTGATCGTTGAAAGCCCGAAGTCGAGTCTTTTCTCCATGGTTTTTTGGCTTGCCGCTATTTGTTTTAAAACTTTATTTTGTGTCACGATATTTTCAGACTGCCAATTTAACGTAGCTTCGACATGTGATACATGCTTTGTTGTTCCATTAGGATTTTTGGTAGTTGGGTTTTTGATCTTCCACGTATGGGAAGTTCTATCTTCATCGAACTCCATTGGAGGGAAATCATCTTGATAAGAGTTTGGCTGGAGCATGTAGATTTCCGGAACTTTAGGATAGAGAACATAATAGTAAAATTTTCCAGACTATTCTCCTAACAATCCAACCGTTAGATCTCCTTCTTCATAACGTTCTTTCAGCAGTCATTGTGTTGACTTCTGTTTGTTCTTTCTCCTTCTGGGTAGATCTTCTGTATTAGAGTCATTTTCTTTGCATTTAGCACGTGAACAGACATCAAAATATTTATGGTCGTCTTCGTCTTGAAATTGATAAACAGGCAATCCATCAGACTTGAAAGAGAGGATGGGTGTAACATCCATAAATTTGATGCAAAATTTTATTTTAATTGTAGGGTCGAGTCGCGACGGATTTTGATCGAGGCAGCGCGGCGTCGAGGTACAATGCTACTATTCCTAAAGTTCGCGTCCGTTAATTTGAGAAGTGTGTTAGTCATAATGATAATGTAACACATTTTAAATTTTAGTATCGATGCGCGACAAGAAATTGTTTAGTTCAAAGGAGTTAGTGTGGCATGAGTTGCGTTTAGCAAGAATAAATAAAATTTATAACTTACGGGGTGCCAATGACAGTTTTAACCCCCCCTCTCCTCATACGGTTATCAAAACCGCAAGGCTTCAAAAAAAATCCCTCACACTCTCATTCTCACGGGATTTAGCCAAACCGTAAGCGACATCACCCGATATTTCCCCCGTTCCGCACGCAGCGACGCCAAGCCGACGGCCTCCCGCTGCCTTTCCGCCGGCCGATCCCCCTCCAGAATCCCTCTTCGACTTCTCCTCCTTCATCCACGAGCGTCGGTATGTATTCCTTTTCCTTCCTTGGCCGTGGAAGAGCCGGATTCAACCCTAACCGGTGGGAGTTGAAATCGTTCGTTTCCGGTGAGTTTATTTCTCTTTTATCACTATTCCTTTGTGCAAATCCTTTGATTTGAAAATTAATCTAACCTAAGTTTTCGTCCTTTTACCCTATATAGGTTTTGGAGTACGGAATCCACCGCAAATATTGAGTTGGGCGCATTGAGAGCCTAAATCACTCCCTCGTAAAGGTAATACACTAGGTTATCCGTTAATTTTGGGTTACCCTAGCGTTATTGGAATTTTTCCAACAA
Source organism: Platanthera guangdongensis (assembly GCA_039583875.1). Taxonomy (NCBI): domain Eukaryota; kingdom Viridiplantae; phylum Streptophyta; class Magnoliopsida; order Asparagales; family Orchidaceae; genus Platanthera; species Platanthera guangdongensis. The sequence continues at coordinate 270,934,266 of CM077151.1, read as the reverse complement.
AAAACCCTAAGGGAAAAATGAGTAATATAGAGTTAGCTTGATTGCAGGATTTTGGTGGCCTCGGGACAAGATTCTGAAAGTCCCTAACAGTCGGATTTCGTTGGGGAAATCAAATGTCGCCGCGCCGAGTGTACGAGTGCCGCAACACCACTGTAAGGAAACCTAATTCCTGTTAGTTAGACATAGCAAACAATATATTTTTGTATACGCATGTGCAGGTTTTGTACAAGTATCATGACCATGCATAGAAAAATGTGATGATAGGAAAACGGTCGCGAAAAATGTGTAGAATGACACCCTTCTCCAAGACCCAAGTAGTCAGATCAGGAATGGTAACGTTAGGTACGAAACCTTTACCCGTGTACGTGAGCTTGGAATTTGTCCAACCCAAGGGCGTGAATGTCCCTTCTAGTCGACCACATGAAAGTCAAGGGTCGCTCAGTAGTCCACCAAAGAGATATCCCAAGCAGAGTGACATCAGACCGAAAAGGTCAGTCAACACACATAAGTCTTTTCGTGCTAGGTAGAGGCGCACTACCTTTCTCATAAAACATATGGTACCCTATGAGCAGTACAGTCTTGGGAGTTTGCTCCCCTTCAGTTAGTAGATTCGAGACCGTGTCCGCGTGACACTAGAACAATTGAGTTCGTCAGATGGTCTCGGGTCGTCAGTTTCAGTTGCGCGTTAGGAGCTACACTGCATAGAGCCTTCCAAGTAGAGGTGCAAGCTAGAAGTCACCTAGAACTCAAGTATAGACCTGATGTGCGACAGTACACTAGTTAGTGAATGCCGGGACTTGGGTTAGTAAACTGAAAGTCGCGTACATAGAACAGGTAGATGTTTTGACCAGATAGTGTTCTGAAGGCATGCATAACATATAACATAAATGTTTTTAATGCACGAAACTATTTTTTAAAGACATGCATTCATCATATGAGAAAATATTTTTAGTGTCACTAGGAGGAGTTATTTTTCTTTACTTTGATCTCTCGTGAGCAATGTTTTTACAGGTGACCCAGGTGGGAAACTATGCCTAGGATGAGCGTTGGTGGCGTCAGTTTGTAGTGTTTTCTCATTCAGTTCTTCTTTACTTTTAGCACATCGTTATAGTTGTGGACAATGTACATTGTTAATATTTTATATGTCTTGTATCAGACTTATTATAATATTACAGATTTTCAGTCATTTCAATTCTATTCATGTTTAGTGGCTCTGTGAATCCATATATCAGGTACATGGTTACCCTTATTTTACATTCTTAGCTTCCGTTGTAAGTTTTAAAATTTTTAGTAGCTTCTACTTTATACCTGCTGCATACTTGTTTTAATACTGTTTCCTAGTTCTCTTTATATCGCTGACCCGGCCGGATGACTGATTATTATAAAACTGGGAAGGGGTGTTACAATGGGCGCATCAAGCCCGAATCCATTTTCTCCATTCATGTTTAGCTCCGAGGTGAAGATGGGGTTCGTGCTAGAAGAGGGGTCTTCGTCGTTGAACACAATTTCTACCACGCCGTCTTTCTTTCTGATAAAAGAGGACTTGACAGAGTGCATCAGCTGGTTATTGCTTCGTATTTTTTCATAGTGCGTGACCCATGATTCAGGGAGAAGTTTGATGAGCTTATCTTTCGGAAGTTGCTTTGGGATGTGGACGCATGAGGAGCCCGAGCGAGCATCAATTTATAAGTAGAGTTCTTCATCAGTGTCTTGAGGAAGACATAAGTCGAAGGAATGATTTTGGACCCGATAAGTCATTTGGTAGTGCAGCGTTGCAGCATATGTCCCCGTAACTTGCGGTGCTCCAACAATCTGAAGATGGACGTTAAGGTTGTTATAGATATGGGGACCATGAAACCTCAAGTTGAAGTTCAGAAATAGTGTTATAAATACAGTGTCAACATTCAAGGTAGTCTGGACAGTTGCGATGCAGGCATGACTGTATTGTTGAAACCTTGTATCCAGGAGAGCTAATCGAGCTACCACCGGGAGTCCCTTCCTTGCATGCAAAGTGAGAGCCATTCTCACGGCTCCGAAATATATGTGGGAATAATTGTGGCCTTCCATTGTCCAAACAGCGCCTCATCTAATCATATAAGAAATATTTGTTCTACTTCTGTAGCAGGAATCGGTACTTGTTCAAGCCTCGAGTCTAGGACAAGTTCTTTTGCAGCGAGCGTTTTATTGGAAGTGAGAGCTTGTCGGAAGACTCGAGAAACTGGATGATGTTTTTTGGTTACGGTTTTATAAGGGTTAAACAAGGGGAGGTCTGTTACGGGAATTCGACTGTCTTCAGTAAGGTAGTCGACTTTGTAGAGCAAATCAGAATTTGTTGAGGTAGAAGATGAACTGTAGGAATTTCGAGGGTAAGAAAAAGAAGATGAATGAGTAACGGGTTGTGAATTTGCCATAGATATAAGAGGTCTTATTTCTCAGGAATCTCCTTCGGTGTTAAGGTGGATTGCTATCATACTGAATGATACAACTATAGCTAGTTCTTGTGAAAATCTAAGCATATACTCACACCCGCACACCTAACAGCTTAAAAGGCCACAAATCCTAAATTTTCACGAAGAGTTTTGCCACAAGTTCTGGTATAAGATTTCTGATGTGAAAGATCCCTAAAGAAGGGCAACCACCGAGCATACTATCCTCAACCAAATGCAAGTCAGCATGAACAAATCATGCTAATACCATCATGAACAAATCATGAACACCTCTAGATCATCAAGAGAAATAAGGGGAAGTTTTTTTGAGCTTTCATCCATCTGATACCAAATTTGCAACTCACGGAGAGAGGTACAATCACACAGGAGAGATACAAGATTAAAGACAGAACAAGAGAAAATAAGAAGATATTAAAACACTCAAGATATTAAAACACTCAAAGAACACTTCAAACTTTTATTGCACAGTGAAGATATTGGTTCAGACTGAGATGTCTTAAACCATTACACTGGACCCTTATTTATGGTTGTCCTGCGATGGGATAACTTTCATCACACGCTATGATAAGATTCCTTTCTTACAAATCAAGTTATTCTTTTTTTGACTTCTACGACACACCAGAATAACTTTATGTCACATCATACACTTTATATCACATCATACACTTTATATCACATGATAAGATTCCTTCTTGATTTCTACGATACGTCACCATACTTAGAGATATTCTTTCACTCTTTGCATTAGATACAACTTAATGAATTAAATTTATATTTGGTTTTATTTATTAATAGTAATATCAAATTTATGAAGTTCGCATTTTGGTTTTTCGCTTTTGTTGTGGATTGTAAGAAATTTGATGCATAAAACATTATAAATTAAGTTTTATTGGAGTCTTTTGGTGTTTGGTGTTAAGCTGCATACTTTGATGAAGAGCTCCAAAATAAAAAGAAAGAGGGAATCCAAGTTGCGTCGACATCTCCCACCCAGGGTCGACTTAGATCGACAAGCACTCGACGCAACATGTGTCGAGTAGTACTTTGTCGACTTTCATCGACTTGACTACGTCGATAAGAACTCGACACAAGTCGTTTTTCGATACTCCTATTTAAGAGTTTTCTGATCTGTTTTTCCGAGAGTTGAAATCATTATTCGGTCTCAGAGAGAGTTCGAACCCAAAGGGGGTAGTCTGCACTTACTTATCCCTAACTCAATTTCTGGCCAAAGACTTTGAACTGAGAACAAATCCTGAGTTGCAGCGAGGAGGTCCCGTCACACACCCAGAAGATCTGAGAGAGCTTCCCCTCCCAAGCCAAAGCTAAGTTGGGCATCTTGAAGGGCTCTTGAAATCAACCAAAGTCAGCCAGAGGAGGAAGAAAGACAGAGACTGATCCCCTACAAATGTGCCTTTAAAGGTCTATTTATAGTTTTCTAAGCATGGTTTGTCGATAGTGCACTCCCGTCTTTTGGTTTTGCCAGGCGCAACCCAAATTGGTCTGTCAACAACGAAACTCTGGTGTGTTCAACAGAGACATTATGGTAAAAATACTGTTGGGCGAGTGGTTCATACGGCTGCCACTCGCCTGGGGTGGTGAATGCCTGATGTGGCTCACACTTGCTCCCACCCCGGGGCTGAGGGCGAGTGCTAGCCTGGATACCCCACTCGTCCATCCCTTGACTAGACCTTGGCGAGAATGTGGGCCTGCGCGCTCCACTCACCCCTACAACTAATGGACTAATCACACGCGAGCTGGGGAGTTCCTTCCCCACTCGCCAGTCTGACTCGCCACAGCCTAAAACCGCTCTCTTTGCCATGGTTTACCTTCGAAGGGATCCACTCGGTAAACACGGGGTTGTACACCTAGGCTCTAAACAAAATATGTTGCCGTACTTTTGCTCTCTGGCTCTTCGACGATTTTCATCGAGATTTCATTTTCTTTACGTTTGCTTCATCAAGTGGCAGTTGGGGTGCTCTGTGCTTCTTCGTTGTCCACGCACATTGGAATTTTGGGATCTAGCCGGGTGTTATACCTTGGAGAAGTGAGCATCGATTGGGAGCTCTGTGGGAGGGTGGAACAACTTCTTTTGGGCAGTGACCAACACGCCTTACCCAGACTCGATTCTAATCTATATATATTACTTTGATCTCTTTTATTTCTCACCCTTCTGTTTATATAAGTTTTTATAATTTTGTTTCTCAAGATCTGCTATTATCATGTTTTACAGAAATCTTTAAAACTGAAAATTATTCATTATACTGGAATATACATCAAAATATTCCAACATATATCACTATTTCATTGTCCTCTGACATGTCCAATATGTCTGCCAACATGTCGTTTTTGAGGGAAAAATAATATTATTTCTACAAAATTAATTATGACATTTCATAAAATATAGTTCGACATGTCTGATATTTTCTAATAATATTATTTTATGTTATGTTAGAAGACTAACATTATATATTTAATCGCATATATGCATTATATTATGTATGTTTAAATCACTTACACTTATTGTTTCTTTTTTTAATGTTTTATTCTTATAATTACATTATGTATGTTTGATACTCATTGAGTTTATTTTGTACACAACTCATTGTTTGTTTATCTGTTATGTTTTTTTAACTTTAGAACAAATAATTATACTTAGCATACATAGAATACTTTTTTATTTGTAAAATATGAAAATTTGATATTTTAAAATATCTCTGACATATCGCCAACATTCGACATTTAAAAACTCAATCTATCACATCGCTAATATCTGATATTTATAACCATGAGATGTGTGTGTGTGATCGTGTGTGCGTGTGTGTGCGCGCGCACGCGCATGTCTTCATGCATACGCACTAAGGTTGCAGATGTCGGAGACACGTCAGTTTATATTTTTCATATTGATTTCAATATGTCAGGGGATAGATTAGTGATATTATATATATTGGATTTCAAAATTTAATAGTTTGATACATAATAATATATAAAAATAATTATTTTTAATGCATATACATTAAAATGTTAATAATTTAATATTTATTGACCTTTTAATTCTACCAAACAAGTATAAACATTTTATGTTTCATAAATAATAATTGTATAATGCAAAAAAGAAAACTAGAGGAAGCAGGAGGCCAAGAAGTCATTGACAATGATGAAAGATGAGGACCTTAAGTCCATGATGGATGAGGAAGTAGAAAGATAGTCGAGAGATAGGGAACAAAACATCTGATACAATGAAACAATTGTGTTTTGTTGTCTATTAATCTATAGACACTAAATCAAATAAATTTTAAAAACATAGTAGATATACTGGCTGGATATATCAACCAATAAACAAATGAATATGATGGCTGATAGCTAGTATATCAGACGATATATTCCAAAGGTTGTTTTGTAAAAAAGGATATTGGAAGCACGTTTTGTCCAGGAAATCTTTATGTCTGTCATGTCAAAAGTGTTAACGTGAAAAATAAAACCTTGTATTATTCAATGGTGGAGTCCCCCTTATATATAGCGGGGGGTGGGGGGGATACAACTAATAATTATAATTATTCAAAAATCTTTTTCATTCTAACACTGCACCTCAAGTTGGGCATGTTATATTTCTCATACCCAACTTATCGATACAAGCACATAAAGTATTTCCCCGAGACCCTTTGCAAGAATATCGGCTTTAATCTTCATCTCGATATTATCCTTTGATGAAGTGTATGTCCACTTCAATATGTTTGGCGTGATCATGCTAAACAGGGTTGTTGGCAATACTGATAGCAGCTTTGTTGTCACAGTACAACCGGATAGGGCTAGACTCACTCAAACCCATATCACGAATAAGGGAGCGTATCCACGACCTCTCACATATGTCATGAGTCATGTAACACTCCTTCCCAGTTTTACAATAATCAGCCGTCCGGCCGGGTCAGCGTTATAAAGAGAACTAGAAAACAATATCAAAACTAGCACACAGCAGGTATAAAGTAGAAGCTACTAAAAATTTTAAAGAACTTACAACGGAAGTTAAAAATGTAAACTAAGGGTAACCACATACCTGATATCTGGATTCACAGAGCCACTAAACATGAATAGAATTGAAATGACTGAAAATTTGTAATATCATAATAAGGCTGATACAAGATATATAAAATATTAACAAGTTACATTGTCCACAACTACAACTATATGCTGAAAGTAAAGAAGAACAGAATGGGAAAACACTACAAACTGACGCCACTAAACGCTCATCCTAGGCGTAGTTTCACACCTGTGTCACCTGTAAAAACATTGCCCACGAGGGGTCAGAGTAAAGAAAAATAATTCCTCCTAGTGACACTAAAAATATTTTCTCATATGATGAATGCATGCCTTTAGAAAAATAGTTTTGTGCATTAAAAACATTTATGCTATATGTTACGCATGTCTTCAGAACACTACCTGGTTAAAACATCTACCTGTTTTATGTTCGCGACTTTCAGTTCACTAACCCAAGTCCCGGCGTTCACTAACTAGTGTACTGTCTCACGTCAGGTCTATACTTGAGTTCTAGGTGACTTCTAGCTTGCACCTCTACTTGGAAGGCTCTATGTAGAGTAGCTCCTAACACGCATCTGAAATTGACGACCCGAGACCATCTGACGAACTCAATTGTTATAGTGTCACGCGAACACGGTCTCGAATCTACTAACTGTCTCAAGGGGAGCAAACTCACAAGACTGTACTGCTCATAGGGTACCATATGTCTTATGAGAAAGGTAGTGCGCCTCTACCTATCACTAAAAGTCTTATGTGTGATGACTGACTTTTTCGGTCTAATGTCACTCTGCTTGGGATATCTCTTTGGTGGACTACTGAGCGACCCTTGACTTTCATGTGGTCGACTAGAAGGGACATTCACGCCCTTGGGTTGGACAAATTCCAAGCCTATGTACGCGGGTAAAGGTTTCGTACCTAATATTACCAATCCTGATCTGACTACTTGGGTCTTGGAGAAAGGTGTCATTCTACACATTTTCCGCGACCGTTTTCCTATCACCACACATTTCTATGCATGGTCATGATACTTGTACAAACCTACACATGCGTATACAAAAATATATTGCTTGCTATGTCTAACTAACAGGAATTAGGTTTCCTTACCGTAGTGTTGCGGCGCTCGTACACTCGGCACAACGACATTTGATTTTCCCAACGAAATCCGACTGCTAGGGACTTTCAGAATCTTGCCCCGAGCCCACCAAAATCCTGCAATCAAGCTAATTCTACTTTACATATTTTCCCTTTAGGTTTCATTTTTGGAAAAGTTCCAAAATACTAGGGTAACTCAAAATCCAAAACTAATTTAGTGTTTTACCTTTACGAGGGAGTGACTTAGGCTCTCAATGTGCCCTACTCAAGTTTTGCGGTGGATTCCGCACTCCAAAACCTATTATAGGGCAATAGGATGAAAACCTAGGTTAGATTAACTCCTAAATCAAAGAATTTCCACAAAGGAATAGAGATAAAGGAGAAATAAACTCACCGGAAACGAACGATTCCAACTTCCATCGGTTAGGGTTGAATCCGGCTCTTCCACGGCCAAGGAAGGAAAAGGAATACCCAGCAGCGCTCGTAGAGGAAGGAGGAGGGGTCGGAGAGGGTTTTCGGAGGAGGATCGGCCGCCGGCTAGGGCAGCGGGAGGCCGTCTGCTTGGCGTCGTCGCGTGCAGCACGGAAAAAAATCGGAAGGCGCAGCTTTTCTTACCCGTGAGAATGAGGATTACGGGAAAATAATGGCTTGCGGTTTGATAATTCTTCGGGCCTTTCGATTTCAATGATAACCGCATGAGGAGAGGGGGGGGGGGTTAAAACTGTTTTTGGCACCCCATTTTTATTTTCGTGCTAAACACAACACATTCTCTACTAACGCCTTAAAACTTAAACGATTTCTTCCCGAGCAACGTTACTAAAATTAAAGATACTTCTCACTATAATTATGACTAACATAAATCACCAATTAATGAACGCGACCTTTATGAATAGTAACATTGTACCTTGACGTCACCCTGCCTCGATCAAAATCCGTCGCGACTCGACCCTACAATTAAAATTAAATTTCTCGTCAAACTTACGGATGTTACAAGTCATAGCTCTGAATTCTGCTTATGCGCTAGAACTTGATACGATGGATTTCCAAGTGACTAGGTTCCCACCAACAAATGAACAATACCCAGATGTAGAGTGTCTATCTTCAATGAACAATACCAACAAAAAAACATTTGTACAAATATGTGTACGGTAACTTGTAAGTTGATAATGTGATGTAATAAAATATTTGCACTTTGTATTCAATTATTCTTCTGTTTTCAACTTGATTCAAACTTCACTCGAGTCGAAAGAAAAATTTAACATTTTGAGTTCAGGCCGTTTAGCTCGAACTCTCACAAAATACCATTATTTTCACCACCGAAAAATGATCAAACATACAATCAGACAAATAATCCTGTATACCTGGGCAGCCCCCAAAGCAATGGTTGCCAGCATAGAGCGATCACCCCATTCCTGCAAAAATAGTATGATTTATTACAGTCAATAAGCATCAATTAAGCTATTGAAATCTCATTACTATTTGAAAAGGAGGTTGAGGATTAAATTCTCAAAACAATGAAAAAAATCAAATGAACCACCCTCATGTGAGAATGCTACCCTATTCAATTGGATTAGTTATTTGTAATGTATGATTCCAATTAGCACTTTATAGTTACTATAATTATGATATAAGATTTCGGTAAGATGTGACTTACTGCAAAGAATACGAGGCTGAATGATTTCCAAAGAATCTCAAGAGGGCTTTTGAGATTTTTAGGTACCTGATAAATCAAATATTTCACTGTAAAGTTACTATCAACATAATTATCTGAATATAAATGATGTATACCGTCACTCTAAACTAAAATGCAAAATGCTCCCTAATCTGAAGGCTACCACCAATGCACGCCAATAATTGATTTCAGGGGGAAAAAGAAATGAAAAAAAAACATATGTTTGTCAAGTTTAGATACTCCTGGGAACCAATGCACACCAATAAATATGAAAACAAGGTTGGACATAGTTATGAAGACATCTTACAAATTAAATGCCTTCAAATAATTAAAAAACAAATTTACGAAATAAGATTAAAAAAACTGCTAACTCAGGAATTTAACATCTGGATATGTACTGCTAGTTCATTGCACATCCATCCGATTGACAGTGTGATAGCTACCCTATCAGCAAACAGAGATACCGAGAAAAGCTCGATCCGATCTCTTGAGGGAAAAATACCTATAAAAGTCTACTCTCCAAGAGAATCAAAATACTCAATGATCTAAGATACCTAAAAGACTCACTATCACTCTCTTAAATAGGAGAGAGTGGGGCATGAATTATTACGGAAATGTCCAAAGGCTACATAGGTAGATTGGAGGACACGTGAACGGGTCGGTAAGTCCTCTTTGTATCAATACTTCCATTCTAAAAATTGACCTTGTCCTCAAGATCGAGGCATGTAGGGGTCAGCAGTGAAGGTTGAAGGATTCAAGTTGCCACCTGCATTGCACCACAGTCACCCGCCGATACCCTCTAAGCTCACCTTCTTCCACTCTTCTGCATTGCTTATACCATAGCTCTGTTGGGTTCTCGGAAGGGAGACTTCAATCCTTTATGGGACTTTTCTCTCGTTCACCTGAACATGCGGCTCAGTCAGGAGCACACAACTTGGTATCAAAGCAAAATGTTGTTGCCGCCGATGCCAATAGCTATGCACCCACCCAAATGTGCGTCTATCATACTGATCCCCGTTCCCACTCGGCCAACCGATCGCTCCAGTGAAGCACCCATCTCTAGGCTTCAGCTTCTGCACAAATCCCATGCACAATTCCTATGCATCATCACGTCTGGTCCATGCCTCCTACCTCTCTTCCACATGCCTTCCAGCCGCAACCCTCTATGATGGAAGAGGGCAGTCTTACCTTAGCCCAAGTTATGGAGATTTTCAATTAATGATGGACACCAACAATGTTGCAGATGTCGGAAGTTGGGGATATGTCGGTTTGGGTTTTCATGTGGGTTTTTTATATATTGGGGATATTTCATATATCGAATTTTAATATTTAATGAATTGTATATGTAATTAAATGTTATTTTTTATACATGTCACAGTACTACCTATCCTACAACCTATTGAACTTTTAAATATTAAAAGCTATATGTAACATTTAAGATACAACACTTAGCCTTAACGTCGGAGGGAACCTGAGGGCATGACTTAACATTACCCTTCCACACAGCCAAATGATGCTTGAAACATATAATTCCACCATTCATTATCTGTTTGCAGTAGTTGCATTTGATTTAGCTGGTGTTGTTAGCAACCAACTTCTCACCAAATGACCAGAACAGATCTCTATTGGTTGGTACCAGTGATAGGGGAACCTCACTTGATCCAGCAGAAGAAGACATTCTAATAGGACAAGAAATGAAATTAATATTAGTTAGATCAAATGAAAAAATATTTTACATGACTAAATCACGAGAAAAATTACTATTTGAAAAAAATCAACATCAAAAAAGACTCATAACTTTATTAGATCGTTAGATCTTCAAATATCTTTTATATTATAAACGCAATATTTTATTTATCCAACAACATTTTGCATTCTCAGTAGTATACTAGTATACAAAATTATAACTATCATTTAAACTTTCAAAGTATCCAACAAAATGAACAAAACATTCAAGCATCATTCAAATTTTCAAAGTATCTCACATTTTATTTATCAAAAAACACAAAACAACAAGACAACTAAAAATATAATTGGATATACATGCATCATTGATTGCAAATGAAGTTGGATAAATAACTATTAATAAGGGTATTTCAAATCATTTGTTGATTAATAAACGGGTCAAATAAAAATAATGCAGCAACTAATAAGGCAGGCAACAGAGCAACCACCATGATACAACCAGCAAGTCAGTCACAAGGCAACCACCATGCCTTCCTGAACTAATACGGCAACAGGGCAACCACCAACAACTAAACAGGTAATTGATTGCAACAACCCACAAGGCAACCACCATGATACAGTCGGCAAATAGGGCAACAGGGAGCAAGGCAGTAGGGCAGCTGGCCAATAAGGCAGTAGGGCGCAAGGCAACAAGATACCATAGTAGCAGCTAGCACAACAACCAACACAAAAAAAAACAAAATGCAGAGCGATAGAATGAGAGGGGGAGGTAGGGAGAAGAATGCACCAGCCGAGAGAGTACCGAGATCGAAAGCACCAACGAGCTAGAGAGGGAGAGCACCAGAGAACCAGGGAGCTAGAGAGCATCATAGAGCATGGAGAAGAAAGAACCAGAGAACCAGCGAGCTAGAGAGGGAGAGCACCAGAGAACCAGAGAGATAGAGAGCACCAGCGAGCAAGGAGAAGAAAGAACCAGAGAGATAAAGTGCCGACAGTATGCGAGAGAGGGAGAGCTTTAACGAGCTAAAGAGCACTAGAGAACCAGAGAGAACCAGTGAGCATGGAGAAGAAAGAACAAGAGTGATAAAATGTCGACAGCGCGCGCGCGAGAGAGAACCAGCGAGCTAGAGAGCACCAGAGAACCAGAGAACTAGAGAACCAGAGAGCACCAGCGAGCAGAGAGAAGAAAGAACCAAAGAGACAGAGTGCTGACAGCGCGTGAGGGAGAGCTAGGGCAGGAGCAACGGGGAGAGATAGGGCAGGAGCGACAGGGCGAAATGAAATCAGCAGGGTCGGTGGAGTTAAAACAGTGGGTTTGGGAGTTAAATAAAATAATAAATAAAAAAATTAATTAAAAAACGGCTGATATGCCCATTTTTTTGGGGCCGGTATGTCGGTTAAAACGAGATATCGACCCTTTTTTTTTTCCAAACACCACGACCAGATTTTAAACGGTTTTGTGGCATTTTACCTCCCAAACCTTCATGTCGGATATGTCAGCCGATATACACAACACTGGACACCAGCAATGCAAAGATGGAAATGATCTCCATGTGTCTCAACAATATACAACCACCACAACAGGTTGTTTCAGGCTCCTCCCTCAATGGGCCGCCCGGCCACCACCGCTATGACACTTTTGGATCCTGACCGGAGGGTAGCGATGTACCTCGTTACATCATAATGGCCTTCCCATTTTTGATGGACGCGAAGACCCCCTTGCATGGATCACCCATTGTGAGCTCTTCACCAATCAACAGACTCCATGGGAGGAATGGATTGGTGTCTCTTTCATTCACCCTATGGGCCCCTCCAAGCTTTGGTACACAAAACTACAATAGGAACGACCCATCTCATGTGGGAAGAGTTTAAGGCCTCTTACAATCTCTGTTTCGTCCCACTGCTTCGCGGTAACCCTCCCGTTGACCTGGTCACCCTCAAGCAGACAGGCCCCATTGATGAGTATTTAGAATGGTTCCAGGTTTTATTAGCTCGTGCTCCCTATATGAGTCACGCACAACAAGAGTCAGTCTTACAACAAGACTTTATGAGCGCCTGAATCTTGACGTGGAATTTAATGCGTCGATGGATCTCACTATCGCAATCAATATTGCAAGGGTTTGCGAGAAACGACTGGTTATGGATTGGCGCCAAGGTGGCCCACAGGAAGGGGTCGGGCCCTTCCGAAGAAGTAGTAGTGCCTCCCCGCCAATGACCCCCAGCTCTGCCAAGGGGTTGATTCAGGAAGATTCACTTTTCGATGACACTTACCAAGATGGCTAATCGTCGTGCCAAGGGCCTACGCTTCAACAACGACAATCAATTTGGGCTGGGACACAGGCATAAGCGACTCTTCTAGGTTGAAGTGGACTACCCATCAGATGTCGATAAGGATGAGGACACGGGAGATCCGGAGATCTCCCTTCACCCATTACATGACCCGAGGGTGATACAATTCAGATGTTCGTCAAACACGGGGAATCAATCCTTTCTTGTGCTTATGGATTCAGGGAGTACTCGTAGCTTCATCAGACAACCCTCCGCGCAGCAGCAACATCATACAGTGCCACCCCGCGCCTGCTTGAAGGTTTTCTTGGAACATAAAAACAAGATGGCATGCCCTGACATCTTCCATCATGTCCCTATCATGGTGGAGGGGAACCACTCCCATGTAGACCTCTTAGTAGTGGATCTCTAAGGGTTCAAGGTAGTGTTGGAAATCACATGATTATGGTCTTTAGGACTTCTGATTGGGGATTTCTACCACCTCACTATGCATTGGCACTAGGGATCCCAGATGATAGAGTGGTAAGGGTGCCCACCGGTGATGTGAACATCTTCCTACCATGTGTTCATCACTACGGACAAAGACCTCCATATTACATCATGGTGGGATCAACCGGAAGGTCTTCCCCCAATTCGTCGTCATGACCACCGCATATGTCTTGTGTCAGGTATGATACCTGTGGGCGTACACTCATAACGATACTCCTTCCTCCAGAAGGATGAGATCGAACACTAGTGCAGTACTATGCTCCAACATGGGCTCATTCGCCACAATGTGTCTCCCTTCTCTTCACTAGGCTTCTTGGTGCACAGGAAGGACAGTACGTGGCGTTTCTGTGAGGATTACCGTGAGCTAAATGCTAAATAAGTAATGGCCAAGTTCCTCATACCCTGTGATGGAGGAATATTTGGACGAGTTACACAGTGCTCGTTTCTTCTCGAAGTTGGATCTTTGCCTGGGGCACCACCAGGTGCGCATGGCCCCCGCTGACGGGGGAAACATTGCTTTTTGGACCCATCATAGCCAATTCGAGTTCTTAGTCAAGTCATCCAGGCTCACAAATACCCCTCCATGTTCCAAGCATTAAAGAACGAGGTATTTCAGTCCCTTCTATGTCAATATGTGTTAGTATTTTTTATGATATTTTGGTGTACAGTAAGACGTGGGTAGTTCACCTCAACCACATTTGCAACGCTTTAAAGCTGATCTGCCAGCATTGCCTCTTCCTCAAGGCTGCAAAATGTTTATTAAGAATAGGTAGTGTGACAAACTTAGGAGATGTGGTGCATGGTCAAGGGGTATCGACAGACCTCAAGAAGATCCATGGTGTGACCGCTTGGTGAGTGCCTCGGACACCGCAAGTGCTCCGCGTGTTTCTTGGTCTCACTGGGTACTACAACCGCTTTATTCGCAGTTACAACACTATTCCGATCAACTTGTGGCTTTACCAAATTAGAATGCATTCATTTGGGGGGACACAACAACCAAGTCCTTTTGGACCTCCAACAAGCCTTGATATTGACGCCAGTCCTGTGCCTTCCAAATGTCTCCGAGGAGTTTCAAGTCGAATGTGATGCATCAGGAAGGGAGGTGGGGACAATTTGCAACAGGAGGGTCACCCCACTGCTTATTTCAGTAGGAAGACAACCTTACACCAGTACACCACCATAAATTACTAGTGTATGAACAGAAACTGATAGGCCTTGCCTAGGCCGTACAACACTGGTGTCCTTACCTACGGGGCCAAACTTTCCTGATCCATACGAACAATTTCTGATATAAATACCTCCTCAAACAGTGTCTCAATACCGTTCCACACCAATAGTCGATCAGCAAACCCCATTGGTGTGATTTTTGCATAGAATGCAAGGCATGGGCCTCAAACCACACCACCAACACCTTCTCCCGCAAAGATCACATAGACGAAGGGGCTCTCTTCGCTTTTTCCTGCCCCGCGGCTGAATTGTTATCATCCTTGCAACAAGAGATCTATACATCACCCACACTATCAGAGTTAAAATCAAGGTCATCGCGAGATCTCATTCTCCATCAATGAATAGGTGTATTTGAAACACCGTCCCACCGCTGGGCGTCGACCTCCATGACATCATTCCACAAATTTGGCCCCAAGTACTATGGTCCATTTCAGATTACCCAGCGGATCAGAGAAGTGCCCTATCAGCTCCAACACCCACCGGAAGCCTGCAAAGACGGTGTCTTCCATGTGTCATAACTAAAGTCATTTGGAGGGACTCCCCACACGATTCATTGGTTGTCTTACCGTCACAGCTTTAGTACAAATTGAATCTTGAGCAACCTCCTCCATCGCACCGCAACAACCCGCAAATTCCCCCGACTTCTTCACCTCTTCCACATTGCTACCATCATCGTTCCTCCGGGTTCTTGGAAGAGAGACTCCAATCCTATACGAGACCTCTCTCACTCTACTTAACATGCGGTCTCAGTTTGGATCACACAACAAGGTGAGAATGGCTCGTAGAAATAAAAGTAGAATCCCTTCTGGTGGAGTTCGACGAACTTCGAGTGAGATAAGTGTTGGGGTGGTGGAGGTCCCATCGACAGTGGAACTAGCTGAGGAGGTGTTGGAATTGGCAGTAGACTAATCAACGAAAGACAATGAAGGCGGGTGACCCAGTGATGTAGAGGTGTCATTGGCTAGTGGGATGGCCACTTAGAGGAGGATATATGGACTTGTAGAGCTCCTCGTCGAGGAAACAGGTTTTCTCCATGGCGCTGGAGAGAGTAGGCCGATTGTGGACACGGAGGCGAGAGCAAATGTGAGGCTACATGCCTGCTTGGAAATGCCCCAGATAATGGTCATGGGAGAGTTTGATGGCGTCATGGTGACCTCGATGAACTAGGCAATGTGGGTAGCAGCATTGTTAGATAGGTGAACAAAGCAAAGAGTTCGTAGGTATTACTCGCTTAGAGCATGTCGTATTGGTTGAGGAATTCCTCTTTCAATTTGGGTCAATAGAGATCAAGGATGCATTCGCACATTAAACATACCCAATGGAGTGAAAGACACTCCATATAAATAGCGACATGGGAACCTTCTGATTTGCGCGGGTGGACTGGAGGTCAAAAAATTACTTGGCGCGAGTTGTTCAAACGAGGGGGGATGTTGTCGAACATCTAAATCTCAATCAGGCAGAGCTGGGCCTGGTGGATATCATCAACATGGTATAAGCTAGTGTAGACAACGACGGGTATGCATGTGGCCAAAGATGGAATTGGGGGAGGGAGTGTCGGTTGATGGTTGAAGGATGTGGTGACAAGCTCGCAGAGGAGGACAGTGAGATCTTCTAATCGAGTTTCGAGTTGATCCAAGCATGTGGAGTCGATGGAGGACAACATAGAGGAGTACTTGTAGGCGCAAAGTGTCATGTAATGGGTTCCGAGCATGAAGCAGAGGATTCAGAGGAGAATCGGGGTCCGAGGGACAACTATAGAAGGGAGGGTAGCGGTCTCCGAAGAGTGCATGCAGAGGGTGGTGTTTGAACAATCTAAGGGGCATGGAGAGAGGAATTGGATGCCTTTGAAATCGGGCGACTGCAGTCCATTGGATGCGAGAGGAACTAGATGTGGTCAATCGAAGCAGTGACTGGTTGTATACGTCGAACGAGAAGAAATAAAAGGGCGGATGGAATGCACCCTATCCCTAAGGGCGGCAGACGCGCGGGTTATCATGGTTAGAGTTATTGAATAGGGACGCCACTGAGAAAATGTCAAATATCGAATCGGCGATCTCGATCGAGCTTCAAAAACATCGATGAATCAAAAGTGTCGAGCAAGCGCTTCGACAATGGAGCAATGGAATCTATCAGTCAAGAAGACCGCAAAAGGTCAAATGGGGATTCTGAGGTCGTGGACTCGCGACACTGGCCTGAATCGTCAATAGGAGACGGATCACGAAAGAAATATTGAATTAGGGTTGAAAATTGAATCCTAAAATGGTGGCAGGTCTGACCAATTGATAGTTATTGTTGTCGGTGAAAGAAAAAAAGGGAAGCCCGGTGAACAAAGCATCCCAGCACAACAAAGGTCCGGGGAAGGTTCCAATCACAAGGGTGAAATATAGTCAAACCTTACCCTGCATTTTTGCAAGAGACTGCTTCCAGGACTCAAACTTGTTACCTTAGAGTCACACGACAACACCTCAACCGGTGTACCAAGACTCCCCTTTATATTGGCAAACAAAAATAGTGGATAAATACTAGGAGAAATACGAGATACCGAGACAAGCTCAATCCAATCACTCTAAGAGCATACTCTCCAAGAGAGCCAAAATACCTTCAGATCCAAGATGCCTAAAAGACTCACTACCACTCCCTTTTTTAGGAAGGAGAGGGACATACAAAATACCTTAAGATCCAAGATATGATAAAGACTTGTGTTGTTGTTTATTATTAGCATTATATTTAATATTTGTATATAAATATAAATTTTCTTAAAATGGAATGTATATGTTATCTTTTGTTATATCCATCAAACAATTTTTTTTCATGTTTTTTGATGAGTCAAGAAAAACAATCCGATAAATTTGTTATATAAATGTTTTCTTTTCAACATAGACTATGACAATGCCAACTTGAGGGAGGGAGTTAGAATTTTATTATGTTTAAAAGTTTATTTTGTTTAAAAGTTTACTGTGTTATTGTGCACTTTACTATTGTACTCGTCTACCTTTAGTATAAAGAGGGTAGGGCTTCCTATATTCATCTTAATGAAACATTTTTCCTTCTTCAGTTTGGAATAAAAAGTATATATAACCCTAGAATATTGTGGACTCCATTGTGTCGAGATAGCGGTAATGTGCTCTCCTCTCAATGCAGCAGGAAATTCTGCTCAGGAGTCTATATATCAACATCCCATCATTGAAAATTGACTGTCCATAAGGTTGAGACAAAAAGTTTGTCTGATTTTTGAAGAATTTTGATTGTGCAACTAATCCAGGTAAAGGCCATTCATCAGCGTCGGGCCTGTTGGTGGCAGTTGAAAATTGAGTTATCAATTATGAGAGTGGAATGGTGTGGGTATAAATGTATGAATGTGAAAATAGTTGGAATAAAATTGTCTCGAACAATGGTGGGAGCACACATGAGGCCCGAGAGAAGCAAAAGATGAACTGTTGTCGGGCAGGACATGGTTGCAGGTAAGTGAAAAAAGGTAATTGCTAGAGGTGACTTTAATTAAAAATGACATAGGTACGTTAGGTATGACAACTGGAGCCGGTTTGTAGATGAAGAAATCGGGACCGAACGCGATGGTACACCACAAAAGAGTGGAGAGGTGATTGTTAGTGCCAAATTTGAAGATGCATATGCATGATGTGGCTTGATTCCGATGTTCGAAAGTGCCTGTGTGATGTCAGCAAAGATGGGGAGCCAAGGACAAGATGCAGGAGGGAGTGGACGACTATGATGATTGTTATGAGGGTTCATTTGTTAGAAATTGGTATCGTTGGTGCCGTGGGACTTGAGTTCAGCATTGTTGGACAGGTTGTATAGCAAGGGATATGATGTGGGTCAGCCTTCAGAGAAGACTGCTTTGGGAATATTCTGAAACATGGTATGGTGGTTCCCGTGGTCGTCGTCAGCTGTTGTTGTGGACAGCGGATAGCAGAAGAAGGGAGCTCGTGGGTACCATCAAAATATGTGGGGGGTGGTGAAAAGTCGGCCTAAGTGGTGAGCGGGGCCAGAGAAGGCAGTGTAGATTTGATTGGAGTGCAGGTTGCAGTGGAAATTAGAGCTGATGAAGCCTGAAAAGTGGACGATGGCGGCATTGGCGTAGTTATGGCGATGGGAGTGATCATGTCAAGCTTGTTGAGCAGTAAGGCTGTTGAGGGTTGCCGGAGGAGATGGGTCGAGTCAATTAGTGTGCCAGTGTCTGACGATTGCAAGTGCAGCGACTAAAAAGTAAGATCGGACCATTGTTACCATTGTTACCGACATGATAGTTTTGTGACTGCGATGCTAGAATAATGAACACTCAATAATGAAATCACACTAAAAAGGATAATAAACAAGATACAAATTCGAGAGATAAGCTTCAGCCAAACTCTTAGGGGTTGGTTCACCCCAAAGTGTCTCTCTCCAACATGAGAGAACACGTCGGGCATACAAAATTCCTGGCACCCATCTAGGCCTCTACTTATATAATTGGAGAGGGCAACCTAATAAGATAGCAATTAAAATATAATGAGCATTATTAACGATTTGTAAAAAATTAATTACTATCAATTGTTATAAACACAAAAGTAGATATAACCCTTAAATAATGTGGTGGGCTCCATCGTGCCGAGATGGCAGCTTCGCACTCTTCTCTCGTCACTGCAAGGAATTATGCTTGGGCGTCTGCGTCAATATCTATGTATCTGGGAATATCAAGATAAACCATCCTGACTAAACCCAGTTTAGATGGCTAGGGCCTCCATGAAGGTGGGAATAAAATTTTATGTGGGAAGATGTTGTGTGCCCGGGATTGCGAGCGTGTGCGGCGGGGAAGAGGAGGGAAGTCCTCAAGAGAGGAGGAGAGAGAGCTCTGGGGAGCTATGGCGGCGAGAAGGCGTGCGACGTCGATTCGGCGGAGAGGCGGAACGCGGATCGCGCGATACGCGTCCTGGAGCGGCGGCTAGGGCAACCCTGGTTGGAACCATGGATATCGGGAAGAATTAGAGAGAGAGAGAGAACTAGAAAGAGGAAATAGGGAAAATTAAAGATAAATTACTTCTTGCTTACTTGAGTTGACCACACACACACACATATATAGTTCATAAAAGTGCCCCCTCCTTGAGTTTAGACATGGAGGATCGATTACGCCTACAAAATATAAAGTCGACTAGATAAATAGTTTGTGACATGTGCGACCAAGGCGGGACCGTAACATCCCCACCCTGCCCAACGACAAGCTTGCCCTCAAGCTTGGTCTGTAGTGACGGTGGGCGTCGGATCTCCCGTGTCAGTGTCAGCATCCCGTTCAGAAGCCGAGTCGTCGATCTCTAACCAAAAGAGGCGCTTGCAGCGATGTACACGAAAAAATGGCTCGTCGCAGTTGTAACAGAGGCCCTTAAAATGGCGGTCATTCATCTCCTATGGCGACAGTCGTCGAATGGTAGTTGGGAGGTCGGCATCGCGGTCTTGGGCGATGAGACTAGCTGTGGTCGATGACATAGGCCGCGGAGGATGCTTGGACCCATCAGCGTCCTGGTGATGTAGATGAGGGCGGTCCAAAAGCAGATGCTTCTCGCAAATGCGAGCTAAACTCATTGTCATGGTCAGATCTGCGGGTGCTTGAAATTCTACGTCCATGCGGAGGCGCTCATGGAGTCCCGTCGTGAGGATGGACCTGCTGTGTCAGAAGAACGGTGGTAGTGAGGGCCAAGAGGACTTGAAACTGTTCTAGCTACTCGTTGATCGGACCAGTCTGCCGGATGGAAATGAGATCCCCCAAGGGATTGCTGTGGAGTGGTGGCCCGAAGCGGAGAGTGCAGTTCACCTTGAAATATTCCCAAGAAAGGAGTGGTTTCTCCCGTTGCAGTTGGGAAAACCAATGTTGCGCGGGGACCATCAGGTGAAAGGCAGCAATGCTGAGCCACTCGTCCCAAGGAGTGCGCTGGTTGGCGAATAACTGCTCGCAATGAGAGAGCCAGGCTAAGGGGTCTTCGTGGTCGTCGAATATTGGAAAATCCAGCCGTAAGTATCGTGGCACCCCGTTGTCGTCATACCGCGGGGGACAAAACTCTGGCAGGGTTGGCGGAATTGGCGCCTCACTGGAGGAACCCGTGGCCGGTTTGGCTGGTCGGTTAGCTGCTAGTTGGGTGGTGACGGCGGCAATGAGTGCGTTGTTGTTGTCCGTGAGGAGCTTGGCGAGAGACTCGAAAATCTGCGAGAGGGAGGGCCGATCGGCCATTGCGTGAGGAGGAGGTGGTGGGTTAGCGGCGCCGGAGGGAATGGAGGTAAAAGGTGTCGGTGGCGGAAGTAGTGCGGAAGAGGCGGCGAGCAAGGCGCCCCAATTGAGGGAGGAGCCGAGAAGGATGCACGGGGAAGAGGGGCTAGCGGTGAGCGGCCGGTGCGAAGCCGGGTGGTGAGGGTTGGACTGCGCGGAGGGGTCGTGCGGGCCAGAAAAGGTCAGGGAGGGGCCGGACGGACCGAAGGAGGTCGGGGCGGCGCTGTGCGGGCCGGAGTTGGGCGGGGCGGAGCTGTACGGGGCGGGGTTGGCCGGAGCGGCGTTGTGCGGGCCAAAGCTGGGCGGGGAGCTGTACGGGTCGGGGTTGGCCGGAGCGGCGTTGTGCGGGCCGGAGTTGGTCGGGGCGGAGCTCCGGTGGGACAGATCTGGCGTGTGGGCGGCGGGAAGGAGCGTTCCCTCTGATACCAAGTTGCTGTGTGCCCGGGATTGCGAGCGTGTGCAGCGGGGAAGAGGAGGGAAGTCCTTAAGAGAGGAGGAGAGAGAGCTCCGGTGAGCTATGGCGGCGGGAAGGCGTGCGGCGTCGATTCGGCGGTGAGGCGGAGCGCGGATCGTGCGATACGCGTCCTGGAGAGGCAGCTAGGGCAACCCTGGTTGGAACCGTGGATATCGGGAAGAATTAGAGAGAGAGAGAACTAGAGAGAGGAAATAGGAAAAATTAAAGATAAATTACTTCTTGCTTACTTGTCTTGACCACTCACACATATATAGTTCATAAAATTGCCCCCTCCTTGGGCTTAGACATGGAGGATCGATTACGCCTACAAAATATAAAGTCGACTAGATAAATAGTTCGCGACATGCGCGACCAAGGCGGGACCGTAACAAAATACTGATCAAATGATTAGAGGTAGGCATTCTAACTACATCATCTAACACAGCAGGAAAGAATGTAACATTCAAGACTTAAATACCAGAGATTTTATGCTTCTTGGTATCACTCTTATGCGTACAGTACTGAGCACCAACCTCTTCTTTTACAAGCTCTTCAGCTACAACAAGTTCACCAAATTCTGGACTGGCTCCATGAGTTTTACCCACATTTGATGGAATCTCCCATGCATTTTTTATTGACTTCAAACCAAAAAATGCCAGTAGTGCAACGGCAGCATACTCTCCAATGGGTACTGCTGTGAGAAGTATTCAACATTTATCAAAAAATTATTTAAAATAACCTACTAACAATATTTTAAATGGAAAAGGATGAATTTAGAAAAGATAAAACCCAATGGAGAAAAAAAATGAAGAAAGCACATCTTCATATTTACATGTTTGACCAAGAGAAGCAAATATATCATCATCATCGTTAGATTTCTACAAACTATTAAACGTTGTCTTTGAGCCCATGCAGAATTAATAAATGGCTCCACTCAAATTATTGTTCGACGATACAAAGTCAAATTGGACCGCCTAGTTTAATTAGTTCTACCAAGTGCTGGATGGTACTACTCAAGTTAGATTCCATGAGCCAGATCATTAAACTGTGTTGCAAGATTTATAAATTTTTATGGTCATAGTTTGTTTCTGTCGTAAATGGCTTGTTTTCTCAATACAGGTACAAAGGTTTATTTATATAGAACGAGCATGTTATATAATGTGTACAATAAATACATAATACATCTAACACTCTCCCTCAAGTTGGGTCATGGATATCAACCATACCTAACTTATTACATAGAAATTTCATTCGAACTCTTGTAACTCCCTTAGTAAGAACATTTGCAACTTGGTCTTCGGTCTTCACACGACTTAGAGAAATAAGTCCTTCGTACCTTTCCTTAACAAAATGACAATCGAGCTCGATGTGTTTTGTGCACTGCTTAACAAAATAACAAATAGTTGTTTGTTTTGACAAGCACGATTTCTATTTCATACAACAATGGATGGCTCCTGGCTAACTGGCAAGAGATCCACAGGAGCACTAGCAGGGTATTCCCGAGAAATAGTCGTCGGACTACCGGGGGAAGAGGTGGGCTAAGGTGGAGTCGTAGATTTGCTATCAGAAGGGCGATGAATGTAAACTTGTCCCCAAAGAGGACTCAAGAGGTCATTCAGAGAAAGTACAACACGCTCGGGATAGGAAACAAGGATAGAATCAAAGGAAGAATCAGGAAGTGTTGATCCACAAGGAAATGTAGGATAAGAGTCAGATTGAAGTGAGACAACATCAGCCGAGATAATGTATTTGTGGAGGTCGGGAGAATAATATCGATATTACCTAGGAAGATACATTTCAAGAAGCGAGGGTCAAGTTTGGAGACAGGGGGACGAGCATTCTAAACATAGAGAACACACTCAAAGACATGTAAATGTAGGGAGAGACTAGGGTGGTTAGGATAAAGGGTATGATAAGAGTGTCTCCTCCTGAAGAATATAAGTGGGAAGACGATTGATAAGATGTGCTGCGGTAAGGACCGCATCACGCTAGAAATGTTTGCATACTGCTTATGATGAAGAAGGGTATGTGTGACCTCAAGGAAGTGACGGTTTTTCCTTTCAGCAACGCAATTTTGTTGAGGGTATCAGGATAAGTGGTTTGATGCAGAATGACTTTGTCGGAGAACAAGATAGACATAGATTACAACATGTATTCTCTACCATTATCAGTTCGAAAACATTTAAGATGAACAAAAAATTGAATAAATATTTCATTCCACAAGTTTGGAAAAATAGAAAGAAGCTCAGTAAAAAATTTCATTAAATATACTGAACTCATACGAGAGAAATCATCAATAAAATTAACAAAATATTTTTATTCTAATAACTTAGGAACAGGGAAGGGTCCCCAAACATCAGAGTAAAGTAAATCAAATGGCGAAGAAGCACATACATCAGGATGAGGGACATAGCTAACTTTGTGAAGTTTAGCAAAATTATAAGACTCGCAGTTGAGATAGGAAACATACTCAAACTCAGGATACAAATGACATATAACATGAACAGATGGGTGACCATAATAATAATGAAGATAAAAAAACTTGGTGGAAGTAGCAAAACAGGAAAGATGAGAGACTTAGTCCAAGACATACACGCCACCACGTAGCTTCCCTCTATCAACAATACGACTCGTCGACTATTCCTGAAATACACAATTAGAAGATGTGAATGTAGCAATACAATTTAAATCACGAGTAAGCTTACTAATGGACAGTAAGTTGTAAGTAGATTGGGGAACACAAGCAATCGATGATAGAGTCATGTCTGAAGTCATATCACATCAACCAAACCCAACAATGGGTACAGTCGATCCATCTACAATAGTAATTCAAGACCCGCTAAGTGATTTCTATGAGTGTTAGATACCTGAGGTACTACTGAGGTGATCAGAAGCTCCTAAATCAACCAACCAACGAAGGGGGCGCTGCGAAGTACGCATTGGCAAAATGGTTTGTGCAACTGCAGCAATATGAGTCATAGAATCAATTTGGGGGGCAAGTAGAAGGTGATACTTTTCAGATATATAGTCCTCGAAATCCTAGATCCATAAGATGAATCATCAAGGTGGGTAGAGCGCGATGATGGAGGAGGTTTGGAGACCCAGTCAGGCTTCCCATGGACAGCCCAACAGGTGTCCTTCATGTTTCCCCGACGCACGCAATGGGTTCAATGTCTCGTGTCTGTGTCATGACCACGTCCAAAGCGTCCTCCACGGCTACTAGGGTGCTCACGTTGGGTCATCGGATCCCCAGAGGAAACATGCACTGCAGATGAGGTAGTGGTACTGGTTGATCTGACTTTGGTTAGACGATGGTACACACTAGCAGTCTTCAGAGTAGAACTCACGAACATTTCAGTCTTTGTTGTAGAGAAATTCGAACCAAGGTTGTTTAGTAGCCAAAGTAGTACAATGTGCTCTCGTTGGGCATGGCGCTCCTCCTGGTAGTAGGGATCTCCCAGAGATCCAAGATCACATCAACAAGGACCTTCCACTCTGCGAAGTACTTGTTGACCGAACGTGCCCCTTGTCTCAGTTCAGCATATTGGGGAAGAATTCACCTACCTAGAAGAGTGAGGTTGCTTGCTTGGTAGTGTAACACTCTAACCAAGTATGACAGGAATTAGCAGTCCGGCCGGGTCCGCGATTACAAGTAAACTAAGAGACAATATATGAACTGGTATAAAGCAGGTAAAAGAAACAAAGATACCAAAAAGTAATACTTACAGCGGAAAGAGTGAAATAAAACTGTGGGTAAAAGTGTACCTTGTCAAGCAGCATCCACTGAGCCAACTAATAGGGAAAATAATACTAAGGAACTGAAATGCCAACAAACCAAAATTAACTGAACCATCACAGTGAGTAAAGTACAACAAATACAAATGTCTGAAAATAGAAAGCAATGTACAACTACAGTGCTACACTGGTACACACTGACGACTGAAAACCGAGCCGCCTATCCTAAACGGATCCCTTGACCTGAGCCCCCTACAGAAACAAGTTCCAAAATGGGTCAGGCCCACTGAAAAGTAAGAAAACTACTCCCTCCAGCAACACTTAAATGAAAAGAAATATTTTTAAGTGCTTAATACTTGATTTAATGTTATGCATAAATCCCTAAGACAAACCTTGATGCTTAGATTCATGATTTGACAAAGAATCAATCTGTCGTGTGATCTAACTCACTAATATTTGAATTTCTTCTATAGCGTTGGTTCCTGAAGATTTGGGTTCGCGGCTGATATACGTATCAACCCAATTCAATATTTTCTTACAAATACTTGCCACTAAGGACGACTTGGCATAACTAGTTGCTAAAGTCTAAATGGCAAACCTGATGGTGCCCTGAACTGTGTGGTCACTCCAACAGAAGACAGACTCCCATCTGAGGAGCTCTATTTCTGTAACGAGGGCCATCGACCCTGAGCTCGAAATACAGTTGGTGGCCTACTAGCCCTGGAATTACGGTGGTGTGCCTCCACCAGAATCACGAGGGTAAACCTTCCTCGCTACTGTTCCGATCTAACTTAGACTTGTGTTTAGCGGGTCAACCTCGGTGTAGCGCTCTCGCTAGCTGTACTGGCCTTAGGATTTCATGATACTGAATTAACTTATTTAGCCCAAGTGTACAAGTACTCCCCTGACCAGATTCTGACAATAAGAACTTGCAATTTCTAGATACGCACACTAACTTATTTAAGCAAGAGTGTATGTAGACTGAAATGTTTAACTATATGGAGTCGAATTTCTTACAGCGGCGCTTCAGCGCTCGTACACGCGACGAGGTGACATGGAAAAATTTCGAATAAATCTGTCCACCAGGAACTCCTTCACTCTTTCGTGCCTCCTAAAAAAACTGAGTTCCAACCAAAAAGAGTCTCATTAAACCAAATTTCCCTTCTAGGGTTTCGGTGGAGAATTTCAATATGACAAAGTTACTAATATGAACAACCAAAACGGTGGCTTATCATGCCCTAAACAGCAATTTAACCCCAAACAGCGATTGATTCCCGATTTCGGAGAGCCGAGCATTTTGATCCCTAAATTAGGGCAAGAGGAAAAGGGAAGATAATCAAAATCGCTTCCACAGTAACGACTTTCTACTAGGAAAATGGAAGAAACGGGGGGGGGGGGGGGGGGGGGTAAACTAAACTCACCGGCCAAACAGTGCTTCGACACCCCTTTCTCACGCCGGCTAGGGTTAAGATCAGGGTTTCTCACGACACTGGAAGGGAGGAGACTAGTCGCTGGGACTTGAAGAGGGAGGAGATTGATTAGGCGCTAGATTCCGGCGGAGGGAAGACGTCGGAAGGGCTTCTTCCTTCGAGCAGTGTGGCTGCAGGAGACAGACGGGTGACCTCCTGGAATGCGATAGATTTTCTGCTCGGCTAACAGAGCGCGGTTTTAAACGTGAGGGGGGGGGGGAGGGGTATCAGTAACAAAAAAAACGGTTTTAGGACCGAACCGGTGCCTCCTACTAATTTACATCTATTCATTTTTAAAAAAAAACAACTCAAAAATGTCACCCATGACGCCACAAATTTGAGCATACTAAAACTCTGAAATCACAAGGGCGGACCGTTCGACACATAAAATTTAAATCACGAGTCTATCCAATATCTGATATTCTTGCATAATAGCTTAATTAGTTATCTCAAAGGTCGTCGACCTGATTAATTCGCACGTGATCTGACCCTGAAATTTAATTTTTTTACGCAACGTTAAATATTGGGATGTTACAATTCTCCCCTACTAAAAAAAATTTTCGTCCCCGAAAATTACAAACATACCCGAGTCGAAGAGGAACACATAATCTGCAATGCCACAGAGCTCGTCCTCTCTTTCCCAAGTAACCTCTGGTCGACCACAATTCATCCAAAGGACCTTAACCATACAGATCTCTCTGTTTCTGAGCTTCTGAATCCTCGAGTCCACAATTCTGACTGGTTTAACACTGATGCTAAGATCTGATTCGATAGGTGGATTTTCGGTACTGATGATCTGACTGGGATCTCTAACTGCTCTCCTCAGGTAGGAGACGTGGAATACATCATGTAGACCACTCATTTTCTCAAGCAAGGCTAACCTATATGCAACCTCACCAATGCGTTCCAGTGCCTCGAAGGAACCAACGAATCTGAGACTCAATTTCTTCAACCGCTTAATACGAGAGACTCCTCTAGCTGGTCTGACCTTCAGATAAACGTAATCTCCAACACTGAATTCCATTGACTTGTGCTTCTGGTCATAATACTTGGTCTGTTTGTCCTGAGCAATCCTCATACGCTCCTGAATGAGTCTGACTCGGTCCGTGGTCTTATCTATCCATGATTTTTCAATGGAAGCTCTCTTTTCGCTTTCTGCCCAACATAAAGGTGTACAACAACGTCTTCCATACAACGCCTCGAATGGTGTCATGTCGATACTCGCATGGAAGCTATTGTTATAGGATAATTATACTAAGGTAACATACTTCTCTCATTTGCCGCCAAAGTCCAAAATACACATGCGCAGCATGTCTTCCATGGTCCTATTAGTACGCTCTGTCTGACCGTCAGTCTGGGGGTGGAAAGTTGTGCTAAACTTCAACTGAGTACACAAACGCTCTTGAACATACCTCCAATCCTTGGCGGTGAATCTACCATCTCTATCAGACACTATGGACTTCGTCACACCATGAAGTCGGACTATCTCATACACATACATTTGGGCTAACTTTGGACCCTGATCGGTCCTCTTGTTGGGAATAAAATGTGCAACCTTGGACAAACGATCCACGATCACCCAAATCGAGTCATTCCCATTCTGAGATATAGGGAGGCCATGCACAAAATCCATAGAGATGTCTTCGAAATTCCACTCTGGGATAGGAAGAGGTTGCAGCTTGCCTCCAGGTCTCTGACACTCCGCCTTAAGCAACAAGCAAGTCTCACACCTCCCTACAAAGTCTGCGACATCTCCCTTAAGTCCTGACCACCAAACTGACTTCTTGAGATCTGCATACATCTTTGTGCTGCCTAAATGAATGGAGTATCTGGAGTTATGAGCTTCATATAATACGTCCTCCCGAAGATAGCTAACATCCGGGATGCACACCCTACCATCAAATAATAATAAATCCTCCTGAATACTGAATTTCTCCTTCTAACCTGCCCAAGTAAGAGCCCAAATTTTCGACATCTTTGGATCCAGAGATAGAGTTGTCCTGATCTTATCCTTGATATCACATGTAATTTCTATCCAACCCAAATTTGCAGGCCCAAAGCTAGAGCGTGGCACTATACGGATCCCTAATCTCTCTAACTCTTGCACCAACTCCTTCTGCTGAGTAAGGAGAGAGTAACTCGATCCTCTACGACTAAGTGCATCATCCACCAAATTTGCCTTTCCTGGGTGGTACTGAATGGTCACATCATAGTCAGCCAAAAACTCGAGCCACCTACACTGCCTCATGTTGAGCGTCTGTTGCTCACAAATGTACTTGAGGCTCTTATGATCTGTGAAGGCCTCACACCGTACACCGTACAGGTAGTGCCTTCAAATCTTCAAAGCGTGGATGATAGCTGCTAACTCCAAGTCGTGCACTGAATAATATCTCTCGTGGTTCTTCAATTGTCTGGAGGCAAAAGCTATAACCTTCCCGTGCTGCATGAGAACACATCCCAGACCCAGGCCTGAAGCATCACTGAAAATCTAAAATCCATCTACGCCTGAAGGAAGACACAATATTGGTGCATCTGATAACCTGGTCTTCAGCTCCCCGAAAGAGGACTCGCACTCTGAGGTCCAACTAAAAGATCTTCCTTTCCTAGTAAGCGCAGTCAAAGGCAGGACTATTTTCGAAAAATCCTGAAAAAACCTCTGGTAGTAGCCTGACAAGCCGAGAAAACTTCGGATCTCTGTTACCGACTTCGGCCTTGACCAATCTCTGATCGCCTCAACCTTCATTGGATCAACCGCAAGTCCCTCCTTACTAATCACGTGACCCAAGAATGTCACTTCTGGAAGCCAGAACTCGCACTTAAAAAACTTGACATATAACTGATTCTGTCTAAGGGTGCCCAAAACTTCCCTAAGGTGCGCGTCATGCTCTTCTTTGCTCCTCGAATACACTATGATATCATCAATAAAACTGTTGTAGAGTGGGTGATGGTAGAAGTGGTGGGAAAGGAGGAGGTCGCGGCGAGCTGGATATGTCGCGGAGGACAAATCGATCCAAGAACTCCCTGAACAGGCCGCAGCGGGCAGAGACAGTACCAGGCCGCGAACAGAGAAGTTGAGAGGGGAAGAGCCGGAGGATTCATGAGAGAGGAACAAATACATAAAAGAAACCCGCGAGGAGAGAGACTGCAGAGAAGAGACAGAGCAGAAGAGGCAGGCCGCAGGAGGCCGGGCGGGTAGCGAGCAGAAGAGAGCAGGAAGAAGCCGCAGTGGTCAACCCAAATGACACGAGCACGAGCAGGCAACGAGAGGAGCAAGCCGCAGCGCGGGAGAACAGGCCGCGAGAGATGATCGCAAACGGAGGGGAGGGGTGGAACCAAAGTGCCCGACAGGCCGCAGGAGGCCGAGCGGGTAGCGGACAGAAACAGTTTGGAAAGAAAGGTGCTAAATGTTGTCTTCTGGATGTCCTGCTCTCGAATCCTCATGGGCCCTTTACCTTTTCTAATAAAGATGGTATCCCTATTCATCAAATCCATAAATGACCTCAGATCTAACTTGGAATGCTGTCTTCTGGACGTGCAAGATGGTACCCAGATCTCGAGTTGATCGAACAAGTCATCTATCCTTGGAAGAGGATACTTGTTATTTATAGTAAGTTTATTCAACTCTCTGTAGTCAATGCACAATCTCAAACTGCCGTCCTTTTTCTTCACAAAAAGGACTGGAGCCCTCCATGACGATGTACTAGGTCTAATGAATCTCAGATCAAGTAACTCCTGCAACTGAATCTTTACCTTAGTCAACTCTCTGGGAGCCATGCGATAAGGAGCCTTGGCCACTGGTGCAGATCCATAAATAAGGTCAATCTGAAAATCAATCTCTGTAGGGAGGAGCACCAGGTAGCTCCTCTGGGAACACATATGGAAACTCACACACCACTGGTACTTCTTGCAAAATGGCTTTGGCTTCCGCATGCAATAATACTAAAAAGGCGGGACACCCTTTACTGACATGCCTCCTAGCTTTTACCGAAGAGATGATCAACATGGAGACTCCTTTCAAACCTCGGAAGGTAATCAGAGACTGATCAGGTCCTTCTAGCTGAATCTCCTTACTTCTGCAATCTATCTTTACATTCACGTCGGTCAGCCAATCCATGCCCAAAATCAGATCAAACTCGGCAATAGGTAAAAGGGACGCCTCCACCACAATTTCTACTTCTCCGAAAAGAACCGGCGCCTTACACTTGCGACTTGTTTGCAACACTGAACCGTTAGGCATCATAACATCTAACGGAATCTGGTCGCTGAGGGCTTCTAGGCCAAGCTTGCGAGCAAAAGATTCCGCCATGAATGAGCGTGATGTATCAGTATCAAAGAGTACCTTAGACAGCACACCATTAACTATGAGGATACCTAAATGCAAGTGTATATTATTATCTCATTTTAAGAGTTGTTGGGAGGAGGAATAGATGTTAAAACAAACTATATACTAAAGTTCCAAACCTGTCATAACATCCTCCTGCTCCTTGGCCTCCTGCTGGCCAAGACCATAAGCTCGAGGCTGAACTAAACCACGTCCTGCAGTTGACTTCGGATCATCCACCACCACAGCCTTCCCTTTATTGATCCCACTTGAACCACCACGCTCGTAATTCGACTGAAATTCAAGCTACAGTACACAATTTAAATTTTCCAAAGAGAAATCCTGAATGAGAGAAAACTACCCAGCATATGATCATATTACCTGACTACCCACAGACTCTGGGCAATTCCGAGCAATGTGTCCAGCTCTCTGACACTTGAAGCAGACACCTAAAGAAGCCAAACATTCACCATAGTGGTGGCAATTGCATTTGGAACAAAGGGGATAGTCTCTGGGCTTGCCCCCAGACTGATTGCCCTGCTTGTAATCCGATTTGCGCTTTTTGTTCCAACGGTCCTTTGACTGATTCTTATCCTGCTGAGCCGGTGGTCCACCTTGAGTCCGCTTGGCGCGGAAACTATCGCGCCTCTGCACACGCTGCTGATCCGCTTCTAACCTTCGTGCCGTATCCACCAAACTCCTATAATCGACGTTGACCATGGTTATCAACGGCTGCCTCAATGAGTCTCGTAGGCCATCCACAAAACGGCTGCATCTCTCAGCCTCATCCCCCTGCATCGCGCCCGCATAGCGCGATAAGTGAGTAAGTTCTCGCTCATACTCGGCCACTGACTTATCCCCTTGGAAGTGCCTGAGATAATTCTCTTGGAGAGCTCGACGAGCAGAAGGAGGCACGAACTAGCTCGCAAGAGCCCTAGAAAAAATTGCCTCAGGTAAGCATATCTGTTGTACGACCTTGCAAGGAAAAGGTCACACTATGTCATACTATAAGACCTTATCAACGAGAGAAATTAACTTAAAGTCTTACCTGAAGGGTCATCTGCCAGATACTTATCCCACCAAACCTTTGCCTCACCCCGAAGAAGAAAAGCTACCAGCAGAACCTTTTTATTTTCTGTACATGACATGACATTCAGCAAATCTCTAGTGTTCTCAATCCAGTCGTCAGTGTCCATCGGGGTTCCATCGCCACTAAAGTTGGAAGGGTGGAGGTCTCTAAAATCCCTCAAGTAACGGTCCAGCTCGACCTCCACAACTACAGGTGCGTGCAGGGACTGGTGCTGGAGCGGGAAATGGAATCCCTGCAGCCAGCCCTCTTTGAAATTTCAATAAGGCAACCGCTACTGCCTTGGCAATCTGGGCTGCCAAATCAGTAGGTTCTAATGTTGCTGGTGCAGGTGGCGCATTATCATCACCCATGGCTGGATCAGGAGCAGTGCTCTGACGTGAGGGTTCCCCTGATTCGCTGTCTCGAGGTGCCTAAAGGACAAAGAAGATAGGATTATTAGTCTTGAATAGTACAACAGAGAGTTCCATTACCGAAAGTATTTTCACACACTAGCGAAGCTAAAAGTTAGATAAACTCGATGATGCTTCTAATGGGAATCTGACTCTAACGCAATCCTATGGCTCTATGAATTTACTGGGTCCAGGAATCCTAAACCTGGCTCTGATTCCAATTTTTAACACTCTAACCAAGTTTGACAGGAATCAGCAGTTCGACCGGGTCCGCAATTACAAGTAAACTAAGAGATAGTATGATGTAGTGGGTGGCGCGCCGTCACAGTATATGAACTGGTATAAGCAGGTAAAAGAAACAAAGATACCGAAAAGTAATACTTACAGCGGAAAGAGTGAAGTAAAATTGTGGGTAAAAGTGTACCTTGTCAAACAGCATCCACAGAATCAACTAATAGGGAAAATAATACTAAGGGACTGAAATGCCAATAAACCAAAATTAACTGAACCATCACAATGAGTAAAGTACAACAAATGCAAATGTCTGAAAAATACAAAGCAAGGTACAACTACAGTGCTACACTGGTACACACTGACGACTGAAAACCGAGCCGCCTATCCTAAACGGATCCCCTGACCTGTGCCCCATACAGAAACAAGTTCCAAAATGGGTCAGACTCACTGAAGAGTAAGAAAACTACTCCCTCCAGCAACACTTAAATGAAAAGAAATATTTTTAAGTGCTTAATACTTGAGTTAATGTTATGCATAAAATCCTAAGACAAACCTTGATGCTTAGATTCATGATTTGACAAAGAATCAATCTGTCATGTGATCTGACTCACTAATATCTGAATATCTTTTATAGCGTTGGTTCCTGAAGATTTGGGTTCGCGGCTGATATACGTATCAACCCAATTCAATATTTTCTTACTAATACTTGCCACTAAGGACAACTTGGCACAACTAGTTGCTAAAGTTTAAATGGCAAACCTGATGGTGCCCTGAACTGGGTGGTCACTAAGGACAACTAGGCACAACTGGGTACTGTAGTTTAAATGGCAAACCTGATGGTGCCCTGAACTGGGGGGTCACTGCAACGGAAGACAGACTCCCATCTGAGGAGCTCCATTTCTATAACGAGGGTCATCGACCCTGAGCTCGAAATACAGTTGGTGGCCTACTGGCCCTGGAATTATGGTGGTGTGCCTCCACCAGAATCACGAGGGTAAACCTTCTTCGCTACTGTTCCGATCTAACTTAGACTTGTGTTTAGCGGGTCAACCTCGGTGTAGCGCTCTTGCTAACTGTACTAGCCTTAGGGTTTCATGATACTGAATTAACTAATTTAGCTCAAGTGTACAAGTACTCCCCTGACCAGATTCTAACTATAGGAACTTGCAATTTCTAGATACGCACAGTAACTTATTTAAGCAAGAGTGTATGTAGACTTAAATGTTTAACTATATGGAGTCGAATTTCTTACAGCGGCGCTTCGACGCTCGTACACGCGACGAGGTGGCATGGAGAAACATCGAATAAATCTGTCCACCAGGAACTCCTTCACTCTTTCGTGCCTCCTAAAAAAAACTAAGTTCCAACCAAAAAGAGTCTCATTAAACCAAATTTTCCTTCTAGGATTTCGGTGGAGAATTTCAATACGAGAAAGTTACTAATATGAACAACCAAAACAATGGCTTACCTTGCCCTAAACAACGATTTAACCCCAAATAGCGATCGATTCCCGATTTCGGAGAGTCGAGCACTTCGATCCCTAAATTAGGGCAAGAGGAAAAGGGAAGATAATCAAAATCGCTTCCACGGTAACGATTTCTACTAGGAAAATGGAAGAAAAAGGGGGGAACTAAACTCACAGGCCAAACGGTGCTTCGTCACCCCTTTCTCCCGCCAGCTAGGGTTAAGATCGGGGCTTCTCGCGGCACTGGAAGGGAGGAGACTAGTCGCCGACGCCTGAAGAGGGAGGAGATTTAGTGGGCGCTGGATTCCGGCGGAGGGAAGAGGTCGGAAGGGCTTCTTCTTCCTTCGAGCAGTGTGGCTGCGGGAGACGAACGGGCGGCCCCCTGGAATGCGATAGATTTTCCGCTCGACTAGCAGAGTGCGGTTTTAAACGTGGTGGTGGTGGGGGGGGGGGGGGGTATCGGTAACGAAAAAAACTGTTTTAGGACGGAACCAGTGCCTCCTACTAATTTACATCTTTTCATTTAAAAAAAACAACTCAAAAATGTCACCCATGACGCCCCAAATTTGAGCATACTAAAACTCCAAAATCACAAGGTCGGACTGTTCGACACAAAATTTAAATCACGAGTCTATCCAATATCCGATATTCTTGCATAATAGCTTAATTAAAACGTAATAAATTGTTACATCAAAGGTCGTCGGCCTGATTAATTCGCACATGATCTGACCCTGAAATTTAACTTTTTACGCAACGTTAAATATTGGGATGTTACAGGTAGAACATCATATGAAAAGTATCTCATAGTTCCTTAGTATTGTCACAGTTCATGCACATTTGTTGAGTTGAGGGATCCATGAAGCTCAGCAGGAGAGCAAAGATTCAGTAATCATCATTATATTAATCCTTGTACTATTGACTTCACACAGTATGAATTGGGATTCGAGTAAGGTGGTGCAGTGTATGCCTGATAGGGACATAATGACCCCCTTTTTCCACAATTGGAAGTTTGAGGAGGTAAGGATAGCAGTAAAAGTCTCACATTAGGAGCAAATTTATTGTTGCAATCCTGTGGGGGTACGATCATCAGAGTGTTGGTAACTGAGGATGACATGACGTGGATGTAGATCAGAAGATTGTTGGAATCGTGGACGAGAGGGAGCAGATCATCCGACCCAGGTCGGAGAGGTAACTGTGACATCAACAGTAACAGGTAGTTGCATCGGCATCGTCAGTCAGGTACAGGTAGTAGCGACATCTGTCAATCAGTATCATTGAGTGTGATCGATGTCAGCAAGCATCAACAGCAATAGCATAGAAGGCATCATCTTCGTCAGGCGTCGTCTTCGTCAATCGACAGAAGCAAGCCACGACTATCATCTTCGTCAATCAACAGCAGCGGGACATGCAAATGTCATCTTCGTCGGAAACAATCAGGGAGACTTTATCGTCATCGATCGACAACAAAAACATGAGGAAATGAGAGTTACCCGGCATCTTCAAAGAATCGCAGAGGACGCGGGATAGGCTAATGTTTTCTTTTCAGAAAGAGGTTGGCTTAGAAGGGTTTATTTACATACTGTGTACAATAAGTAAAAAATACATCATATATCTAACATTTTCTTTAGGTTTAGAGGTTATATTTTTAAGTATTATTATGATTTAATATTTATTTGTGTATATATTTGATTCAGGATCCATTTATTAGAGTGTGGTTGTGTTTTATGCCTAATTTTAACGGTAGGGAGAGAATTCCATTCAAGAACAATTTTTATCTTCATCTACAACCACTCCATCTCCAACCGTGACACCCACCCAAATCATGTAACTCTATATTGGCATGGTTGGACAATGAAAATTTATCACTTGTTATCACATTACTCTGGTCTTTCCGTTTTATGGTATCAGAAATTTAGGCTCCGTTAGGCGCAGTGGTAGCGGTCATGAACGTGGTGGTAATGAACCGTCGTTCGTGAATGACCGACCTCACCTAAGTATCTTCATCCACTTTTATGTTCAAAATTAATATATTTTCTTGGTAACAGTCATAATCATTGTGATGCAGGGACAGGAGTCCACCTGCCCTGCCACCTTGGCAACAAGCATGGAGTCAGCACCAGGCGGCTTTATCAGGCCCGCGGGCCGTACACCCCAACCAGCTGACGGTGCACCGCGCGACAGGTTTTGAGGCCGGGTTTCCAAACTCACCCTCTCATCACCAACTGGCCGCGGAGTTGGTGATGAGAGGTTGCAGGGCCTCTTAAGGGGGTGCGGGAGGCCGCCTCAACAACCTGCCGCGGTGCTGATGCCGTGGCGGAAGCTGGTTGGGGTGTACGGCCCGCGGGCCTGAAAGCCTGGTGCTGACTCCAGGTGGGCCCCTTGGTGGTGATGCCAAGGTGGCAGGGCAGGTCTCCTGTCCCTGCATATAGGTTTTATGATTTTACTTCCTGCAAGTCGTGTGAAGGAGAAGCATATCCAAGGTGTTCCCGCATCACATTGCATGTCAAACAAGCATTCTATGACGGTGGCGTTTTTTTCCAAACTTACCGGAGCAAAAGGCCGCGCCAAAAAAAGCCTAAATTTCTATATAGGTCTTCCTTCCATAGGTGTTCTGCCAGGCTATATACAGCAGACATGCAAATGAACCTCCTCTCTTACAGGAGGTTGTTGGTGATGCTAGAGGCTCAAACTGCGGCATATGAAGAGTCCCTTCTGGCAGTCAACATTGGATGCAAACGACTCTAATTATGTACATTTGTGTCAGATATTTTTGTTAAAGAATATTAGGAAAAATGATGTATTGACCCATTAACCTGGCCCATATATGTTTTAGTGTTTAATCCCACATTGATTGTATAGCTAGATCTTTCTCTCTTCTCTCCTATATATTTGTACTCATACTTGTGTTTTTGGTATTCAAGAAGTATATACAAGGTTTTGACCTTTTTCTACATGGTATCAGAGGGATATGGTCCGGTTTGTTCCTCTTTAACCGCCCGCCCCTCCGGTTAACCGGGCGGCTTGTTCCTCTGCTTTACCGCTTAGTGTGGCGACCTCTCTCCTTGCGGCTAGCATTAGCTAACCGTCCGGCCTTCTCTTCTCTAGCAGGGCGCGGCCTATTTTCTACCTGCTTGCGTCTTCCCGTGCAGTTTACTCTTTAACCGTGGTTTCCCACGCGGTTAAGTTGTTTCTCGTCGCTCCTTGCTCTCTCTCTCTCTCTTGTGGTTTCCACCTATTCTTCTTCTTCTCCTCTTGCCCCCCTCCCTCCCTGTTTTATACATCTCTCGGACTGGTGGTGCCCTTTCCCTTCTATCTGTCTTTTAAACCGTCTGCTCCTCCGTTTAATCGGACGGTTTGCTCTTCTTCTTCCCTCTTTATTCGTTGCGGCTTTCCCGTCTGCTGCTTGTACCGCATCTTGGTCGCGACATCTCTTTCTTGTCGTTGGTGTTCTAACCGAGACCGTGCGGTATTCCTTGTTTAGTCGTTGCGGTTTCCTTACCCGCTGCGGCTTCCCTTCCCGCTGTTGTTCCCCTGGTGGTGTGTGCTTCTCGCCCGGACTTCTCTTAACCGCTGCGGCTTCCTTACTCGCAGTTGTTTCCTCTTTGCTTATTCGCTGCGGCTTCTCTACCCGTCGCGGGCTCCGCATCTTGGTCGCGGCATCTGGTCGTTGGTATGTTCCCACCGAGATCGCGCGACTTCACCTCTTCTCTCTCAAGGTGGCATCTCTTCTCTAACCGCTACGGGTTGTGGGTTGCGGTCTGTCTCTATCCGCCCGGTCCAGTTTCGGGTCTTCTGGCCCCTTCTGCCTTCTGACCGCTGCGGCTAGGCCTTCTTTGCTTCCAGCTCCTTCCCGTTGCAGCCTCGATCTTCCCGCTGCAGTTTTGCTCCTCCCGCGGCTAGACCTTGTTTGTTGCTCCTATTTGTGGTCTGCCTCCAACCACCCGGGTGTTTGTTCTTCCCTCCTTGGTTGTTCGTGCGGCCTGTCCGCGCCTTCTCGTTGCTACCACTATTCTTGTTGCGGTCTGCTCCTAACCTTGCGGTCTCTGTGACCTGGTGGCAGTGTTCTCCTACTCGCGCTACCTGCTCCAGATTCTTAACCGTCGCGGCCTATTTCTGCTCGCTGAAGACCGTTTCTTACCGCGCTGGTCGTGGCCTTTCTTATCGCAGGTGTGTTGTCCTTGTGACCGCTGCGGACTGTTCCTTGCAAGATGATCAATTGTCCTCTGGGCTCTGTGGTGTCTATTTCAGATGGTGGTACCTCCTGCCTTGTTTGTAGCTCATCCTGAATTTTGGATTCTGGGGTATCTCACCACATTACCTCGAGGAAACAACCACAATATTTGGACTCCGTGCATACCAAGTTCATTACTGTTGCTAATGGGGACACTCTTCCCGTTTCTGGCGCGGCAGATATTCATCTCACTCCCTACATTA
Source organism: Platanthera guangdongensis (assembly GCA_039583875.1). NCBI lineage: Eukaryota > Viridiplantae > Streptophyta > Magnoliopsida > Asparagales > Orchidaceae > Platanthera > Platanthera guangdongensis. The sequence goes on along the minus strand of CM077151.1, from coordinate 270,895,494 downwards.
CTCTTCGCTCTGTCCTTCATGTTCCAGACTCTCCTTTCAACCTTCTCTCTGTTGGTTGCCTCACTACTGACCTTGGTTGTGATGTAACCTTTTCTTTCAACTTGTGTGTTGTGCAGGATCACAAGACGCGGACTATCATCGAAAAAAGGCATCTGTCGAATGGTCTCTATATCCTTGATCCCTCTCCCCCAACGGTGTCGTCCTCTATTAGCTCTGTTGATTGACATCGACGTCTTGGTCACGCCCCTCTAAACATACTCAGAAAATCTCTCCTCTACGTGTCCCTCCAAGAGTTCACGTGTGAACCATGTATCTATGGGATACATCATCAGTCTACGTTTTCACCACATCCTACTCTGAGTCCTGCTCCCTTTGATCTAGTACACTCTGATATTTGGGGACCCTACAAAATTGTCAGTGTTTTTGGATATCGTTACTTTGCCACATTTGTAGATGACTACTCGCGGCTCGCGGGTGACCTGGCTATCCTTTGTGACCGCTTTGAATTACCCGGTGTATTCCATACTTTTTTCATTGAAACTCGCAACCAATTTTTCACTACAATTAAAACCCTCCACACTGATAATGCTCGAGAATACACTAGTCATGCATTTGCACACCTTTGTGCTGAGTTTGAAATCATGCATCAAACCTTCTGTACCTATACCCCCCAACAAAATGGCATAGTTGAACGCAAGAACCGAGACCTGCTTGAGGTCACCCGCTCTCTTATGATTCAAATGAATGTTCCCAAACAGCATTGAAATTTTGTGGTTTCTACCGCCTGCACTCTTATTAACCGCATGCCTTCCTCCATTCTTAATTTTACAGCTCCCTTCAATCTTCTTTTTCCATCCAAACCTCATTTCTTCATCACACCTCGTGTGTTTGGCTGCGTGTGCTTTGTTCACCATCTTGGCTCATCCACTGACAAACTTGCTTCATGTGCCCATAAATATATGTTTGTGGGTTACTCGCGGACTCAGAAGGGCTATGTTTGTTTTTCTCCCAAAGATCGCAAGGTCGTTACTTCTGTTGATGTCACCTTTCTTGAAGATCAACCCTATTACTCTCAACCAGCTGATTCTCCACTTCCGCCACATCTTCCGCGGCCAGCTATACCTGTTCATTCAAGCCCTCCACCGCTCCTTCCACACCAATTCCACCTAAACTACCTACCCTTCCCACACCAATCTCGCCTACACAACCTATACCTCACACACCAATCCCACCTAAACCACATGTCATCCGTATGTATACTCGACGCCCTTCTTCTTCTACTACCCTACGGGAGATGCCCTCCTCTAATGATGCTCTGCAGCCTGCGGATCCGGCAACAGGTTCCACTGCCCACCCGATGGCAAACTATGTCTCTTTTCACCGCCTCTCTCCGGAACTCCGGAAAAGTGCTCTTTCTTTATCCACTATTTCCACCTCTAATTCTGTGCAGGAGGCTCTCCAACATCCTGGGTGGCGGGTGGCGGGTGGCTATGGACGAAAATGTCTGCTCTTTGGGCAAACCACACTTGGGATTTGGTCCTGCTTCCTCCTAGGCAATCTTGTGTGGGATGTAAGTGGGTGTTTGCCGTCAAATAGGGTCTGGATGGGACGGTTCAACATTTGAAAGTTCGTCTTGTAACTCGCGGCTTCACTCAACAACAAGTTCTGGACTATGATGAGACCTTTTCTCCAGTCGCTAAACTGAATATTGTTCGTGTGTTGATCTCCCTCGCTGTTCACCGCCACTAGCCCTTGCAGCAACTGGATGTCAAAAATATTTTTCTTAATGGAGATTTACAGGAGACCGTTTATATGCAGCAACCTCACATGTTTGAGACCATGGGGGAGTCTCTTGTCTGTTGTCTAAAGAAGTATCTTTATGATCTCAAACAATCTCCTTAAGCATGGTTTGACAAATTTAGTAAGACTTTTAGTGTTGTTAGGTTCACTCGGAGTTCGGCCGACTTCTCTCTCTTCACTCGTCATCATCCAACGGGCACAATTATTCTTATAGTTTATGTGGATGATATTCTGATTACAGGAGATGATCTTTCAGTCATATAGATGATCAAACAGCATCTAGCAATTGTATTTCAAACTAAGGATTTGGGAAGCCTTCGATATTTTCTTGGTCTCGAAGTGGCTCGGAGACATGATGAGCTTGTGTTATCTCAGAGAAAGTATTGTCTTGACTTCATGATGCGGGTTATTCTGGATGCAAGTCTGCTAACACTCTCATGGATATCAATCACAAGCTTTGTGCTCATGACTCAGACTCCAATGTTCTCCTTCTGAATCCAAAGTATTATCGCCGTCTTGTGCGAAAGCTGATATACCTCATTGTTACTAGACCTGATATATCATTTGCTGTTGGAATTGTCAGTCGATTCATGCATGAGTCACGTATCTCTTATCTTCAGGCTGTCGAACGTATTCTTCGATACTTGAAGAATGCTCCTGGATAAGGGCTTGTATACATGCACTCTTCGTCTCACTTATCTTTGATTGCATACTCTGATGTTAATTATGCTGACTATTTGGATGATCGTCGTTCCACAAGTGGATACTGCATTTACTTTGAAGGACATCTTATTACATGGCGCAGCAAAAAATAGTCTGTGGTTGCTCGTTCATCTGCAGAGGCTGAGTATCGATCTATGGCAGTTGTTGTGTCTGAGCTCATATGGCTTGAGGGTCTCCTTAATGATCTAGGAGTCAAGCTCTCCTCACCTGCAACTTTATTGTGCAACAGTCAAGCTGCTATACACATTGCCAAGAATCTGGTCTTCCATGAACGGACAAAACATATTGAAGTTGACAGTCACTTCATTAGGGAGAAAGTTCAGTTGAAAAAGATAGAGTTAACACATGTTTCTGCCGCTCAGCAAGTTGTTGATATCCTCACCAAGGCCTTACCACGGCGTCTCTACTATCAGTTCTTGTCCAAGCTTGGTGCCTACGATTTGTAAGCTCCAGCTTGTGGGGGAGTGTTTAAGAATATTAGAAAAAATGGATTACACGACCCTAGAAAACAAAACTTTCGGGCAAAGTGTGTGATCGTCTCACCATCGTTATGGTGGACGGTGGCGCGAGTCACAACTTCCTTTTCGCACAATTGGCGCATCATCTTTGACATTCGTTGGTGCCCTCCCTTGATGTTACAATCTGCTTGGGTGATGGGCGTCGTCGGCCAACCCAGTGATGTTGCACCGTCGTCTCTCTTTTGGTGGAGTCCTGATCGGTGACGACGGATTTCTACAATTTCGGCCTCGGAGTGTCGATGTTATCCTTGGAATGACATGGCTCCGCATATTGGGTGACGCGCGGGTCAATTGGGCGACCATGACTATATAGTTTCTCAATCAGGGTCAGTCATGTCGCCTCGTGGGCGACTCTACCCTTCTCCGTTCTACTTCTGCACGATCTAGCGGACGACCGATGCCAATTTTTTCGCTTCGCTTTGGCCCATCCTCGGTTCGACGGCGGGGCCTATCTTGCACCTTCAAGAGCAACCCACCGAGTTCGCAAATATCTTTGAGGCTCCAACCGGTCTCCCTCCAGCTCGACCGACAGATCACGTCATTCCCCTCCAGCCAGGCACTACGGCAGTGTCAGTACAACCTTATCGCTATGACAATGTGAAGAAGGATGAGATTAAGCATCTGGTTCGTGAGATGTAGATGGGGGCCCTCATCCATCCCAGTATGAGCCCCTTCTCCAGCCGAATCCTTTGGGTTCAGAAGGACGGCAGCTGACGATTCTATGTGAACTATCGGAACCTCAACAAGGCCACAATATCGGACATGTACCTGATCCCGGTGATTCAGGAGCTCCTGGATGAGCTTCACAGGGCTGTTTTCTTCACCAAGCTGGATCTCAGAGCAGGATATCACCAGATCCGAGTACGGTCGAAGGACGTCACTAAGACCACCTTCCGTACTCACGACAGTCACAATGAGTTCCTGGTCAAACCTTCGGGCTGACCAATGCTCCTGCCACCATCCAAGCCACAATTAACTACATCTTCAAAGCCATACTTTGCAGACGCATTTTTGTTTTTTATGCCATTTTGGTCTACAGTTTTTTCTGGTAGGATCACCTCCGGCGCGTCCGCCTTACTCTGACCACCATCCGGTGCCATCATCTCAAGCTCCACCTAAAGAAGTGTTCCTTTGGAGAGACAGAGGTGAGCTACCTTGGCCATACCATTTCAGCATGGGGTCGTTATGGACGAGGAAAAGATCGTGGTGGTCCTCCATTGGCCGACTCCTACTTCCCTGCAAGACATCTGGGGCTTCCTCGTCTTAACTGGCTATTCCTGATTCATCCAGGGATACGGGGAGCTGGTTCAGCCTCTCACATAGCTCCTGAAGAAGTTCAAAGAGGGCCCCTTTCAGTGGTCGGTCGTGGCAGCCTCCTCCTTTGCCTCCCTTCAACAGTCCATGTTGCATGGACTAGTGTTGGCCATGCCCGATTTTGCCCGACCATTTCTCGTGGAGTGCGACGAGTCAGGCTCCAGGATGGGAGCCGTCCTAATGCAGGTCGGTCAACTGATAGACTACTTCAGCCACGTCGTCTCCAGTACCATTCGCAGCAACTCCTCATATGAGAATGAGCTCATGGGCCACATTCTCGCTTTTCAGCACAGGCGCCCCAACCTTCTGGGCCGTCTACTTGTGGTTTGCATCGACCACCACAGCCTCTGCTACCTTCTGCAACAGAAGAGTGCAACGCCCGCCCAACAAGTACGGGTCGCCAATCTCCCGGGCTATGATTTCAAGATTGAGTTTCGCCCCCCGGGGGTGGGGGGGTGGGGGGCGAATTGGGCGGTCGATGCCCTCACTCATCAAATACAGGATCTGGTGCTCACAGTTATCTCTCGTTTGGAGTGGAAAGACGATACAACCATCCAGCACAAAGTAGAGGTCATTCCCTTGTTGAATGGGATACCGACGGCGCTCATCGTCGACGCCACCGCCCGTCCACCATCCTCACTTGTACAGGGCCGCCTGTTCTTCAAGGACCGCCTCGCCCTCGCCCCGTAGTACCCGAGTATTCCACGCCTCCTCACCGAATTCCACGCCTCACCCTATGGGGATACACGGGGGCCTTCGGTATGCTGTACGTACCACTGCTTGGTGGCCTCTCTCTATTGGCCCCACATGTTTTGACAGGTCAAAGCCTTCGTGGTCACCTGCCCCATCTGCCAGAAGGCCAAATACGAGCGGCGTTTTCAAGCGGACTCCTTCAGCCCCTACCCATTCTGAACCGTATTTGGGAGGACGTGGTAATGGACTTCATCACGTGGCTAGCATACTAAAAGGGGTACAACTGCATATTGGTCGTGGTGAACAGGCTATCCAAGTACAACCACCTCATTCATCTCCGCCATCCCTACAACACCACCACCGTCGCGGAGAGATTCATCAACAACATCGTGCGCATCCATGAGTTTCCTCAGTTGATCATGAGTGATCGTGATCCGCTCTTCTTGAGCACATTTTGAATCACACTTTTTTTGCTATAAAGTACACACCACCACAATGAGCACTGCTTAACACCCGCAGACGGATGTCCAATCAGAGGTCCTCAGCTGATGTTTGGATACATACCTTTATTGTTTTGTGGGGGTGCAGCCTCGGGTTAGGCCAAGTGGCTCAGTTGGGCGGAGTACTCTTACAACACCGCCTACCACCATATAGTTGACGCCACCCCATTTGAGATCGTCTATTGTCGCCCTCCACCCCACCCCCCATTGCCCGCCATCTACCGGGGGAATGCCGGGAAGAAAGTATGGCCACCGCCCTGCAGGATTGGGATACTATCCTGGACCATCTGAAGTACTACCTCCGACGGGTCCAACAGAAGATGACATCCTTTGCGAACTGGAAGCGGCACAACCTTTCCTTTCAGGTGGGGGATAAGGTGTTCATTAAGTTGCACCTGCACTGCCAGTTGTCAGTGGTCCGCAGGCCCTGCCCGAAACTCGGCCCCAGGATCTTCGGCCCCTTTGAGATACTAGCGCGTATGGGAGCGGTCACCTACAGCCTTCGCATCCCCGTCGAGAACCTCATACACTCAGTCTTCCACGTTTCTCAGTTGCGTCGTGTGGTGGGAAAACATGCCACTACAGATTACATCCCAGACGATGTTGACCTCGCCGGCAAGGCATCGTACTATCCGGGCAAGAAACTTGATCGTCGCTGCCTCATTTCGGGAGACACCACCTTAGAGGAGGTCCTTGTCGCTTGGGGTAATAATCCAGACTCTGATGCTATGTGGCTACCCAGGGACGACTTCCGCCGCCAGTTCGCCGATTACTGCCATGAGGACAACACACAATTTTCAGACGACATTGTTACAGATGTTTACGTCGATGACACAGTGGCGGGTCTTCATGCATAGGAGGACGTCAGCAACTATTTCACCTGGAGCAAGAGACCGAGGGTGTGTGATGGACGCGTTTATCTTTATTTTGTTAGTTGTCTTTATTTGTTTTATTGGCACCCCTGCGGTTATAATGGGGATGTATGAGTTGTTTTGTTTATCTTTTGGATGTATGAGATTTATGTTTCTCTGTAACTTTTTTCTCGATACCTCCTCCTTCCTCTCCCTACCTCCAATGGCCCCTCCCTTACCGGGTTCTTTCTTGAGTATGTAGCAATGGATCACTTACGACCAATAAAAAGATGAAAATGGTGGTTAAAACAATCCTACTAAAAGCTTCAACTTTAGTGTCTCTACATACCATCAAAAATAAGGGTAAAGAAACCAAGAAGTTTCTACAAACGCTTCAAATAATTTTTTCATAAGGAAAAAAAATCAAGATAGCTATTATTGTGTCAATCTCAGACTTTGATAATAAGCAATTGTTTGTGTACACACGAAAACAAGGGCAGTCCTTCCAGAGCACTCAACACCACCTCCAGACTTTGATATTGACGATTATCACATTTCTCTATACAAATATATGTGTTCTTACGCTCGACTACCAAACTATGACTTTACCTCTTATACCTTCACTTCATCGACACATCAAGCTTTATGGCATCTTTATAGTTGTTTATATCCTAGGTGAAAAAGGTAATGATTGAGAAATGAGTGTTCTTGAGAAGAATCAATCAAAGAAAATCATTACTCTATTTGAAGACAAGAAAACAGTGAATTGTAAATGGCATTTTACATTTAAGCAAAACCATGAAGGTAAATTAAGAGGTTCAAAGTTAGACTAATTGCAAAAGGGTAAAACAAAAGGAGTGAATGTCATGAGAAGATGAACAATATTCGGGTCTTACTCGCAAGTGAAGCAATCTGTGATTTAGACTTGCAACAGTTTGAAGTAATAAAAAATGTATTCCTTCATGATGACTTAAAAGAGGAAATTTTCATGAGTCCCCCATATTGTTTTAGGATTGAAAAAAATAGGTTTAAGAAATATCTATATTGATTGAAACAAACCCATAAAGCATTGCTTGGAAGCTTTAGTATTGACATGAAAGAAGATGGGTGATGCAGTGGTAGGCGGACAAAAACTTCAATTAATGAAAAGTCAATCTAAATACAGTGCACGTGCAAACATGAGATAACAGTCCGGGTTAAGATCGTCAAACAAGTAATAAAAATTAGCAAAGCCCTAAACAACAATTTGCACAATTGAAAACAGACAATAATGAATAAAGAACAATTATAAATAACCAACAAGATGATGCACAATTCTGTCAAGTACACTGAATGTGTCCCGCAAGTTAAACGATGAATAAGGATTACAAACACTTACGAGAATTAAATAACAAAGCAATAGTTCATTATCAAAGCAAACAACGCAGAAAATAAAACATCCTTATCTCAATTTGCTCGTGTGTGGTGACGGGAATAGGGATGGGAGGCCGAAGGCGGGGGTTGGGAAAGGAGCGGCGAGGTTGGGAAGGGGCTTACTGGAGAGGGAGGGCTGCGGGTCGCCGCTGGTAGAGCCGCACGAATCGGCCACAGGACGCCACTGGAAGAGCCGCACGAATCCACCAAAAGACCGGCTGGTTGCAATATGCAACTCCCAATCCCTAATTCCTACCACAAACATTGATATATATAGGGAGGGAAAATAAAATAACGGCATCCTGATGAACGGCTAATAATGTTCAGGCCAATCGGGGGCTAAATACAACACGAAAAAATAAATGAAATATCAAAAAGACTCGGAACGACCATCCAGGCGCATCCGCGGACTCGGATCGCCCAAATGGGTCGCCGATCACCGCCTACTGCGGGAATAGACATGTGTGGGCCGTCGATCGCCATTAACTCGCCCCCGACTTTAAAGCATTCATCTCCGGTGAGTGAAGACGGTCGTACTCTCAGCATAAGTCTGGGGCGAGTCTCTCGAGCCACTCAGCAAAAATCCAAGTATCGTCAAAGCCGAGCGGGCAAACCAATGAACCAAGTAACACAGGACCATCCGACCGCCCATTGTAGTAAAGTTGTGACTAATGATTTATAGTGCATCTTTGGTAGGCGTAGGCGACTGTCGAAGCAATGTATCTCTGTCTGAAAGTGGTGCTGGTGGAACTGTCGGCGGGTTGGGGTGGTCCTCCGAGCGGTGCTCAACCGTCCGCGACTGTCTGGGCATGATGAGTACAGGGGTGCCAGAGAAGGGTGGGACAAACGGTGGCTAGGGGGTAGCTGGAGACAATGGGTCCACATACACCCGTGCCTCGTAGTAAGGAGTTAAATCCTCCACACTGAATAATCGGTGAATCCTCATTGCTGGTGGGATGTCAACCTCATAAGCATTCACACCAATCCATCGAGTAACTATATAGGGGCTCATTCGACGGGCACTTAACTTCTTCATTGCCCCTTGTGGGAGCCTCTCAGGTCGAAGGTGAATCATAATCTGTTCTCCAAAGTCAAAAACTTGCTCCCTCCTGTGCAGATCGGCCTGAGTTTTATAAATTTCATTACTAGATGCAATCTTTCTCCGGACTGTCTCATACAGTGCGTGTATATGTTGAATGAACGACTCAACAGACTCACTAGGTTGGGCCTCTAATGGGAAGTCAACCAGGTCGACGAGTTTCCTAGGCTCATAACCTAATATGACATGAAATAGACCCAGACTTGTGGTCCTATTGACCGAGCTATTGTATGCAAACTCTGCGACTGGCAAGACGGAATCCCGTGGATGGACTATCCTGAACGAGACAACGCAAAAGGGTCCTCAGACTACGGTTGACAACTTTGGTCTGTCCATCCGTCTATGGGTGGTAGACGGTGGAGGACTTCAATGTCGTACTGGTCTTCTTCCACAACATCTTCCAGAAATAACTCATGAAGCGGACGTCATGATCAGAGACAATTGACGCGGGCAACCCATGATACTTGAAAACCTCCGTGAAGGACGGGCCAGCCACGTGGGGGCATCAAGCGTCCTATGACACAGGATAAAGTGAGCCATCTTCAAAAAGCGGTACACGACAACGAAAATTGAGTCAAACTTCTGCAGCGTGCGGGGAAGCCCGCATACGAAATCCAAGCTAATATCTGCCCAAGGTCTATGGGGGATAGATAACGGAGCGTATAGACCCGTGGACTGTCAGAATCCCTCCGTCGTTTGTCAGATACGACAATGACAAACGACCGGCGTAACGTCGCACTTCAGGCCATGTCAGAAGAAGTTGTCCTTGACTAACGCAATCGTCTTGTCGCGCCCAAAGTGCCCGCGGCCAGGCCCGCGTGCAGTTCCCAGATGAGGAAGTCCCAAACGGAAGTCTGTGGCACACATAGGCGAGAATCGTAGAATAGATAGCCATAAAAAATGATGTAACCCTCACGGGGTTCAGGAGGGTCCCTCGACAATGCTGAGTAAATATCGCTAAAGTTTGGGCACTCGGGATAGTCATGCAAGATACGCTCAAATCCTTCCACGCGTGTGCTCATGGTGTGGAGAATGGTGACTCGGCAACTCAACGCATTTGATGGCTTGTTCTCAACACCAGCTCGGTGCTTGAGAACGTAGTGATACTCCTGCATGAACTCCACTCATTTCACATGACAGTGGCCTAACTTCTTCTACGAGTCCAGATATCGCGGAGCCCAGTGGTCAGAGTACAGGGCAAACTCCTTGTGTAGGATATAGTGATGCCAATATAGGAGAGCCTGTACAACGACGTAAAACTCTCGATCATAATTGGAGTACTCCTGTCGGGTATCATTCAGTTTCTCATTTAATTAAGCAATTGAATGACCCTCCTGACTAAGTACACCACCGATGTCTAGTCCAGACGCATCACACGCTACCTCAAAAGTCTTGGAAAAATCTTGATGGCGTAAAACAGGAGCAGTAGATAGCTTCTCGTTAATCTCCTCAAATGCTCGGGTGGTCGCTCCAGTCCAGGCAAAATCCCCTGTGCGGAAGCTGCTCATAACGGGGGTCATGATCGAGCTAAACCCTCGAACAAACCTCCTGTAAAAGGTGGCGACTCTGTGGAAGCTCTGGGCCTTGTGGATGGTAGACGGAATGGGTCACTCACGAATATAGTTGACCTTATCCGGGTCAACCGAGATACCGTACTCTGAGACGATATAGCCTAAGAAATGCACGGATATAGTCAATTACAAGCACTTATTCATATTGATATATAGATGCTCCTTTTGTAGGAGATCAAATACCAAACGAATGTGGCACAAGTGCTTAGCGCGGCCCTGACTGTAAATCAGGATATCGTCGAAGTAGACCACTAAGAATTTGCCCATGTAGGGCCGTAAAATCTGCGCCAACACTCACATAAATGCACTTGGCATGTTCGACGATCCGAACGGCATAATCAATCACTCATACGGGTCATCCTTTGTCTTCAAGGTTGTCTTCCACTCGCCCCCTTCTCTTATCCTAATCTGATGGTACTCACTCTGTAAATCGATCTTCGAAAAGATCTGGGAACTAGCCATCGCATCGAGGAGATTATCGAGGCAGGGAATGGGAAAACAATACTTCACCGTGAGCTTATTGATTACGCGATTGTCGATACACATGCGCAAATTCTCATCCTTCTTTGGGGTAAGAATGACAGGGACGACGCACGGGCTAAAGCTCTCCCGAATAAAGTTCTTCCAAAGAAGAACGTCGATCTGCCGCTTCAGCTCGACATGCTATGTTGGGCAAAGATGCCCGCGGGACTAAATCAATGGCGTGTTGGATATACCTCAAGGGAGGAAGCTCATCAGGGAGCTCCTCAGGCATAATGTCTGTATATTTGCCGAGCAGGAGTCGAATGTCTGGATCAACGCTCTCCAAGTCTATGGCGGCGTCACAGGCCATAGTGGCAGCCACCACAAACATAACTCCCGAGTCTACGCTCTCACGCAAAAAATCACCCTTCCTTAAGATGTGTAGAGGCCTGGCTGACCCGACAGTAATGGATGACTCGACCTGGCCCTTGGGAGGATCCCGTGGCTGGGTGATCTTTTGTCCCTTATCAAAAAAAACACACGTGTTGGAACGGCCATAACATGTGGCGTCGCGATCGTATAACTAGGGACGACCCACAAGAACATGTCCGTCGGGATGATGTCGCACCAAACCTTGTCCTCTACGGATGTTAGGCTGATCGGCACAAAGCATCTCTGAGTAACCTGAATGGCCGACTTGTCCACCAGAGGAAACGATAAGGATGTGGATGAGGCTCAACAAACAACTGCATCCTCTCTAAACCTCTCTTCACCACGATATTCACACAGATGCCACTATCGATGGCGAGTTTGCAGGGGCTGCCCGCACTCTGAAAAAATGTGTAAAATATCGAGGTGTGGCGCCAATCCTCCTTGGCATGCGGGATGTGCAGGAAGTGACGGATGACTCCCAACTCTAAAAATCTCTCAGCGTTGCTCTCCCAACCATCCTCAACCTCAGCAGTAATCTCCTCCACCACCGCGTCGTCTACCTCAGCACTTGCCTCGCCCTTGTCCTCAATCAGCGGATTACTCGTAGAACACTGGGCAACAATGTGTCCTCTGCCCGAGCATTGAAAGTACTGGCTAGGCCCGGGTCTAGGGGCTCCCAGAACAATAACTTTTCCCTTAGCATTTGATGGAATGCAGGGAGGGGCGTGAGATCGATGCATAGTCTTCCTCGGTCCTGCGAGGCGCAGATAGTTCTCATACTCAAGTGCGAGTTGGAACACCTGCTCGATCGTCTCTATGAGGCGTGGAATAAGCTCTATTTGTATCTCAGCCTTAAGTCCAGCTCTAAATCTGGAAGCGGTAGCGATAGGCTCCTCCAAGATGTTACTCCTAACTACCAACACATCGAATCGTGTCATGTACTTGACAACGGAAAGTGATCCTTGTCGCAACGCATAGAGTTGGTCGAGTAGCTAATCTCGATAAGATGCCGGGAGGTATTTTCTCCTAAATCGTTGCTTCATTTCTTCCCAACGGATGACAGGATAGTACCCATCTCTCTCCAACAATCTCTCCACACTAATCCAAAACATTTTTGCTTGGCCCAACAACTTCATTTTGGCGAACCGGACTTGCCGCTCATCATTCATTTCGTACCAATCGAAAAAGTGATTCATAACCATGAGTCAGTCACTAAAAGCCTTCGGGTCCAGATGAACGTCGAAGGATGGCGCATCAACACGAAGGCACCAAATAAGGTCGTCCTCAGCCGGGGTGTTTTCACGACGAGGTGCTAAATAATCATGGTAGGGATCCACAGGATCGTACTCGCATCATGCAGGTGGGCCACGACCTCTGCGAGCCGGTGACGGTCGTGACTCATAAGGAGGACGGGGGTTACCCATCGAAGCAGGGTCGCGACGATAATTATACGCAGGCTCGAGAGTCCCTCTCCGAGTAGAGGGGTCCCGACGTGGTAGCACTCTTGTCTGTCTATCAAGCGGGGGTGAAACGTCCCAAGGATCATCCACAGTTTCCTAATAACGAGGCGCTAGGGCTGGACCTCTAAGCGCTCCTAACTGGTCGACTCTAGTGTTGAGCCTAGCGATGTCATGCTTAATGGTCGCAAATTGCTCGAGGACTGGACGCTGAAACTCTGCGGCCATCATGTCTGAATTCGAACTGGCGGCCCGATCGTCGGTTGCATTCTGATCAGACATCAGGGCTCAAAACAGCCTACCACTAAGTAGCATAAAACGTGCCTCGAACCTTACTCTGATACCAAATGATGCAGTGGTAAGCGGACAGAAACTTCAATTAATGAAAAGACAATCTAAATGCAGTGAGATAAGAGTATGGGTTAAGATCATCAAACAAGTAATAAAAATTGCTTCAATTGAAAACAGACAATAATGAATAAAGAATAATTATAAATAACCAATGAGATGACACAATTCCGTCAAGTTCACTGAATGCGTCTCGCAAGTTAAACAATGAATAAGGATTACAAACACTTAAGAGAATTAAATCACAAAGCAATAATTCATTATTAAAGCAAACAACACGAAAAATAAAACATCCCTACCTCAATTTGCTTGTGTGTGTGGTGATGGGAATAGGGATGGGAGGCCGAAGGCGGGGGTTGGGAAAGGAGAGGCGAGGTTGGGAAGGGGCTTACTAGAGAGGGAGGGCTGCAGGTCGCCACTGGTAGAGCCGCACGAATCAGACACAGGACGCTGGTGGAAGAGTTCCATGAATCCACCAAAAGACCGGTCGGTTGCAATATGCAACTCCCGATCCCTAATTCCTACCACACACATTGATATATATATGGAGAGGGAAAATAAAACAAGGGCATCACAATGGCGGCTAATAATGTTCAGGCCGATCGGGGGTTAAGTACAACACGAAAAAATAAAATGAAATATCAAAAAGACTCGGAACGACCATCAAAGCACATCTGCGGACTCGGATCGCCCAAATGGGTCTCCAATCACCGCCTCCTGCGGGAATAGACACGCGTGGGTCGTCGATCGCCGTCAATGGGTATCTCCAAAGTTTAGCAGACCACACTTGTTATAAGAACAAAGAAAGAAACCTAACAATTTTATTTGTTTATGTGGTAACATAGATATTGTTGAGGATGTCAGGGATGAGATGACGTTTGTTAGAAAACAATCTTGTAAAGTCTCATTTAGCGGCCCATTATAGGTCCTCTTCTTCCGCATGTAATAGTCCCCTTGAAAAATGGATTACTCTCTCTCTCTCCTCTACATATATGTTTGTACTCATACTTGTAATTTGAAATTCAAGAAGTATATACAAGGTTTACTCCATTATTTTACATGGTATCAGAGCTGAACTGATCCTTCCTGCGGTTAACCTCTTTCTGACCGCCAGCCTGTTCTCATACCTCTTTCCCAACCACAATCCTTTGTGCGGCTTCTTTTTCTCTAACCGCACTCCTTGTGCGGTCTTTGCGCTTTCCTAATCGCAATTATTTGTGCGGTTTCCATTTTTGAAACTGCAACCCTTGTGTGATTTTGTTTTTCACCTCCCTCCTGTCTCATCCTCACATCTCTCCCTTTTATAGGGATTTGTCTAGGCCCCACTCCGATTCAGACCGCTCTGGTATCGTTCCACAGCTTCTCGCAAACTGCCCTTATCCGCTACTTCCCAGTGGTCTTCTTTGGTTCGCTGATAACCAATCTACCCCGCGGTTTCTTCAGCTCATCTCGCGGACTGATCTTGTAGGACAGCTCTTGTCGCACGGTCTACCCGTTGTTTGCCCCCTCTCTGTTGTTCGCCGCGGGCAAACGGTTTCTCGTCTACCCGCTGCGAACTCTTGTGAACTCGCGTGGTCTTCTTCAGCATATCTCTTGTCCCTTTTATCACGCGGACAGATCTAGCGCGGGTTGGTTCTCCTCTGACCTCCGTCGACCACTCTCTAGTATCCCATTGCTTGTCGCGCGGATTGGTCTACTATTCTTCTACCCGCTGTGCTTCGCTTCTGGCTAATATGGGCTTGCTACTGTTCTACTCGCTGCAGACTTGTTTCTCTACCGCTGCGGGCTTGCCCCTGTTCTAGCTGATGCGGGTTTGCTCCTCTATCCATTGTGCTTCTCTTCTAGCTAATATGGGCATGCCCCTGTTCTGCCCACTGCGGTCTTGCTTCTCTACCCGTTGCGGACTTGCTGCTCTTCCCGCCACTCATTCTTCTAACCGCAACTTCGTTGTCAGGCCTCCCTCTTCTCTTGCTACAATGGACTCCATGGAGGCCTCCTCTCTTCCCGCTCGTGTAGCTGCCCCCTCTCCGGAAGTTTGTGATGAGCTTCAGATCACCACCATCTCTCTCAGTGGAAGCACAACTTTGTGGAATGGGTGCATTCTGTTCGGCGAGTTCTACAGACTAAGGGTCTTATTCATCACCTAACTCGGGACGTTCCTGTTATTCCCACTGACGAATGGCTTCGTGATGACGGTCGGGTCCAATCCTGTATCCTCAATTTCATGGACACCGAGCTATACTGCATGGCTTCGTGATGTGGGAGGAGCTTCATTCTCTCTACTCGGGCAAAGACAACTTGTTACATTTATTTGATATCATTTCTACGCTTCAAAATCTGGATCCCAGGACAACGAGTGATTTGACCTCTTTCGTTGTCAAGGACAAAACTCTGGTGGAGGCTTGGATACAACATCAGCCTCCCTCCACGGGTCTTGCAACACAACGGGCGAAAAAGAAAGCTGTTGGGATTGTGATGATGATGACCCATATTCCTTCCTATCTTCACAGCGTCTGGGCTCAGATTCTTTCCTCCTCTACAACGTCATCACTGTCTGATGTTTGTTTTATGTTGCTCAAGGCTACACCTCCCTCTGAGGTTCCAGCAAATTTTTCTCCAGCTCTCCTTCAGCAGCAACTTCTACCTACTCCTGCACCATCTCGTGGCTCGTCAGCTAGGGGAGGCCGCCACACGTCTCGGGGACGAGAACGTGCTGGGCGTTCTACCTTCAAATGTACTTACTGTGGTCAAGAGGGTCATCTTGAAACTATATGCTACCGCAAGCATGGTCTGCCTCCACACCTTGCTGCCCCTACTACAGCTGCTCCTACTCTCACTAGTGCTGCTCCACAGGATTCTGATTCTTCTACCCGGTGAGATATCAACGCTCTCCGCACCCAGCATCAACAACTCTAAGGCGTTATCAGTCGCTCTTCTGGCTCGATTGCGTCTCTCTCCACTGAAGGTATATCTTGTCTCTCTCATAGCCCTCACTGGATCGTGGATACGGGTACTACTCACCACATTACATCCCAGAGACCACCGCAGTATACACTGTTTGCTTATCCAAAGTTCATCACTGTCTCAAATGGCGACACCACTCCGGTCTCTGGCGCGGCTAATCTTCGGCTTACTCTCACTCTCCCTCTATCCACGGTTCTTCATGTTTCACGATCCCCATTCAATCTGCTATCAGTTAGTCGTCTGACTCAGGAACCTGACTGCTGTATAACACTTTCTCCTTCCTCTTTTATTGTGCAGGAATGCCTCACGCGGAGTATCATTGGTAAAGGATGGTTGTCAAATGGGTTGTATCTCTTAGACGTTCCACCCACCATTCTCTCTACTGTCTCCACTGTTGATTGGCATCATCGCCTTGAGCATGCTCCCTTCTCGATTCTCAAGAAGACACTTCCGAATGTTTCATTGCGAGAGTTTACTTGTGAATCATGTATCTATGGCAAACAGCATCGCACTTCTTTCCCTCCTACATGTACACGGAGTGAACTTCGTTCCCATTAGTTCATTCTGATGTTTGGGGACCGTATAAAGTCCCTAGTATTTTTGGATATCAATATTTTGTCACCTTTATTGATGATTACTCGTGTCTCACTTGGTTACATCTACTTCATGATCACACTGAACTAACATCTGTTTTTCGTACTTTTCTTAATGAGACGCGCACCCAGTTCTCCACTACGTTAAAAATCATTCGCACCGACAATGTTCGTGAATATACCGGTCGCACCTTCTCAAATTTATGCACCGAGTTTGGCATCGTACATCAAACCTTGTGTGCTTATACCCCTCCCCCCCCCCACATACACAGCAAAACAGTGTGGCTGAGCGCAAAAATCGTCACCTCCTAGATGTCGTCCGGTCATTAATGTTTCAAATGCAGGTGCTCACAGAATACTGGAATTTTGCGGTTTCTACTGTCTGTCATCTCATCAACCGCATGTCTTCTTCCGTACTCGACTTTGCCTCTCCATTTAGTCACATCTTTCCTTCCAAAGAGCTTTTCTCTCTCACATCCTATGTCTTGGGATGTGTATGTTATGTTCACCTTCTTGGTACGCCTGCTGACAAGCTCGCTGCTCGCGGCGCAAAATGTATGTTCGTTGGCTACTCCCGCGCTCATAAAGATTATGTCTGTTATTCTCCTTCTGACGGTAAGCTGATTGTTTCGGCTGATGTAACATTTCTTGAGGATCATGTTGGTGTTACCATGATGATCTGGAAATGGTCAAATAGGTAGTCTCACTGCCAACGTGATATGAGTCTATAGGGTCGCACATAAGAGAGTTGAGAAAAGTTGGAGTAATGGATTGTGTTGATCTTATTCATATATGATGAGTGAAGGACCAAGCACTTGACTTATTGGAATTCGTCGACAGATGAGTTGATTCGTCGAGTCATCTCGTCGATTCGTCGAGTCGTCAGCTGATTCGTAGAGTGCGTCAAGTGTGTCAAGACCTCTCATCGATTCGTCGAGTGCGTCGAGACCTCTCGACGATTCGTCGAGTCATAAGTTGATTCGTCGAGTGCGTCGCGTGCGTCAAGACATTTCGTCGATTCATCTCTGTTAATGATTCGTCGAGTTAATTCCATTAGTTCTGGGACTGCGGATAGCGACGGTTCAAGCTTGTTTATATTTTTGGGTATATATATTTGTTACCTTAGGGTTTTTGGGTGTATGAGTAAGGGCGAACCTGAAACTGACGGAAAGTGTTTCCTGAAGTGTCTATCTCGTCGCTCCAGTAAGCCCCGATACTGGCGCCCGCCGGTGCCGCCGTCGCCGCCTCTCCTGGTGCAAACCTAGTATTCTGTGGAGACGCAGAGGGCATTCCATTCTCCATCCTGGATCTTGTTTGATGAGGTGTCGGTGTTCTCCCCGTTCGTGTGGATTCTTGTAGAGCCGCAAATCCATTTTTGCGTGAATTCACCCGTCTGCCAAGGACTGTTCTAGAGCATCTTGATTGAGTGTCGACTCAATCCTACTCAGGTATACTCATATTTTATGTTATGCAAACTTCTTTATCAATGTTCATCGCAAGATCCAAGCATCTCTTTAGGGTTTTCTAAAACTTTATTAAGTTGCACATATTTGATGTGTTAAGGAAAAACCCTATAGATCAACCATTCCACTTCTCTTCTTCCACCCCGTCTCCACCTTCCACTTCCGCTCGTCTTGTCATCCCAGTCATGATACCTTCTTTATCTCCTCCACCTTCACCACCTCTTCGTGTTTATACTCATCGTAAGTCCAAGAATGCGTCCCTACAACAGCTCCCTCCTACCGATAACATCCTGCAGCCCGTTGATCCAGCATCAACCTCTACAGCTCATCCCTTGACAAATTATATGTCTCTACATCGCCTCTCTCTGCCACTCCAAAAATTTATCGTCTCTCTTTCCTCCATTTTTATTCATAACTCTGTGCAGGAAGCGCTTCAGCACCCGGGGTTGCGGGTAGCCATGGATGATGAAATGACTGCTCTCTGGGCTAACCAGACCTGTGATCTGGTTTCTCTTCCTCCCGGACAGTCCTATGTCAGTTGCAAGTGGGTATTTGTTATCAAACATGCTGCGGATGGGACTGTTGACCGCCTAAAAGCTCGCCTCGTGGCTCGGGATTTCACTCAGCAGCAAAGCCTTGATTATGAAAAAACTTTCTCCCTGGTTGCCAAGTTGAATTCCATTCAGGTCATGATCTCCTTAGTTGTCCAACGTCAGTGACCCCTCCATCAGTTAGATATTAGAAACGTCTTTCTCAATAGCGATCTCCATGAAACTATTTATATGCACCAACCTCCCGGATTTGAGACCACGGGGGATTCTCTTGTATGTCATCTCCGAAAGTCTATAAATGCTCTCAAACAGTCCTCGCGTGCTCGGTTTGAAAAATTCAGTAGGGTGGTTCGCAATGTTGGTTTTAAACGAAGCTCGACAGACTTCTCCCTCTTCACCTGTCATCAGCCAACAGGCGCTGTGATTCTCCTTGTGTATGTTGATGATATCCTAATTACTAGCAACGACTCTAAAGGGATACAACAAATCAAGTAACATTTGAACTCAGCATTCCAGACGAAAGATCTGGAAAATCTTTGATACTTCCTTGGGCTTGTGGTCGCAAGACGAATTGATGGTCTCGTCTTATCCCAGCAGAAGTATTGTATTGACCTCCTTCAAGATGTTGGTTACTCCGGGTGCAAACCTGCAGACACCTCTATGAATGTAAATCACAAGCTTTCTGCAAATGGTTCTGATTCTGACCCACTACTTACAAATCCATAATACTATCGACGCTTGGTGGGGAAGCTGATCTATCTTACGGTTACTCGACCTGATATCTCATTTGCTATGGGAGTTGTAGTTGAATATACACATTATTATTTTTTACGTTTCTTTTTTTCGCCATCGCTCTTATGTAATCCACGTGATATGTCACGTGTTGTGGTCCTATATATGTATGTTATTGCCCGGTTCTAGGGCATCTAAATACCTAAAAACATCTTTCCACTTGGTATAAGAGGCGTAGCCCGATCCCGCTTTGTCGCTTCCGCCCGATCCCGCTCCGTCGCTTCCGCCCGATCCCGCTCCGCTCGTTGTCGCTGGCGTCGTAGCGTCGTAGCCCGTTCCCGCTTGATGTCGCTGCTTCGCTTGTTGTCGCTGGCTCCGTAACCCGCACCAGCCGCCACCGCGTCTCTCTTCTTCCGCCTTACATCTCCGGCCGGCTGTTTTGTCCTTCATGAGGGCTGCCGGAGACACCGTGTTCACATCCTCCAGTGTTCCTTCCGGCATCGAGATCTAAGGGACACTCGTAGGATGTGCTTTCATTTGATGTGAGATTTGCATTCTCTCCAATGGATGATCAATCTGACATCTCCCCTAATACTCAATCTGGTCCTCTTAACGGTTCCTCTGGCGATCCTCCACGGAGTCATGGACACTCTGGCTCGTTGAAGATTACTATTGTTGTCTTGGATGACACAAATTATTTGGAATGGTCTAGGGCGGCCCGACATGCTATTCGCAGTCACCAGCTATATGGACTCATTGATGGTACCACCGTTGAGCCACCTCGTGCTGATCCCTCATGGAGAAAATAAGATTCGGACAATTCGTTGGTCGTCTCGTGGTTACTGCATTCGATGTCCCCTCAGGTGTACCATAGTTATATGTTGTTGGACTCTGCTTATGATATTTGGACAAGGGCCCGTGATACTACTCTCAGGCCGGCAGTTCGATGCAAGTGTATGAGCTCACTCGTCGTGTCCTGCAGCTGAAGCAAGGAAATATGATTGTTGCTGCCTACTATTCTGAGTTTGAGCGCCTCTATCAGGAGTTGGATTTCTTCAACACATTTACTGCGGCTTGTACTGCTGATGCGGTGACCCTTCAGAAGGATAAAGATCGATTCTGGGTTCATGTCTTCCTTATGGGGCTCAACATGGAGTTTGACGTTGTTTGTCTGCATGTTCTCCATCGTGAGCCACTTCCCTCCCTTCGGGAGGCCTTCGACATGCTCCTCAGTGATGAGAATCGTCGTCACACTCTTGGCCCCACTAATGATCACTCTGCGCTCGCCGGGCTGTCTCGCGGACCACCTCATGCTTGTAGTCATTGTGGGAAGAAGGGCCATATCAAAGACTCTTGCTTTCGTCTACACCCGCACCTTGCCCCTGGTGGTCGGGGCTCTGGTTCTCGTGGTCGAGGTGGATACCGTGGTGGTGGACGTCACTCTGGTGATCGCTTTCAGTCTTCTGCGCACTTTACTGAGGTTTTGAAGGACGTCTCCCCGGGCCTGTCTGCTGTTGAATTGGAGGCTTTCAACCGTCGTTGCGCTCCCACACAGACTCTATCCCCGCTGGTTCTCATGTTGCTGTCGCTACTTCAGGTCTGTCCAGTGCTCATATGGTGTCATCTTCTCTTTCCGAGTGGATTATCGACTCGGGTGTGATAGACCCCATGACTGGGTCTGCCTCAGGTTTTACCTCCTATACTCTTCTTTTTGGGCGTGATAAGGTCATTGCTGCTAATGACTCTCTCTCAGCCATTGCTGGTAAAGGGACTGTCACTTGATCTCCTAACCTATCACTATCCTCTGTTTTGCATGTCCCGTCCTTTTCTCGCAATCTGTTTTTCGTTAGTCACTTGACTACTTAATTAAACTGTTCTGTAACTTTTTACCCTGATGTTTGTGTGTTTCAGGATCTGGATACGAAGCGGACACTTGACAGTGGTAGGAACGTTGGTGGACTGTACTTGCTAGACCATACCTCTATAGTGCTCTTTCATCCACTAAATCTCTGACTCTTAATGATATCCGGCGCTGGCATCAACGTCTTGACCACCCATCTGCTTTATATCTTACTAAAGTGTTTTTGTTTTTCACCATTTAATTCAGTCGTTTTCTTGTGACATATGTGAACAGTCTAAGCATATTCGTCAAAGTATTAGTCATCTGTCTGCTCCTAGTTTATGTCCATTTGATGTTATTCATTCTGATGTTTGGGGTCCATCCCCGGAGTTATCTTTATCTGACTATAAATGGTTTGTTACGTTTATTGATTGTCACTCCCGCACTACGTGACTTTATCTGCTTAAAAAGAAAAGTTAGGTGCTCTCTTGTTTTCAGTCCTTTCATAAGATGGTGGCCCGACAATTTGGTGGCATAATTCGTGTGTTTCGTAGTGATAATGGTTGGAAATATGATGGCCGGGGGCGTTTAGAGCCTATCTTGCCAATCATGGCATCATTCATAAAGCCACATGTGTCCACACTTCCACTCAAAATGGGGTCGCCGAACGGAAGAATAGGCACTTGCTGTAGGTGGCTCGGTGTTTACATCTTGTTATGTACTTTCCCAAATCTTACTGGGGTGATGCAGTTCTCACGGCTGTGCATCTCATCAACCGTCTTCCGTCTCGTTTCATCTCCTATGATACGCCTCTCTCTCGTCTCGTCAATAACCACATCGTCCACACATCTCATATTGCTCCGCGTATCTTTGGCTCCGTCTGTTTTGTCCACATTCATACCCTGCACCGTGATAAACTGGATGCGAGTTCAATTCGATGTGTTTTTGTTGGGTACTCTCCTACCACCAAAGGATATCGGTGTTATCATCCTCTGACTCGTCACTACTATTGCAATGTTGATGTTACATTTTGTGAGTGGGAGTCGTACTTTGGTCATCCTCATGGGGAGACAAGTAGGTAACAGTGACGAGAACATTGACTCTCCTCTTCCGATTGTCAACTCTCCTCTTTCGATTGTCAACTCTCCTCTTCCACTTGTTATCACTACTCATTTTTCCCCTTCCAATGGTCTGGCTACTCCTGCTTCTTCCACTCCACCTATATACACATACTCCCGTCGTCCCAAGACTGTTGAGCAAGTGCAGACTGTTGAGGTTCCGCCAGTGCCGGTGACTGTCTCAGCTCCAGATTCTGATGATGACCTTCATGTTCCTCTTGCTCGTCTTATAGAAAAAAGGGGTGGCACCAAACACCTCATTGCCAACTACATTTGTTATAATCACCTCTCAGGCCCACAAAGCCTTTATCTCATCTCTTTCATCTATTATGATTCCTAAGACATGACAGGAGACTATTGAGATACCTGAGTGGAAACAGGCAATGGAGGAGGAATTGCGTTCCTTAAAACAAAATGAAACATGGCGGCTTACTAGCCTTCCTCCTGGGAAGCGAACGGTCGGGTCTTGATGGGTCTTCACAGTGAAACAGAATCAAGATGAGGTGGTGGAGCGGTAGAAAGCTCGCTTAGTGGCTCAGGGGTATACCCAGGCTCAAGGCATTGACTACCAAGATACCTTTGCTCTTGTAGCTAAGATGAACTCAATTCGAGTGCTTCTCTCCTGTGCTGCGAGTTGTGGATGGGAGATACAACAGCTTGATGTCAAGAATGCGTTCTTGCATAGTGATCTGGAAGAGGAGGTCTACATGAATATTTCTCCGAGTTTTGTTACCGAAGGATCCAATGGGAAGGTCTGATGTCTGCAAAAATATCTGTATGACATGAAACAGCCTCTGAGAGCGTGGTTTGGACGGTTTAACAAGACCATGATTCAGCTAGGATACACCCAAGGTCAAGCTGATCACACTCTCTTCATCAAGAGAAAAGGCGCACAGGTTTCTATTCTTATTATGTACGTGGACGACATCATCATTACCGGAGATGACTCGAGGGGATTAGTCACCTGAAAAAACAACTGGGTAAGAAATTTGAAGTAAAAGATCTGGGAAAGTTGAAATACTTCTTGGGAATTGAAGTTGTGAGGTCTCGACGGGGGATCTTCATCTCTCAAAGGAAGTATACTCTTGATCTTATGGAGGAGACCGAGATGCTTGGGTGTACCCTCGTGGACACTCCAATTGAGGCTAATCATAAAATTGATTTGGATACTAGTGGGGAGAAAGTAGATGCATCAAAATACCAACGATTGGTTGGGAGGCTCATAAATTTGTCTCATACTCACCCTGACATTACGTACGTTGTGGGCATCCTAAATAGATTTATGCACTCTCCTTCTATACGCCATCAGCAAGCTGCCTTTAGGGTGTTGTGATACCTCAAGAAGACACCAGGGCGTGGGATTCTATTCAAAACTAATCAACCTTTGGAGGTTGAAATGTTTACAGATGTTGATTGGGCTGGTCGTCAAGATGACAGAAAATCTACCACTGGGTATTGTTCATTTGTGGAAGACAACTTTGTATCATGGAAAAGCTATGGCGCAAGGAGTTTGTGAGGGATTGTGGTTGAAGACTATTTTTCAAGATATGGGTTTCCAGGTAAACAAACCTGTTACTATCTACTGTGACAACAAGGCAGCCATCAGTATTACTCACAATCCAGTACAACATGACAGAACCAAACATGTGGAAGTTGACAGATATTTCATCAAAGATCACCTCGACAGGGGGAATATCTGCACTCCATTCGTGAACTCATTTGACCAGCTTGTCGATGTTTTTACCAATGGACTATGAGGTGAAAACTTCAAGGACAACACTGACAAGTTGGGAATGATCAATATATATTCCCAACTTGAGGGGGAGAGTTGAATATACGCATTATTATTTTTTACATTTCTTTTTTTCGTCATCGCTCTTATGTAATCCACGTGATATGTCACGTGTTGTGGTCCTATATATATGTATGTTATTGCCCGGTTCTTGGGCATCCGAATACCTAAAAACATCTTTCCACTGTTGTAAGCCGTTTTATGCATGCTCCCCGGACATCCCATCTCCAAGCTGTTGAGCGTATTCTCAGATATTTAAAGACTGCTCTGGGACAAGTACTTGTTTATAAACCATCTACATTTTTATCTCTTGTTGCGTATTTTGACGTTGACTATGCAGGTTCTCTTGATGATAGGAGAACCACAACTTGTTTTTGTACATACTTTGGTGGACACCTTATTACCTGGCGTAGAAAGAAGCGGGTCGTTGTTGCTCTCTCGTCTGCTAAGGCCGAGTACCGGGTTATGACTGTTGTTGTATCTGAGTTAACCTGGCTTGAAAGTTTTCTTAATGATTTGGTACTCAAACTCTCATCACCGGTGACCTTATTTTGTGACAGTCAAGCTGCGATACATATTGTCAAGAATCACGTCTTTCATGAACGAACGAAACATATTGAAGGTGATTGTCACTTCATTCGAGAAAAAGTTCAATCAAAGAAAATAGAATTGGAGCATGTTCCCGCTACATGACTAGTTGCTGACATCTTAACTAAAGCCCTTTCTCAGACGTTATACTATAAGTTCTTATACAAGCTTGGCGCCTATGATTTGTACGCTACAGCTTGTGTGGGAGTGTTAGAAAACAATCTTGTAAAGACTCATTTAGCAGCTCATTATAGGCCCTCTTCTTCCTCATGTAATAGTCACACATCTTGAAAAAGGGATTACTCTCTCTCCTCTCCATATATATTTGTACTCATACTTGTAATTTGAAATTCAAGAAATATACACAAGGTTTACTTTATTATTCTACAACGTTCTTAAAAGCTCATCCAGCTAATGAATTTCAGGCAAAAGAATTTAGGCCCTTGTGATTCTTTCCTTGGCATTGTGGTGATTAGGACAAGAGGTGGGATCTTCATATCCCCAAAAAAATAATATTCTTGATCACTTTGAGGAAATAGAGATGCTAGGATGTAAGCCCATCAAATCACCTATAAAGAAAAATCACAATATTTGTAGAGAAAATGGAAAGCCCACTGAGAAAGTGGCACTGAGAAAGTGGCAATTCATCAATGTCTGGTTGAAAGTGTTATTTGTATTTATCACACAAGGTGATATAGCTTATGATTCAAGTTCTTTGTCAATACATGCATGCCCCAAAGATTCATCATCAAGAAATTGGTTCCTCCACAGATAGATGGTTAACCATTACAAATTGTTCATTCATACGCCGCAATCTCGTAAAATTAGGAAGCAAGAAACATAATGTTGTTGATCATTCTAGTGCAGAGGCAAAGTTCAAATCCAACGCCCAAGTTATTTGAGAAGGTTTATTCTTGAGTATTCTAATAAGACACTTAAGGCTTCAAATGATTAAGCCTTACAACTATATTGTGTTCAATGTTGCAGATGTAGGATGTTGGAGACACGTCATTTTGGGTTTTCATGTCAGTTTTTTATATATCGGGGATATTTCATATATCGAATTTTAATATTTAATTAATTATATATGTAATTAAATGTTATTTTTATACATATCACAACAATATCTATTTTACAACCTATTGAACTTTTAAATATTAAAAGTATATGTAACATTTAACATGCAACACTTTAAATATGAAAATTTATAAAACTCATGATTTTAAGATCAAAATTTCAAAAATTAAATTTCAAACATACCATATTCTTCATCACTTAAAAACTCATCTACAGTCGGCAGAGTAGATAGAATATGATCTTCATCTGATGAACCATCTAAATCTCCCTCGTCCACCTCAGATATTTTTCTCTTTTCACTTCTTTGATAACTAATTGTCACTTCTTTGCTTGTAGTTAGTATTTGAGGCCTCCTTTCATCATGATCAACGTCGACTATATTGTCAATTTGTGCCCATGTCAGCCCCTCTCCAGAAAAAACTTCATCATTTTCATCTTCATTTTCATCCTCCTCGGTATCAACATTCAACATCCACTCTTGTACCATTCCAGAATCAACGTTCTTAGATGTCAATGGATCTCGAGATGTCTCTGAATATTTCGACTTCAGCAAATCATTGAATTTTATAAATACTAAATCGTTCAATCTTTTGATATCAAGTTTATTCCTATTTTTAGAATGTATCTACAAAATTTTAAAAAAAAGTTAAATAATGCATACAATTATATAATAAGATATTAATATTTAACTAAATAACTAAATTAATGCATACCATCTCGAAGGTGCTCCAGTTCCTCTCACAGCCAGAAGAAGAAGTAGTCAGACTTAAATTTTCATAGACATAGTTTTAAGGTACAACATATCAGTATCGTTAACCCTCCACCAATGTACTGTGAAAATGACAACACAATGTATTAATTATTATACATAAATACATAATGCATCATTAAAGTTAATAAAAATATATATAAAAATGTACTTGAAATTAAGTTGGGATTTTGTAGCTGTCTCTTTGTGATATCTTTACCAAATAACCCTTATTGGTATTGGTAAACACCAAGCTCGACACTAATATGATCCTGTGTAGAAGAATTTTTCATATATATCCTTGAGAGACACTCAATAAAACCACTCATAACCTTCTGTAAGCCTCAATCTCCACTTGACGGGAATAAGAAAAATATGAGTTTAAGTAATAACTTGCAAGGTGCAGAGGGATGTTCAATCACCACTCGACAAGGATAATAAAAATTTGGGTTTAAATAATAATATGAAAGGTGCAAAGGGCCGTTCATCTTCTTCTCACATATGCTATCAATCAACTTCCATATAGGAAGATATTTGTTCTCTTGGTTATCGAGAACAGCAGCAACCTCTTCCCTAACTTTTTTGATATCACTGTATAACCACTTCATGGATGGTGTATCCCCGTCAACTCTTCTCAAAACTTTCACAAATGGTGTAAATATATCAACAGTCAGCTCAACATTCGCCCAAAATATAACGTTCATCACTATCATTGCAGCCTATCAGATGCAAAATAAATTATTAAAAAAATACTATAAAGCATCAGTTACAAACATATATTTTAAATGAAATGAATAAAGATGCAATAGTTTTTCTTCCTTTACCCCGACCCTACTGGCCAACTTTGTTGCAACCCACATTACAGATGTGAATAGGCCCCTCAATTGATTTTTCTTCTCTAAGATACTCTATAAAGATAGTAATGTTGTAGTGAAATCTAGTCACACCTGGTCGAATAAAGTTCATGAGAGTCCAAGTCCTTTGTTCACTCTTTAAACATGTCTAGAGAGAAGATGTGACCATAGATGAAGATAAAAAGTTGACGGCCCAAGGAGATAACACTCTTTATTGACTTCAATTTTCCTATATCTTGTAATAGTGGAGTAATAGTGTGAGCCGCACAACAAGTCCAAAAAATCTGAGGTCTTTTCAATGTCATAAGCTTTGCAGCAATCATATTATTGGACGCGTTATCCGTCACAATCTGTAAGATACTGTCCTCTCCTTGGCTCCCATGGCTATCAATCGCCTTATCCGAGAAGTCAAAGATGAACTTTTCATCGTGTGTGGAGGAGGAGACATTCTTCGAAAGCCAGAATGCCACCCCGGAACTACAATGTATCATGATATTCATCACGCTCCTACCCTTCTGATCTGTCCACGCATCGGTCATGATAGTGTAACCATTCAATTTCCAGGTCTGCGTGAATGTGCCCAACATCTCATTCGTCCTCTCCATCTCCCCTCGCAAAATTTTGTCTCTCAACTCATAAAATGTTGGGATCTTCATCCCAAGTCCGCATAACCCAATGACATGAGCTATCTGCTGGAAGGATGAATTATATATGGCGTTAAACGGGATCCCGTATTCATATGCTCATCTACCTATGTACACGACAACATCTTTTCTGGCTTTCTTTTTGTACTTACTCTCTATTGCGCTCTGTCGGGAATCTTTTCCCTTGGTAGACTCGGCAGCTGAATGAACAAATTGGTCTATTTGACCCTTTGAACCTATGTTCCTACATATGCTAGTGTCCTCTTCTTGATCATCATGGACTCCTCCAACAACCACCTCATTCAAGATTGCTTGAAACTTAACACTTTTAGCTCTTTTACTCTTTAAATTTGAGTTTAGGGCTGACTCCGCCTTAGCATTAACGTCGGCGAGAACCTAAGGATATGGCTTAACATTACCCTTCCACCCAGCCAAGTGATGCTTGAAACGTATAATTCCACAATTAATTGTCTGCTTACAGTAGTTGCATTTGATTTAGTTGGTGTCGTTTGCAACCAACTTTTCACCAAATGACCAGAACGGATCTCTACCGATTGGTACCAGTGATATGGGAACCTCACTTGATCCAGCAAAAGAAGTAATTCTAATAGTGCAAGAATTGAAAGTAATATTAATTAGATGAAATGAAAAAATATTTTACATGACTACATCACGAGAAAAATTACTAGCTGAAAAAAATCAACATCAAAAAAGTCTCGTAACTTCATTAGATCGTTAGATCTTCAGACATTTTTTATATTATCTATGCAACATTTTATTTATCCAACAATATTTTGCATCATCAGTATTATAGTAGTATACAAAGTTATAACTATCAATCAAACTTTCAAAATATCCAGCAAAAGTAACAAAGCATTCAAGTATCATTCAAACTCTCAAAACATCCAACAAAAATAACAAAGCATTCAAGTATCATTCAAACTTTCAAAATATCCCACATTTTTTTATCAAAAGTCACAAAGCAGCAAGGTAACTAAAAATGAGATTGGATATACATGCATCATTGATTGCAAAATGAAGTTGGATAAATAACTATAATAGGGGTATTTCAAATCATTTTTTGACTAATAAATTCATCAAATAAAAATAAGGCAGCAACTAATAAGGCAAATAAGGCAACAGGGCAGCCACCATGTTATAACTAGCAAGTCAGACACAAGGCAGCCACAAGGCAGCCACGATGCCTTGCTGAACTAATAAGGCAACAGGGCAGCCACCAATAACTAAACGGGTCATTGATTGCAATAACCCACAAAACAGCCACCATGCTACAACTGACAAATAAGGCAACAGGGAGCAAGGCAGTAGGGCAGCTGGCCAATAAGGCATCAGGGCGCAAGACAACGAGATAGCATGGCAGCAGCTAGAACAACAACCAACATAAAAAAAATGTAGAGCGAGAGAATGAGAGGGGGAGGTAGGGAGAAGAAAGCACCCGCGTGCGAGAGAGAGGAGAGCACCAGCGAGCTAGAGAACACCAGAGAACCAGAGAGCTAGAGAGCACCAGTTAACTACAGAGAACCAGAGAGAGGGAGAGCACCAGAGAACTAGAGAGAGCACCATAGAACCAGATAGAACCAGATAGAGCACTCGATTTTTGTATAGTTTTTATTTAAGAAAGAGTAATATTCTATGTAAATTATTGAATAAATGGTTTGTTCTTAATTTTATTCTATTCTCTAACTTAGCATTTTTCTTTTAAAATAGTTTTTTTAATTATCACTCTAGTAGCTATGTAAATTATTTTAATTTTATTTTCTAATTTATACTCTAGCAGCTTCTCAAACAGCTACTTGCCAGCCATGTTATTCAAACTGTCACCTACCAGCAGCTTCTCAAACAGCAACCACCTGCCAGCAGCTTCTCAAACAGCTACCTACCAGCCCTGCTCTTCAAACCGCCAGTTGCCAGCAACTTCTCGAACAGCTACCTGCCATCCCTGCTCTTCAAACCACCAGCTGCCAGCAGCTTCTCAAACAGCTACCTGCCAGCAACTTCTCAAACAGCCAGCTGCCAGCAGCTTCTCAAACAACGAGCTGCTATTTTTTTCCTATAAATTCTGCTCTTCTCCATGAGCTGGGAGCAGAACATTTTAGGATCTTTTTGAGCATTTTTGTGAGCTATTGTGTGCAAGTTCTAAGCTCTTGTGTGGACTGTTTTTTGCTTTTAATTTGAAGTTCATTTCCAAGCTTTCTTGAGTAGTTGTAATCTCATTTCTATGCAATAAATATTAGTTCTTTTTCATCTTATTCTTCTCTTTTTTTCTTGGTTGTGTGAGTGTGTGTATGAGAGTAGTTTTGCTCTTCTTTTAATTTAGTTCTTTTTTATGTTAGTATGTGTGGGTGTATGAGAGTTAGATTTTAATTTTTCTTGTTAAATTAATTTCTCTTTTTTTAGAGTGTGTGTGTGTGTGTGTATGAGACAGCTTTTACATTTTTTTGTAACTTAGTTTTCAATTCAAAGTAGAGTGTGTGTGTGAGTTTAGTTTTTTCCTTTTTGTAACTTAGTTTACTTTTTTTGTTGAGAAAGGTGTGTGTGTGTTAATTTAGTTTTTCATTATTGTAGAGTGTGTGCGTTTTAGAGTTATCTTTTTCTTCTTCTATTTTTGTAGAGTGTGTGTGATAACTAGTTTATTTCCTTTTCACACTTCTCTTTTTGCTAAAGTCGCACGCATAACCGCTTAACAAAAATCATGAATACCTCTATTTTCAACTTCGTCTCCATCTCGATGAGTGGCTAATCCCCTCCGAGCACTCGATTGAGATGACCCTTGGATGAAATAATCACGTTTTCAAAATAATTAAAAACCTCTTTTCCTCTTTAATTAAAAAGCTTAAGGTTTACGCTTGATTTATTTCGAGTGAACTCATATAGACGTATATGATCTTCATTTTCATTTTCGAACACTAGTTAGCAGAGAGTCTCTTGTGTACGAATCGATCCCTCACAGGTAAAGAGAGTTGTGTGCTACACTCGAGAGAGGATGAACGGAACTCTCCTGAATTGGAGTAAAAACACAATAGTGGGGTTCACAACATAAGACGAGCTTTAGTTTTTTTATTAAAGAATGAAAGTTCAGTCGATCAACCTAAACTCAGGTGGGCGTATTCCTCGAGAGAGGTGCGTTCACATTTTGGGAACCTCCACGGCCAAGTGATTTAGCTAAGTGAAAGATTGGATTTTAATCTCTTTAAATTTTATTTTCATCTCAAGGTGATTCGAAATCGAGTGTTAGCCCCTTTTTATTTTATCAAACCCTAAGTTCTATTTTCGCCTTCGTTAACTTAATTTAAAAATCAAACCCTCCAAAAATCCTTCCATAAGATAGTAGCTCTTTCCTTGTAACTAGAAATAATCAGCACGTCTGGAAAATACGACCTTGATATTTCTTAAAAAATATCATATACTGTTAAACGGGAAAAATGAAATTATCTCATTCAAAAAAACCCACCTATATATATAGGGTAATACAAATATTAGCTAACACTCCCCCTCAAGTTGGGCATGTAATGTTCTTCATGCCTAACTTGCTAATAATCGATGCAAATATTTTCTCACTTAATGCCTTGGTAAGAAAATCAGCTAGTTGTCCATCCGACTGAACGAAATGGGTACATACAATCTCATTCACAATATTTTTTTTAATGAAGTGTAGGTCAACTTCAACATGCTTGGTGCGGTCATGCTGGACAAGATTCTAAGTAATGTTGATTGCAGGCTTATTGTCACAATACAAATTGAAAGGCTCAGTTTCCAATAAACCAATATCATTCAAGCGGGAACGAAGTCACATCCCCTCACATATCCCATGAGTCATGGATTTAAACTTGTTAGAATCACTTGTATTGGGCCACATGTTGTGTTGGCCCATTTATGCTTCTTCTTTAGTACCACATCTTGTATAGGATTTGTTCCCTCTCTTTCTCTCCTATATATTTGTATACTCTCTTTGTATTTAGACACTCAAGAAATATACCTCAGTTTCAGGCCTTTTCTACATGGTATCAGAGCCAGGTTCCACCTCTCGCGGTCTGTTTTGATCCTAGCCGCCTCCTCCCGCGGCTTGTTTCTCGCGGCCTGTTTTGGGTCTAGCCGCGCTTCCTGGCGGCCTGCTTTTTCAGTTCGCTTCCCTCTGCTCTTGTTTTCTCCCCGTGGATCCACCTTCTCCCTTCCCCCCCTTAGTGCTTTTATAGCCTTTCCTCTCTCCGTGGGACCACCTTCTTCTTGTCCGCTGCGGCCTCTCTCCTAGTCGCGGCCTCCTTTCTATCTGCCGCGGTCTCTTTCTTCTAACCGCTCGAGCTCCTACTCGCGGATTCTCTCTTCTAACCGCTCGAGTTCCTACTCGCGGACTCTCTCTGCTAACCGCTCGAGTTCCTACTCGCGGACTCTCTCTTCTCACCGCTCGAGTTCCTACTCGCGGACTCTCTCTTCTAAACCGCTCGAGTTCCTACTCGCGGTCTCCTTCTTCTGTCCGCCGTGCGGGCTGTCTCCTTCTCTTCAGATCTGCCTGACCGTGCGGGTTGTCTCCTTCTCGCCTGCATCTTGGTCGCGATCTTCTCTATTCTCCTCAGTCCGACGCGACTTGTCTCAGTCCGACGCGACTTGTCTCAGTCCGGCGCGACTTGTCTCAGTCCGGCGCGACTTGTCTCAGTCCGGCGAATACGATCTGCCTGACCGTGCGAGCTGTCTCCTTCCCGCTTGCATCTTGGTCGCGATCGTCTACCGTCTCCTGGTCGCCCGACTTGTCTCAGTCCGCCCGGCTTGTCTTAGTCCGCCCGGCTTTTTTCTCTTTCCGCGGCTTTCTTCTCTACCCGCCTAAGGGGTGCGGCCTGTCTTCATGAATTCCTCTGGTAATTCTCCCAGCTCAGCGGCCAGCCCGCCCCCTGTTCATCCGGCCTGTCCTCCAGACCGCCCGGCTTGTTCTGCCGACCTCCGTGACGAGCTCCGGATCACAACTATTTCTCTCTCTGGCAAGAAGAACTTTATTCCTTGGTCCATTCTGTTCGGCGGGTTCTCCAGGCTAAGGGCCTTCTCCCGCACCTTACTCAGGCACCTCCTTCTACACCTACGGATGAGTGGCTTCGTAATGACGGTCGTGTTCAGACTTGGATTCTGAACTCCTTGGATGGTGAGCCCTATCAAATGGCTATGTACCACGACACCGCTAAGGCTATGTGGGATGAGCTCCATTCCTTGTATTCTGGCCGCGATAGCCTCCAGCATCTTTATGACATCCTCACTGATCTCTTCACTCTCGACGCTGGCGGCGCCTCAGATATGACATCTTTTGTCGCTCGGGCTAAAACGCTTGCTGAAGCCTGGATCCAGCACCAGCCGCCGACCACTGATCTTGCCGCTCAGCGGGCTCAGAAGGAAGCTGCTTGCATTGTCATCCTTATGGCTCGTCTTCCTTCTCATCTTCAAAGCCTTCGTGCTCAGGTCCTGGCCGCTCCTACTACGCCCTCTTTTTCGGATGTCTGCTCCATGCTTCTCCGGGTCTCGCCTCCTCCAGATCCTCCGGCTCCTTCTCCACCGGCTCTTATTCAGCATGCCCCTCCGCTCTTACCCTCTCCTCCCACTTCTACTCGGGGGGGACGGTCGGGCTCGCGGGGCCGTGGCCGTGGCGGCCGTGGCCGGCCAAAGTGCTCCTTCTGCGGCAAGGATGGCCATCTTGAGGTAGCTTGTTACAAGAAGCTCGGCTACCCCCCTCGCCCGACGGCTTCTGCCGTTACTGACGCTCCTCCGGATCTCGAGACCGTCCGTCTTCAGCTCCAGCATCTCCAGGGGCTGCTCAATCCCCCCTCGGCTTCCGTCGCCTCCGTCTCCCACACAGGTACTGCTTGTCTCTCCCACAGCCCGGGTTGGATTATGGACTCTGGCGCTACTCATCACATCACTTCGCAACGGCCTGCCGAGTACTCGGGTTCTCCTTATCCGCAGTCCATCACCGTGGCCAATGGGGCGCTGGTTCCTGTCTCCGGCTCGGCCGATCTTTCTATCCACCCCTCCCTCCCTCTTCGCTCGGTTCTTCATGTTCCGAGTTCCCCTTTTAACTTACTCTCTGTTGGGCGTCTTACGCGTGACTTGGATTGTTCTGTTATATTCACTTCCTCGTCTTTTGTTATACAGGATCGGCGGACGCGGACTACCATTGGTAAAGGTCAGCTGCGGAATGGGCTCTACCTTCTCGATACCTCTCCGCTCGCTCTGTCTTCCGTCTCCTCCACTGCATGGCATCGCCGCCTTGGTCATGCCCCTCTGCCAGTTCTCCAGCGGGCCCTTCCAGACCTTTCTTTTACGTCTTTTCAGTGTGATTCATGTATTCTCGGCAAACAGCCACGTTCTTCGTTTCCTTCGCATTGTACTCGGAGTACGGCTCCTTTTGATCTTGTTCATTCGGATGTTTGGGGACCCTTTCGGATTCCTAGTATATGTGGTTATCGTTATTTTCTCACCTTTATTGATGATCATTCACGCACCACGTGGCTCTACTTACTTCGCGAACGCTCCGAGCTTCCCCGGGTGTTTCGGGCATTTGTCCTCGAGACCCGGACACAATTCCATACCACCCTCAAAACTCTCCGTACTGATAACGCCCGCGAGTACACCAGCCACGAATTTACCACCTTATGTACGGAATACGGGATTCTCCATCAAACCTCTTGTGCGTATACCCCGCAACAAAATGGGGTTGCCGAACGCAAAAACCGTCATTTATTGGATGTTGCCCGCTCCCTCATGATCCAAATGCATGTTCCTAAAGCCTACTGGAACTTTGCGGTCTCCACTGCCTGCTTTCTCATTAATCGCCTCCCTTCCTCTGTCCTCAATTATGCGACTCCCTTCAGCATATTGTTTCCCTCCACTCCGGCTTTCCCTCTCTCGCCCCGTATCTTCGGCAGCACCTGCTACGTCCACTGCCTCGGGCCCGCCTCCGATAAATTGGACCATAGGGCGGCGAAACACATTTTTGTTGGCTACTCCCACACCCAGAAGGGCTATGTTTGTTACTCACCCGCTACCGACAAGGTCACTGTTTCTGCGGACGTCACCTTCCGGGAAGATGAACCGTTCTTTCCTGCTCCCTCCCCTCCTGCTTCCCCCCCCCCCGCCTCCTCTCCCGCCGTCCTTCCCTCGTCCCGTTATTCCTGCTACTCCACCACCACCCCCGCTCTCTCCTACCCCCGCTCCTGCCATCAAACCGCCCGTTATCCGGGTCTACACTCGCCGCCCTCCCTGTTCCGTTGCCCCTCTGCCGCCGACCTCTGCCATGGACACTTCGCGTCCCTCTGATCAGGTAACGCCCCCCACTGCCCATCCTCTGGAGGCCTACGTCTCTCTTCATCGCCTCGCTCCCCCTCTACACACCTTTGCTACTTCTCTTTCTTCGGTTTCTGTTCCTAACTCTGTACAGGAGGCGCTTCAACATCCGGGCTGGCGGGCAGGCATGGAAGAGGAGATGTCTGCTCTCTGGGCTAACCAGACATGGTCCGTTGTTCCCCTCCCTCCGGGTCAGCAACCGGTCGGGTGCAAGTGGGTCTTTGTCATTAAACATGTTGCTGATGGGACGATCGATCGTCTGAAAGCTCGCCTTGTCGCTCGCGGATTCACTCAACAACAGGGGCTCGACTATGAGGAAACCTTTTCTCCGGTCGCCAAGCTCAATACCGTTCGAGTCCTCCTCTCTGTCGCTGTTCATCGCCAGTGGCCTCTCTTTCAGCTGGATGTTAAGAATGCTTTCTTGAATGGGGATCTCCAGGAAACGATCTACATGCAACAACCGCCCGGGTTTGAGACCACGGGGGAGTCTCAGGTTTGCCGCCTTCACAAGGCTCTGTATGGTCTCAAACAATCTCCCCGGGCCTGGTTTGAGAAATTCAGTAAAGTACTTCGAGCTGTCGGCTTTAGCCGAAGCTCGGCTGACTTCTCGCTCTTCACTCGTCACCGACCATCAGGGACGGTCCTTCTATTAGTATATGTTGATGACATCATCATCACAGGAGATGACTCACAAGGGATACATGCAGTCAAAGCACATCTGAACTCGGTCTTTCAGACAAAGGACCTGGGGACTCTGCGATATTTTCTGGGTCTTGAGGTTGCCAGGCGACCGGACGGCCTTATTCTCTCTCAACAGAAATACTGTACTGATCTTCTTCATGATGCTGGCCTCTTAGGGTGTAAGCCATGTGATACCCCTATGGATGTAAACCACAAGTTGTGTGCTCAGGCTTCTGACTCGGATCTTCTTCTCCAGAACCCTGAATATTATCGACGACTTGTTGGAAAGTTGATCTATCTTACTGTTACTTGACCAGATATTTCCTTTGATGTGGGTCTTGTCAGTCGATACATGCACTCTCCTCGCAAGTCTCATCTTCTGGCAGTTGAACGCATTCTGAGGTACTTAAAAACAGCCCCGGGTCAAGGACTTGTGTACCGGACTTCCTCGTCTGCTCCTACCTTAGTGGCATACTCTGATGCGGACTATGCGGGCTCTCTTGATGACCGGCGGTCTACTAGTGGTTTCTGCACATACTTTGGGGGACATTTGGTTACATGGAGAAGCAAGAAACAAGCCGTCGTTGCTCGCTCATCGGCTGAGGCAGAATACCGCGCAATGGCTTCTGTTGTATCCGAACTTACATGGCTTGAAAGTCTTCTCACTGATCTGGGTGTAAAATTACCTTCTCCTGCTCTACTCCTTTGTGATAGCCAAGCAGCTATACATATCGCCAAGAACCCAGTCTTCCACGAAAGAACGAAGCACATTGAAGTCGATTGCCACTTCGTTCGAGAGAAAGTTCAAATGAAGAAGCTCGTTTTAAAGCATGTTCCAGGGACAGAACAAGTTGCAGATGTCCTCACAAAGGCTCTTCCCAAAGCATCCTTCTATCAATGCTTGTCCAAGCTTGGTGCATACGATTTGTACGCTCCAGCTTGCGGGGGAGTGTTAGAATAACTTGTATTGGGCCCATGTTGTGTTGGCTCATTTATGCTTCTTCTTTAGTCCCACATCTTGTATAGGATTTGTTCCCTCTCTTTCTCTCCTATATATTTGTATACTCTCTTTGTATTTAGACACTCAAGAAATATACCTCAGTTTCAGGCCTTTTCTACAAAACTAAACTTCTGCACTAGAGCGTGCCACTACATGTTGTTTCTTGCTTCTCCACGTGACCAGATTAGCCCCAACAAAAGAACAATATCATGTGGTAGATCTCCTATCATCAACTGATCCGGCCCAATCAGCATCAGTATATATTTCAATTTTTAAGTGATCATTAGGAGAGAATTGAATTCTCCTACCATGCGTGGTCTTCAAATACCTCAAACTTTTGTGCACGACATCGAGATGTAGGACTTTAGGGGAATGCATGTATTAGCTTACCACTCCTGCTGCATATGAGATGTTTGGACGGATATGAGATACGTAGATCAATTTACCAACAGACTTCTGATAACCAGAAATATCTTTCACTAACTCCCCATCATCACGTCCAAGTTTGTGGTTCACTTCAATAGGAGTATTAGCAGGCTTGCAACCACTCATTCCTATCTGTTTTAACAAATCAAGGACATACTTCTGCTAAGAAATATGAATACTATATTTTGATCTGGCGACCTCAATCCCTAGAAAATATCTCAACTTACCCAAATCTTTCACTTCAAATTCACTAGCAAATTTGAGTTTCAAGGCACAGTTCTCATCCATAACATCACCTATAATAACCA
Source organism: Platanthera guangdongensis (assembly GCA_039583875.1). NCBI lineage: Eukaryota > Viridiplantae > Streptophyta > Magnoliopsida > Asparagales > Orchidaceae > Platanthera > Platanthera guangdongensis. The sequence goes on along the minus strand of CM077151.1, from coordinate 270,857,593 downwards.
TATCATCAACATATACAATCAGGATAGCCACCTTCATCTCTTTTCGTCTGATAAATAAAGTGTGATCAGCATGGCTTTGGGTATACGGTATACCCCAATGAGAATATGACTTTGTGAAGTCTCTCAAATCAAGCTCTCGGAGATTGTTTTAACCTATATAGAACTTTTCTCAATTTACACACTTTTCCTTCAGAGACGATAGAGACAAGACCGGGATGCATCGACATATAGACTTCCTCTTCCAATTCGCCATAAAGGAAAGCATTTTTTACATCTAGTTGCTGAAGGTCCCACCCTTTACACGCGACACCGGATAATAGGACTCGTATTGTATTCATTTTTGCCACTGGAGCAAAAGTCTCTTGGTAGTCAATACCATGAGTTTGGGTGTAGCCTCTTCCCACCAATCATGCCTTGAATCTCTCCACAATACCTTCAGAGTTCTGATTTACTGTAAAAATTCATCGACAACCAGTTGTCCTCTTGCCAGGAGGGAGATCGACCAGTTCCTATGTGTGGTTCTTTTCTAGAGCCTGCATTTCCTCCATCATCGCCTTTGTCCATTTGGAGCAACCAAGTGCTCCTGCCATGTACCGGGAACAAACACAGAAGAAAGAGAAGCGACAAAGGCTTTGTAGGAAGAGGATAAAGAGGCATATGACACATAGTTAGATAATGAATGTTGAGTGGATGAGCGTATACCTTTTTGGGGAGCAATGGGTAACTCCAGGGATGTTGTAGACAAATCTGGTGGCGGCTCTGATATTATGGGATGCAATTCAGTATTTGATCTTTTGCTTCTCCGAGTGTACACCTGCATTTCCTTTTCTTTGGGAATATCCTCACTCTCCCCCTGAGTGGTAATGTATGGAGGAGAAATAGGAAGAGGAAGAGTAGGAGCACTCATTTCCAAGTATGAAGACTCCCCCTGAAGTGAGGACTCATAATAGGAGCTACTTTCATGAAGCGTAATATCCATGGAGACAAAAGATTTCCTGCTTGAAGGATGATAACATTTGTACCATTTCTGTGTAGGGGAATAACCAATGAACATGCGGCGAACGGAACGATGATCAATTTTTGTTCGAATAGTGTTATGAATATGAACAAAACATAAACATTCAAACACACAGGGTACAAGGGTAGTAGGAGGTATGCCAATGGTATGAAGAGGACTGTGCTTATCCAGATGACGAGATGACATACGATTGATGAGCTAAGCCACGGTGAGAAGGGCATCACCCAAATGGTATTTTGGAAGAGACATTGTAAATAACAAACATCGTGTCACTTAGAGAAGATGATGATTTTTTTCATTCAGCAACACCATTTTGTGTAGGAGAATGTACACAAGTGGTTTGATGAACGATACCATGAGAACTCAAATAGTTTTCAAATTTGATAACACTCATTATCACTGCGAAGAATTTTAATAGTGGCACCAAATTGAGTCGAAATCATTTTATGATTTTTTGGAAAAAGAGGTAACACTTCATTTTTACTATGCATCAAATAAACCCACGTGGTACGAGAAAAACAATCAATGAAAGAAACAAACTACTGATAACCAGAGATCGAAGCAACAGGACCAGGGACCCCTACATCATTATGAATAGTATGAAATGGTACAACAAAAGGCTTAGACATGTGATTGAAAGAGACATGTTTATGCCTGGCAAGTTCACAAGCATCACACATAAAAGTTTTAAAAATAGAAGATGAAAAACAAGAAAATAACGTCTGCATGGTAGAACTAGAGGGGTGGCCCGAGTGAGGATGTCAGGTAGCCAACTGAGGAAGCTGGTGAGCATGAAAGGGCTGAAGAACAGTAGCATAAAATACGTGCAATCCATCACACATTCTACCAGAGTTAATCACCTTCTTCGTCTGCAGGTCCTGAAAGACACAATAAGAAGGAAAGAAAGTGATGGAGTAGTTCATGAAATTTGTAACATGACTAACAAATAAGAGGTTGCGAGTAAAAGAAGGAACGTTGTAACAACCCGATTTTTTTATGTTATAATAATAATGATAAAAATAATAATAAAACCCCTAATGCCCCCCTCTTTAACCTAAAACCCGAGCCAGCCTTCCCCCGCTTCTATTTCTCCCGCTCGGGCTAGGGCTTTCTGCAATCATGCAGCCGACCCGTCTCCCGCTCCCTTGCCGCCTCCCGATTCTGACGCCTCCCTGCTTGTCTCCTCCTCCTCCATTTCATGTCGGCAACAACCCTAGCTCTCCAGACCGGCGGCAACTTTAACTCTCCAGGCTTGCGGCAGCCTTAGCTCTCCAGGGCGGCAGCAGTGGCTTCTTCCTCCAAGAGTCAGCAGTCTCCGCCTCTTCCTCCCCATTTCTGGAGGTCGGCAACCCCTGCTCCCTCCTAGGGGGCCGACAATATCAGATCTCGCCACCTCTCCCTCCGGCAACAACGATTTCTCCTCCCTTCATGGCTAGCTCTGCTTCTCCCTTCTTCCAAGGGGCGACAACCTCCTCTCCTAGGTATTACAACCCTAATTTCTCCGATTCCTCGTCATTTTGGCCGACAATTTCAAGAAGAGCACCAAGGGTTCCCTTGATACCCTCTCTACTCAGAATTTTCTGCCCGGGTTTTCCACCTTGGGCTGGGATTTGGTTCCTATTGGTAAGGGTCTACTCTTCTCCCTCTTCATTCAGTTTTTGATTTTTTTTATAAATTTGTCGGGTTTTGTTTTGCTCAAATAACTGTGATCCATGTTTATTTCCATCTTACAATCGTCTAACCATGAATTATTTTGATACACGGCGCCGTTTTTCATTTCGGTTGGTGGAATCTCCCAAACCTTCTCTGATTTAGGGTTTGCCCAAGCCTAAGCGCCGCCAACTCTTTGTCTCTGCGTGGTGTCTCTTCTCCCCTCACACATGGGGGAGGTAAATCTCTTAGCCGCTTTTAATTCAATTTTGTAGCGAATAATTACCTGTGTTAGCATAGTAATAATTTGTTGTGTCGTTTTCATCGTTCTTGTACAGGTTCAAAATAAGGTTCTTGTTTTTACTAGCGCCGCTTAGCCGCCGCTAATTTCAACTTCCTTAAGGCAAGTAAAGATCTCTCTCTCTTGCAACATTGAGTTTATTTTATTGCATATGTTCCTTTAACTGTTTGGCCGCATTCTTGAATATATCAATCTGTCAAATGAATTGGTATATTAAGAGCTCAATCCGATAAGTTAATAACGTAGGGTTAACATGTTGGAATTACATGAAATTGTGATCGTAGATGGTTTTTACTCGGATACTCGTTTAGATGAGTGATTTGCTCAATTAAGATAAAACCGGAATAACGATAGATTGTTGGGCATTTATAATAAGTGTCTTAATTGTAATTGATAATGATTCTGGATAATAAATAAAGTGATGATCTGTGATTTTATATAAAGGGTCATATCAAATATATGTTTACTTGGAAGATGATCGTTCAAGAAAATGGATTAATCTAATTAAGTATTTTGGTATCTGAGAAAAATGATGTATAGTTATAGTCATACCACTCGCAAATGATTGCATCCCGCAAAATATATTGTTTTCTATCTAGTTTTGTTTGTGTCATCGAATCTTGTGTCATCGAATTCTGTTTCTTAGGTCTGTTCTAAGACTTGAGCGAATGTTGCTTCATAACTCAATTCCTCTCTTAACACGTTTATGAACTCTAATCTTGTACAGCTGAATCGCTACATTTGTATCAGGTCTTGATATGTTATGAATCTCTTAAATCATGAATCTTTAAAGTCATTAATGTCATAAGCAATCAATGAAAGGTAGTGTTAAGTTGATGTGACGTTTTGACTCGAGTTTTCGTTTGACTGGCAGCGGAAACCAACAAATGGTCATAGCAAACACAACCATTTTGATAAGACTTGCATTTAGACTTACATTAGAATCTCGTGCATCAAATAAAACACTTCCACCTTTCACTGATTATAACTGATGACATTTCTTGACTTGTTTATATGTTATACTTTAGAGTAGTCTAATAAACTAACCTGATCTGTTTAGCTCTTTTATTTGTTTGTCTCGAATAGTTTTGCTTTATGAGAAACTGGTACACTCATACATTTCTGCTTCTATTACTGTTTTGCACTTTACTTTGCTCACCCTGCTTGTTTCAATGCTGAGACTTTTCCTTTCTGTTTTGGAACTGTCGTAGAGTTCGTGCAACACTGCTAGGTTCTCGAGCCCGATCTGCTTGAAGTTCCAGGTTCTACGTTTGCATTTCATTTTGTGTCAAATATTTCTATGTAATAATTGCAATTAGACATTTTCACTGGTATCATGTATAACTGCTATGCTATTTAAATACTTGATGTACTATAATTTTATATTAATGCATGTGCACCCTTTTGAAACATAATTGCATGAAAACTGTAGCAGTGCCGGTAAAACATGATTTTACAAAATTATATGCATTAAAATTTCTCACTGTTTTAAACCCTAAAAGCTTCCGCACAAAAATCAGATTGTTTTTCTCCAAATTAATTACTTTAAAACTATTTTCAGTATTCTCTGCATCCGTCTTAGCAGACATGATTTTCTTTCCACCCATGTCTGTGGCATCACGGCCCGCCCGAAGTGCACTCTGACTTTTGTTGAGACGGGTCGTGACAAATGTGAAGGGCAGAAGCCAAGGTAAGAGAAGAGCAAGTGAAAGAACATTTTCCTGCAATAGATAAAAGGGTTCCATCGGTAATGCTTACCTTGTCTCTGCCAGATAATGGTGAATAGGAAACAAAACCTGACGATGACCCAGTCATATGATTTGTGGCTCCAGAATCAATAATTCAATGGGTGGCAGGCGGTACAGCAGCAGATTGAGCACTTGGACTACCTGAATAAGCAAAGGATAAGGATGGACCAGAAGTGAGCTCCGAGGATAACCCCTGCATCATGCAATGGAGATTCATCATCTCAACAGTAGAAAAGGCCCCAGGTAGAGACATGAGCTCTGATATTTGGGCACTGGAAGTATTATCATCAATGAACTTAGTCAGATGAGCAGAGCGGGGAAAGCTTAAATTAAGCGGCCACAACCACGCCCACCACGACCCCCACGAGGAACCATGCCACCTCTCGATGGAGGGGGCCCATGCAATTTGAAGCAAGTGTCGCGAGTATGCGTACTCGGACCACAATAATCACACATCAAAGTGGTCTTTGTCCGCGGGTCGGGGCCTAAAGTCCCGAGAAGGGGTGCCTCCAGAATGAGAAGCTGCAAGTGCAGAATCACTAGAAAGACTTCTGAACTCCAAGACTAACGACGGTCATATTCCTGCTGGACAATGCTATAAGTTTCTGACAATGAAGGGACCGATATACGACCAAGGATTTGAACAATAATCCGATCAAAATCTCAGTGTAAAAAATGTAGAAACTCAAACACCCTATTTCGATCTTCGTAAGCACGAACAAGAATAGCATCAGTAGTGTAAACAAGGTCAAGGGATGTAAAATGGTCATACTCCTGATATAGCTGATTGAACTCCAAATAATAAGCGGACGGTGGTCGATCCCCCTGTCGAAGGAGAAATATCTTTCGTCGCAGCTGAAAGATCTGAGCAGTGTTGCCTTTCTGGGAGTAGGTAGATTCAGCACGACTCAAAATATCTGTTGCGGTATCCAAGAATAGGCAATTTCATGCAATAGTCTCTTGCATGGAATTAATCAGTCATGACATAGCCAAAGAGTTCTCTGATTCCCATTGAGCCCATGTAGATGAGGTCTGTGTTGGCTCCGTAATAGTCATGTTAACATAGTCAAACAAACAACGACTCTTAAGGGCCAAGGCAATAGATCGAGACCATGATAGGTAATTTATTGTATCAAGACGAATCGTGGTGATCTGAGACGTTGTATGATCATGCCAAACCTGGGTAAATCCAGCGGGTTGTCATACGTCAGGAGAATCCACCACGTCAGACATAATGAAATCAGAGAATAAAGATGTGTCGGTAAAATAAAATAAAAATCCAGGAAGCAGAAAACAGCCTTCACGAGATCGCCGGAAAAAAGGCGATACCGAGAAAAATGTCAGACACCACCAATAGGACCGTCTCGGATCCTAGAACAATAGATCCTTGAGTGTTGAAGTCAAAGGAGGTTTGAATGAGAAGGTAGAAGGCTTTTTATGAGAGAAAGCAAAAGAGAAAAAATCTCAAGATCCATGATATAAGGAGATCCGGTGGAGAGATTACATGATCCCCCTAGTAGGAGGTAGAGGGATGAAAAGCAAAACTTTTCTGAGAAAAATGGGGAAAATCAGACGGTTGCCGGAGCGGCAGCCATCCGGGGCGCCGATCGGACCTGTCCGCCGATCGGCGGGTAATGTTATACCCGCGACAGACGGATGTTTGCTAGGCTACGGAGAAATGAGAGAGGGAGAAGGGAGGAGGTGGAGGGGAGAAGGGGGCCGACGGTGGAGTTCGCTGGGCTGCGGAGCATCGAGCAGCATCTAGGGCTTTTTTCCTTCCCGTGGCTCTGATACCATGTTAAACGAGAAAAATGAAATTATCTCATTCAAAAAAGAAAACCTTTATATATATATATAACGGCCCCACTTACTAGGCTACCGTCGCAATTTTTATTGATCTACTTTATTCACTTGACAATTCAGAGAGTGGCAGTTATATAATCATCAATAATTATAATGACAGAGTAAAAAGAAATGCAGAGAAGTACAACACATTTTATTTATCTTACATCCGATACAGTATAGTACATGCTGACTGGTGACTGCATATATATACATAGCAAAAGGAGTCACCAAAATATCTGAGCTACAGTTACAATTATACTATAATATCAGCTCAAAACTACACATGTAACTCAGAACAAAAACTATACTTTAATATATGACACAACCATGAGTAGACTACTTGAAATAAAACTGAAATTCGTCATAGGGGCAGTCGGGGTCGCGGCAAGATGCCTTGTGGGCATCCATGACTTCGAAGACGGCTGTGATGACATCCACCCAGATCTTGTACATCTTTTCCCTGCGTGTAGGGGGCCTGCTAGAGCTAGCAGGGGTAGCCTCCGCCTTTACCTGTTTAGTTACATTTTTTATTAGTCAAAGACTAAATAAATTCTCATTGTTCCCTTTTTACTATGATTTCTTATTAGCATTTTACGGTTTCATATTTTATTCTCTTGTTTATGTTCTCTCTCGGTATAGCATATTAATCATTTTCATCATATTTTCATAAATATCTTTTACATTTTTATTCATCTTTTACTCATCCTTTTTCCTTATATATCTTTTCATACGGGTTGAATTTTTTTAGCCTTATCTCTTAGACTTTTCATGTTATTATTGGGCAGTGTTAAGGGAATATTAACCTTTTGTATCATTTATATAGCGCGTTTGTGTGTCTTTTCATATTCGCACATATTTCTTAACGTGACTTTTCATATTCGCACGTTCCTTTAGTTTCATCATCATTGGGAGGACATTCACCCCACCTCCACTGTTGGGTTGACCCCTAACTTAGCCCATTTCATTTCTTATTCTTCTACTTTTTCCTTTACTTATTTTACTTAGTTTAATTCATTGTATATTTATGCTCAATTGTTCTTTTCATAAAATATACACATAACAGATACGCATGGAGAATAAACATGAAAATTAAATGATTACAAGGGTAAGAACTCACTTTTTCAACCCCTTTTCCTTTATCTCTGCGACCACCATCGTCATTTTTCCTTCCACTGCCTCGTGAAGTCATATCCTACATCGGCAATATTGTTAAAGACACATAAGTTGGTCAAACATTTCAAGATGTTTTTGACGGGCTGCACTTGACCTAATTAGGTCAAAGAGTCATTTAGGGGGTTAATTGATGGTTATCCAATCTAGAAAGCAAGGGGCTTTTGGTCCAATTGGTGAGGGAACATTACGCCCTAGCCAATTTTGCTTCCCTAGCTTGAAGGGAAATCCTCTACTTTAATTTCTTTATCACTTTAATCATATGGGGATGAGGATTTTGCTAATTTAGATGGACACACATGCTAAAATTTCGGAATCCCTAGCATATCACTTAGCTTTAAGACAGCTATTTATATTTCTTTTCTTTTTCTCTTCCTTTCTCCTCAAACTTTTTTCTTTCTACATCCAATGGAAGAGAAAAAAAAAGGTCTTTGATCTAACTGTTTTGGTTGGTTGGTTGGTGTGCTCTCAAATATGTATATTTATATAAAGTAGTAAAGATATATATATAAGGTAATACAAATATTAGCTAACATACACTATACGTGATAAGGTATACTTGCCTTCATCGAATATAGGTTTAGATAAATTTCTCAAAAGCTTTCTAAAGCTCAAAAATGGTTCATCACTAAACTCTCACAATGCTTAACAGGTTCCTATAACGGTCTCCTTTGTACGTGTTTGAACCATCTTATTCTAGCTCCGCGCATCTTCTCTACAATTGGTGTCACTCATGCCTTATCCCTCATATATTCATTCCAAATTTTATTCAATCTCGTGTGTCCACACATCCACCTAAACATTCTCATCTACGCAACTCCTATTTTTTGTTCATGTACACAATTCACCGCCCAACACACAGAACTGTAGAGCATCGCTGATCTAATTGTAGTACGGTAACACTTGTCTTTATGTTTTAATGGTACTTTACGATCAACAAGATCCTAGATGCGCCTCTTCACTTCAATCAACCTGCCTTTTCACTTCAATCAACCTGCTTGGATTCTATGCATCAAATCTTTATCTACAACTCCATCTTTTTGAACTAAAACATATGCTGGTGAGAATAACTGAAACAAATACTTTGAGATGACTAAAGAGAAATATATGCATATACCACCCAAAGCAGATTAGTTCATTAATCAAATGAATATTAATCAAATGTTTAGGGGAAATAGAGGGAGCTGATAATTTGATAAGTTTTTATAAGAAATGGATGAGCTGATGCACATTGCTATAAAGATTCTTAAATAAACATAACAAATTGTTACATACTAGTTTGAAACTGAGATGGCACTGACTGAAATATCCGTCCAATTACCACAGACAATATTGTCATCAGTGAAAGTGCTACAACTGATCCACACAGAACCTACTATTTCAAAATCCATATTGAAGAAGAAAATTGTTGGTTAGAAATTTGTGGAGCTAGTTAACAAAGAAAATAAGAACTGCAAAAACGAAGTCCCAGAAAGGAAGAGGAATGATGGGATTTTAATTGTTTGATGGCTTACCTATTACTAAATAAAAGAGACGCTTCATCTTTGATATAACATTAAGACTTCATATTTTGCCCCAAAGTAGATTAAATAACGTTAAAATATGAGTTTTTTGGTAGAATTTTTTTTGCAAAGGAAAAAAAAACACCATAAATATTCATGTGACGGATACCCATTCCACTGCTGATACCCGTTCCATTGCATTTACTAAAATACATTCCCGTCCTACAGAAATGAACCTTTTTCCAGTAGGCTAAATAACTTAGTCCGAAAAGGATGCTTCCGATTCCAGAATGAATGTTTCCTTTTTTATTTGTAATAAAAAGATATTGCCTACCGAATCTTATAATTTAAAGTTTGTATAAGACTATTTATGTAAGACATAACAACTGAATATGTGCAATAATTTATTTTTTGCTGACTTATAACGTCATGTGGTATTTCGTGTGTCTTATGTTATGTTGTTCGTCCAAGTGTAAGGACTTAGGTCTCTTGTATGTTAACCTAATTTTGAATCCAATTATTTCAACTCATCTCAACTTGATATCAGAGTGCACGGCCCCGATCCGTCTCTTTGTTCGCTCCATCGCTCCTGATCATGTCTCGTCATCACAGATCCAGCCTACGTTCGCTACTCAGTGCCTCCCAGGTCTTTGTCACTAGACGCAACTCGTTCCTCATCCAGTGGTTGCAGGTTCCCCTTCCAGGCCACTAGTCGCAGCTCCTTCCTTGTCTATAGTTTCTCAGCATGCCAGGGTTGTTGAAGCTTCTCACTGCCCGTCCAGCAGACGGCTGTTGGTCTCCATCTGTTTTGTCTTTCAAGACAGCCATTGGAGATGTCGTGGTCACATCCTAAGGTGCCCTCTCCGGTGGATCGATCTAGGGGGTGTCGTAGGAAGTGATGCTTCTTCATACTATTTTTTTTTCATTGATTATCTTTAGTGGAGAATGGGAGCCTTGGCGCACTGGTTAAGGTGTTGTCATGTGACCTTGAGGTCATGGGTTCGAGTCCTGAAAGCAACCTCTTGCAAAAATGCAGGGTAAGGATTGCCTACATTAAATCTTTGTGGTAGGACCCTTACTCGGACCCTCGTTGTGCGGAGATGTTTTGTGCACCGGGCTGACCTTTTGATTATCTTTATTGGGGTGTTTGTTCCTTGCACATGGGTCACTCTTCAGATATCTCGTTTGCTCCTCGGATTGTCCCCGCATGTGACCACCCTTGAAACCACAGGTAATCAGCATCGTTGAAAATTACTATGGTGGTATTAGATGACACAAATTACCCTGAAAAGTTTAGGGCAACTCATGTTATCCACAGTCATCAATTATGCAGGCATATTGATAGAACCATTGTTGAACCACCACGAACCAATCCCACATGGAGAAAATAGGATGTGAATAATTATCTGGTTGTCTCACAGTTACTTCACTTCGTGTCCCCTCTAGCATACAACATTTATATCCACATGAATTTTTTGCCATGAAGTCTAGACCCAAGATCACGAGCCTCACTCGTAGATCGGTAGCAAGACACAAATATATAAGTTCACTTGTCATACTTTGGAGCTGAAAGAAGGAACATGGTGTGTCCCTTCCTGCTATTCTAAATTTGAATGTCTTTATCAAAAACTGAATTACTTCAATACCTTTATTACAGCGTACACTGCAGATGTCGTCAATCAGAAGGACTGGCCGTTTTCAGGTGCAAGTCATCCTTATGGGCCTCAACATATAATTCATTATTATTCACATACACATTCTCCATCGTGTGCATCTTTTCTCTCTTCGGGAAGCATTCAGTGTGATCTTAAGTGATGAGAATTATCAATCCTCACTTGTTCCCACCACATTGACAGATCATTACTCTCTTGCTAGGATTGGTCGCGGTCCAACCAATCACACTCCTATGGGTGGCGACTGCGGGAGGAAAATCCATACTAAGAAGAAGACATGTTATTGTTTGCATCCCCATCATGCTCCCCCTAATCAAGGGATGGGTAGTCATGGTTGAAACAGTAATCGTGTTGGTGGTTGACAATCAGGTGCTCACTCACAGTACTCTACCCATGCCAGTGATGTTTATAAAGACATTCTTCCTTCAGGGAGTCTTTCTACTGAGGAGCTAGAAGCATTTCTCCATATGTTGTATTCACACTCAGAATTTGCGGCCACTGATTCTACCGGCTACCACTGCCTTTTCCATATCAGGTGTCTCTAGTGACTGTGTTGCATCTACATCTTGATCCAAGTGGATCAAAGATTCTGGCGCTACAAATCATATGACCAAATCCTCAGCAGGTTTTACTTGTTACACTCCTCTCTCCGGTCGTGATAAAGCTATTACAGTTAATGACTTTTTCCTCTATTACTAGCAAAGGAACAATTCATTGTTCTTCTCCCATTTCTATCTTTTTTATTGCATGTGCCATCCTTTTCTTGCAATCTTCTATTCATTAGTCATTAAACGAATTTGTTAAGCTGTTTGGTTACTTTTTTCCTGTTGTTTGTATTTTTCAGGATCTGGCTACGAAGCAGAATATTGGCAATGGCAAGAGTGTCAACGTACTATACTTCATGGAAGCAGTTAACCCTCAGTGCTCTCACCACTACCAGTGCTCTTACCCTCCATGACATATGCTGCTCACATCGACGTCTTGGGCACCCTTCCCCACTTGATCTTACCGAACTTTTTTCTGCTTTTAATTGTTTACATAGTCTTAGTTGAATATACGTATTATTTGTCTGCATTCCTTTATTTTTCCGCTATTGCACTTATGTTATCCGCGTGATATGTCACGTGTTGTGGCCCTATATATTTGTATGATCCTGCTCATTTCTAGGGCATTCGATATACAATAGTTTGTTTCCACTTGGTATCAAAGTAAGGTTTGGCGATTCCGACGATTTCCCGATCTCGCACGTCGCTCCTTCGATCCCGCACCGTCGCGCGCTGGCGTAGTCGATCCCGCTTCCGATCCCGCACCGCTTCCAAAGATTCTGAAATAAGCAAGATTTGGTTTTCTGCCTTTCATAATCTCATAGGGAGTTTTCTTGTCGTACTTGTTGATAGAGGCCCTGTTTAGGACATGATAAGCAGTATTCACTGCCTCAGCCCAGAAATATTCTGGAAAAGAAGAGTCACTAGCAAAGTCCGCCTCTATGAGAGTTCTATTTTTTCTCTCCGCGATGTCATTTTGCTGGGGTGTTCTTAGAGAAGAAAAATCCTGAAAGATCCCTTGCTCTTTGCAGAACTCTATCATGCTTTCAGATTGAAACTCTGTGTCCTGATCACTTTTGATTTTGACCACAGTATAACCCTTTTCATTCTGAATCTGCTTGACAAAAGTCACAAATCTATCAAAGGTTTCAAACTTTTTATAAGAAAGAACGTCCATGCAAATCTGAAAAAATCATCAACTATCACAAAAGTATAGACTTTCTACCTAGAATATGAATTGGCATTGAACCAAATAAGTCCATACAGGAGGTAGAGACACCTCTCAGAATCTTTGGAGTCAATGCTTTTAAAGGAAGCCTTTGTCTGTTTGTCTTTTTGGTATGCAGAGCAAATGCCCTCTTTACTGCATTTCAAATTGGGTCCATTTCTGACCAACTCTTCACTGAAGAGCTTGTTGATAGCCTTGTATTTCAAGTGAGCAAGTCACTTGTGTCATTGCACACAATAAGAAACTTTATCATTTTCTACTAGGCACATAGGAGAATCTAAATATATACATAAGAAATTTAAACAATAAATATTTTCACTCCTAATGCCTGACAGAATGATCTCTTGGTCACTTGATCTATTGATTAGACACTTATCCTTGTGGAAGACAATGACATAGCCAATATCACAGAGGTGACTTATGCTAATCAGATTGTGTTGCAATCCTTCCACATAAGCCACTTTTGTGATGGAGACTATTCTATTGGTGATCATACCATAGCCTTTAGTAACTCCTCTGTCTGAACCACCAAATATGACTTTGGGTTCATTTCTCACTGGAGTGTAGTCTTTCAGATGGCTCCTTATTCCAGTCATGTTCCTGCAGCATCCACTGTACAAGTACCATATAGGCATTTGATGAGTACTTGACTACCCTGCAATCACAGATTTAGTTTACTTTAGGTACCCAAAATGATTTGGGTCCTTAGTTTTTGTTAGCATAAATTTGAACATTTCTCCCAGCTACAGTCCTAACAGAAAGACTTACCTTTACCCTTGGCACATTTGGGTTGTGCTAACAGTTTATGGAAAAATGTCTCACCTTACCACAACACCATCATTGATGAATATTGTATCTCCTCTCCTGAACAGTCATAGATATGTGTAAACCATCAGATTTGTTCTGTTCAATGGGGAGTGCAACAACCCTCTTCCTATTTCTCTCAGCTAGAATTTGGCTGAAAGTTAGCCTACTAGTAGGTTCTCTTGGTTTATTCTGATTGACAGCAACATATGTATACTTTGCAGCTGACAAGCTGTTAATAACATCAAAAATGGCCAATTGAGGCTTACTTGAAGTCTTGCTTACAATCTTATTCTTTGATGAAGGAACTTGGGTGGAGGCCACTGCCTTACTCTTGAGAGTGGGTGCTGAAGCATCAAACACAAATGGTCCATGGTGGACTATTTGGATTTCTTCATGGGGATCCTTCAGTGCACTCAACCTCATGCTCATTCTTCTTTCATTGTAAGTTACATTAATGCTCTTACAAGAAGAACTTCAATTCTTCTAGTGATCATACATGATGTCATGGTCATACCTATTAAATGGGAGAACTACCTTCTAAAAGGTGGTTTGTGGCATTGCTGGAGCCTTGCCTTTCCATTTGGAATGAACAGCTCTAGAATTCCACCCGAACCTCAATCCCCTCTTATTATTTTGAGAGGTGAATGAGTCAATCTATAACACCCCAAATTTGAGGAGCCTGTGCTGTTCGACGAAATTCAGGGATTGTCGAAGGCTGTTCGATGAAAGTCGAGCTTAAGCCGTTCAACGAAAGTCGAGCTTGGGCCGGTTGACGAAAGAAGAGCTTGGGCCGCTCGACGAAAGTCGAGCTGTGGCTGCTCGACGACAGTCGAGCTGGGGGATTTTTCGTCGAGCTCAACGTTGTTAGTCGAGCTGGGGGATTGTTCGTCGAGCTCAGCGCTGTTAGTCGAGCTGGGGGCTTTTCGTCGAGCGCAACGCTGTCTGTCGTGATTAGGTTCGTCGAGCTCACGACTTTTCATCGAGCTCGGGTCTTTGGTTATTCGTCGAGCTCTCGGCGGTTCGTCGAGCGCAGGCTGTTCATGATTCATTTGTGTGATCAAACGGCTGAGATGTTCTGATGTAATCAGATCGGACGGTCCAGATTGATTTCATGGTATGTCATGGTTACATGGTATGCCATAGAAAAACTTATATATATATATATATATATTGTTGATATATATATAGATATCTATAAAGTGTTATAATGAATTAATTGTATTTTCCCCTTATATGTATAGGAGGCTCCTCTATTGAATAGTAATAATCATTATTTTGCTTCTGATAACGTGGAATTAGAGGATAAGCCCTAATCGAGCCTCTCTCGCTCATTCCTCTCTCGCTCGCCTCCTGTCCCCGGTCTGTCTCTCCCACGTCGGCGTCGTTCCACCCCTCCTTCATCTATAGCCCTCCCCGCAGCATGCCCCCTCTTCAGCGTCAATTGTCGCGAGACACACCCGTCGGGTAATATGCAATGGGTGTCTGGATGGTTTCTTCGGCGACCCTCTGGCAGTCCGATTGACTCCAAACCATGGAGACAGTTTCTCTCTGACTCTCTTATCCTCCACCAAAATTTTTTCAAAATTCCAACGGTTGGATGTTTCTCGATCTCAGATCACGTGTTTCCTTTGTTCAAGCGGGCGAAGACTCCTACTCTCCAATGATGGTCTTTCTCCCTTCCATTCTATGAAGGGGTGTTCTTCACTACTCACCATTCTCTTGGCGGAGTTTGCTTGAACTTGTTTTTTCATTATGTCATACATCGTTGATTCTGGTAGCCCCTGACCCCCGCTGGATCAACCAAGGCTAGTCAAGATCACCATTACTCTCATATTACAATGATCCGACTTGATGACACCTATTATTTGTCCTGATCCTGATCCCGCTCCATTACTTTAGCCTTAAAGAGCCGGCAGCTCTTTAGTTATATTAGTGGCACCACCGCCGTTCCTACCACGACCTCTACTACTTGGCCTCAATGGGAGTCGGAGAACTCCGTGGCCATGTCATGACTCACTACTTCCATGCAGGAATCTATTGTTTGGAATTACATTTTTTGAACATTGTTGCAAAGATATGAAAACATACTGAGTCTGAATACTCCCGCAAAGGGGAATGCTGCCCAGATCTACCATCTTGCCACCAAATTTTTCTTCTCTGACAGAGAGATCGTCCTCCTTCTGCCTATTACATTGAGTTTACCAAGGGTTTTTGGCACTTAACACCCTCCAATTGAGGGTGTTTGGCACATTGCACCCTCATATTGAATCTTTGGCACTTTGCACCTTCTAAAACCCCAAATAAACCCTCATTTTATTAAAATCATTTATTCTAAAACCCCAAATGCACCCTCTAAAACCCCAAAATCCAATTGGAGGGTGCAAAGTGCCAAAATTTAAAACATGGGGTGCAATGTGCCAAACACCCTCAATTGAAGGGTGTTAAGTGCCAAAATCCCGTTTACCAAGTTGTATCAGGAGTACGACCATTTTGACTTCATTATTATGGTTTGCAATGAGGAAACGCTCTCGTTGAGGGGCCACAAAGATCGTAATCCGGTATTTGAATTTTTGCATGGACTACAAAGAGATTTTGACAAAATTACTATCCAAATCTTGGGACATGTTCCTACTCCCTCGCTTCTTGAAGTTTGCAACATTATCCCACAGGAGTTTGACCGAAGGCAGTCATGGAACACCACCACCTTTCCAAAAATATCTTCTTTAGTGGCTCTTCATCCAAATTTTGAAGTTCGGGTTCCTCGTGATTTCAAGCCTAAACCTACAAATAAGGATCACTCACTTGTGATTATTGTGGCAGACCTCGTCATACTCGGGATACATTGTTCAGGTTGCATGGCTTTCCTCCTACCAGGGGAGGTTCGACTTCAGTGGTGGTCGCAGTCATAGTAGAACTCCAGGGCGACCCTATCCCCCTGCTCATCTGACTAAGATTCCAGAGAAATGTCCCCCTCAGTCGTCCTCCTTCTCTGTTGAAGAGATGCAGGTTCATTGTCGCTTGATGGACGACCTTACCACTGATCCTACTACTGTCTCTACATCATTCTCTGCCCTTTCCCACATAGGTGCTCTGGGTGCCCACTCTGATATTACTACTTCTACACATTGAATTATCGATTATGGCGCCACTAAACACATTACTATTTCAGCTTCAAGTTTTGTCCTATTTTCCTCTTTCAGGCAGAGAAAAAGTGAGCACAGTTGATGGCTCTTTCTCCTCCATTGTTGGGAAAGGCTTCATCCTTTGTTTTTCTCTCACATTATCTTATGCGCTTCATGTTTCAAATTGTACATGTAGTCTACTTTCTGTTAGTAATTTAACCAATTCTCTTCAATGCTCAATTACCTTTTTCCTTTTCATTGTGTTTTTCAGGATCTGAAGATGGAGAAGGTGATTAGCTCTAGTAGCATGCAGAATGGCTTATACCTGTTTGCTTCCTCTTGCGGAACTACCTCTTCGCAAGCTCTCCACTCTTCGCAAACTCCACCTTGCTTACATGGCACCATCGGCTTGTCCATACCTCTATTACGACCATGCATCTTTTATTTCCTGTTTTTCTTCTACATGTTTTAAAAATCCTATCTGTGATGTGTGTGTTGTTGTCAAACATCATCGTATTCATGTTTGAAGAGATGCAGGTTCATTGTCGCTTGATGGACGACCTTACCACTGATCCTACTACTGTCTCTACGTCATTCTCTGCCCTTGCCCACATAGGTGCTTTGGGTGCCCACTCTGATACTACTACTTCTACACATTGAATTATCGATTATGGCGCCACTAAACACATTACTATTTCAGCTTCAAGTTTTTTGTCCTATTTTCCTCTTTCAGGCAGAGAAAAAGTGAGCACAGTTGATGGCTCTTTCTCCTCCATTGTTGGGAAAGGCTTCATCCTTTGTTCTTCTCTCACATTATCTTATGCGCTTCATGTTTCAAATTGTACATGTACCCTACTTTTTGTTAGTCATTTAACCAATTCTCTTCAATGCTCAATTACCTTTTTCCTTCTCATTGTGTTTTTCAGGATCTGAAGATGGAGAAGGTGATTAGCTCTAGTAGCATGCAGAATGGCTTATACCTGTTTGCTTCCTCTTGCGGGACTACCTCTTCGAAAGCTCTCCACTCTTCGCAAACTCCACCTTGCTTACATGGCACCATCGGCTTGTCCATACCTCTATTACGACCATGCATCTTTTATTTCCTGTTTTTCTTCTACATGTTTTAAAAATCCTATTTGTGATGTGTGTGTTGTTGTCAAACATTATCGTATTCATGTTAATCATATTTCTTTACCTAGTATAACTCCTTTTTATATGTCCATAATGTTGTTTGGGGGTTCTACCTCGTTGCTTCTATTTTTGGATGTTATTAGTTTATTACATTTATAGATTATTTTTCCTGCCCCACCTGGATTAATTTGATGAAAAATAAGAATGAAGTATTTTTTTATCTTTCAAAAATTTCATAAAATGGTTTCGACTCAATTCTCTACTACTATCAAAATTCTTCGTAGTGATAATGGTCGAGAGTACGTCAATGGCATCCTCCATCAAACACCATGTGTTCACTCGCCGTCTCAGAATGGGGTTACTGAACGGAAAAAACGCCACCTCTTGAAGGTTATTTGTTGTTTCCTCTTCACTATGAACTACCCTAATTCTATTGGGATGATGTGGTTCTTACAACTGCCTACCTCATCAACCCCCTGTCATCCCCAGTCTTGGGTCATAAGACCCCTCTAACTACCTTAGGGTTTTCACCGACCTCTATCCACCCAAAAACTTTTTGTTGTGTTTACTTCTCTCACATACACTTTCTGGTCCGTTCTAAACTTAACCCTCATGCTCTTGAGTGTGTTTATTGGTTATTCTCCCACTCAGAAGGGGTATAAATGTTATCATCTCCGACTAAGCGGATTTTTGTCACAGAGGATATCACGTTTCATGAATTTGAATCTTATTATATCACCTCAATTCAGGGGGAGTCCGCACATACAGAAGAAGTGAGCTCCCCTACTCTATCAGCGCCTTTCGCTGCGTCCCCTCCTCTTTCCACCAATGTCTTAAGTTCAATAACGGAGGGGTGCAGGTTAGGATCAGGGGGGATCCGAAGGTGGCGAGGCAATGCTATGTGACGGCGGTCAACACCGTGTCCAGGATGGCCGAAGCAGAAGAGCTAGAGAGGGAGATGGCAGAGCAAGAGGAGGACGTCGAGGAAGAGGGGATGAGCCTAGAGGAGGCGAAGAAGGAGACTGCGGAGGAGCAGGAGAAACCTGAGAGAGAGGCCCAGAGGGGCGTAGAGGTCGAGCAGCAGCGGGAGAGCCGGGAGGAGGCGATGGAGGTAGAAGAGCAAGTAGCAGGAGGAGTGGAGAGAGAGGCCCGAAGGGGCATGGAAGTCGAGCAGCAGCAGGAGGGGCCGGAGGAGGCGATGGAGATTGAGGAGGAGGTAGGAAGGGAGGAGTTGGAGCTGGAGGAAGAAGCAAGGGTCGGCTGGGAGCAGTCGTGGCTGGAGCCGGTCGAGGAAGTAGTGGAGATGGAGATCTTCACCAGCGCAGGGCAGGAGCAGAGGGTGCGGGTCAGCGGAGGCTTGAGTCCCGAGGACCGGGAGCGAGTGCGGGCCTGCATTCAAAGCAACATCGACATCTTCGCTTGGAGAGCGGCAGACATGTCGGGCATCGACGCGGACGTGGCCTGTCACCGCCTGAACCTGGACCCCCGCACTCGCCCCATACGCCAAAGGATGAGAGCCATCGCCACCAAGCTGGAGGAACCCATCCGCGAAGAGGTCAGGAAGCTCCTGGAGGCCGGCTTCATCTCAGAGATCCATTATCCAAGCTGGATCTCCAATGTGGTAATGATTAAGAAAGGGGGTGGGAAATGACGAATGTGTATCGATTTCTCTTTGTTAAATAAATCATGCCCTAAGGATTGCTACTCACTGTCTCGGATCGACGCGCTGGTTGATTCAACCGTCGGTTTTTCTATTATGAGCTTTTTGGATGCTTTTTCAGGTTATCACCAGATCCGGATGCACCCTCCCGATGTCAAGGATGTTTCCTTCATCACGAGGGAGGGATGCTTCAGCTATAAAATGATGCCCTTTGGGTTGAAGAACGCAGGGGCTACATAACAACGCATGATGGATCGGTCTTCCGAGATCAAAGGGCGAGAAACTTGGAGGTCTATGTCGACGACCTGATGATCAAGAGCAAGTGTGTGGATTCGCACCTGACGGATCTAGAAGAGACGTTCGTCACCCTGCGGAGATTCAAGATGAGGCTGAACCCCTTGAAGTGTGTCTTCGGGGCCAGCCGCGGGAAGTTCCTTGGGCATCTCTTCACTCCGGCAGGGGTGGAACCCAACCCGGACAAGGTAAAGACCATCCTGGATTTGGAATCACCTCGCGATGCCAAGGAGGTCCAACGCTTGACTGGCAAACTGGCTGGGCTGAGCAGGTTCCTCTCCAGGTCAGGAGACAAGTGTTCTTCATTCTTCAAGGTGCTGCGGGGGAACCAAAGTTTGAGTGGACTGCCGAGTACGAAGAAGCCTTCCAAGGGCTGAAGAGACAGCTCTCTCAGGCTCCTCTGCTTCAGAGCCCAAAAGAAGGGGCGGACCTGACCTTGTACCTTGGAGTAGGAGCGGAGGCAGTGAGCTCCGTCCTAGTAAGGGAAGAAGGAAATAAGCAACTGTCAATCTACTACGTATGCCGGATCTTGAAGAAGACAAAGCTCTGCTACCCCATCTTTGAAAAGTTGGCTTACGCTTTGGTCGTCTCTGCAAGGAAACTCCGGCTGTATTTTCAAGCACACTCGATTAGGGTGGTGACCGACCATCCGCTTCGCAAGATCTTTGAAGGGGTAGAGCACTCGGGAAGACTTGTCAATGGGTCCATTGAACTAAGCGAGTTCGACATCTCTTTTGTTCCGAGACTCTCCATTAAGGCGCAAGCGGTGGCGGACTTTCTGGCGGACTATGTTGTCGAAGTCGAGGAGGGAGATCAGCAGCCACAGGAAGCGTGGAAGATGATGGTTGATGGGGCCTCGGGAAAACATTCCCTCGGGGGAGGAGTGGTGCTGATAAGCCCCCAGGGAGTCGCGATAGAGCAGGCGGTGGCTTAACACTTTCCGGTGACCAACAACCAAGCAGAGTATGAGGCCGTGATCACCGGCCTTCGCTTGGCAAAGGAGCTTGAGATCCAAGACGTGGAGGCCTTCACGGACTAAATGGTAGTAGCGTCGCAGATCCGATGAGAGTTTGAAGCTCGGGAGCCTACCCTCATAAAATACCTATCCAAGGTAAGGGCGATCATCGATGGGTTCCGGTCATTCTCAATTCAGCATGTCCCCAGGGAGGAGAGCGCGGCCGCCGATCGATTGGCGAAGTTTGGACCTCGGGGAGGAGGGACCCTGACTGAACTTTTTTGGCCAGCAATTGAGGAAGGGGAGTTCATGGAGGTAGGTCGGCGATCCTCGTGGGTGGACCCGTTGGTAACCTTCCTGAACACAGGCAGGCTGACAGAGGAGGTTAAGTATGCAAAAAAGCTTCAGGCGCAAGGCAGCTCATTACCTGATGATAGAAGGGGGTTGCATCGTAAGATGTTGTCAGGGCTCCTGCCAAGATGTGTAACCGAAGAAGAGATCCCAAGGACCTTGGGAGAGGTACACTCGGGCGAGTGCGGCAGTCATTCTAGAGGTAGGATGTTGGAGGCAAGGGTGGTCAGGCAAGGGTACTTCTGACCCACCCTAAGGAAGGATACCGTGGAGTTTGCAAGGAGGTGTCAAAAGTGCCAGCTCTGCGCCCCCCTCCAGCTCTTGGCAGCTCAAAGGCTCCGAAGCATCGCGATACCGTGGCCGTTCGCTATCTGGGGGATGGATTTAGTTGGGCCTTTTCCTTCGGCTAGGGGCAGAGGAGGTTCCTCTTGGTCATGGTCGATTACTTCTCAAAGTGGCTGGAGGTTAAGACCTTGGTCAAAGTCACCTCGCAAGTCATAAGGAACTTCATCTGGGGGGAAATCATATGCAGACAAGGGCTGCCTCAAGCGATAGTGACAGATAACGGTCTCAAGTTTGCCAGTGAAGAGTTCATCATCTTCTGCGCCCAACTGGGGATAGATCTCAGATTTTCCTCTGTCCACCACCCCAGGATCAACGGCCAGGTGGAAGCGACAAACAAGATTATTGTGAACCTGCTAAAGAAGAAAGTGGAAAATTTAAAGGGAAATTGGGTGGAGCAGCTTTCCTCGGTCCTGTGGGCCTTGCGAACGACTCCAAACATGGCCACCGGTCAGACCCCCTTCAAGCTCTCTCACGGGTGTGAGGCGGTCCTACCAGTGGAGTTCGAGGTTCGGTCCCCGTGGGTCGCAGCCGCAGGCGAAGGAGACGAGACGTAGAGGTTGGAGAACGAGGAGGTGTTACGCCTCTCGCTAGACATGATGGAAAAGCTGCGGGACGTGGCAGCCATCGGGCAAGAAGAGATCAAGCGGCGGATGACCAAGTATTTCGATAAGCATGTCAGGGTCAAGCAGTTTACCGAAGGAGATCTGGTGCTGAGAAAGGTTGACGTGGCAGGAAGGTCGGCTCCCGTGGGCAAGCTCAACCCGAACTGGGAAGGACCTTACATAGTGAAGGAAGTCCTTGGAACAGGAGGTTACTACCTCCAGGACGTGGAGGGGAGGGCCTTAAGCCACACCTGCAGCGGCGATGACCTAAAACGCTTCTACCTGTGAGATGGGGAAGATGTAATTATGTATTCAAAATCAAGCTTGTTATACTACATCAATTGACTTGTTTTTCTCTTGCTTATTGCGAAATTTTTATGATAGGATGTAATTATGTGTTTTGCAACACCCCGAGCTCGGCTCGGCCCCAGGTAGACCCGCTGCGCAGGCTCTCATCTAGCTGACAGGTCTGAAGGCTCGCATGTGGGGGATAGGTCTTATTTGTGGAAACTTCATCGGCACCCCGAGCTCGGCTCGGCCCCAGGTAGACCCGCTGCGCGGGCTCTCATCTAGCTGGCAGGTCCGAAGACTCGTCTGTGGGAGATAGGTCTTATTTGTGGAAACTTCATCGGCACCCCGAGCTCGGCTCGGCCCCAGGTAGACCCGTTGCGCAGGATCTCATCTAGCTGGCAGGTCCGAAGGCTCGCCTGTGGGGGATAGGTCTTGTTTGTGGAAACTTCATCGGCACCCCGAGCTCGGCTCGGCCCCAGGTAGACCCGCTGCGCAGGCTCTCATCTAGCTGCCAGGTCCGAAGGCTCGCCTGTGGGGGATAGGTCTTGTTTGTGGAAACTTCATCGGCACCCCGAGCTCGGCTCGGCCCCAGGTAGACCCGCTGCGCAGGCTCTCATCTAGCTGGCAGGTCCGAAGGCTCGCCTGTGCGGGATAGGTCTTGTTTGTGGAAACTTCATCGGCACCCCGAGCTCGGCTCGGCCCCAGGTAGACCCGTTGCGCATGCTATCATATAGCTGGCAGGTCCGAAGACTCGCCTGTGGGGGATAGGTCTGGTTTGTGGAAACTTCATCGGCACCCCGAGCTCGGCTCGGCACTAGGTAGACCCGTTGCGCAGGCTCTCATCTAGCTGGCAGGTCTGAAGGCTCGCCTGTAAGGGATAGGTCTGGTTTGAGGAAACTTCATCGACACCCCGAGCTCGGCTCGGCCCCAGGTAGACCCGCTGCGCAGGCTCTCGTTAACTGGCAGGCCCGAAGGCTTGCCTGTGGGAGGGAAGTTTTTGGTCCTAGGAGACACTTCGACTCGGATGTTCTGAGCGGGACAAGAAACGCACCCGGAACAGGGAACGAAAGGTCTCGGCAGGGAGAGGTCTCGGCCAGGGGAGGTCTCCGCCGGGAGGTCCCTGCTAAGGGGATCTCGCCAAAAAGAAGTTCCCGATGGGAAGGCTCTTGACAGGATCCTTGGTCAGACAGTGGGAAGAGCTAGGCGAAAGCTTCGAATAGTTCGCGCAAGGTAAAGAGTAACGGTCTCGCCTTAAAGGGCCTACAAGCAATGTTCCCGGCAGGCGGTTCTCGGCAGAGCGCGGAAACGAGACGTTTAAGCCCTGGGCTCTCTCGGCAGGTTCCCGCCTATCCATCGCTAAGGGAGACTACCCTAGGGGGGCCAAGGGCCTCGGCGGAAGCATGCTTGAGAATCACTCGGCCTCAACAGTTGTATCAAACACATTTACAAAAAAAAGGAAAAAGAGGACATACAAACGTTTACAAAATATTTACAATGTATTTACTCAATGTAATTACAAGTCTTGAGCATCTCGCTCATTACAACCAAAAGAGAAAAGAAAGGGGGGCACTTCAGGGAGACGCGTTGTACCCCTCCGAGCTCTCACTTGAACTCCCGTGAGAGCTCTCGCCTGACCCCTCCCCAGATGTCTCGCCACCCGCGGCAGTGGATTTTGGGACATTTGAAGACGGGGAATCGGGCGCGCCTGGGGGTTTCGGGATGGGCTCGAAGAGCCAAGGGACGAGCTGGCGAGCAGTGACGGACTTGCCTCTCCCGTCCAAGCAACCTACGTCTCGCAACGTCTCCCGGGTCAGCTTGACCGTCGCTTGAGCGTTGTCCTGTAGGAGCTTGTCGATGTCATATTCTGAATAGTGGCGGCTCCTCAACCTTTCGTCCAGCGGAGGAGGAGGAGGGACCGCAGTCGCCTCCATGCGCCGGAGCTGGTCCCTCAGCAGGACGTTCTCGTATCGCGTCTGGGCTAGCTCCGCGCGAAGTGCCACAGCCTAAGAGGAATCCTGCATTGCGAGAGATTAGCATGAGAGGAAAAAGGTTGAAATCTACAGTGGCGAGAGCAAATGCCGCGAAAGGTCTCACTTACCTCTTCCGCCGGGCGCGAGGGCAAAAGTTGCTTAGCATCTGCCAGCTCTTTCTTCAAGGCAGCCGCCTGAGCCACCGCCTCCTCCCTTGCCTTGAACATATCTTGGAAGTTGTGGTCGATAGTAATACTTCGACGCGCGCACATATGCGCAAGCTCGATCCCGCGCATCAGGGCCCGGGTGGAGTCTTAGGCCAGGAGCCGGGTGGTCATTTTATCGTAGATGTTGGCGTTCTCCCAAGTGTAAAGGTCGTAGCCCAAGGAGAAGGCCTCGCTGGTGACTTCCTCTCGCTCCGCCCAGCTGGGAAGAAGAGACGAGATCGAGACCCTGTTGGTATCAGGGTCCCACTGAAGCAGCGGTTTATTTTTCGCATCAAGGCACTTCGTGCCAAGACCAAAATTACGAAGACCCCGCGGCACCTCTCCAGGCGGAGACTGAGCGGA
The DNA here is from genome assembly GCA_039583875.1 of Platanthera guangdongensis. Taxonomy (NCBI): domain Eukaryota; kingdom Viridiplantae; phylum Streptophyta; class Magnoliopsida; order Asparagales; family Orchidaceae; genus Platanthera; species Platanthera guangdongensis. Next base: position 270,832,816 of record CM077151.1, on the reverse strand, counting down.
GGTCTCGGCGGTGGTTCCATCGCCATCTGCCCCACCGGGGGCCGGGGGGTTCTCGGCAGGTGCCTCGGCGCCACTCCTGGTAACAGCAATCTCGCTGGCGGCCTGCAAGATCTCTTCAAAGGAACGGCCTGGAGCGGGAGGTCGGGAGGGCAGAACCTCTACGGCTTTACCCTTCTCGGCAGCGGTTATTTTGGGTCTCTTGAGCGCTGGGGGCAAAGGGACGTCGGGCTTCCGCTTCCCGGCGTAGGTCGAAGGAAGCGGGGCCGGCTCGTCCCGGCAAGCTTGAGTCTCGGACTTCGCGAGAGCCAGCGGATCTCTCACGGTTTGGCTCTCGGCAGCATGAGCCTCGTCGAAGGGTTGGCGCAGGGGGATCTCGCGCTCTCCTGCAGAGGCGACAACACTCAGCACTGATCTTAAAAGGGGGGGATAGTGAGTCAAAGGCGAGACCGTACCTTCGCCCGGGGGCCCGGGGGGGGGGAATCGACGCCCCGCCGGAGGAACTGGACGTCGAAATCCTTGGTTCCGAAGAACTCAAGGAGGGCGCTCTCGCGCGAGCCCAAGGAGGGCTGCTTGTAGGCGGCGTCCTCATACTGAATGGGCGCAAGAGGAACGTTGCCGAAATCGCCGGAAACGAAAACAAACTTCTTGTCCCAGTTATGGTGCTTGTTGGCGAGACTGATGGTCTTGAGCAGCTGCCCCGAGAAGAAGATCACTCCTCCCTTAGCGCGGAAGGTAAATAGCTTCCGGAAGATGGGGAGGCTGAACTCGATCCTCTCGGATCGCATGAGCAGATGAACGCCACAAGGATAGCGACCGAGTTAGGGTTCAACTGCGCGGGAACCACTCCATAGTACCAGAGGGCCTGGCGCATCTCTGGCCAGAGGGGGAGGCGGAAGCCCACCTCGAAGTGCTCAAGGAAAATGGCGAGCTCCCCCTCCCCCGCACTGTTCACTCTGTCGCGTTTGTCAGGGTTTCGCGCGGTGAAGCCGGCGGAAATATAGCGGGACTGGATCAGTTGGAACTCCTCCATGGTTAGGCTACAAGGGGGGAACTGATGCTTTTGGAAGGCTTCCGCGCAATTAGAGCGTCCCTCGCTTCCGCCCGGCATCGTGCTTGTGGGGTTGAGGGCGAGGTCTTCAGAAGAGAGGCGAGAGCGAGAGCTAAGCGAGAACGGGAGAGGGAAGCGGAAGCAAGCAGGAGCTCTCGGCAAACCGCGAAAGCAACGCGGGAAAAAGCAAGTGTTTCGGATCGGAGAAATAAATATGGTAGGTGGACGTCCCTATTTATAGAAAATCGCAATCATGATGGCTATTCCCAAAAAGGCGGCAGGGGTACAGCCGTCACGCCCTAAGTCGGCGACGCCTCGGTTTCCCGCCCAAGATTGACAGCGACTGACCGACAAAACAGATTAATACAGGCATTCGGGGAAGACATGCAACAAACGAATCTAGCGGAAGCCGGAGTCACTCTCGCCGAGCGAGAACCGGATAAAAAAATAATAATAATAATAATGATAATGATAAGTTATAAGTTGACTGATAAGAAAATAACAAGGTACATTGGGGAAGGGGAAGGCCGGGGGGGTAAGAAAGGATGAGATCTCGCGAATCAATAAGGTTCCCACCGCCATCGTCCTCGTTCTCGCTGCCTAGTCCTCGGTGGCGCATGCGGGTTGAAATAGGACGATAGGACGGTGCATCCTAGGTTGATTCGGCGGGACCGTCTCGGATCCGCGCAAAACACCTCTCGGGAGATGACTCGGCGGTAGGCCCATCTGGCCGATCCGTCTCGCCTACGAAGTAGTCTCGCTCCAGAGCCTCCAGCATCTTCTCCACCGATTGGCAGAACTCTCTCGCCGCAGAGCCATGGGCCCGCTCCCACCGTATAAGCTTCGACAGGACGGCGACAATCCTCTTCCCCCGCCTTTTAGCGCTCCCGGCACTGGTCAAAATTTCCTCCATCTCGTCAGATGAAGGGAAGGGGGAGCTCTCGCCGTCCTCCCCCTCTCTGTCTTCGTCGTCATCTTCATCCTCTGCGTCAGCTCCCGACCGCGAGCCCGGATCCCCTGACGAAAGAGTTCCACGGTCATGGCGAGAGCTAACAATAATTATGATAAGCATACCGCATACCTGCAGTATGGCGAGAACCGCCGGCCGACGGCAGGCGAGAAGGCCCAGCCCCCCCCCCCCCCCCCCCCCAGTTCCAAAGAGGTGGAGCGGCTTTCCTTTTCAGCGGGGGGAAGATTTAACGCGTGGTGATCCCGGATTGGCCGGAAGCAGGGGGAGTTGTCCTCTCCCGCGGGATGGCTGGCATCCTGGGGAGCTACGGAAGATTCGACAGCCACTCCTCCCGACGGTAGGGTGGAATCAACCGCAGGGGCAGGCTGATTAGCGGCGTTTTACCGGGCGGTGAGACCCGGTTTGGCGGAAGCTGGTGCTGCGGGAAGTCAATTCAGCAATCTGAGACTGAGTTAGGAGTGATAGAGTGGAAAAGATACCTGCAGTTCTCGGGGAGTCAGCCGGAGGAGCGACCTCCGAGACCCGCGGTTGATTCTCAGGAGAACGAGATGATGAGTCCAAGGGCTCCTGCGGGGGCCTGACGTCGTCAGGGGCCGTTTCCTGCGAGAAGTACCGCGTCAGCTGCAAATCCTCTTGCGTAAACAGCTAGTGGTTTCAATGATTAGCGAGTCAGAGACATACCTTCAGCGGAGAGGGATCATCCGCACGGCTTGGGGTCGGGGTAGGCGAGCCCCTGTTCTCGTGAGACGGGTCTCGCTGGACCACCTTCGCCCTCTTCTTCTCTTTCTTTTTCTTCTTTAGCTGAGAGTGCTCAGCGGCTAACGACTTTCTCGCCAGCCAGGGGGCAACCAAGGCGCAGTTAGCCTTGGCTCGCGTCTGGGCCGCATTGATACGGTCTTGAAGGTCCTGCGGGAGCGGTTTGTCAACACGCTTGGAACGCATTGCCGAAGGAAGCGGGAACTCAGACAAGGAGCGACGATTCGGGGGCGGATTTGCAGCCGTCTATCAGCACATATATATATAGTCACGGTATGGCCCACCAAAAGATTCTCTGATGATGACACGTGCTCAGCAAATCTTTACGGGTTGGACGTGTCTTTTCGAGCGCAGAGCTAGCTTGAAAAGAGCGGGAATTGTGTACAACCTCATATTCGCTGAGTAGGACCCAGAGGCACCAACGGTCAGGATTGGACTAACTTCGGGCTCCCGACCAGAAGAGCTCCCACCCTGAAGAAGCTCCCGCCCTGAAGAAGTTCCCGCCCATGAGTGGGCGGGAACGCTTGCGCTTGCTCCAAGCTCCCGCCTTGGAGGAGCTCTCGCCCATAAGCAGGGGAGATCGCTTGCGCCAAGCTCTGAACAGGAAGGTTCTCGGCTCAGAGTTCTCGCCGAGTGGGGCCCAGGGCCCGGGGTAAAATGACCTAATTACCTTCAGGTAAAATTACCTTTATACCCTCAGGATAAACAGCGGGATTTGGCTATTAGCAGGCCAACTAAGGGTATTTCGGTAATCTCAGGTCAGCAAAAGGCTATAAATAGACTCATAAGTGCTCCTTAGAAAGCAAGCTCTCATTATCCTCCAAATCTCCAGTGCTTTCTGAGGAGCTCCTAGCCCAGCTTTTGGCTTTGGAGGGGAAGCTCTCAGAGATCTTTCGGGTGTGAGGTGGGACCTCCCTGCTGAGGCTTTGGGTCAGTTTTAGGTCCTTTGCAACTAGTCGAGGGTCAAGGCTTCAGAGAAGTAGGTGTTGGCTGCACCCCAATTTTGAACTCCCGTTGAGGTCATTTTTGGCTTCAACAAGTACCCTACTATTATGTTTTGGACTCTTGTAATATTAATGTTTAAGAATTTGTATATGTAGCAGATTTTGTGTAATATTTCATATATTCAGTGGTTTGGTTCTTTTTCTATCTAGTGACTCTGTGAATTCAACTTGTTGAGGTACACTTTCACCCTTATTTTCATATTCAACTTCCGTTGTAAACTTACATTTTAGTTATTTCATTTATGTCTATTATGTACTAGTTTTAATATTGTTTCTTAGTTTACTTCGTATCGCTGGACTAGGTCGGACGACTGATTGGTTGTATAACTAGGTTGGGGTGTTACATCAATGATATCACCCTCCTCATCACTTCTTTTATACAGCTGATGTTAACTTCTGTGAGGGGGGTCTTACTTTGGTCCTTGTTAGGGGGAGATGAGTAGTGTTGATGATGGGACCTATCACAATTACTTTTTTATTGTTGCTTCTTCATACATCTCCCTAAATATCCTTCCTACTTTTGCTCCATCACATACGCTGCCTTCCCTGCTGCATACATTCTCTGGCAAGACCTATGATGTTGAACGCATACAATTCTCTGATGTTCAACCTCTGCAAGTGTCTGTTTTAACTCTAGAATCTGATGACGACCACCGTATTTCAATTGCCCATCTCAAAAGTCATACAGGTTGTACCAAGCATCCTATAACCATCATCAGAATAGGCTTCAGAATAAGCTTGCCAGATTCTGATGACAGAACTCCCAAGAATGAAACGACATATTATCAATATTCAATATGTACAAGGAGAGGATTTTTGGTGGAACAGCATAGCTTCCCGCAAGAACTCTTCACCAAAAAAGGATCCATGATGGAAGTAAAATAATTCAGCGGGTTTTTTAAGTGATAGTAGGGCCAGAACTATATCTCTTTTTTGTGTTGAGGGAACCACGATAGTAGTAATTAATTAAGAATTAATAAGCAGTGGAAGGAAAATTTATGAAAGTGGTGAGAAGCCTTTGGATCAACTTTTGAAATGGGCGTGTATGATTATCTCAATGATGGAGTGCAACACATATATTGATCCAAATATCTTGTCTTCTTACAAGAAAGAGTAAGTACTTAAAGATGAAAAATTCATCATAGCTAAAAACAATGCAACTATGTTGCAAAAGCGTGATCCTTGTAACAACCCGTGTTTTAAACAAAAAGAAAGTTTAAAATTAAATCATAATGGCAGGATTGTAATTAGCATAAGTTTATTTCTCCCTCTAATTAGCTAGTCGCAGACCCCCACCCCCACCCCCCACTAAATTTAATCTGTCGGCCCAGGGTTTCTCCCGATCCCGCTCGATGCTCGACACCCGTTTCCGCCTCCGCTCCCGCACGAAGCCCCGCTCTCGATTCCGCCTCTTGTCGGCAACCCCAACCCCTCCTAGAGTTGATGCCTGTTGCGCTCCCTCCTCCTCTCCTAGCCATTACCTCCTCATGCTCGTCCTCCGTCTCAAGCCGTCGACAATTCCTTCCTCTCGATTTAGGGTCGGCATCAGCAAAAGCTTCCCTCTCCTCCTCCAGCAGCCGCCTCATCTTCCTCCAGCAACTCTAATTTTGGCTCTTCATCTTTGTCTTTGCCTGGTTTTTCGAGAGGGCCACCTAGGGTTTTCGACTCCCTCTCTTCCTTGGGCTCCAATTTCACCTAGGGTTTTGCTCAAACGCTCCTCCACAGAGATATTGGGATCGAATTTGACTTCCGTGAGTAAGATTCTACCTCCACTCCTCCTTTATTCAGATTTCCCTATTTTTCTTGGAATTTGTCTCCAATTTGGGTATAGCTTGTGATTTAAGGGTTGTGTCTTTTTTTAATTGACTAACCGCGTTGCATTTTTTATTTCTGGCACCGCTCCTCGACTCAAGTGTTGGAATCACTCAAAATCCCTCTCTGAATTAGGGTTTTCATAACCAAAGCGCCACCAAATCTCTGTTTCTCAGTGGTTCTCTTCTCCCCTCACTGTTGAGAAAGGTAATTTCCTAAACTCCTCTTTTGAGTGAGTCTTGCAATGAAATCAATGTCTGTGTAGCGTAGGGTTCTTATTATTGACATTTATGTTTGTGCTTGATCAGGTTCAAAGAGGGTTTCTAAATCTTGCTTGCGCCGCTCAACGGCCTTGGTCAGGTTCAGGTTCAGCATTAAGGCAGGTGGAGAAATCTCTCTCTCTTGCAAACATTGGATTAACTGGATTGTGTCCTTCCTTATGTTATGTGAATTTACTTTTGAATGCATATTTCGTCAAATTGTTAGATTAGGTCATGATATGCTTGGAATGACATGAATTAGTGAACGAAAGTGATTTTGATTAGATTAATCTGTCAAATAAATATAAATCTTGAATGACTTGAATATGCGATCGTGAATGATTTTTATTTGGATATTCACCTAGATGAACAAATTTCTCATTTGATGAATAATTTGAAGAATGGTAGATTGTTGAGCCTGAGCAACGGTGTCATAATAATAATTGTAATGATTTCTGATTGGCAAATATTTGTTTGGTGTTTTTATATCATGCTCGTATCGGATCATACACATGTGTACTTAAAAGATAGTCATGTCTTGAAATGGATTAATCTAAAGGAATAATTGGTATCCTAGGGAATGTTGCATAGTAATCTTTTCACTCGTGAATACTTGAACGTGCAGAAATGTAAAGCTCTCTATCCAGTTCTTTTGGGTCATTGAATCTTTTCTTATGTCTGTCTGGTTGCAAGACCTAAGTAATGTCTGTTCTCGATCTGATCTTTCCCTTTAAATGAATTTGTTCTTGTTAGAATCAATAAAATATTAATCATTTAACTGAATAATATCTTAAGCAATCATTGAAAGGTAGTGTTTAATAGGTGCATCTCCTTACTTGCATGGTCACGGCAAGCAGAAATTTTTCTAATAAAACTTGCACTTGAACTTGAGTGTGAACCATGTATACCCACCAAAAACACTTCACTCTTCATTGATTACAGCTTATGATATTACATGAACAATTATAAGTTATACTCTGGATTAGTCTAATAACTTAACTTGTTTCTGTTTAGCTATTTTACTTGCTTGTCTTGTTAGCTTTACTTCATTAAAAACTGATACACATACATTTCTATTTTCCTTACTAGTTTTGTACTTTACCTTACTTATGTTATCAATGTTCTGAAACTTTCTATTCTTGTTTTAGATTTGCCTTAGCGTTCATGTCTGCGTCGTCTGCTTCCTGAGCCCGATTTGCGTTAAGCTCCAGGTTATGTGTTAATATTTCATTTCTTTTACCGTCAGACATTTCTTTTATGTAATAATTATGATCGGTAAATCAAGCACAAATGTTAGGCTATATTATATGTACTAGAATTTAATATTATTTGCATGTTCATTCATCTGAGATGGTTATTACATAAAATCAGTATCAGAACTGTTAGACTTATTATTATTCAATAGTTTAATATTGTTGAGTTTAGTCTTACACCGCCTATCGGTGTTGGGTGCCTTGATGTAAGTCTTATATATTTCCTCTATGTGGAAGAATAAAATTGCACCTCTCAGTTTATTTCTCCTTTCTTACATGGTATCAGAGGATCGATCTGAAGCCTAAAGCAAATTTTTTTCCGGTTTCTGCCTCCGCTACTGTCCCCCCCCCGGCCCGTGATTTTATTTTCTTCTCTTGCGCGCTGCTAGGGCTTACGCCCACCGCTCCCGCTACTGTCGACGAAGTCGATCTCTGATCCCGTCGACAGGAACGGCTCCGATCTCGCCTATTTCCACCGGCGTCAATCTTGTTATACTCTACCTTCGTCCGGCGCTCTGCCATCTTCTTCTCCGGCTCCGGGCCTGCCTCTTTCCCGATCTCCCACTACAGCAATTGCTTCCTCTCCCGTGTGTGACTTCGCCGACTGCTACCGCCGCCACTGTTGCCGTGCGCTGCTTCCGCTGGCGTCATCGATGATCCCGCCTGCTCTGACAGTTCTCACTGCCTTCGTCGACGGCACCTGGAGGATCTTTCCTCTCCTCATGTCGGCTACTGGTGCTGCTCCGTTCTCTGTTAATATCGGCATGGAGGTCCTCCTCTTCTCCTCCCCTCTCTTTTGTTGTCAGGGAAAGTGTTTTCCTCCCCTCGTTCTCATCGATGGAGAAAAGGACTCGGCCGGCTTCTTCTCCGACCCAGGTGGCTCCTTGTCGGCTGCTCCTCCGCGCTGCTCCTCTGCGCTGTCGTACCGCTTCTCTGGCTTGCCTCCTCCTCTTTCGGCTTGGTGGATCCGTGTTGCTGTTGCTCTTCCCTTCCGGCTGTGTTGCTCCTATTTTCCGACCGAGATTTGATGATCTGTTGTTGCTGCGCATGAGCCTCTTCTTCTTCCCGGTCGAGTGTTTTTTTGTATCTGTGTTTTTTTAAGTGGCTTGTGGTTGTTGTTTGTGTCTCCTTTCGATTTCGGCCTTCCTCCACGTGATCTGGGTTCATGTACCCGACGAGGGTCCCATGCATGCACGTGGTCTACGTGAGGGGGAGTGTGTGTCACGGCCTTCAGGCATAGTTTATGCCTTCATGCACGTATTCCACGTGAGGGGGAGTGTTTGTGATATTGACGACTCGGATGCCTCTTTCCCGACTCCTGCCTTAGTCACACATGTCCCCCGGGTCGATTTTGTACGTTGTTTGTGTCTCCTCGTCGTTTTCTCTGGATTTGGTAGGGTTGGTTTGCTCTTTCGTGGTTGACCTAGTTTCCGCTCCGAGTGTATCCAGCGTGGTCATGGTCGGTTTTGTGGACCAACGTCGTGTGGCTCTTGCCCGGTTAAAGTATCCCCGGTGACACGCGGTTGGGCCTCGGTGGTTGTTGTTTTGTCACACGTTGCCAACATTCTTTTACCTTCCGTTTTATGTTGTGTTCAAGTTGTAGGGTCCCCCTTCAACTTGAGGGGGAGTGTTAGAGTTATTATTATTCAATAGTTTAATATTGTTGAGTTTAGTCTCGCACCGCCTATCGGTGTTGGGTGTCTTGATGTAAGTCCTATATATTGCCCTTATGTGAAAGAATAAAATTGCACCTCTCATTTTACTTCTTCTTTCTTACAAGAACTTGTATCATAAGTTTTAATAAAATGCATGTGCACTTGTTTCACACTACCATATTTTAAAATTTTCGCATAAAAATAACTATTTTCCTTCAAATTGATTATTTTAAACCAAATTTTCAGTATCTCTGCTTCCGCCTAACAGACATGGATTTTATTTTCACATATGCTTGTGTCATCACGACTCGCCCCAAAGCGCACTCTTACTTTCGTTGAGACGGGTCGTGACAATCCTTAGTTTAAAATGCTTCTTACTTTCTTATGAACATTAATCATTGGTTATATTTCTTGAATTCAAATGTCGGGGTAGAGAGAAGAGGTGCCCCACTTTGTAAATTTGTGTTTTTTCATCTATTGAATTGATCCCATCTTGGAGTGAACCACATGTATCTTATATTTTTGTGAAAGAGTGCAATCTCGGAAAAGTTTCAAATTAACTGGACCAAATTATCTTGATTGTATTGTGTTTTTCACCTTTCTTCTGCACTCTCAACACAAAAGACATCTCACTGACACCCCTCCAGACCCTACATTCCCCACCAATATTGACTGGAATTAGACTGGGATGCCAGTAATGCTGACGAAACAAGATAATGAATTTCTATCTACAATAGTTTTCAAGAAAGATCAAAGAACTTGATCTTCTTTGCCAAAAACCTAGAGCCATATCTTCTTAAATCTAAGGGTAGACAAAGAAGCCCTTAAAAGAAACAAAAATCATCACATATCCTACCTAATTTGTTCATGTTACCTATTTGGTATCAAATTGGTATGAGAGTAGTTGAAGAAAATACTCATGTAAACGGCCCACTACTCTAGGCCCAAGTAGCTTTTTCTCTTGTTCTCCTTTAGTTTAGTCCTACACCTCTTGTAGTATATTGAGATGTCCCCTCTAGTGTATATATAGAGTGCTATAGTGCCTGTTTGATTAGATTTTAAAATATATAAAAGATATTTCATATTCTCAAATTGGTATCAGAGCAGGTTGATTTATTTCGCTACTCATTTTTCTTTGTGCGAAAATTTTTCTTTCGCAATATTGACACCTACCTTTGCAGGTTACCTATTTGCTTTGTGTGTTCCCTGCAAAGTTATGATTTGCTACTAGAGTTTCCCTGCGAGCTCTTATTTCATGTGTTCATGCGACTTGCCGCCAATGTTCCCTGCGACCTACTGTCGTAATCTAATGTCGAGCTTGCTATAACCTACTGCCGAAACTCCTGCATGACCATGTCACATGCGGCTTAGCTTCCTGTAAGCTACTGTTGAGACTCATGCGACCTCCTATCACCTATGGCCTCAATTTTGGCGTCCTGCGACTTGGTTTCTTTGTGTGCGACATGTCGAGCCACCTGTAATCTACCGTCAAGCTCCTGACGGCCTGGTTTCATGCTATCCAAGCAGCAATCTGCTTCATTGCCACAATTTCAGCGAACTGCGGCCTTATTTATCATCAAGTTGTTTCACTGTCGACCTGCTTCATTGTTGAGTTGCTTCATTATTGAGCTACTTTATATGATTTGCTACGTGCCTGCGAGCTTTGCTCTTTTGCGACTTTGTCACGTCTAATCCATTATTTCTATTTTTCGGTTTGTGCCCAACACTTTGTGCTCTCTCCCGCACTTCATATTATGGTAGGTTCCTTAAACTCAAGTGGTCAAACAACCTCGAGTGTTCCATCCCAATCCGATAATGAGTATATATGGAAACATGGTTCTCTAGTTCATTTTGTATTACCAATGTGTCGTTGGATGGAACAAATTATCTAGAATGGTCACGGATAGCACATGTCATTTGTAGTTATCAATTGTACGGATATATTAATGGAACTATCGTCGAGCCTTCTTCTATGGATCTGACATGGTAAAAGTGGGACGCGAAAAATTCTCTTGTGACTTACGGTTGCTTCACCCCATGTCCCTGTTGGTTTATAAAAGTTTTATGCGTCAAAACTCAACTCTTGAGATTTGGACCAGCGCACGAAAGACCTACTATCAAATTGGCAGCTCCACTGACGAATATAAGCTCGTTCGCCGTGTTTAGAACTCAAACAAGGCACCTCCAATGTTTTTGCCTACTTCTCTGAGTTCAAATGTCTTAAACAAAGTTGGATTTACTTTGAGAACATGACACCTACCAGCACCACTGATGCCCGTGAACTAAAGATCAACGAGAATCGATACCGACTTCATGTTTTTATGATGGGGCTCAACATGGACCATGACATTATCCTTATCCATGTTCTAAACCATAGTCATGTTCCCTCTCTTCGGGAAGCATCCTGCATGGTTTAGGACATAATAAAAAAAATTACTTTTGTTTTTGAATAACAAGTATAATTATATGTCATAAAAGTAAACAAATTAACATAACAAGTACATGAATAATAAGTATATCGCAAAATAAATACGAAGAAGATCTAAAATAAAATATTATTAACAAATACAAATTGATATATTATAAAATATATTTAATACTATAAAATATATTTAATATTATAAAATAATTTTATTTTGATTATACTAAATTTTATAACGCAAATAAAGAATATTTAAAGTTCAATATTTGTATTGTTTATAAGTTTTTCCAAGCTTAATAAAATTAAATTAAAAGTGTAGAATAATCAACAAATAAATATGTTGAATTTTTTCATGCACTTTTGCAGTATGAAATAAAAAAAATGTGAAATAATTAAATACAATAACAACATTCAAGCCTTTATCCCACTATAGTGAGGTCAGCTATATGGATCCTTTGTCCCCATTGCACCCTATCTTTTGTCATAATCTCACTAATGCCTAATTACATCATGTCTTGCCTTATAGTTTCATTTCAAGTCTTTATGGGTCTACCCCTCCCTCGTTTAACATGCCTAGTGACTAGACTCTCACAACTCCTAACAGCCAACAGGTGTCTCTAATGGTCTCCTTTGTACGTGTCCAAACCATCATAGACGAGCTTCTCGCATCTTCTCTGCAATTGGTGCTACTCCTGTCTTATCCATGATACTTTCATTCCTAATTGTATCCAAACTCGTGGGTCCACACATCCACCTAAGCATTCTCATCTCCTCAACTCTCATTTTTTACTCATGTACACAATTCACTGCCCAACACTCAGAACCATAGAGCATTGCAGGTCTAATTGCAGTACGGTAAAACTTGCCCTTAAGTTTTAGTGGTACTTTACGATCACATAAGATCCCTGACGCGCCACTCCACTTCAACCAACCCGCTTGGATTCTATGTGTCACATCTTTATCAATAACTTCGTCTTTTTGAACTATCGATCCAAGATATTTAAAACACCCACTACGGGAAATATCTTGATCACCCAACTTAATAACGAAGTCATCTGTCCTTCTTGTACTGCTAAATTTAAGCTTCATATACTTCGTCTTTGCCCTGCTCAACCTAAAATCCTTCTTTTCTAAAGTATCTTGACGAGATTCAAGTTTTGCATTTATACCCTCGCACGTCTCATCAATCAAAACAATATCATCCGCAAACAATAAACACCAAGGTATTGCTTGTTGGATATGTCTGGTGAGCTCATCTAAGATAAGGGTAAAGAGATAAGGGCTTAAAGCTGAACCTTGATGTAAGCCACAGTGATAGGGAATTCATGTGTTAATCCTCCAGATGCCCTCACCCTTGTCACTGAATTTGTATACATATCTTTAATTGTGTCAATATATGATATATTTACATCTTTCTTTTCTAAGACTCTCCATAAGATCTCTCTTGGAACTCGAACATAAGCCTTCTCAAGATCAATAAACAGCATATGCAAATCTTGTTTTCTTTCTCGATAGTTGTCAATGAGTCTCCTCAAGAGATGTATATCTTCCATGGCTGACCTCCCTAGCATGAATCCAAATTGATTCTCCGAGATGTTAGTCTCTCGTCTTAATCTTTTTTATATTACTCGTTCTCATAGTTTCATGGTATGACTCATCAATTTAATTGCTCTGTAATTAACACAATTTTGTATATCTCTTTTATTCTTATACAAAGATACAAAAATACTTTCTTTTCATTGGTCTGGTAACCTCTTTGACTTCATTATCTTATTAAAAAACATGTAAGCCACAAAATTCCTTTATTTTATAAACATTTTCATACTTCGATAGGTATATCGTCTGGCCCAACCGTCTTTCCATTTTTCATCTTATTTAGGGCATCTTTTACCTCTGATTTACTTAATTTTTTCGAGTTCAATTCATTGTCCTCTCTTTTATTATATAATTGATAAAAGTATCTTTTTTATCGCTCTTTAATATTCACATCAACCGTCAAAACTGTATTGGTATCATCCTTTATGCATTTTACTTGACTTAAATCTCTTGTCTTTCTTTCTCTAACACGAGCAATTTTATATAGTTCACGTTCTCCATCTATGATATCTAATCGCTTATAAAATTCTTCATAAGTTTGACTCATTGCTTTACTTATTGCATGTTTAGCTTTTTTTTTGGTGACTTTATATCTAGCTAAGTTTTCATCATTCCTACAAGCGTAGAGTGATTTATAGTTGCCCCGCTTTGCCCTTACTTTATTTTGCACCTCCTCTTTTCATCACCAAAATTCTCTATTTGGGGGAGCAAGACCTTTTGATACTCCAAGTACGTTCTTTCCACTTATCCTTAAATGTGAACACATAATTTCTCATAAGACAATAAGATCAACATAAGGGTCATCAACTAGTCGTTCCATAACTGACTTCTCGAAAACAACCTGTTTTTCGATCTTTAAATTTCATCACCGAATTTTTTGCAATATTTTTGTTCTTGTTTTAAATTTATTATATTTAATTTGTACATCTAACATCACTAACCTTTGTTGTGTTGTCAAACTTTTCCGAGTATGACTTTGTAATCCTTACAAATCATTTTATTCATTTAACGAGTCATAAAATAATCAATTTGTGATTTATTTGGTCCGCTTTTAAAAATATTAAATGCTCTTCCCTCTTTATGAAAAGCATATTTGATAAATTTAGCTCATGTGTTATGGCAAAGTTTAAAAATATTTGTCCTTATTCATTCTTCTTCATATTTATATCCTCCATGAGCGGCTGTGTAATCAACATTTTTCTTTTATACATGTCCATTTAATTCTCCTCCTATGAAAATTTTCTCTCTTTGTGGGATTTTTCTTCCATCGCTTTTCCACTACTTTCATCGCTTTTCCTGTTAGCGTGTCTATATTCCAACTTCCAAACCTAAGTCGATCGCAATTTCTAGGACATACTTCCCTAAGACGTCTAATATTTGAGCATTTTTGCCTATTTAACACTACACCCAAGTTCTCTTGGAGGTGCTGTAACACCCCTTCCCAATATTTCAGAAATCAGCCGTCCGGCCGAGTCAGCGATATAAAGAAAACTAGGAAACAATATTAAAACTAATAGCAGCAGCTAGTAAAAGTCTATACTAAACAGATTTAAGACTTACAGCGAAAGTAAAAAATATATAAACTAAGGGTAACCACATACCTGACATCTGGATTCACAGAGCCACTAAACAAGAATGGAATTGTAATAACTGAAAATCTGGTAACAATAATAGTCTGATACAAGTTATATAAAATATTAACCAGGTACATTGTCCACATCTACAAGTACATGCTGAAATAGAGTAAACTGAATGGGAAATATATTTCAAACCGACGCCACCATAACGCTCATCCTAGACGTAGTTTCCCACCTGGGTGACCTGTAAAAACATTGTCCACGAGGGGTCAGAGTAAAGAAAAATAATTCCTCCTAGTGACACTAAAAACGTTTCTCATATGATGAATGCATGCCTTTAAAAAAAATGATTTTGTGCATTTAAAAATATTTATGATGTGTGTTATGCATGCCTTCAGAACACTACCTGCTCAAAACATCTATATATTCTTTGTTCGTGACTTTCAGTTCACTAACCCAAGTCTCGGCGTTCACTACCGGTATACTGTCTCACGTCAGGTCTATACTTGAGTTCTAGGTGACCTCTAGCTTGCACCTCTACTAAAAAGGCTCTATGCAAAGTAGCTCCTAACGCGCAAAAATCTGAAACTGACGACCCGAGATCATCTGACGAACTCAATTGTTCTAGCGTCACGCGGACACGGTCTCGAATCTACTAACTGTCTTAAGGGAGTCAACTCTCAAGACTCTGCTGCTCATAGGATACCATATGCCCTATGAGAAAGGTAGTGCGCCTCTACCAAGCACGAAAAGACTGAAGTATGCTACTAACCTTTTGGTCAAATGCTACTCTGATTGGGACATCTCTTTTGGTGTACTACTGAGCGACCCTTAACTTTCTTATGGTCGACTAGAATGGACATTCACGCCCTTCGTTGGACAAATTCCAAACTTACGTACACAGGTATAGGTTTCGTACCTAACATTACCAATCCTGATCTGACTACTTGGGTCTTGGAGAAGGGTATCATCCTACACATTTTTCGCGACCGTTTTCCTATCACCACATCTTTTTATGCATAGTCATGATATTTGTACAAAACCCTACACATGCGTATATAAAGTATATTATTTGTTATGTCTAACTAACAGAAATTAAGTTTCCATACAATGGTGTTGCGGCGTTCGTACACTCGGCGCGGCGACATCTTCTCTTCCGAAGGCAATCCTACTGCTGGGGACTTCAGAATGCTGCCCCGACCCCACCAAAATCCTGAAATTTACAGTAACCCTAAATTCATAATTTTTTTTTCTTTTATGATTTTCCGTAGAAAATTTCTATACAACTAGGGTTACAAAATTTCAAGCGCTAAACTTCAGATTTTACCTTTACGTGGAGTGATTGAGGCTCCCAATGCGCTCAAACCAAATTCTGCGGGGAATCATGAACTCCAAAACCTAATTAGGGCATTAGGGACAAAACCTAGGTTAGACTAACTTCTAAATCAAGGAATTTCCACAAAGGAATAGAGATAAAGGAGAATTAAACTCACCGGAAACGAAATCATTTCCACTACCACCGGCTAGGGTTAAATCCGGCACTTCCACGTCCAAGGAAGGAAAAGGAATGTCCACCGGCGCTCGTAGAGGAGGGAGGAAAGATCGGAGAAGAGTTTAGGAGGAGGATCGGGCGCCGGAGAAGCTGGCGGGAGGCGACGGCGTCGCGCGTGCGGGAGACGGGACGGGAACTGCGGGCTGCGGTTTTTCCCTCTTCTCCCGTGAAAATGAATGAGCGGGATTTATTTGATGGCTATACGGTTTTGATAACCGTATGAAGTGAGGGGGGGGGGGGAATTGTGACCTGCTATTGGCACCCCATAATGAGTCAATTCATCTCAACTCCTATGTGTCATGGCAATTTGTCGCGCCTACGTCATTAAATTAAAATGCGTCACGCACTATTTTTATCGCACTTAACGAACTAACTGTCGCTTTCATAAAGAAAAATAACTTTATACCTCGACGACGCGCTGCCTCGACTCAAAATTTGTCACGACTTGCCCCTACAAATCAAATAATTTTTCGCATCAGATTATGGATGTTACAAATCTCTCCTCCTAATAAAAATTTTCGTGCTCGAAAATTGTAACCATACCTGAATCGAAGAGAAAAGTATAGTCTGCATTGCTCTTAAGCTCATCCTCTCGCTCCCAAGTATACTCTGGTCTGCCACAGTTCATCCAAAGGACTTTGATCATGCGAATCTCTCTATTTCTGAGCATCTGAATCCTTGAATCCACTATTCTGACTGGTCTAACCTCAATGCTAAGATCTGTCTCAATTGGTGCTTCCTCGGTACTGATGATCTGACTGGAATCTCTGATTGCTCTCCTCAGATAGGAGACGTGGAATACATCATGTACACCACTCATTTCCTCAGGTAAGGCCAATCTGTAAGCAACCTCACCAATTCTTTCCAGCACCTCAAAAGGACCAACGAATCTGGGGCTCAGCTTTTTCATCCGCTTTATTCTAGAAACTCCTCTGACTGGTCTCACCTTCAGATAAACGTAGTCACCAACACCGAACTCTACTGACTTGTGCTTCTGATCATGATACTTGGCCCGGCGATCCTGAGTTGTCTTCATACGCTCCTGAATGAGCTTGATCCTGTCAGTGGTCTTATCAATCCATGACTCCCTGATGGTGGATCTCTCTTCACTTTCAGCCCAACATAACGGTGTCCGACAACGTCGACCATAGAGGGCCTCGAACGGTGTCATCCCAAAACTCGTCTGAAAACTGTTGTTGTAGGAGAACTCTACAAGGGTGACATATTTCTCTCACTTTCCTCCAAAATCCAAAATGCACATCCGTAGCAGATCCTCCAAAGTCCTATTTGTGCGCACAGTCTGTCCATCGGTCTGGGGATGGAAAGCGGTGTTGAAGTGTAACCTGGTACCCAACCGCTCCTATACGTATCGCCACTCCCTGGAGGTGAATCTGTCATCTCGGTCTGAAACTATAGTCTTGGGAACACCGTGAAGTCGAACTATCTCGTCCACATATAACTGAGCTAATCTGGGACTCTGATCTGTCTTCTTAAGAGGAATGAAATGAGCGACCTTAGAAAGCCGATCAACTATCACTCATAATGAGTCATTCCCACTCTGCGACCTCGGCAGACCGTGAATGAAGTCCATGGATATATCCTCAAAAGTCCACTCGAGTATGGGAAGTGGCTGCAACTTGCCTCCAGGCCTTTGACATTCGGCCTTAACTAACTTGCACGTCTCGCACTTCCCTACATAAATTGCAACATCAGTCTTCAAACCTGGCCACCAGACTACCTTCTTGAGATCTGCATACATCTTCGTGTTACCCGGGTGTATAGAATATCTGGAATTGTGTGCCTCAAATAGAATATCCTCGTGAAGGTGACTAACATCGGGGATACACACCCTGCCATCAAACAACAATAAATCATCCTGAATAGTGAATTTCTCCTTCTGACCTGTCTGCACTGAGCTCCAAATCTCTGTCATCCTTGGATCCAACGGTAGAGCTGTCCTGATTCTATCCTTAATATTGCAGGTAATCTCCATCCAACTCAACCTTGCAGAACCAAAACTACTGCGTGGCACAACGGTAATGTACAGTCTCTCCAGCTCTCGCACTAACTCCTCCTGCTGAGTGAGAAGGAAGAAACACGAGCCTCTACGGCTAAGAGCATCAGCTACAACGTTCGCCTTTCCTGGATGGTACTGAATGTCTACGTCGTAGTCTGATAGAAACTCTAACCATCTGCGCTGCCTCAAATTGAGCTCGCGCTGATCAAAGATGTACTTGAAGCTCTTATGATCAGTGAAGATCTCACAACGCACTCCATAGAGATAGTGCCTCCAAATCTTCAGAACATGTATGACTGCTGCAAGTTCCAGGTCATGCACGGGATAGTTTCTCTTATGAACTTTTAACTGTCTCGACGCATAGGCTATGACTTTTCCATGCTGCATGAGAACACAGGCTAAACCCTGACCAGACGCATCGCTATAAATCTGAAACCCGTCAGGCCCTGAAGGTAAACTCAAAATCGGTGTTGTCATTAACCTGTCCTTCAAGTCCTCAAAAGCCAACTCACACTCCACCGTCCAATCCAAGCCCTTACCCTTCCTAGTGAGGGAAGTCAGTGGTAAGGCTATCTTCGAAAAATCCCTGATGAATCTCCTGTAGTAACCAGCTAGACCCAAAAAGCTGCGAACCTCTGAAACAGTCGTCGGCCTTGGCCGATTCTTAATGACATCTATCTTCTTCGGATCAACACTAACCCCTTTCTGACTGATGATGTGGCATAAGAATGCAATCTCTGAAAGTCAAAACTCACATTTTGAAAACTTGGCAAACAACTGGTTCTTCCTGAGTGTGCTCAAAACAATCCTGAGGTGTGTTGCATGATACTTTGCACTCTTAGAGAACACCAAGATGTCATCTATGAAAACGATGACAAAATAATCCAAGTACTCCCGAAATACCTTGTTCATCAGGTCCATAAATACTGAAGGGGCATTGGTCATCCCGAACGGCATGACCACGAACTCAAAGTGTTCATATCTGGTGCTAAAAGCCGTCTTCTGAATATCCAAGTCACGAATCTTTAACTAGTGATAGCCTGACCTGAGATCTAACTTGGAGAAAGTGCACGAGCCCACCAACTGGTCGAACAAATCATCAATCCTGCAAATCGGGTACTTGTTCTTTACTGTCAGCTTGTTCAATTCACGGTAGTTTATGCACAGTCTCAGACTACCATCCTTCTTCCTCACGAATAGTACTGGAGCACTCCATGGTGAAGTACTGGGGCGTATAAAACCCAAATCAAGCAACTCCTGCAACTGACTCTTCAACTCTGCTAGTTCCCTTGGAGCCATCCGATAGGGAGATTTGGCTACCGGTGTAGCCCCAGGCTGCAAGTCTATCGGGAACTCAATCTCTCTATCTGGAGGGGCACCAGGGAGCTCTTCCGGGAAAACATCGGGGAACTCCTGCACCACTGGTACCTCTGACAAGTCAGCCTTAGTCTTTGCATTCATCAGTACTACGAAGGTTTCACAACCCTTACTGATGCACCTTCTTGCTTGGACTGCAGATATGATCATCTTCACTACTCCCTTCAAGCCCTGAAAAGAAAATGAAGTCTGATTGGGGCCATCAAACTGTATCTGCTTCGCCCTACAGTCAATCATGGCGTTGACTGCCGAAAGCCAGTCCATTCCAAAAATCAGATCGAATCCTACAATAAGTAGTTGCAAAGCTTCCGCGATAATTTTGGTGTCACCAAACTGCATCGGTACCCTGCACCTATCTCTGGTCTGTAGAAGGGATCCATTCGGCATCATAACATCCAGCGCTACAGTCTCTGGGAAGACTTCTAAATTCAACTTACGCACTAGAGATTCTGCGATAAACGAGTGCGAGGCACCCGTACCAAATAGAATCTTAGAGGGTAAATCACGAATCATAAAGATGCCTCCATGAATGATTTTCAAAAAAAAAGTGTCACTACGGAGGATTAAATAAACTTGTCAGGCAAAGTAGACACTTACATGTCACTACATCCTCCTGCTCCTTAGCCTCTTGCTGACCAAGCCCATAAGCTCTGGGCTGCACCAATTCTCGACCCTGATGTGGTCTTCCATCAGTAATCATCAAAGCTTTGTCCTTGTCTGCTCTGCTAGGGCCACCAATCTCGTACTTCGACTGCAGGAACAAAATACATTTCTCATCTACAGTAATTTCATAAATGTACAAAAATACAACAAGGTTGATTATCTGATTTGAACCACCTTCCTGACAGAAACGAGCTATGTGTCCAGTTTGACGGCACTTGTAACACACGCCCGCGCTAGTCAAACACGCTCCTGGATGGCGACGATGACACTTGGGACAAAGGGGGTAGTCCCTGCTTCTGTCACCAGATTGACCATTCTTCCTCGTATCAGGCTTCTGCTTCTTGTTCCAGTTCTTCCCCTGGTCATTCCTGCTCTGTTGCGACTGATGCGAATCCTGAGATCGCTTCGCACGGAAATTACTACGCTTCTGAACCTTCTGTTGATCAGCCTCCAGCCTGCGAGTCGTATCCACTAAGCTCCTGTAATCAGCATTGATCATAGTCATCAGCGGTTGCCTCAATGTGTCACGCAGACCATCCACAAAACGGCTGCACTTCTCAGCCTGATCTCCATGCATCACGCCTGCATATCGAGCCAGATGGGTAAGCTCTCGCTCGTACTCAGCAACAGTCTTGTCCCCCTGGAAAAGCCTAAGATACTTCTCCTGTAGACCTCGTCGTGCAGAAGGAGGCACGAACCAACTCGCAAGGGCTCTAGAAAATTCGCCCCATGTCTGGCGTACGACCTGGCCAAAAGCATGGTCATATTATTTAAAAATAAAACATATCACTTACAAAAATAAAAGGAATTTTCATAACCATTTAGCTGCGGGATCATCTGCCCGATACTTGTCCCACCAGACATTTGCCTCACCTCGGAGGAGGAAAACTGCCAGAGGAACCTTCTTGTTCTCTGGGCACTCCAAAACATCCAGCAGGTCTCTGATATTTGTCACTCAATCATCTGTGTCCCTCGGGGTCTCATCCCCACTGTAGTTCGAGGGTTGAAGCTCTCTAAAGTTCCTCAAATAACGTTCCAGGGTCATCTCCACGGGTGCTGGTGCAGGAACTGGTGCAGGGGCTGGTACTTGTACTGGAACTGGAAATCCTGCAGCCAGTCCTCTCTGAAACTCCATCAAGGCAACAGTAACCGCCTTGGCAATCTGAGACGCTATGTCAGTGCCCTCTGAAGCTGCTGGAACTGGTGGTACCTGTGGCACTGAAGCATCTCCCCTAGTCGCATTAGGAACAGGGTCCTGACGTGAAGATTCACCCGGTTCGCTGACTCGAGGTGCCTGATAGAACATATAAAAGAAATTTAGTTATTTATCAAGTGTCAGCGAAATCTGGCTTAGCAACTTTATTTCGTACTCTAGCAAAAACTAAGGCTTAAACGCAACTTAAAATACTCTACTAACAAGAGTTTACTCTTACACAATCCTATGGCTCTGTGAAAACCTTCTAGGGTCCAGGGATCCTAAACATGTCTCTGATACCAATTTGTAACACCCCTTCCCAGTATTTCAGAAATCAGCCGTCTGGCCGGGTCAGCGATATAAAGAAAACTAGGAAACAGTATTAAAACTAGTAGCAGCAGCTAGTAAAAGTCTATACTAAACAGATTTAAGACCTACAGCGAAAGTAAAAAAATAAACTAAGGGTAACCACATACCTGACGTCTGGATTCACAGAGCCACTAAACAAGAATAGAATTGTAATAACTGAAAATCTGCTAACAATAATACTCTGATACAAGTTATATAAAATATTAACCAGGTACATTGTCCACATCTACAAGTACATGCTGAAATAGAGTAAACTGAATGGGAAAAGTACTACAAACTGACGCCACCATAACGTTCATCCTAGACGTAGTTTCCCACCTGGGTCACCTGTAAAAACATTGCCCACGAGGGGTCAGAGTAAAGAAAAATAATTCCTCCTAGTGACACTAAAAACGTTTCTCATATGATGAATGCATGCCTTTAAAAAAAATGGTTTTATGCATTTAAAAATATTTATGTTGTGTGTTATGCATGCCTTCAGAACACTACCTGGTCAAAACATCTACATATTCTTTGTTCGTGACTTTCAGTTCACTAACCCAAGTCTCGGCGTTCACTACTGGTATACTGTCTCACGTCAGGTCTATACTTGAGTTCTAGGTGACCTCTAGCTTGCACCTCTACTAGGAAGGCTCTATGCAGAGTAGCTCCTAACGCGCAAAAATCTAAAACTGACGACCCGAGACCATCTGACGAACTCAATTGTTCTAGTGTCACGCGGACACGGTCTCGAATCTACTAACTGTCTTAAGAGAGTCAACTCTCAAGTCTCTGCTGCTCATAGGATATCATATGTCATATGAGAAAGGTAGTGCGCCTCTACCAAGCACGAAAAGACTGAAGTGTGCTACTGACCTTTTAGTCAAATGTTACTCTGCTTGGGACATCTCTTTTGACATACTACTGAGCGACCCTTAACTTTCTTATGGTCGACTAGAAGGGACATTCACGCCCTTCGTTGGACAAATTCCAAACTTACGTACACAGGTATAGGTTTCGTACCTAACATTATCAATCCTGATCTGACTACTTGGGTCTTGGAGAAGGGTATCATCCTACACATTTTTCGCGACCGTTTTCCTATCACCACACCTTTCTATGCATGGTCATGATATTTGTATAAAACCCTACACATTCGTATATAAAGTATATTATTTGCTATGTCTAACTAACAGAAATTAAGTTTCCTTACAGTGGTGTTGCGGCGTTCGTACACTCGGCGCGACGACATCTTCTCTTCCGAAGGCAATCCTACTGCTGGTGACTTCAGAATGTTGCCCCGATCCCACCAAAATCTTGAAATTTACAGTAGCCCTAAATTCATAATTTTTTTTTCGTTTACGATTTTCCGTGAAAAATTTCTATACAACTAGGTTACAAAATTTCAAGTGTTAAACTTCAGATTTTACCTTTACGTGGAGTCATTGAGGCTCCCAATGCGCCCAAACCAAATTCTGCGGGGAATCACGAACTCCAAAACCTAATTAGGGCATTAGGGACAAAACCTAGGTTGAACTAACTTCTAAATCAAGGAATTTCCACAAAAGAATAGAGATAAAGGAGAATTAAACTCACCGGAAACGAAATCGTTTCCACTACCACCGGCTAGGGTTAAATCCGGCACTTCCACGGCCAAGGAAGGAAAAGGAATGTCCATCGGCGCTCGTAGAGGAAGGAGTGATCGGAGAAGAGTTTTGGAGGAGGATCGGGCGCCGAAGAAGCTGGCGGGAGGCGACGGCGTCGCGCGTGCGGGAGACGAGACGGGAACTGCGGGCTGCGGTTTTTCCCTCTTCTCCCGTGAAAATGAATGTGCGGGATTTATTTGATGGTTATACGGTTTTGATAACCGTATGAAGTGAGGGGGGGGATTGTGACCTGCTATTGGCACCCCATAATGAGTCAATTCATCTCAACTCCTATGTGTCATGGCAATTTGTCGCGCCTACGTCATTAAATTAAAATGTGTCTCGCACTATTTTTATCACACTTAACCAACTAACTGTCTCTTTCATAAAGAAAAGTAATTTTATACCTCGACGACGCGCTGCCTCGACTCAAAATTTGTCACGACTTGCCCCTATAAATCAAATAATTTTTCGCGTCAGATTATGGATGTTACAGGTGCAGCGGTCCTTGTCAAGATGCCGCATTCGGACCATATGACGAGGACTCTTGCAAATTTAACACTACACCCAAGTCCTGGAAACGAAACGGTCCTTGCCAAGACGCCGCATTCGAATCATGCGGCGCGTTCTTTAAGGGGAACAACCTAGCATTTGCACAATTTCTCAAATGATCAATATTTATAAGGGTGACTAAATTTTACGTTGATCGTCTACCTAACACAACCCTCGCCATTATTCATCCGGGCTTGGGACCGGCGTTTCAAAATGGTCTTTCCGACAAAGTTGCAACTTGCAACAACTGGATATCAAAATTGCATTTTTGCGTGATGATCTCGGGGAAGAAGTTTAAACAAAGTTTCCGCCAAAATTCCTAAAATAGGGGGGTAGATAGAGTTATTTGTCATCTAAAAAAATTTGATGATCTCGAGAAAGAAGTTTAAACAAAATTCCCACCAAAATTCCTAAAATAGGGGGGCAGAGAGAGTTATTTGTCATCTAAAAAAATTGTTATCTGGTCTAAGACAATCCCCGCAAGCATATTGGGAGGCTTCACAAAGCCATGATCTCCACTTATCCATCTCACCCACACCTGGCATTGACCCAAGTCTCTAGGACCATGTAGTTTTTTTTGAAACAAAATTCCTATAATTCGTTTTGAAACAAAATTCCAGAACTCTGTTTTGAACCGAAATTCAAGAACTCAATTTCGTAAGGTTATTCAGGAACTTTGTTTCAAAATGGTCTTCAGAATTTCCGCTTTGAAACGCAGTTCTTGCGCTCTGATACGAAACGGTGTTCCAAAACGACCGTTTTGAAATGGTGGTCCGGAAAGATCATTTCGAAATGACGTTCTGGGAACTCTGATACAAACGGTGTTCCCAAAAGACCATTTTAAAATGGTGGTCCGGAAAGACCATTTTGAAACAACATTCTGGGAACTCCGTTTCGAAGCGGCGTTCGGGGAACTGGGTTCCGAAGCGGCGTTCTGGGAACTCCGTTTCGAAACGGCATTTCAAAAACACTGTTTCGAAACAGCGTTTCGGAAACTCCGTTTCAAACAGGAACTTCGTTTCGAACGTCGATTCAATACGAAGTTCCCAGAACACCGTTTCGCAAAGGAGTTCCAGAACACCGTTTCGCAAAACAGAGTTCCCAGAACGTCGTTTCGGAAAACAGAGTTCCCGGAACGTCATTTCGAAACGGAGTTCCCGGAACGTCATTTCGAAACGGAGTTCCTGGAACACCGTTTCGAAATGGAGTTCCCAGAACGTCGTCTCGTAACGGAGTTCCCAGAACGCCGTCTCGTAACGGAGTTCCCAGAACGCCGTCTCGTAACGGAGTTCCCAGAACGCCGTCTCGTAACGGAGTTCCCAGAACGCCGTCTCGTAACGGAGTTCCCAGAACGCCGTCTCGTAACGGAGTTCCCAGAACGCACTCTCGTAACGGAGTTCCCAGAACGCACTCTCGTAACGGAGTTCCCAGAACGTCGTTTCATAACGGAGTTCCCAGAACGTCGTTTCGTAACGGAGTTCCCAGAACGTCGTTTCGTAACGGAGTTCCCGGAACATTGTTGTTCCCGGAACATTGTTTTGTAACGGATTCCCAGAACGTTGTTTCGTAATGGAGTTCCCAGAACGTCGTTTCGTAACGGAGTTCCAGAACGCCGTTTTGTAATGGAGTTCCTAGAATGCCATTTCGTAACTCGAAACAGAGTTACCAGAACGTCGTTTCATAACGGACTTCCCAGAACGCTGATTTTGGTTTGCATGAACGTCGTTTCGTAACGAATTTCCAGAACGTCGTTTCGTAACGAATTTCCAGAATGCCATTTCGTAACTCGAAACATAGTTCCCAGAACGTCGTTTCAAAATGGTCTTTTCCGGACCACCGTTTTAAAACGGTCTTTTTGGAACACTGTTTCACATCGGAGCGCATGAACAGTGTTTTCAAAACGAAGTTCCTAAATTTTTGAAACGGAGTTCCTGAATTTTGGTTCGCAGCGGAGTTCTGAAATTTCGTTTCAAAACAGATTTCATGAATTCCGTTTCGAAACGAAGTTTAGGAACTCCGTTTTGAAACTGTTCTGGAAAGTCTTCAAATTTTATCGCACCCGTCCATGGCCCGCACCTCTAGTAGTGCATTGGGACGTGAGACGTCCCCTCTTGTGTATATATAGTGGTGAAGTATCTATTTTGATTTTGGAATATCTAAGAGATATTTTGTATTCTCAACTCCTAGTACTTTGGTGCACAATAAGAGCTAAGAGATAATATCAAGATTCAAAAGAGTCTTCTTTCAAATATAATCGAGAAAAAATGGAAAGAATAATCAAATGATCCCATTGCTAAAAATTTTGTTGTGACTTAGTTACCAGAACTACTTGCAAGTTGGACGAAACAGATGAAAAGTATGATATAACGGATAAAGATACAAAATTGAACCATTGCATTAGGATCAAGGAATCACAATTGCCTTCTTTCTTCTGTAAACACGCCAGCATGATATGGTGGCATGAACGGAGATGAGAATGATAAAGAAGCTACCCATCATAGAAACATAGGTCCAACAAGAGGGTGATAAAATTAGTATGTCTTTTGAGTATGAGAATAGCCTATGAATACAACAAATGATAAGATTACCCGAAACTCAAACATCACGTGATGTTTTAGTTGAATCGAATTGAAAAGAGTTGTATTTAAGTCACTCAAATCGGCTTAAATTAGTTTACAAGTCAATTTTGAATTCTCGATGGCTCGCTTGAGAAATAATTCAAATTGACATGAAATAATGGTTTGTAGCTATTTAGAATATATTGTCCCCAAATATAAGGTTAGTAACTATTTTTCATCACTTACAAGTCTGAATCAACTCTGAATTGGGCCAATGACGAACTAGAAATTTTGAGCCGGCTCTACCAGATTTCAAGTAGACTTGAATCATAAGATTTTGTTTCGGTCCAACAACAACAACGCTCAAGCCTTTATCCACTATAGTAGGGTCGGCTATAGATCCTTTGTCGTCATTGTGCCCTATCTTTTGTCATAAATTTTGATTCGTGCCTATGGGCTCAAATTTGATTTCGAGTCAAGACGAGTTCAAAAAATTTGAGCTCGAGTTGAGTTTAAGTCGTTCGAAAAATAGATGTCGGTTCAGTACGATCATGAAGAAAATATAACCAAGTGAAACGCGAGTAATTATCAATAAAGGTTACAAAATAGCGATAGCCAAAAACACAAAGGACTTTATAGGGTCCTCAGATATCAGAATGAACTAAAAAGAATGAAGTATCATTTCAGGTACATGTAGGAGAAAAAGAAGTACGATGTTGTTTGTCATAGATACATGATTTACAAGTAAACTCACGTAATGAAACATCTGGAAGAGCCTTCTTGAGAATCGTCAAGAGAGCATGCTCAAGGCGGAGATGTCAATCATCAGTGGAGACAGTAGAGAGGATGGTGGGTGGAATGTCCAAGAGATAAAACTCATTTGACAGCCGCCATTTACCAATGGTACTCTGCGTGCGGCGATCTGCACAACAAGGGAGGAAGGAGAAAATGTTATACAGCAGTCAAGTTCCTGAGTAAGGTGACTAACTGATAGAAGATTGAAGGGGGATCCTGGCACATGAAGAACCAAAGATAAAGGGAGAGTGGGGGAGAAGGGAGAAGAGATGGGTGCGGAGAGCCGCACCCATCTATAAAAGGGTGAAGAGAGAAGATCAGCGGCGCCAGAGACCGGAGTGGTGTCGCCATTGGCGACAATAATGAACTTGGAATAAGCAAACTGTATATAATGTGGCGGTTTTGGGGATGTAATGTGGTGAGTAGCACCCGAGTTCACGATCTAGTGGGGGCTATGGGCGAGACAGGATATACCTTCAGTGGAGAAAGACGCAACCGAGCTAGATGAGCGACTGATAACGCTTTGGAGCTGTTGAAGCTGGGTGCGGAGAGCAGAGATATCCGATCAGGTAGAAGAATCAGAATCCTGTTGACGAACAGCAGTGGGTGCAGAACCAATTGTAGCAGAGGCAGCAAAATGTGGAGGCAGACCATGCTTGCGATAGCAGGTAGCTTCAAGATGACCTTCTCGATCACAGTAAGTACATTTTAAGACAGAGAGGCCAGTATGTCCTCATCCCCGAGACGTATGGTAGTTTCCCCACGTTCAAGAGCCACGAGCAGTAGCAGGAGTAGATAAGAGGGGCTGCTGAAGGAGAGTGGGAGAGAAATTTGTTGGAACCTCAGAGGGGGTAATCTTGAGCAGCATAGAGCAGACATCGGACAATGTGGACGTTGTTGAGAAGGAAAGAATGTGAGCCCGGACACTGTGGAGGTGGGGTGGAACTCGGGTCATCATCATCGCAATCCCAACTACTTCCTTTTATGCTCGTTGTGTCGCAAGATCTGTGGAGGGAGGCTGATGTTGTATCCAGGCCTCTACCAGAGTTTTGTCCTTCGCAACAAAAGAAGTCAAATCACTTGTTGTGTCGGGATCCAGAGTTTGAAGTGCAGAGATGATATCAAAGAGATGTAGCAGGCTGTCTTTCCCAGAGTAAAGAGAATGAAGTTCTTCCCACATTGCCTTGGCCATCTCATGATACAAAGTCATGCGGTAAGGTTCGGTGTCCATTGAATTGAGGATCCAAGATTGGACCCGGCCGTCATCACGCAATGAAGAAGACAAAGTTGTGCTTCCCACTAAGAGAGATGGTGGTGATCCGAAACTCATCGTGGACTTCCGGAGAGGGAGTTGCGGCACGAGCGGTAAAAGAGGAAGCAGTCGTGGAGTCCACGACAGCAAGAGAGACAGCCGACAGTGCATTAGAGAAGAAACCGCAGCGGACGCCAGGAAGCAGGGAAGGCCGCAGAAAAGGGAGGTCGCAGCGAACAGACCGTGGCGATTAGCGGCAAACAGCGGCTACGGAGAAGGTCGCAGTGAACAGCGGTGAACAGCGGCTACGGAGAAGGTCGCAGCGAACAGCAAAGAGAAAGCCGCCGGACAGGAGGATGCAGAGAGAAGAACCAAGCAAGCCCACAGCGGCAAGACAGAAAAAGACCAGAGCGGATAGGGGAGCAAGACCGTCGAGGGTAAAAGAGAAGCACCGCGGATAGAAGAGGAGCCCGCGCAAAGAGCAATAAAACTCTGCATTGCAAGAGACATCAAGCAGTCTGCGGCGGCTAGAAGAGAAGAAGTCGTGGAGGATAAAGACAGGCCGCAATCCGCGATGAAGAGAATCAATCCGCGAGAAGAAGAGGTCGAGCGGGGAAGAACAGTCTGCGACAGAGAGAAGCAATCCGCGATAAGAAGAGGTCAAGCAGGTAAGAACAGTTCGCGACTAGAAGAGGCCACAACGGATAGAGACAGAACGTAGAGGATAGAAACAGGCTGGCAGTTCAGAAGCCGCAAGAGAGAAAGAGGAAGAGGTCAAGCTGTAAAGGCCGAAGCAGTCAGAGGGAAGTGGGGCCCAGACGAATCCCTATAAAAGGGAGAAGAGAGAAGAGATGGGAGGAAGGGAGGAGAAAAGTGAACCCGCACAAGGGGATGCGGTTAAGAAAAAAGAGACTGCCCAAAGATGGGCGGTTAGGAAACCGGAAAGTAGGAGGCGGAAAGGAAACCAGGCCGGCGGTCAGAAAAGGGGTTATCCGCCGGGAGGATCAGTGGACCTCTGATACCATGTAGAAGAGTTGAGTAAACCTTTTATATAGTTCTTGAATTGTAAAATACAAGTATGAGTACAAAAATATAGGGAGAAGAGAGAGAGAGATCCTATTTTCATGATGTGGGACTAATGTGGAAGAATAAAATCTATAATGGGCAACTAAATGAGCCTTTACATGTTGTTTTCTAACAATTTTATGTTTTGTTATTTAGTTAATTGTGTCTCAAAATAATTGCATGGTCAAATCATTCACATTTGTATCCCATTAGGGTTTAGGGTATCACATATATAGATTCGTCTTGCGTCAAATAGCTTACATCATAGTCAAATCATTGTGATCACCCTAAAATTTACAAACAGTGAATCATCCCTCCTCCAGTCGTCGGCCTCCCCTTGCTTGTTGCAGGCAACCGCCCAGCCACCCCAACCTGCCGCCTACTCTCCAACAAAGCCCCCTCCTGCCTCCACGCTCAATCCCCTCCCAGCAAGTCGCAGCCAGCCTTCCACCACCTCCCCTGCAGCGGGCTTCCCCATTGCCTGGAGCCCCCACCGCCCCTCTCAGCCAACCCTAGCAGTCGCCTCCTCCCTGGTTGCAGCCCCTCCTTGACGCCCCTCCCTACCTTTCCCTATCAACTCGCCCTACGTTACGAACAATCTATGAGATCCGCCAGAGCTGGTCGATTGGACTCTCACCTTGACCTCCATAGTACGAGCTCCTCCCACACCGAGGACACTACTTTGCCTCTCATTGTTCTGTCAGACATGATTGAAGTGATACCTGATACGAATTGCTCTCACCCCAGTAAGATGCTTAGCCTAGCGAGCGACCTATCTCTTGTGTCTGACCCGTCTCCTTTGGTGACCCCGACTGAGACTGAGTTTGAGCAACCTATTGAGTCTGTAGTGTTGTGCCCCTCACCCACACCTCTTCTTCTGCCATGCACCGGGTTAGTTAGCACCCCAATCACAGACTCATTTCTTGACACCGCACTCGCAGACCCGTTCTTGAGTATAGGTGGTGCAGTGGCAGGTTGACACGGTGATGCACTCGCTAAATGAAAACTTAAATGCAATGACATGATTGAAAGTGCACAAGTGATCTGTTACAAAATAGCAGCAAATAATTTATTATTTTAAAATGAAGGAGCAGATCACAAGCAGTCACAATTAATTGACTAAGGAGAACAAATTATAAATTTTGCAAACGACTTGGCTCAATTAACTTCAAGCACACACGGAATACACCCTGCATTTCACACAACAAAATATACTACTAGCAAATAAACGCATCCACAATAATATGAGTGCCAAAATAAACAACTATAAAGAACAAGAACTTTAACCACAATTTACACATGTCGACGGCGTCGTCACTAACGGTGGGGGAAAGCCGAGGTAGCTGGACTGTTGGCAGTTTGGGGTGGAATCCACGACGGGTGAAGTGTAAAGGAGGTGAGGGGGCTGCTGGTGGGTCGTGGGGGGTCGAGAATGGTGGGGTTGTTAATGTGGAGGAATTTTTGGTATGGTGTAGGCTACAGATACGGGAAAATGAAACGTGGGGGAGGATTTTACTCTGGCAGGTCATAGGCGCGGGGTTGGGGAGGAACAGGTGGAACCGGGAGGGGTAGGGGAAAGGTTGCTGGCGGTGGATGGCTTACAATAGAGGAAGGGGAAGTCGAAGCAGTCGGGGAGGCACTGATGTACTTCTGGCGGCTATCGCGGGGTGAAGGGCTGGTCGGGGAAGAAGGAGAAGTCGCCAGCGGCTCGGGAGGTAGATTGGCGTACGGGGAAGGGAGCGGGTAGGGATTGGTTGGTGCTTGGCTTCAAGGAACTGGATATGGAAGGAGGAGTTACCAGAGAGGAGTGGGAAGGTGGAGGATTTTTCGGCGTCGCACCAGGGAGGCGGGATCGGCGTCTCACAGTCCAGACCGGTGATTTCGGGAATTTTCTCCATAAACCTCGATACCCCCCTGAACCGCCAGCCGCCTATATATATATATATATATATATATATATATATATATATATATATATATATATATATATATATATATATATATACCTAATATCAAACCGCCAGTTATAACTGCAACCCTAATCAGAAAATAAACCCTCGATCGGACGGCTAATACAATTTTGGTCCGATCGGGATTAAATACACCTCAAAATAAAAAACATAAAACTTGAAAGTGACTAGAAACGATCATCTGGGCGCGACCACGGGCTCCGATCGCTTGTACGGGCAGCGGATCACTGCCTCCTGCAGGAATATACGCGCGGCGGTCGTGGCACGCTGTCAACTCCCCCCAGCTTAAAAGCACTCAACTCCGGTGAGTGCGAGTGATCACCCTCGTTGTGTAGCCGCGGAGCGAGTCTCTCGAACTCCTCTGAAGACATCCATGTAGCATCGTGCAGGAGTCGACCGCTCAAACGGACAAGATAGTGTACAATATCTCGCCCGCTCGCGGTGCAGAAGTCGTGACCAATAATCTGAAGTGCGTCGTCAGTAGAAGCTGGTGGCACTAATGTATCTCTGTATGGCAATGATGTATCTCCGTCTGACAATGATGTATCTCCGTCTGACATTAATAATGGGATGATCCTCCGGATGAGTATAGCTGATAGAGGTCATGTCCTCGTAAGTGAGTGAGTTGTCCACTATGAGGTTAACACTATGCTCTTGACTCTCAGTAGTGATGTGACTTGATATAAAGACTTGGGTAGAGTAGGAAGACCCTATACTCAAGTGTGGGTCACTCGGTGTAGTGTCGATATAAGGACCCCTAACCAAAGGAGACATTATGTCTAAGTGAGGTGTGAAGGATGGATATATCATCACAGTGTCACTGGGTCACTCATCCTCACTCACGCCACCATGCTCACTAGTCATACGAGTATCGCTCTCCACCTGTATAATGAGATCATGATCAGATTCAACAACAAGATCATATGGACAACGAGCCTCGTCAAAAGAGGGAGTGACAAAATCAAGTGTCAGGTATCTCATATTAATCGGAGCACTACTAGACGTATTAGTGGTTTGACCTAAATCTCTAGTCTCTCTTCCAAGCGTAGATCTTATGCGATCAAATTGAGCATCTAAGAGATCAAAGCGGTCAATAACTAATTGCTGAAATTCGGTCTCAGGTAACTCTATTTGTGGAACACTAGGATGGTCTAAACGATGATGATTTCTATAGGGTTCCTGAGGGTCATCTAGGCAGCAATTCCAAACATAATAAGATTGTGTTTGTGGGTGTACGTGGGCCCTACGAACATGTCGTGGTGGTTGCGTATATGCAAACTTAGATTCTTCAACAAGAGGATATGTGTAACGACGACGACCTGAACGATACTTAATTTTATCATCATAGAGAAGCGGAGAGGTGTACTGATGATAACATGAGGACCACTTGTCGTAGTGATCATCTCTAGTATAAAAGAATTGTGTTGAAGGGTCGACAAGATTTCTTGGGGTGGTATGCGATGAGCGATAATCCTCATAATAACATGAGGGTTTCTCTAAAGGGGCTCTATGTGGTCGAACACGGGGTAGACTCGCGATCCCTAAATTGAGGAGACGAACGACGACCATAACTGGACATAACTGACCTTAAATACTCCTACCACTACAAATATAAATGTGGCTCAAACCTACCCCTCTGATACCAATTTGATGCAGTGGCAGGTTGACACAGTGATGAACTCGCTAAATGCAAACTTAAATGCAATGACGTGACTGAAAGTGCACAAGTGATATGTTACAAAATAGCAGAAAATAATGTATTATTTTAAAATGAAGGAGCAGATCACAAGCAGTCACAATTAATTGACTAAGGAGAACAAATTATAAATTTTGCAAACGACTTGGCGTAATTAACTTCAAGCACACACAAAATACACCCTGCATTTCGCACAACAAAATATTCTACTAGCAAATAAACACATCCACAATAATATGAGTGACGAGATAAACAACTGTAAAGAACAAGAACTTTTACCACAATTTACACATGCCGACGGCGTCGTCACTAACGGTGGGGGAAGCCGAGGTTGCTGGACTGTTAGAAATTTGGGGTGGAATCCACGACGGGTGAAGTGTAGAGGAGGTGAAGGGGGTTGCTGGTGGGTCGTGGGGGATCAAGAATGGTGGGGTTGTTAATGTGGAGCAATTTTTGGTATGGTGGAAACAACAGATACGGGAAAATGAAACGTGGGGGAGGATTTTACTCTGGTAGGTGGTAGGCGCAGGGTTGGGGAGGAACAGGTGGAACCGGGAGGGGTAGGGGAAAGTTTGCTGGTGGAGGATGGCTTACAATAGAGGAAGAGGAAGTCGAAGCAGTCGGGGAGGCGCTACTGTACTTCCAGCGGCTGTCGAGGGGTGAAGGGCTGGTCGAGGAAGAAGGAGAAGTCGGCGGCAGCTCAGGAGGTAGATTGGCGTACGGGGAAGGGATCGGGTAGGGATTGGTCGGTGCTTGGCTTCAGGGAACTGGATATGGAAGGAGTTACCAGAGAGGAGAGGGAAGGCGGAGGATTTTCCCGACGTCGCACCAGGGGGGAGGGATCGGCGTCTCACCGTCCAGACCGGCGGTTTCGGGAATTTTCTCCAAAAACCTCAATACCCCCCTGAACCGCAAGCCGCCTATATATATATATATATATAAACCTAATCTCAAACCGCCTGTTATAACTGCAACCCTAATCAGAAAATAAACCCCAGATCGGACGGCTAATACAGTTTTGGTCCGATCGGGATTAAATACGCCTCAAAATAAAAAAAGATAAAACATAAAAGTGACCAGAAACGATCATCCGGATGCGACCACGGGCTCTGATCGCCCGTCCGGGCAGCGAATCACCGCCAACTGCGGGAATATATGTGTGTCGGTCGTGGCGTGCCGTCAATAGGTTTATGTCCCTTCCCATTGTCATTACCTTGAGTTACATCATGACCGAGAGCCCAGAGCCTGATGTTGATTTCGTAGTGACTATGTCACCCATTCACGATGACACTACCCCTTGCGGTGGTACTCATCTGGAGCACCTTGACCCTACTGACGAGTTCTATGAAGAGCCCCCAGTTGAGCATCTGGATGATCCTCCACGTCCTGGTGAGGATGCGATTCAAGAGAACCGCTTGTTTACGAGTTTCAAATTATTGGCACCTCTTTCATTATCATCTCTGGTCTTGCCCCAGAGAATGGATCTGGAGTGGAGCATGACGTATATAGGACCTACCATGAGTCCACTCGAGCATACTCATATTTTGAGGACCTACCTTATGACACATCACACTCTGCATGAGTTTTGAGACACGCCACCTGCTGACCCACCCGATGAGTTCTTTCCTGTCGGGGACCCTCACCACGTTCTAGAGTCGCATCTTCTAGTCAGTGTACAAAATCTTCATTCAAGTAGTCGTCTCATCCGCGATAACTTTTCATACACACCTCCTGGTGAGCCCCCTGACGTGATACGCTCCCCGAGATACATTCAGCTCTTTGTGAGCTCATATTTGAGTATAGTTGTCTATCACGGTCATCTGAACACTCGACTCACACGGGATGAGTTTTTCTACACTCCACCAAGAGAGCCCCCTGATAGGTCACCTCCTGTGATAGATTTTCATATTATTATTAAATTTTCTCATAGAGAGCATGTTGTGTCGGTCATGTTTCATTTGCATCATTTGCATGAGTCTGTTGAGTCGTTTCATCATCATTTGCATGAGTCTATTGTGTTGTTTGTTCATCGTTTGCATATGCAGCATGAGCCGGTCCGACTGAGAATGCATAATGACAATAAATTTTACAAGTCACGTGTGGATGTTCACTGGCAAGTGCAGGTACTTCATGAAAGCGATCAGATAATGGTGAGAATCTGCGTTGTGAGGCTCTGTGCGAGGCTTGCTAAAAGCTTGAGCGTTAGATGAATGGATCCTTGTATAATCATGAGACGAATCAAAGCAAACATCTATGATCTTGATACCCCTGCAAGTATGGGTATCCACCTGGTATTTAGTGTTGAAGATATGACGTCGTACTTCGAGCCTCGCGAGTATGTGGACCCAAGCAATGGGGACTCCCAGCCGCCCACACTTTCATTTATGTTGCCTTGCCACCCCCATAGCCCACCCACGTCTGATGGCCACCACTACTCATCCACTTCTGACACTCGCTCACCCAGGGACTCGCCTTCTTTGGTTCTACCTTCGGCATCGCCGATCGCACCAGGATCCACCACTAGTGAGTTGAGCGTTGAGAGCATCACGGAGGCTAGACACCACCAGCATATTTCTACTACAGACGTTGATGACACCTGGGTACTTGCAGCAGAGCTTGATTGATTCACCCCAGGACTTCAACTTCAGTACAGTCGTCCCCATTCACCAGAGATGACAACTTTTCAGTCAGGGAGTGTTGATTGGCGAGGACACTCTTCCATCGACGACACTTGGACAATTTTCGGTGGACTTCTTCGAGTTTTTCTTGGCATACAGCGAGAGAATTCTGATCTCTATTCATCAGGAAATGAATTTTTCAAGTCGGGGAGATTGATGCGGAGCATAGACGAGTACTTGCAGTGGATGACGAGTTTGGGCCCGTTCGGGGTCAATCAACGACTTTCAATATATGGCATGCCCTGATCGACAATCGGACTCCGCGGATGCGTCCGGATTCGCATTGCGAATCAATTTCATATATTAGTTAATTATATTTGCATTTATTTTGATGTATTTGGGTGGTCACACCTCCGGCCAATCATAATCGTTGATGGGGTATGCCTTAATCTTTGTTTTATTATAAATAGAGGTGATAGGGGGCTGATCTAAGCATTGCAGAATTTGGAGAAGAAAATTCTTGGATTCCCGTGATCTCGCCACGGTGTCGACTCTGTGGAACCCTAGGTGACGACTTCTAGACGTGTAGCTCCCTCCCCAAGACATCCCCTAACCCTAGCCCTCTTTTCCTTCTCTCAAACTCGCTTCGGCAACCCCCTACAGCCCCCAAATCATTCAACGCTTGGTTGTCCAGAAATCCTTCTCCTTTCCACTATTCAAAAATGAAATTTACTATTCACCCTAAAGTTTACAAACAATGAATCCTCCCTGATCCAGCCGCTGCCCCCCTGCTTGTTGTTGCCAACCGCCCAGCCACACCAACCTGCCGCCTCCTCTCCAGCAAAGCCCCCTCCTGCCGCCACCCTCAATCCCCTCCCAACAAGCCGCCGACAGCCTTCCACCTCCTCCCCTCCACTGCAGCGGGCTTCCCCATTGCCTGGAGCACCCACCGCCCCTCTCAGCCAACCCCAGCAGCCAACTCCTCCCTGGTTGCAGCCCCTCCTTGCCGCCCCTCCCAACCTTTCACGTAAAGCCACTACACAGCCACCCCCAACCTTAATTCCACCCAGATCAGGACCAACCAGCCTAGGTCCAGTCCTCCCCTTGTCCACCCCACACCCCCATAGCCCGTATCCATTCCAAAACACCGGATCCATCCACCCCTCGACCAGATCTACCCATACCTAGCCGAATCTATCCATTTTCGGCCCATTTTTGACCTTCGCCGCCGAGTACAACCACTTACGTTATTTCCACGCCATCGGTTCCACATTAGATCGCCGTCAAAACGCATCCGGCTCCGAAATCCTCAGTGCCTTGGCCAACCCACTATTTGGTGAGATTCCATTGTATTGGATTATTATTTTCAGCATATTCATATTGGATTAGATCTCATAATTGTTTGGGTATATTGTATTGTGGTGGTTTGTTAGATAAATATTGTGATTTGCAGGGTTCACTCACTGCGCGCTCTCACTTTGGCCCTCCACTCAAAGGAAAGTCTAAGCTTGTTTTTGCCCTAATAAAATATTATGTCTTGATGTGAATTATCTGCGTGGGATGTTGAAATTTATTATCTAATATGTAATCTAACTGTCGGATTTGCATAGAATGTAGGGTTAGGTCGCAAATTTTCCGCCGCCTATAGATTTGTCCTGCGTCAGTTCCCTTCAGGTAATTTCCAAACTAGTATGGTTAGAGGTACACCGTATTCAACACAAGGTAGATGTAACATCCGAATTTTGACGCGAAAAATTATTTGATTTGTAGGGGCAAGTCGCGACGAATTTTGATCGAGGCGGCGCGTCGGCAAGGTATAATGTTTTTCTTATGATAGTGTCCGTTAGTCAGTCAAGTGCGTAAATTATAGGGTGTGACGCATTTTGTTTTAATGACGCGTGGGGTGAGGATGAGTTAATATTCAAAGAATTAGTGTTGGGGTGCCAATAGCATTCCCCCCCCTCCTCATGCGGTTATCAAAACCGCAAGGTTTGATATTAAATTCCGCATCTCTTCTCACGGGAGAACTTAAACTCGCACGCAACAACGCTTATTTCCGCAAACCACAGCAGAACCCGAGCGTTTCCTTCTTCCGCAAACCCGACGACGCCTTACCGACGCATCTCGCGTGCCTTCCGCCGGCCAATCCTCCTCCGGATTCCATCTCCGACTTCTCCTCCCTCCTCTGCTGGCATCGGTGGGCATTCCTTTTCCTTCCTTAGCCGTGGAAGTGCCGGATTCAACCCTAACCGGTGGAAGTGAACGTTTTGGTTTCGGTGAGTTCGATCTCTTCCTTTTTCTCGTTTTCTGCTTGGATTTCCTTTGATTTGGAAACTAATTTAACCTAGGTTTTCGTTTTGATTGCCCTATTCTAGGTTTTGGTGTTCGTAGTTCACCACGGATTTTGTGTGGAACGCGTTGGGAGCCTCAATCGCTATACTTAAAGGTAATAGCTGAAGTTTAACTCATGAATGTTGTAACCCTAGCTATATATATATTTTTCCATGGGATTATCGTAGAGGGGAAAATTCTGAAATTAGGGATACGGTAAATTGCAGGATTTTGGCGGGGTCGGGGCAGCGTTTTGAAGATCCCCAGCAGTAGGATTACTTTTGAAAGAGAAAATGTCGCCGCGCCGAGTATACGAGCGTCGCAGCACCTCTGTAAGGAAATCCTAATTCCTTTTAGTTTGACATATCAAGTAATTATATTTTATACGCATGAGTAGGTTTCGTACAACATCATAAGCATGCATACAGAAGTGTGACAGTAGGAAAATAATTGTGGAAACGCGTATGATAACGCCTTATTCCATAACCATGTTAGTAAGGTCGTGAACAGTTAGTTAAGTACGAAACTTCACATGTACACGTAAGTTCGGAGACTGTCCCACCAAGGATGCGAAGGTCCCTTCAAGTCGACCACGAGAAAGTCAAGGGTCGACCAGTAGTACACCAGAAAAGATATCACATGCAGAGTAGCGTCAGACCAAAAAGGTCAGTAGCACACCAGTCTTTTTGTGCTTGGTAGAGGCGCACTACCTTCCTCATAGGGCATATGGTATCCTATGAGTTACAGTCTTGGGAGTTGACTCCCCTTTGAGACAGTTAGTAGATTCGAGACCGTGTTCGCGTGACACTAGAACAATTGAGTTCGTCAGATGGTCTCGGGTCGTCAGTTTCAGTTGCGCGTTAGGAGCTACTCTGCCTAGAGCCTTCCCAGTAAATGTGTAGGCTAGAAGCCACTTAGAACTCAAGTACAGGCTTGACGTGAGACAGTATACTAGTTAGTGAACGTCAGGAATTGGGTAGTTGAACGGAAAGTCAGGAATGTGAAATTTTAGTGTGTTCACCAGAAAGTATAGGAAAAACATGCATAACATATAGCATAAAATGTTTTCAGTGCACGAGACTAGTTTTAAAGACATGCATGCATTTCATATGTAAATCTATTTTATTGTCACTAAGGGAAATTGTTTTTCTTTACTCTGACCCTTCGTGGGCAATGTTTTTCAGGTGACCCAGGTGGGAAACTACGTCTAGGATGAGCGTCTTGGTGGTGTCAGTTTGTAGTATTTTTACCATTTCAGTTTACTCCATTTCAGCATGTACTTATAGTTGTGGACAGTGTAACTCATTAATTTTTTATATATCTTGTATCAGACTTATTTTAATAGTTCAGATTTTCAGTTATTGCAAATCTCATTCTTGTTTAATGGCTCTGTGAATCGAGACATCAGGTATATGGTTAAGCTTAGTTAAATTTTTACTTCCGCTGTAAGTATTAAATCTGTTTAGTTTGGACTTTTATTATTTGCTGCTACTAGTTTTAATACTGCTTCCTAGTTTTCTTTATATCGCTGACCCGGCCGGACGGCTGATTTCTGTAATACTGGGAAGGGGTGTTACAAATTGGTATCAAAGCGATGTTAGGATCCCTGGACCCTATAAGGTTTTCACAGAGCCATAGGACTGTGTAAGAGTAAAAACTCATGTTAGTAGAGTATTTTAAGTTGCGTTTAAGGCTTAGTTTTCGCAAGAGTACAAATATAGTTGTCAAGCCAGTTTTAGCAGATGCTTGATAAATAACCAGATTTCTTATATATGTTCTATCAGGCAACTCGAGTAAGTGAAGCAGGTGAATCTTCACGTCAGGACCCGGTTCCTAACGCCACTATGGGAGATGCTGCAGTGCCACAGGTACCTCCAGTTCCAGCAGCTTCAGAGGGCACTGATATAGCGTCTCAGATTGCCAAGGCGGTTACTGTTGCCTTGATGGAGTTTCAGAGAGGACTGGTTGCAGGGTTCCCAGTTCCAGTGCACGTACCAGCCCCTGCACCAGCTCCTGCCCCAGCGCCTGTGGAGATGACCCTGGAGCGTTATTTGAGGAATTTTAGAGAACTTCAGCCTTCAAACTACAGTGGGGATGAGACCCCGATGGATACAGATGATTGGGTAGCAAACACCAGAGACCTGCTGGATGTTTTGGAGTGCCCAGAGAATAAGAAGGTTCCTCTGGCAGTTTTCCTCCTCCGAGGTGAGGCAAAGGTCTGGTGGGACAAATACCGGGCGGATGATCCCGCATGTAAATGGTTATGAAAAATTCCTTTAATTATTTTGGAAGTGATATGTTCTCTTTTAAAATAGTATGACCATGTTTTTGGCCAAGTCGTACGCCAGACATGTTTACGTGGGGTGAATTTTCTAGAGCCCTGGCGAGTTGGTTCGTGCCTCCTTCTGCACGACGAGGTCTCCAGGAGAAATATCTTAGACTTTTTCAGGGGGATAGGACTGTTGCTGAGTACCAGCGAGAGCTTACCCATCTGGCTCGATATGCGGGCGTAATGCAGGGAGACCAGACTGAGAAGTGCAGCCGCTTTGTGGATGGCTTACGTGACTCGTTGAGACATCCGCTGATGACTATGGTCAATGCTGATTACAGAAGCTTAGTGGATACGGCTCGCAGGCTGGAGGCTGACCAGCAGAAGGTTCAAAAGCGAAGTAATTTCCGTGCAAAGCGATCTCAGGATTCGCATCAGTCGCAGCAGAGCAGGAATGATCAGGGGAAGAACTGGAACAAGAAGCAGAAGCCTGATGCGAGGAAGTATGGTCAATCTGGTGACAGGAGCAGGGACTACCCCCTTTGTCCCAAGTGTCAGCGTCGCCATCCAGGAGAGTGTTTGGCCAGCGCGGGCGTGTGTTACAAGTGTCGTCAACCTGGACACATAGCTCGTTTCTGTCAGGAAGGTGGTTCGAATCAGGTAATCAATATTGTTGTATTTTGTACATTTATAAATTTTCGGTAGATGACAAATGTATTTTGTTCCTGCAGTCGAAGTATGAGATTGGTGGCCCTAGCAGAGCAGACAAGGGCAAAGCTTTGATGATTACTGATGGAAGACCACAGCAGGGTCGAGATTTGGTGCAGCCCAGAGCTTATGGGCTTGGTCAACAGGAGGCTAAGGAGCAGGAGGATGTAGTGACAGGTAAGTGTTTAATTTGCCTGATAAGTTTATTTAACCCTCCGTAGTGACACTCTTTTTATTTTTGAAAATCATTCATGTAGGCATCCTTATGATTCGTAATTTACCCTCTAAGATTCTGTTTGATACGGGTGCCTCGCACTCGTTTATCGCAGAATCTCTAGTGCGTAAGTTGAATTTAGAAGTCTTCTCAGAGACGGTAGCGCTGGACGTTATGATGCCGAATGGATCTCTTTTGCAGACCAGAGATAGGTGCAGGGTGCCGGTGCAGTTTGGTGACACCGAGATTGTTGTGGAAGCTTTGCAGCTACCTATTGCAGAATTCGATCTGATTTTTGGTATGGACTGGCTTTCGGCAGTCAACGCCAGGATTGACTGTAGGGCGAAGCAGATACAGTTTGATGGCCCTAATCAGACTTCATTCTCTTTTCAGGGCTTGAAGGGAGTAGTGAAAGTGATTATATCTGCAGTCCAAGCGAGAAAGTGCATCAGTAAGGGTTGTGAAACCTTCGTAGTACTGATGAATGCAGAGACTAAGGCTGACTTGTCAGAGGTACCAGTGGTGCAGAAGTTCCCCGATGTTTTCCCGGAAGAGCTCCCTGGTGCCCCTCCAGATAGAGAGATTGAGTTCCCGATAGACTTGCAGCCTGGGGCTACACCGATAGTCAAATCTCCCTATCGGATGGCTCCAAGGAAACTAGCAGAGTTGAAGAGTCAGTTGCAGGAGTTGCTTGATTTGGGTTTTATACGACTCAGTACTTCACCATGGAGTGCTCCAGTGCTTTTTGTGAAGAAGAAGGATGGTAGTATGAGACTGTGCATAGACTACCGTGAGTTGAACAAGCTGACAGTAAAGAACAAGTACCCGATTCCCAGGATTGATGATTTGTTTGACCAGTTGGTGGGATCAAACACTTTCTCCAAGTTAGATCTGAGGTCAGGCTATCACCAGTTAAAGATTCGTGACTTGGATATTCAGAAGACGGCTTTCAGCACTAGATATGGACACTTCGAGTTCGTGGTCATGCCGTTTGGGCTGACCAATGCTCCTCCAGTATTTATGGAGCTGATGAACAGGGTATTTCGGGAGTACTTGGATCGTTTTGTCATCGTCTTTATAGATGACATCTTGGTGTTCTCTAAGAGTGCAGAGGATCATGCAGCACATCTCAGGATTGTTTTGAGCACACTCAGAAAGAATCAGTTGTTTGCCAAGTTTTCAAAGTGCGAGTTTTGGCTTTCAGAGATTGCATTCTTAGGTCACATCATCAGTCAGAAAGGAGTTAGTGTTGATCCGAAGAAGATAGAGGTCATTAAGAATTGGCCAAGGCCGACGACCGTTTCAGAGGTTCGCAGCTTTTTGGGTCTTGCTGGTTACTACAGGAGATTTATCAGAGATTTTTCGAAGATAGCCTTACCACTGACTTCCCTCACCAGGAAGGGTAAGGGCTTGGATTGGACAGTTGAATGTGAGTTGGCTTTTGAGGACTTGAAGGGCAGGTTGATGACCGCACCGATTTTGAGTTTACCATCAGGGTCTGACGGGTTTCAGATCTACAGCGATGCATCAGGTCAGGGTTTGGGATGTGTTCTCATGCAGCATGGAAAGGTCGTAGCATATGCCTCGAGACAATTAAAGGTGCATGAGAGGAACTACCCAGTGCATGACTTGGAGCTTGCAGCAGTCATTCATGCTCTGAAGATTTGGAGGCACTATCTATATGGTGTTCGTTGTGAGATCTTCACTGATCATAAGAGCCTCAAGTATATCTTTGACCAGCGAGAGCTAAATTTGAGGCAGCGCAGATGGTTAGAGTTTCTATCAGACTACGACGTAGACATTCAGTAGCATTCAGGAAAGGCGAACGTTGTAGTTGATGCCCTTAGCCGTAGAGGTTCATGTTTCTTTCTCCTTACTTAGCAGGAGGAGTTA
Source organism: Platanthera guangdongensis (assembly GCA_039583875.1). NCBI lineage: Eukaryota > Viridiplantae > Streptophyta > Magnoliopsida > Asparagales > Orchidaceae > Platanthera > Platanthera guangdongensis. Next base: position 270,789,744 of record CM077151.1, on the reverse strand, counting down.
GTGCGAGAGCTGGAGAGACTGGATATTACCGTTGTGCCACGCAGTAGTTTTGGTTCTGCAAGGTTGAGTTGGATGGAGATTACCTGCGATATCAAGGATAGAATCAAGACAGCTCTACCGTTGGATCCAAAGATGGGAGAGATTTGGAGCTCAGTGCAGACAGGTCAGAAGGAGGGATTCATTATTCAGGATAATTTATTGTTGTTTGATGGTAGGGTGTGTATCCCTGACGTTAGTCACCTTCGCGAGGATATTTTATTTGAGGCACACAATTCCAGATATTCTATACATCCGGGTAGCACGAAGATGTATGCAGATCTCAAGAAGTTAGTCTGGTGGCCAGGCTTGAAGAGAGATGTTGCAGATTACGTAGGGAAGTGTGAGACGTGCAAGTTGGTTAAGGCTGAGTCCCAAAGGCCTGGAAGCAAGTTGCAGTCACTTCCCATTCCAGAGTGGACATTCGAAGATATATCCATGGATTTCATTCATGGTTTGCCGAGATCGCAGAGTGGGAATGATTCCTAGTGGGTTATAGTTGATCGACTTTCTAAGGTCGCCCATTTCATTCCTCTTAGGAAGACGGATCAAGGTCCGAAGCTGGCACAGTTATATTTGGACGAGATAGTTCGGCTTCACGGTGTTCACAGGACTATAGTTTCAGACCGAGACGGTAGATTCACCTCCAGGGAGTGGCGATACGTACAGGAGCGGTTGGGTACCAGATTACACTTCAGCACCGCTTTCCATCCCTAGACCGATGGACAGACTGAGAGCACAAATAGGACTTTGGAGGATTTACTACGGATGTGCATTTTGGATTTTGGAGGAAAGTGGGAGAAATATGTTACACTAGTGGAGTTCTCCTACAACAACAGTTTTCAGACAAGTATTGGGATGACACCGTTTGAGGCCCTCTATGGCAGACGTTGTCGGGCACCGTTATGTTGGGCTGAAAGTGAAGAGAGATCCACAATCAGGGAGTCATGGATTGATAAGACCACTGATAGGATCAAGCTTATTCAGGAGCGTATGAATACAGCTCAGGATCGCCAGGCCAAGTATCATGATCAGAAGCACAGATCAGTAGAGTTCAGTGTTGGAGACTACGTTTATCTGAAGGTCAGACCAGTCAGAGGTGTTTATAGAATAAAGCGGATGAAAAAGCTGAGCCCCAGATTCGTTGGTCCTTTTGAGGTACTGGAAAGAATTGGTGAGGTTGCTTACAGATTGGCCTTACCTGAGGAAATGAGTGGTGTACATGATGTATTCCACGTCTCCTATTTGAGGAGAGCAGTCAGAGATCCTAGTCAGATCATCAGTACTGAGGAAGCACCAATTGAGACAGATCTTAGTATTGGGGTTAGACCAGTCAGAATAGTGGATTCAACGGTACAGAAGCTCAGAAATAGAGAGATTCGCATGGTCAAAGTCCTTTGGATGAACTGTGGCAGACCAGAGTATACTTGGGAGCGAGAGGATGAGCTTAAGAGCAATGCAGACTATTCTTTTCTCTTCGATTCAGGTATGATTACAATTTTCGAGGATGAAAATTTTTTTTAGGAGGGGAGATTTGTAACATCCGAATTTTGACGCGAAACATTATTTGATTTGTAGGGGCAAGTCGCGACGAATTTTGATCGAGGTGGCGCGTCGGCAAGGTATAATGTTTTTCTTATGATAGTGTCTGTTAGTCAGTCAAGTGCGTAAATTATAGGGTGTGACGCATTTTGTTTTAATAACGCGTGGGGTGAGGATGAGTTAATATTCAAAGAATTAGTGTTGGGGTGCCAATAGCATTCCCCCCCCCCCCGCTCCTCATGCGGTTATCAAAACCGCAAGGTTTGATATTAAATTCTGCATCTCTTCTCACAGGAGAACTTAAACTCGCACGCAGCAACGCTTATTTCCGCAAACCGCAGCAGAACCCAAGCGTTTCCTTCTTCCGCAAACCCGACGACGCCTTACCGACGCATCCCGCGTGCCTTCCGCCGGCCAATCCTCCTCCGGATTCCATCTCCGACTTCTCCTCCCTCCTCTGCTGGCATCGGTGGGCATTCCTTTTCCTTCCTTAGCCATGGAAGTGTCGGATTCAACCCTAACCGGTGGAATTGAACGTTTTGGTTTCGGTGCGTTCGATCTCTTCCTTTTTCTCGTTTTCTGCTTGGATTTCCTTTGATTTGGAAACTAATTTAACCTAGGTTTTCGTTTTGATTGTCCTATTCTAGGTTTTGGTGTTCGTAGTTCACCACGGATTTTGTGTGGAACGCGTTGGGAGCCTCAATCGCTATACTTAAAGGTAATAGTTGAAGTTTAACTCATGAATGTTGTAACTCTAGCTATATATATATTTTTCCATGGGATTATCGTAGAGGGAAAAATTCTGAAATTAGGGATACGGTAAATTGCAGGATTTTGGCGGGGTCGGGACAGCGTTTTGAAGATCCCCAGCAGTAGGATTACTTTTGAAAGAGAAAATGTCGTCGCGCCGAGTATACGAGCGTCGCAGCACCTCTGTAAGAAAATCTTAATTCCTTTTAGTTAGACATATCAAGTAATTATATTTTATACGCATGAGTAGGTTTCGTACAACATCATAAGCATGCATACAGAAGTGTGACAGTAGGAAAATAATTGTGGAAACGCGTATGAAAACGCCTTATTCCATAACCACGTTAGTAAGGTCGTGAACAGTTAGTTAAGTACGAAACTTCACATGTACACGTAAGTTCGGAGACTGTCCGACCAAGGATGCGAAGGTCCCTTCAAGTCGACCACGAGAAAGTCAAGGATCGACCAGTAGTACACCAGAAAAGATATCCAATGCAGAGTAGCGTCAGACCAAAAAGGTCAGTAGCACACCAGTCTTTTTGTGCTTGGTAGAGGCGCACTACCTTCCTCATAGGGCATATGGTATCCTATGAGTTACAGTCTTGGGAGTTCACTCCCCTTTGAGACAGTTAGTAGATTCGAGACCGTGTCCGCGTGACACTAGAACAATTGAGTTCGTCAGATGGTATCGGGTCGTCAGTTTCAGTTGCGCGTTAGGAGCTACTCTGCCTAGAGCCTTCCCAGTAAATGTGTAGGCTAGAAGCCACTTAGAACTCAAGTACAGGCTTGACGTGAGACAGTATACTAGTTAGTGAACGTCAGGAATTGGGTAGTTGAACGGAAAGTCAGGAATATGAAATTTTAGTGTGTTCACCAGGAAGTATGGGAAAAACATGCATAACATATAGCATAAAATATTTTCAGTGCACGAGACTAGTTTTAAAGACATGCATGCATTTCATATGTAAATCTATTTTAGTGTCACTAAGGGAAATTATTTTTCTTTACTCTGACCATTCGTGGGCAATGTTTTTGAGGTGACCCAGGTGGGAAACTACGTCTAGGATGAGCGTCTTCGTGGTGTCAGTTTGTAGTACTTTTATCATTTCAGTTTACTCCATTTCAGCATGTACTTATAGTTGTGGACAGTGTAACTCATTAATTTTTTATATATCTTGTATCAGACTTATTTTAATAGTTCAGATTTTCAGTTATTGCAAATCTCATTCTTGTTTAGTGGCTCTGTGAATCCAGACATCAGGTATGTGGTTAACCTTAGTTAAATTTTTACTTCCGCTGTAAGTATTAAATCTGTTTAGTTTGGACTTTTATTACCTGCTGTTACTAGTTTTAATATTGCTTCCTAGTTTTCTTTATATCGCTGACCCGACTGGACGGCTGATTTCTGTAATACTGGGAAGGGGTGTTACAGTAGAACACAACCCTACTTAGTTGCATCACTCGCCAACTCTATGCCCATCTTGCAGCCCAACCATAATTTGCTCTCACTGTTTGACAAAATCTATTAGACAAACCACCTATAGCCCTCTCTCCTTCATCCTCAGATATCCTATGAAAGAAACTTCATTGTACCGTATCAAGAGGACACTCGGGTGCTTTTCAAAATTATCAATGTCTCACTTTGACATTATAATGGCATTGAACCACTTGATGGAACTCTTTGTTCACGCTTGCATCACTTATCAATATGTTAAGTATGAGATCATGGTTTCCCCTCGTTATCAATACTTAACATATTTGACTGTATTTTACTGTTATTTGACCAACTCTCCAAATATGATCATTTTCTCTCGTTGCATGGGTTTCCACGTTAACAGTCACAACCAAAACCTAATTTCCATATGTGACTTCTCGCATGAGCTTTTTAAACTATTAGGAAGTAATGAAAGAGCACCACCTATCATCCCCAGAAGGACGGATAGACGAAGGTTCTCAATATATGCCTCGAAATATATCTCTTATGTTTTGCTTTAGAACAGATTGGATGATAGACCAAGTGGCTCAATTAGGATGAATATTCATATAATTCCTTATTTCAGTGTTCAAAGAAGACAACATTCCAAGTCATATATGGTAGACGCCTTGTAGGATTAACACACGCATAATTGAGTGAATGACAAGTGGAGACCTTAGTACATCAACTCAAATGATGACCTTAGTACATCAACTCTTGGATCAAGACAAAATCACAAAATCTTGTGACAAGTAAAATTCCATCTACATCGATCCCAACAATGTATGAGAAACAACGCCAAAAACACCACTGCCAACTTACTTTTCAGATTGTTGATCTAGTTTTTGTTGAACTTCGACCACACCACCAACCCTTGGTCACAACTCTGATTCATCAAAATATTTTCGCTTATTACTATGAGCCCTCATCATAAAATAAGGAATTAGTGAGGAAACTTATGGCCTCCAACTCCCACCCCAGAGAATACATACAATAAGGAATTAGTGAGGAAACTTATGGCCTACAACTCCCACCCCAGAGAATACATACATTTGGCCTTCCAAATATTCAAGCTCAAAAATTTCATCGGCAACCATATTGTCAAAGGCATCATTCCACCATATACCACAATCTACAATGTCTTGCCCTTTGAACAAGAAAATGTACTCATACCATTACCAGAAACATAACGAAAATGAAATTCCAGTCCAATGGAGAAGCATTTTTCAACCGATTCAACGTGCTTGGTCAACACTAATTTTTAGCACCAATTTCTTTTTTTGACTTATGAACAAGGCAACTTTTCAATACAGGGATATCGTTACACAAACACCAGAAGGAACCAACAATAAAAAAAATTGAAGCATCCATAGAGAAATCCAAAGACAGGCCTCATAAGACAACAAAGAGCATGAGTACGAAGTTCAAAGGAATAGAAATAACAGTGACGGCAGCCTTGGTGAATCCTGAGAAGATGTTCCAAGCAGCGATACTAGAACCAAGTCTACTACAGGAGGAAGAACAAGTGTGGAACCTGATAAGATGGGAAATGCGACTTTTGATACCACGCGATAGAAACAACAGCTTCTTAGAATTACTTTATATTTGTTTTAATATTACTTCAATAAAAGGTGGAGTTATATCCTTATTTAAATGATTAGTTGTAGGAGGGAGGGTATTGAATTCCCGAGTAAAGGGCATTGGCTTTGCTGCTGGACCATGGAGGGCCTTTTGCCCATCAATACTTTTCCCCCTTATATTTTGTTTGTGTTTTGGATCTGTGATCAAAATAAAGTTGCATCATTATATATACCAATTCATATAGTTAATTCATAATGAACTTGAAATGAAACTATAAGGAAAGACATGATGTACTTAGGCATTCGTGAGATTATGACTAAAGATAGTGTGCAATGGCAACAAAGGATCCATATACTGAGGATACTGTTGTATAATCTATTTCAAAACTTTACGTAGAAAAGAAAAATCTCAACCCAAAAGGTTGTCAAGTGCATTTGAGAAATGGAAAGGAACTCTTATGCAATAACTTACCAGCCAAGTTCTCATAACGTTGTGTCGCCGGCAACCATTCTAAAACCGTTCTTGATTAAGCTTACCAACAACTCACTTGCAAGTTGAGACCTTTACTTAGAGGTGCAAATAAAGCCAGAGCCTGGTTGCCCGACTCGGGTTTGAGTACAATAAGCTCGGACCAGGACCAGGTCGAGCCTAGGGCCAGGGCTTGGCCCGATTTTGGCAGCACAGCAACTCTGATATGAAAATTCAAAAACTCCATTTCAAAATGGTCTTTAGTATCACCGCATCAAAATGCAGTTCTTGCACACAGATAGGAAACGATGTTCCGAAAAGATAGTTTTGAAACGGTGGTCCGGAAAGGCATTTCGAAACGGCGTTCTGGGAACTGCATTTCGAAGCTGCGTTCTGGGAACTCCGTTTCGAAGCTGCGTTCTGGGAACACCGTTTCGAAGCGGCGTTTTGGGAACTCCGTTTCGAAGTGGCGTTCTGGGAACTCCGTTTCGAAGCGGCATTCTGGGAACTCCGTTTTGAAGCGGCGTTCTGGGCTCCGTTTCGAAGCGGCGTTCTTGGAACTCCGTTTCGAAGTGGCGCTCTGGGAACTCCGTTTCGAAGAGGTGTTCGTTTCGAAACGGCGGTGTGGAACTCCGTTTCTGGAAATCCGTTTCGAAACGGAGTTCCCAGAACGCCGTCTCGAAACGGAGTTCCCAGAACGCCGTCTCGAAACGGAGTTCCCAGAACGCCGTCTCGAAACGGAGTTCCCAGAACGCCGTTTCGAAACGGAGTTCCCAGAACGCCGTTTCTGGCGTTTCAAAACGGAGTTCCCAGAACGCCGTTTCGAAACGGGATTCCCAGAACGCCGTTTAAAAATGGTCTTTTTGAACCACCATTTTAAAATGGTCTTTTCGAAATTATTTCGTATCGGAGTTCCAAAAAACGTCGTTTCGAAATGGCCTTTTCAGACCACCATTTACCTAAATCCTATTGGGGTGCGGTTCTCACTGCTACGTACCTCACTATTTGACTCCCCTGCAATACGACTCACCTCTCTCATTTATCCAATAAGCGTTCATTTGGGGCAGCGTTTTCATGCAGGTGCAGGAGCAACAGCCGCCGCAAGGCGGAAAAACAAATGCAGGGCAGCTGTGTTTGCTCTGTTTACTCCTGCAGCAAAGGGGAAAACACCCCCAGCCGCTCTGTCTCCAACCCCCTCCCCCCACCTCCTGTCTCAGGCCTCCCATTCCAGCCGCTGGTTCCTGCCTCCGCCTCCCCAAATGAACCCTAAGTGTGTTGTCCACGCCTCTCATCTCTAACCTCGAATCTTTCGGTGTGTTTGATTTACTCACATTCATCTCCCTCATCATGATAAGCTCATGGCACGCACTCAAAATGTGTCTTTGTTGTCTATTCCTCCACTACAAGAGGATGACAGTGTTATCTTCTTTTCGCGCGCCGTTTATTTTGTATCATGGATGTTAACTTTCGTGATGGAGAACCGTTTTAAGTTCTTCTTGTAGTGTATATTTAGAAAATTAACGGGTTCGGAGGCATAACGGGTCGTGTCGGATACACGGATATCCAATACCCATAGAAACTCCTTGGGTTTGCCTATTTATACCCACCTGGGGGCAACGGATAGGGGATTCCACCTAGATTCCCATCAGGATGCTTCGAGCGACTTAACATTCTCGAATCTAACTGCCCTCGTCGCTCGTTTTTTCCGCTACTCCTGAATCCCGTAACTGCTCGAATCGTCGACTAACTGCAGAGATCGACTTCGCCGTCGCTGCAATCGGATCGGAAAAAGGAGATAAGAAGAAGGAACCTCCGCCTCTCCTCTGCTGTCGTTTTTCAATCGTGAACGAGACAACTGTTCGCCGGCCTCGATTGAAAAGAAAAGGAAAGGTTGTCGCTGCTCTCGTCGGCGCTTGATCAAATGAGGAAAAGTTCTCGTCGCTTGATCGGGACAGGAAAAAGGGGTGTCGTCGCTCTCCCATCTTCAGCCCGACGCTCGATCGAAAGGCGTCGCCGCTCCTGTGCGGATCCCCTGCCGCATGTTGTGATTTATCACCGCCGATGCAGTCGGTATCCAGGTTGGCGCTCCCGTACAAAGGAAAAAAAATCACTGCTTCGATCGGAAAAAAAAGGAAGGATTTCCCCGTGGTTCTTCGACCATCGCAATTGGAATCGGGGAGAAGACCTTCGCCGCCATCATTGGTGTTTTTTCCTGTCGCTGCTCTGAGCCAGAAGAAAATCGCCATTAATCAGGGAGTAAACAGTATGTTAGCGCCCGATTCCTCCTGCAGATCTTAGGAACACGCCTGGAGGTGTTGTGATCGAAGAGTTCTACTGTCTTCTTCTTTCATGTTGGTCTTGCTATTCTCCAAAAGGAAGTCTTGGCCAGTATAGGATTTTCCACTTCTCTAGGAGAAAGGTGATTACTGTTAGCCGGATCCGAAAGAGGAATAGCAGGATCTTGCTTCCTTGATTTTGTGTGCTACCGATTGAAGGAGGAAGATCTAAAGTTCTCTGCACTTGCTCTCGAGAGAGAGATTCCGTTGTTGTGCAATCTCGCTCCCGTCGCAGCTATCAAAATGTTGAAGGGAAACAACTTCTCATCTCCAGTGCCTATGAAAAAGTTAGAAAAATTCACAGCGATCGAATTTACCGATTGGAAGTTGAATACACAATTTGGGATGAAGTTTTTGAACGTGTTCTACACACTTCAGTCCGACCATGCTAAAGTTTTTGGGACTGATGACGAAGTTCAGTGGGTCTACGATGAGAACTTCTGCCGCGACTACCTGCTGAACTGTCTGTCCTCCAGCCTGCCGAAGACGTACATCAAGATGGAGACTGCTAAGGAAATCTGGGAGGCACTGGAGGAGCACTTCAGGCAAGAGGAGGGAGGATCTGTCCAAGGCGCACCTGGTGGACAAATTTCATTCCTTCATGTTCGACGAGGAGAAGACGATTCACCCTCAGGTATCGGATTTTGAAGCTTTAGTAGATTCTTTACATAGTGAGAATATCTCCCTGCCAGACAGCTTTGTTGCTGGCACGATCATTTATAAGCTGTCCACTACGTGGTACAATATTAAAACTGAAACGTACCGCAAGAAGATGCAGGTTGGTCTTAATGACCTCAAGCGATTTATTCGCATTGAGGATGAAAATAGAACTCGACACGCTTTAGAAACTGTTAGCAAACAGAAGGTTGCAGCTAACATGATCCTCAGTTTTAAACGCGTGTCAAATCCTAAAAGGACCAAACTCTCCCATGGTAGCTCCCAAGTTGCAGACCCTAACAAACGCACTAAAAAGTTCAAGGGCAAGTGTTTTAACTACAACAAGTGTGAGCACAACGCATCTGATTGCAGACTCCCTAAACGGGAAAGAACCGAAGCACCACAAGATGGCAACCAAGCCAATATGGTTCGCCTAGCTGATCCTTCCGATTTTGTTGCGATGGTCGGAAATGCTAAGATCAGCACGGAGTGGTATTTGGATTCGGGGGAGACGTGTCACGTTTGCAACAATGTTGATCTTATGACAGGGCTCACTGTTGTGAAAGAGTCTGTCACAGTTGCGAATGGCGAGACAACTGACGTCTTGAAGGTGAGAAATGCAACGCTGCTGCTATCATCATGTAAGACTTTAACTTTAAAAAATATTAAATTTATTCTTTCATTAGCTGTTAACTTAGTGTCTATAAGTTTATTATGTGATGTCGGTATGTCTTATATCTTTTGTAGCAGGAGAGTAACACTGTCAGTTAACTCACATTATTTTGCATGTGCATACGTCCAAAATAGGATGTACCGACTGAGTCTAACAAACGAGTTAGTTCAACAAGTTTAAACAAACTTAGTTAGTCGTAACACTCAATATGAGAGACTAGGACACGTGAACTATAGAAAAATATTACAAATAGCTAGCACTCACCAGATCACATTAGACACTAAATCACTGCCTGAGAAATGTGACATGTGTGCTCGGACTAAGATCACTAATAAATCTTTTAGTGCGGTTACTAGGAGCATAACACTCATAAAGCTTATACATTCTGATATATTTGACTTTAAAAGTTGTCACCAGAGGAGGACGAAAGTATATGATCACATTTATATATGACTGTTTTAGCTTCTGTCACATCTATCTTCTGAAAACTAAAGATGAAGCGTTTGAAAAGTTGTCTTTTCAAAATCAGGGTATAGAATCGACTAGACATGAAGGTTAACAGGTTTAGAAGTGATAGAGGAGGAGAATACATGTCCAGTGAGTTCCGTGGTTTCCTTGCCTCTCAAGGGATCATAGCAGAAATCAATGTTCCTTACACACCCCAATCGAATGGTATAGTCGAGCGAAAGAATCGAACGTTAATAGAGATGTTGATGTTGCTCACTGCTGACATGTCTATTGTCTATTGGGGAGAAGTAGTTTTAACTGCAAACAACATTCTAAACAAAGTCCCTCAGGCTAAGTTAGATGTCACGGCCTACGAGCTTTGGTTTAAAAGACCCCTGTCTATAACTGCACTTAAAACCTGTGGTTGCATAGCCTATGTCAGGGTCTCTGACCCTAGACGGTCTAAACATGAACCTAGGACCAACACGTGTGTCTACTTACGTTGTGCTGAAGATAGTGTTGCAGATAGATTTTTAGACATTTCTAATAACATCATTATAGAATCTAGGGATGCAATATTTTTTGAGAATAAGTTTCTTAAGGATAAAAACCTGACAATCTCAGGTATGCAAGCAATTATTACTGAGGAAGAACCTGAATCAGTACCGAGCACCTCCTATTCAATCCGGTAGACAATAGTGTCCTAGAGTCTAGAAGGACTTCGGTGGAAAATGATGTTGAAGTTCCTTCCATTCTCTCTCATTATCACTCATTATTTCCCTTCTTTAATACCTACTCCAAATCATTTGCCTCGTTCAGCTAGTCCACACCCTCCTAATCTCATTTCCTTTGCGTCAAGTCTATCAATCGAGGATTGTTAGTGCTGAGATTGTACAAACCTTGGTCATTTCGTCACTCCTAATACCAACTTCAGCATCAGATTCCGATGATGACCTTTCATATTCCCCTAAACATCTTAAACATTGTGTCTTATTGTCAATTATATCTCCTATCATCAACGAACTTCGGCACATCAAAAGTTTATTTCCTCCCTTGCCCCGGTTAGTATTACTAAAAATTGGCAAGAAGCAATTGTAATATCAGACTGGAGGACATCCATCGAAGAACAGATGCTTGCATTGTAAAAACAACAACACATGGGAACTCTCTTCTACCATCTTGGAAGAAAATGGTTGGGCATAAGTGGGTCTTCTTTGTCAAACAAAACCTGAAAGGAATGGTAGAGAGATATAGGGCGAGACTAGTTGCTCAAGGGTATACTTAAAACACTTCAAGTTGAATATCCGACTGCAATTGCTGAGAGACAACTCAAACCAGGATTATGATTTTTGAGTCGAGTTAGAATCAAGCCGCAATCAAACTCACCTTGATATTTGTATGCGTTGGTGGTCAGGGCCAGGTTGGGTCAAAGCCCAATTTTGATCCATGTAAGTCCCTCCTTTCAAAGAGAGGCTCGAGCCCGTCCTGGGCCCTGGTATTCCAGAGGCTGATCTGAGACCGATAGAAATAAGATCGGGTTTGCGCCCGACAGGTCTTCTTTGCACCCCTACCTTTAATCACCTACTAAGTACCCATATCAAATAAAATATAAAATAATTTTTATCATGATAACTATTTAAGCACCCTTCTATAATATTATTTATAATAAGACATCTCCTTTGGCCCTATGTTACATATGATTTAAAATTTCTAAACCATAATTTTCTTTCCTTCCCCACTTTTAGAACTTCTCTCTAATTTAAAAAAATATTTGCATCATTTCTGACATTGATCCTCACCTACAATTGCAGATGGAAGTATGGAACACGGTTCAAAAGAATGATGTTCTTACAAACCTCCAAGTAAACTCAATCCATAAGTCCTTAGCAATTTTCGTCCCCACCCTCAACATCACCCCCACAAGCCAACTATAATATTATTTATAATAAGACATCTTCTTTGTCCTTATAGTACATATGATCTAAAATTTCAGAACCATAATCTTCTTTCCTTCCCCCACTTCTAGAACTTCTCTCTAATTCAAAAAAAAATTGAATCATTTCTGACACATCGATCGATCGTCACCCAATTACGATTGCAGATGGAATTAAGTTCAAACAAATTATGTTCTTACAAACCTCGAAGTAAACTCAATCCGTAAGTCCTTAGCAATTTTTTGTCCTCACCCTCAACATCACCACCACAAGCCGTCTAATTAAAGACCTCAACACCAAGTCGGAACAAATTTCTACCATCCTCGCCACTTCTCTTTAGACCATACTCACACTTGACGCCCACACATTGCAAATATTTGTTCATCCACACCGCTTAATATTGCCTTCATCAAACCCTCCATTACCAGAGAAGTCAAATCAGTCTAGTACCCAATATCACACCACTTCAATGACCCCAAAAACAACCCACAAGCCCAAAAAGATTATTCAAAAGTTGAATTAAATAATTAGCTTAGTGAATGAAGTTATCTCTGCACTAAATCTGGTTATAATATAGAGGATACTATTATTTATTCAAAAATTGAATATGGATAATGTCGATAATGATTTGGTTTTGAGTTCAACAATTGAGGACGTTTGTATTGTTGATGGTGCAGGTGTCAGATGTTATCAACCGCTCCATTGTCATGTTGCTTCCAGCAATTTATGCACTCTTACAACGAATGGAGGCAACTAGTAAGAGCACCAATGAGAAAGATGGAGGCAAGAAGAAATTCAAAGAACTTGGAAAGAAGGTGTTTTATTCTGTCTGAGCGGCGGGGTCGTAATGCGCCCAATGATGCGCCTCCCCGTATCCAGCATAAACACGCAACGCATTTCAACGTACCTAATGCATTATGGAACTTGATGAAGGATTTGGATGAATCCCGGACACGTCCAAGCAACGGAAAGAAAAATACGTCACTAGGAAGAGTGCAATGTGTGTGCTAGGTTAATAAAGAGGGTATATTTGGTAATATCCATAAATATATGATTTCAAAATTGGAAACATGTAGATTCTCTCTGCCTAAAACATTAAACCAAATTCTTCAGGGTGAAGATACATTTTGGTTAACTTTACAAAAATTGTTACAATTTGTCAAAAAGGACATTGGTTGTGCTTGTGAGTTTCTAAGGCTTTACTTGTTTAGGCTGATGAGATGAGTCTCCACTGCTAGAAAACGGAGGACCACCAAATATAAGTGTTTGTGTTAGCTGATTCTAAAACTATCGTTTTAAAAAAAAACAGGCGCTAGCACAAAATCGCAATGAGGGGAGGGGGAGGTACTTTTCGTGCGGCCAGACACAACAGCAGAAGGCGGACTCCATGCCAGCGGAAAGAGTACCACCAAATATACTCTGTCTCTCTCTCTCTCTCTCTCTCTCTCTCTCTCTCTCTCTCTCTCTCTCTCTCTCTCTCTCTCTCTCCGGACTCCACGCCGGTGAGATCTACCGTTGTTGCTTTTTTATTTTTCTTGTACATCTACTGTAAGACTCGATTTTTGTATAAAATAACAAACTATGTCATTATCCCCGATGATGAAAGAACCTTTTTTGTGCTGACGTGACGCCGCACTTTATATTTTGTGACAGCCGCTTTGTTTTAATATAAACCCTAGGATTGAAATGAGGTAAATGGTGGGTGTGCTAAGGGTGATCAGGTGGGCTGGCTGGGCTGGGTATGAGTTATGTAAACTGGCTTTATTTCTTTGGACCGGCTGGACCGGTAAGGTGACCGTTTGCTCGGGTTTAGGCGGTGGATCCTCCTGTATATTAAATCCCGGGCTTCGTTATTTCTCTGCATTCCGACGGAAGAAAGCCGAGCCGCACCTGCGCCGATCGCCGTAGCCGCCCCAAACCATCTCTGTTTCGTGTGATTTCTCTTGCGCTGGATCGGTAATCTCTTTCTCTCTAATCTTTTTTCTTCTTGTATGACATTTGTGTGTATAAAATGATGATGGGGGGGAAACCCTAGGGTTGTGGTTTCATTTTGTTTCAAACTAGAATTTCTTTATGATTTTCCAAACCCTAACCCTTGCTTTGAACTCATTTTGAGAGTGAAGAAGTTAGGGTTTCCTTAGGGATTTTATCTTGACCCCTTGCACCCTTTTGGTTGCCGGCTATAGTGTGAAGATTCATGGGGGTCTGTTTTTGTACTTTGGGCTGCTGGGTATGACTTTTCCGGCTGTTTTGTGGGGATTGAAACCTGAAATTGAACTGCAATTTGCAGCCCTTAATGTTGCCTTCGTGACAATTTTTGTGGTTGTGCATTGGAGAGCGATATATGTTGAAGGTGTGCCCTCTTTTGATCCCCCATGTTCGTCCTTCCCTAGATAACTCCTAGAGGTCGTAGTTGTGACCGTCGTAGGAGCTCGTTCATAACTATTTATGGTGCAACACTAACGTAAATGATATTTTGATACTGTAGAGGATGGTATCCGGCGATAGACGTAATGTGAACCCTTCGAAAGACAAGGGCAAAGGAAAACTTGGGGTGAGTTCTTACTGTTTTGTTTTACTCTTTTGTGCACCTTTCAAATACTTGATAGCACTGGATATATGAATCGCTGGAAACGCTAACGTGGCTTAGCGAGCGATAGAACTCTGAGGGGAACCAAATACAATTAATCCTATTTTTAAAGTAAATTAAACAGATTGAAATGATTGAATTGAATGAAAATGGAAAACGCGTCGACGCATTGAAATACTAAGGGTCGGCCTAGTAGGGGGGGGACATGTTTCAGACTCCTACACCTCGTGAGGGGGGTAGAACTCTCACACCTCGTGGGGGGGGGGTCGAACTCCTACAGATTTTGATATGAATCCGAGTAGGAGGCGTTGAAGCCTGTGCGTGTAGAAGCGCCCTAAAGCGGATAATATTCGGAAGGGGTCGACGGACCCGGATAATTGAACTACTCAAATGACCTTAGTATTTCGAGAAACAAATTATGAATAAGAAAAGATTGCAAAGAACAGTAGAACTGAAATATTAATTGATATCAGAGATAGAGAGTTGATTTTTCCTGTTTAGATTATATAAATTTCATTGATGCTGACTTTCTTGTCTGCTTGCAGTGCAAAGTTACAGGTAAACGTAAGAATTCACTTAGTTTTATAACTAATTGGTTCCTCATTTGTAGGAACCGAGGATCAGTGTACCAAACCCCGCTAAATGGGTCGAGACGGAGGCAGAGCGAGGACCAGTTGCAGACGTAGCTCGTCCACGGGTTAGCAGGAGTTTACTTTTCTTTCTTTTGTTGGACAGTGGTGATGTCATATATGTAGACACTCCTGTATCTGGAATGTAGACAATATAATTATGTATTCTGAATAATTCTGGTATACTTCTTTTATTATACTCTTGCGTATAAGTGTGTGAAAAACCCACTCAGAAATAACGATTTAAATTGTGACGGAGTTTGGGGCCGTTACAATTAAGTGGTATCAAAGCCAGATTTTTCGCAGTTCGTGTAACGCAGTGAGTACCAGTATGGAACAGAAAGTACAATGAGTAGATGGGGATATTCGAATGTACTGAACTGTCTTATGTTTGTTCCTCAGGAACCTTTCCAAGTGTATTCGAGCCGCAGAATGCGAGAGGCTCTGAATGAACCTGAAGACTCAAGGGACTCCAGGTCAGAAGAAAGTGTGAGTGGCAAACAGTATTTTGTAGTGCATATCGCCGATATTGCACAAGCTATCGCAGAAGCTATTAGGCTTGTTCGGGACACCCCTCCAGTTATACCTCCTCCTGGCGTACCCCCAGTGGTGCCAGCTGTACCTCCTCTAGCATATATGGAATCGCAGCAGCTTCGTTCAATTGACATTGATGTGAAGCAATTTTTATAATTGAAACCGCCGACGTTTCGAGGTGGTTTGCCACCGATCGTGGCGGAAGATTGGATCCTGTGGATAGAAACAATGTGATACGATGCGGTGCCCCGCGGAGAGGAAGGTGGAGTTGGTTGTGTTCCTTCTGGAAGGGGAGGCTAAAAGATGGTGGGTGAATTTGATGAAAGGAAAGTTTCAGACTCGCGGTTTGGCGTGTTTCTTGGGCAGAGTTTGTTCGCGAATTTACAAAGTGGTTTGTTCCGCGGACAGAGAAGAGGCAGCTGCAGGAGAAGTTCTTGCGATTGGTACGAGGAAATCGCTCTGTTCTTCAGTATGAAGCTGAATTCTCCAGCTTGGCGTACTATGCAGAGTCTGCAGTGGCGACCGAGGAAGTTCGTTGTGTACGGTTCCAGGAAGGGTTGCGGGATGATATCCGCGTTTCAGTGGTTCCGTTTGATATCACAGAGTATGCACTGCTGGTGGAAAAGTCTTGATTAGACGAGCTAGACAATGAGAAGAGACAGAGGAGGACAGATATGAGAAAAAGATTTAAAGAGGGTGTTAGCCAAGAGAAATCGGGCGGAACAAGTGAAACCCCGTGGAAAAAGAAGAAGCCGCAACAAGCGGTGTCGATTGGTAGCACTCAAGTGTCCCAATCAACGTCGACCAAGTGTGCCAAATGTGGCAAGATGCACCGCGGGGAATGATTGACGGGAGTTTGTTTTTACTGTCGTCAACCGGGCCATCGTCAAAAGGATTGCCCAAAGCTACAAAGGGAGGAAAGTTCGAGGGGAGCTCCAGCCTTGCTGCCTCAGAAAATTTACCATATTGGGACTTCCAGATAAGGGGAGTCGATAACATCAGCACCCGCTGAAGGGGCCAGGAGGAGAGGCTGATTCAGGCTCGGGCATTTAATCTCAGTCAACAAGAGGCGAAGGCAGATGATACTGTGGTCACAGGTATGCTGTTTGTTCAAGATCAAGTATTGAAAGTTTTATTTGATACTGGTGTCAGTCAATCGTTTATTTCAACATCTATTCTCGAATCAATTCATATACGGTCATATCAAGTGGCTCAACCTTTGAGTGCCCTGCTTCCGAACAATACGATTCTGATGACAAAAGAACGAGCTGTAGTCTCGCTGTCGTTCAATGATAAATGTGTTGAAACTGATGTTGCGGTTTTGTCATTGTTCGAGTACGATGTCATTCTCGGTATGGATTGGCTATCAAATCGAGAAGCCATCATTAATTGTAAAACGAAAGAGGTGGCATTTAAATGCCCAGATAGAAGTCCGATGATATATAAAGGTCTGGGCGAAGTTGCAAAAACCAGGATTTCAGCAATGAAAGCCAGAAAAATGGTACGGAAAGGCTGTGAGGCCATTTTGGTGATGATTAAAGAAACGAAAGAAGAAAGAAAAGAAATTACGGCTGTGCCCGTAGTGCGGGAATACGTGGATGTATTCCCAGAATAGTTGTTTGGTGTGCCTCCAGCCAGAGAAGTTGAATTTGAAATTAAGGTGACTGAAGGAGCTGCTCCTGTGGCAAAAACTCTGTATCGAATGGCGCCAAAAGAATTGGCCGAATTGAAAGTGCAATTGCAAGAATTGCTCGATAAGAAATTTATCCGACCAAGTACGTCACCTTGGGGAGCTCCAGTCTTATTTGTGAAAAAGAATAATGAATCTCTCCGTCTATGCGTCGATTATCGTGAACTCAACAAGTTGACAATAAAGAACAAATACCCGCTACCGCGTATTGATGATTTGTTCGATCAGTTAGTGGGCGCCCGTGTATTTTCAAAGATTGATCTTCGATCAGGTTACCACCAACTGAGAATTCTAGAGAAAGATATTTTCAAGATGGCATTCAGTACCAGGTATGGGCATTATGAATTTGTAGTTATGCCTTTTGGCCTAACGAATGCTCCTGCCGCTTTTATGGCCTTGATGAATTGTGTTTAAGGCATTCTTGGATCAGTTCGTGATAGTGTTTATCGATGACATATTAGTTTATTCAAAAACAGAGGAAGAGCATGTCCAACATCTGCGCCAAGTCTTGCAATTATTAAGGGAACAACAGTTGTATGCCAAATTCTCGAAATGTGTGTTTTGGCTGACTGAGGTGGCCTTTTTAGGTCATGTGATTAATGCAGAAGGGTTGGTTGTTGATCCAGCTAAAATTGAAGCCATAATCAACTGGACCCGACCTAAATCCGTGACTGAAGTACGAAGCTTCTTGAGCTTGGCTGGTTATTATCGGAAATTTGTCAAGAATTTTTCGAAGATAGCACTACCCTTGACACAATTGACTCGAAAGAACGTAGTATTTACGTGGGGGGACGATTGTCATTAAGCATTCGAAGCCTTAAAAGAAAGATTAACGACGGCGCCAGTACTAGTGATGCCTGAAGGCACAGATGGTTTTCAAATTTATAGCGACGCTTCCCATAAAGGATTGGGTTGCGTATTGATACAACGTGGAAGGGTAATTGTTTTTGCTTCTCGGCAATTAAAGGATGCCGAAAAGAACTACCCAACACATGACCTGGAATTAGCAGTCGTGGTATTTGCGTTGAAAATTTGGCGTCACTACCTGTATGGGGTTCGATGCGAGATATTCACAGATCATAAGAGCTTGAAATATATATTCGACCAACGGGAAATTAATTTACGCCAGAGAAGATGGCTAGAATTCATTAAAGATTATGATCTAGATATTCAATACCATCCAGGGAAAGCAAATGTGCTCGCAGATGCATTAAGCAGGAAGAATATTACTACGTTGTCTGTGATACCGCAATATAATAGGAAGCTTCTATATATGCTTCAGGAAATGAAAATATGCGTAATAGCTACACCTGAAAAAAAGCAGGCACAACTATTCCAGATGGGGATTCAATATTCACTTAAAAAAAGAATTCGGGAAGCGATACCTCAGGATCCATTTTTTATAAGAATATTTGAAAACTGAGAAAGTGAGAAGTGAGTGACTTTATTGAAAAGGATTCCCTACTACTCCTGAATGACAGATTATGTGTATCAGATGCTGATAGCCTACGGAAGGATATTTTGTATGAGGCGCATAATACGCCATATTCGATTCATCTGGGTCGGACAAAGATGTGACACGATTTGAAACAAGACTTCTGGTGGCCACATATGAAGAAAGATGTTATTCAGTATATTGCGCAATGTCAAACCTGTCAAATAGTGAAAGTCGAACATCAAAAACCTGCTGGTTACCTTCGATCTATTCCCATTCCGGAATGGAAATGGGATGATGTTGCAATGGATTTTGTATTTGGCATGTCTCGCAGTAAAGCTGGGAATGATGGAATTTGGGTCATCATTGACCGATTGACAAAGAGCGCCCATTTTATACCGATCAAACAAAGCGGACCGACTGAAAAATTGGTAGAACTCTATGTAAATGTAATCGTAAGATTACAAGGTATTCCGCGTATGATTGTGTCAGATCGGGATGGACGGTTCACATCGGAATTGTGGCGACGAGTACACAACAGATTGGGAATAAAATTGTTGTACGGTACTGCTTTTCATCCACAAACGGATGGCCAGTCTGAACGCACCATACAAATGCTCGAAGATCTGTTACGAATGGTAGTGTTAGACTTGAAGGGATCTTGGGAAAAATATTTATCACTAGCTGAATTTGCGTATAATAATAGCTATCAAGCAACGATCCAAATGGCTCCGTTCGAAGCCCTTTATGGGAGGAAATGTAGAACTCATTTGAGTTGGGCAGAAGATGGAGAAAAGAAATTGTTTCCGCAGACGAGGACAGACAAAATTGAAGAAAAGATCTATATTATTCAACAACGAATGAAAATCGCACAAGATCGTCAACAGAAATATTATAATGTCTGACATCGTCTGGTGGAATTTGCTGTGGGCGATCAGGTGTGTTTAAAAATAAAACCGTTCAAAGGGATTTCTCGATTGAGACGGATCGGGAAATTAAGTCCAAGATATATTGGTCCCTTCCCGGTGATTGAACGTCTTGGCGAAGTAGCATATCGTTTAGCTCTGTCTGCCGAATTGCAACGATTGTATGATGTTTTTCATGTATCGGCACTCAGACGATATATCACGAATCCAGAGTTGATGTTATCTACCAGAGACGTGCAGATAGAAGCTGATTTGTCAAATTCGACAACACCTTATCAGATTGTGGATCAGCAAAGCAAAAATCTTCGGAATCGACAAGTAAATTTCGTCAAAGTCTGGTGGACCGGTCATTCCGCCAAAGATGCTACCTGGGAGCGAGAAGACTTGCTGAGAAAAATATTTCCCTCTTTCTTTAGGAATCAAGAAGATGTTTGAATTTTCGAGGACGAAAATTCTGATAAGGAGGGGAGAAATTGTAAGACTCGATTTTTGTATAAAATAACAAACTATGTGATTATCCCCGATGATGAAAGTACCTTTTTGGTGCTGACGTGACGTCGCACTTTATATTTTGTGACAGCCGCTTTGTTTTAATATAAACCCTAGGGTTGAAATGAGGTAAATGGTGGGTGTACTAAGGGTGATCAGGTGGGCTGGCTGGGCTGGGTATAAGTTATGTAAAGTGGCTTTATTTCTTTGGACCGGCTGGACCGGTAAGGTGACCGTTTGCTCGGGTTTAGGCGGTGGATCCTCCTGTATATTAAATCACATGCTTCGTTATTTCTCTGCATTCCGACGGAAGAAAGCCGAGCCGCACCTGCGCCGATCGTCGTAGCCGCCCCAAACCTTCTCCGTTTCGTGTGATTTCTCTTGCGTTGGATCGGTAATCTCTTTCTCTCTAATCCTTTTTCTTCTTATATGACATTTGTGTGTATAAAATGATGATGGGGGGGGAACCCTAGGGTTGTGGTTTCGTTTTGTTTCAGACTAGAATTTCTTTATGATTTTCCAAACCCTAACCCTTGCTTTGAACTCATTTTGGGAGTGAAGAAGTTAGGGTTTCCTTAGGGATTTTATCTTGACCCCTTACACCCTTTTGGTTGTCGGCTATAGTGTGAAGATTCATGGGGGTCTGTTTTTGTACTTTGGGCTGCTGGGTATGACTTTTCTGGCTGTTTTGTGGGGATTGAAGCCTGAAATTGAACTGCAATTCGCAGCCCTTAATGTTGCCTTCGTGACAATTTTTGTGGCTGTGCATTGGAGAGCGATACATGCTGAAGGTGTGCCCTCTTTTGATCCCCCATGTTCGTCCTTCCCTAGATAACTCCTAGAGGTCGTAGTTGTGACCGTCGTAGGAGCTCGTTCATAACTATTTATGGCGCAACTCTAACGTAAATGATATTTTGATACTGCATAGGATGGCATCCGGCGATAGACGTGACGTGAACCCTTCGAAGCACAAGGGCAAAGGAAAACTTGGGGTGAGTTCTTACTGTTTTGTTTTACTCATTTGTGCACCTTTCAAATACTTGATAGCACTGGATATATGAATCGCTGGAAACGCTAACGTGTCTTAGCGAGCGATAGAACTCTGAGCGGAACTAAATACAATTAATCCTATTTTTAAAGTAATATAAACGCATTGAAATGATTGAATTGAATGAAAATGGAAAAGGTGTCGACGCATTGAAATACTAAGGGTCGGCCTAGTAGGGGGGACATGTTTCAGACTCCTACACCTCGTGAGGGGGGTAGAACTCTCACACCTCGTAGGGGGGTCAAACTCCTACAGATTTTGATATGAATCCGAGTAGGAGGCGTTGAAGCTTGTGCGCGTAGAAGCGCTCTAAAGCGGATAATATTTGGAAGGGGTCGACGGACCCGGATAATTGAACGACTCAAATGACCCTAGCATTTCGAGAAATGAATTATGAATAAGAAAAGATTGCAAAGAACAGTAGAACTGAAATATGAATTGATATCAGAGATAGAGATGTTGATTTTCCCTGTTCCAATTATATAAATTTCATTGATGCTGACTTTCTTGTCTGCTTGCAGTGCAAAGTTACAGGTAAACGTAAGAATTCACTTAGTTTTATAACTAATTGGTTCCTCATTTGTAGGAACCGAGCATCAGCGTACCAGACCCCGATAAACGGGCCGAGGCGGAGGCAGAGCGAGGACCAGTTGCAGACGTGGTTCGTCCACGGGTTAGCAGGAGTTTACTTTTCTTTCTTTTGTTGGACAGTGGTGATGTCATATATGTAGACACTCTTGTATCTGGAATGTAGACAATATAATTATGTATTCTGAATAATTCTGGTACACTTCTTTTATTATACTGCTGCGTATAAATTGTGACGGAGTTTGGGGCCGTTACATCTACAGTGCTTCTTCTTCCTTCGCTCCAGATCTTAAGAGATCTTGTTTTTTGGAAGAGCTCTGAGAGAGAGAGAGAAGGGAGAGAGGGAGAGAGAGAACTATTTTATTTATTTTGTTTTTTCTTATTAACAGTTATGTTCATGTTTCTGTTTATTTTGTTTATTCTCTTAAAATCTTAGAAGATTAGTACTACATTACATTCATAAATTTGGCTTGATGCTTATAGTTGTCCGCTAAATTTTTAAAAGAGCTTGCATCAATATAAGATAATGTCATTAAGGTTGTATTTTTCATAAACTGTTCGTATTTTTGCATTTAAAAAGAAAATTTTGCATATCTCTGTTTTTAGCAAACGATTTTTATGCACTGTTTTTGAACAGCTCTTCAAACTCCATTTTAGCAAACAATTTTTACTGCAAACTCCATTTTCCTAAAATAGCTCATTTTCCAAACTCCATTTCCATCAGCAAAAGTCGAAACAAACTGAGCCTAAATTTATGTATTTATATAAACAAGCAGTCATGCATGGGCCGGCGCGACAGTACAATCGTTCGTCATTCTAGTAAAATTTTTATCTCGCAAAATAACACATTTGGTTCATTCGGCGCTCGGGAATTGGTTTTCTGGAATTGGTTTTGGGTTCCAGAAAGCCAATTTTGTTCGGCACGTGAGAATTGCGCTAGAATTTGTTTTCAAATCAAAACTCACGAGTTTTCCTTTTAGTCTTAAATCTAAATCACCGAAAACGTATCCTTCCAGGCCGGCTTTCGTCATTTTTGCGCGATATTGCTCCAGACGGCCTTGCCCTGACTATTTTCGTGACTGCTCCCGACCGCTCCATGTCTCTCCTCTTCCGGTCTCTTCTCCCTCACGCCTTTCACATGCCTCAACCCCGTCACCGACATCGCTCCTCTCCTCGCTCCAACTGATTCTACCAGCACAACGCAATCTCTCTGTCGAAGACAAGCTTTTCGTCCCCCTCCGCGGCGCCAGCCCTACCCTAAACCAGTGAAGCGCTGGCATCAAGTAACTCATTAGCTACCTAATTATTCCCGACGAAGGCAACCCCACAATCGCCCAAACCTTCAACGCAGATTACCAATCCGTATGCATGTCCAACAACGTGATCAAACTGATCCAATAGATCTAAAACTGTCCTATGGTGGGTTTTCCATTTTATTGGGTGTGGTTCTTCTCACTACCACTTGTATGCATCATATTTATTATCTTGTTGTCTCTGGCTGCTAGGAGTGTTGGTTCAACTCTCAGATTGCTCAAATTATGTTTTGGCACATTTGAGAAAATATTTCAACTTTGTGCGAAGTCTTTCATTGTTTCATAATTTCATTATGGGTAAGCCCTAACTAATATGGACAATGTTTATAGATTAAATCGTTTGCAATGTTATTATTAGTGCTTTGATTATTATTAGTACTTGACTAAATGATTCAATTTTAAAAATTATAAAATCTAAAAATTTTAGTTCCAGAAAACAAATTTCATTATGCAGCCGAACAGCTTTTATATATCAATTCCAATTCTGTTCAATGAATTTCATCATGCAGCCGAACAACAGAATTTGTTTTTTGCACAAAGTCAATTCTTGTGAATATTGGTTTTCTAATCAAAGTCAATTTCAGAAAGTCAATACCTGCGCATCGAACGGACCCTAATAGAAAGTGAAAGGATGATGACATTTTTAAAGTAAAATAATAAACACACAAATTAAACTCAATTATAAAAATTATAAAATTTGAAATGAAGATGGGTAGAATTGGAAAAATTAATGTTTCACCAAAGAGTGTTTTCCCTCATATAATAGTATAGATATAAATAATCTAAATTAGAAACTTAACATATATCGTAGAGTTAATAAAATTGCCTTGGATTACCTCGAAAGTTGACAGAGAATTAATCATTTCGGCTCGAATGGAACTTCACTTGAGCATATATCAAATTTCCAATTTCACTTGAGCTTATATCAATTTTCACTCGAATGGAACTTCACTTGAGCTTATATCAAATTTCCAATTTCAAGTTAATGATGACTTGCTCGAGACCTACTCAATACCTCATCAACTGTTAAATGTTAAATCCTTTCAAAGATTTAGTCTTCTATGAAGACAATTTATTAATTCATAAACATCTTTATCCTGTAAAATCTGCTAGTTTTAAACCTCAGAAAAGAAATGTCTTTATAAAGAGTGATTACTTTAGGTATTACAGAGAGTAAATATAATACAGAAACAAGGGAACTAAGAAATGTTTGCATCTCTCGTTGTGCTTGGCCGCCTCTTATACATGTCAGGTAATCAGTGCATGTCCTTAAGTACAATAGATATGCAGCAAATCCCAAATCATAATATTACTAATATTTCCAGGTTTTACTATCCAGGACGGATTTACTCAAGCGTTCTAAAAGGAATAGTATAGAGCTACATCATTAGGATTGCTTCAGTCAACAAATAAATATAGAGATATTGCATATAAATACAAAATTTAGACATCTCAACTGCAATATTCTTGTATTACTCGTATTATATCCACTAACAAAAAGTTTTCTTTCATTCAACGGAGGTCATATATCAACTGTATAGCATAAACAATGGATTGACAAGTAACATGGGTCCTCCTAATGCATGTTTCTTTGAATAAGTGCAACTATACCTAACCAATCCTTCGCAGTCCCATAAAAACAGAATTATAAATGAATCCATCAAAATATCAATATGCTAAAGCAAGATACTACACACCAGAACATCAATTAAAAGTTAGTATTGTTTAAACCAGAATTTCCACAACAAAACGACCAGAACATGACCAAGACGATGGAAACAAGATACCATTGCTTTGTCATATTGCATAGCCAACAACGCAGCTATGAAAAAGGTCTGCAAAGAAAAGATGATCAAAAGCTAAATCAGATTCCAATGTATGATTTGATGATGATTACAATTGCAGTTTCTTGAAAATTCTGCGAAAAAATAATCAAGTTATGACATTTAAAGATAAATGTAAATTTGAAGCTCATGAAAAATGAACTTGAAGAAATTTGTTCACCCGAAGGTGATAGTGCCTTGAAATGCTGGTGTTTGTTAAAACTTGTAAAGACTAAGCTTAGGAAAAGAGACCAAGATCTTCTGCTTTTTTAAACAATGTTCTAGAGGCAACTTGCACTTTCAAACTATAAAGATGGCCTTTTGACAAATTTTTACTACATCTGAATTAAAGAGTATAAATAAGTTAGTTGAACATTCCCGAGGCGAACAAATTTGATTTACTATAAAATGGGCTCTCCGGGACGTCACTAATTGCAGTTTGGTTTCCAATGTAACCATTCACGGGGCGAGCAAATTTCCACAATTTTAAAGTCTAAATCCAAGTCTGACTCTACTCATTTGATATATCATAACCATGGATGCAAGGAGCTAGCGTAGGTATATGGAGATGTTTGTACTCCTTCAACCTCTACTACAATCTTAAGATAACTTGTCTAATACTTCTAAGCCTTCTAACAATTAAGGGATGTACTAGTATGGTCTATGTTAGGGGATCAGTCTTTGGTCTAGTTAAATTTTATTTTATGTTTTAGGTACTTTCATTTTTTGGTCATTTTCATCTTTTGGTCTTTTTTGAGTCGTCCCGCTATCTAAGTATGTGAACTTCATTGCAAAATGTCATCTCATGTAAACTCAAATTGAATCTTTGTTACGAACATAGACGATGCACGAACACGAACAAAACAAGATTGCATTAACTGGAAAATAACGCGGATTCAATCCGGAGCGAACTCCGACCAAGACCAAGAAGGTTGGGTCCTCCAATGATCATTCTCTCCAAGGAGAGCCCAAAACACAAGAACATTCCAAGATATCCAAAAACTATAAACTCCTCCCCCTTATATAGACGAGGGAGGGAAAACAATACAAGGAAATAATACTAATTAATATTCATTAATACTAATTAATTACACGAAATAATTAAGGCGATTTCATATACCCTCTCTGGTGGTCCTGCCGAGGAGTATTCGCTCTGGTGTAAGCATGAGAGAAACAATCCCGCGCCCTTGAAAATCTACCTTGCCCGCAAGATCGAGTGTGAAGAATTTGTCGGGTGCAGTGGTGATTGCGATGAAGAAGTAGAGACCGAGAGCGGACGATGGGTGCTTGTGCACAGAGGAAAATAAGAGAAAATTAGTTGATGAAATCGCCCTTGGAAGGGAGGGGTAGCATGAGGTGTTGATAGAAGAGTGTGAGAATGTATGAGTAAGAAATATTGGCAGTTGGCTTGGGGCTTAAGGAAGAGAGAGAGGGGGATGATGTGGGATGTGATGGGCAAAGGGGAAAAGAAAATTGAGCAAATTCAAAAAAAAAAGTGGGATGATGGAAATAAAGATAATAGGACAAGAGAGGAAAGAGGGAAAGTAAAAGTGGGCAGTTATTGGGAGAGGGTTGGCTTGTTGTTGTGGGAAAGAAGAAAGATTGGCAGGTGGCGTGTAGGGGTAAACAGGACAAAGAATAAAAAGGTGTGGGTTCCAAAGAAAAGAAAAGAAAAGGAGAAATGTGCGGCTCAAGGAGAGGGGAGTGGAGAGATGAATCGCAGGAAAAGTAGTTGAAGCTCAAGAATAGCCGAGCGGGGTGTTGGAAGAGCTCGCGAGGTGCAACGATGCAACCGGGGATGGGGACGTTGGCGGGCGCGATGGCGAGTGCGTGACGGTCGGCGTCTGGCTGGAAGGCGTCGTATGGCTGTAGAGGGAGGTTCGGAAGCAGTGCGGACAGAGGGGGAAGTGAGGACGCCATCATTGGCGGTGCAGTGCGGTTGTTGTAGAGCGGTTGGAGGTCTTGGCGTGGATCGGCTGGCCCTGTCGATGGCAGCGGCAGTCAGACTGGACGCGCAGGAAGCGGAGCGGGATCGGGCGCCTCGCCTGAACAGAGGTTGCGATGCGGATGTCAGTAAGGCAAGGCTCCTGCATGTTGTAGAAGGTAGCCAAGGTCGGGACGGCTGAGGTCAGAGGACCGGGAGGTTGGGTGGCGGCGGTCAATCCGTCAAAGTCGAGTATTCGGACGAATTTGGCTTCGAGATCGTGAAGTACGGCGCGGAGGTGAGCGAGCATATCGGTTTGCCGATAAAGTCGTGCACAGACGAAGATGGTGACGGGGTCGACGAGGGTCTCCATCGTGACATGATCCCTGACGCCGCATGATCCCTGATGGCATCAAACGAGCGGACGGGGGGCGGCAGGTCGGTCCATTTGTTACGAGCATAGACGATGCATGAACATGAACAAGACAATATTGCATTAACTGGAATATAGCACAGATACAATTTGTAGCGAACTCCGACCAATATCAAGGAGGCTGGGTCCTCCAATGATCCTTCTCTCCAAGTAGAGCCCAAAACAGTAGAACATTCCAAGATATCCAAAAACTATAAACTCTTCTCTCTTATATAGATGAGGGAGGGAAAACAATACAAGTAAATAATACTAATTAATATTCATTAGTATTAATTCATACCAATTAATTACACGAAATAATTAAGGCAGTTTCCATATACATGCTTCGGTGGTCCCGGCGAGGAGTAGTCGCTCTGGTGTAAGCATGAGGGTAACAATCTTGAGAATAAGATCAAACTGCATGTAAAGAATGGTGTTATGGATTGAGCTTAGCACGTACATATAACTAACGATTACAGATGGGGATCAGAACATCACAAGAAGAAGATCATGCACGTCTATTAATAGAGGAACATACTCGCAAGATCGAGATTATATAATCAAGAAGTCAACATCACACATTATCATTAGGCAACTTTCAAGGAAGGAAATGGAAAACGAGCACAACGCCTTTGCTTGCAATGTGAAATACACCTTGATCCACCACTGCAAAAAAATATTTGCCAAGAATTTGACGCCTATGAGGAAGAAGGGAGAAGGGAATGTCGGCCCAGAATAACTATGATGAAATAAATATGACTTACCCTCCATTCAGGGTTGAGGAAAATCTCGATTAGCATGCAAAAAGTGAGTCTGTTAGATGACGGTGTAGTCTATGTTAGGGGTTGACTCGCTCGTCTAGTTATGCATTATTTTATGTTTAAGGTAAACTGTGTTATTTGGTCATTTTCATCTTTTGATTTTTTTTATTAGTCAAAGTATGTGAACTTTGCAAAATTACATTTCATGAAAATTTATATTTAAAGAGTATTAGGGTTTTAGGAAAACAAGCAAGAAGTTATCTTATCTCTCTCTGTAATACCCTAGGAGCTGCTGGTAACTGCGACAAGGCTCCATTCTCCCTATTACAATTTGGATTCATAGCATGTATTTCAAGATTTGCATGCACACATGGAAAAGCAATGAATTTTTATCCAACAGCACTGGTAAACTTGAAAGACTTGTCCATTTTACAGGTCTACTTTGGACAAATTAAGAGGCATAAGAAATATGTTGTTTCCAAGGGAATCAATCTGTTACGTGCCCGTGATTGCGAGCGTGTGCGCCGGGGAAGAGGAGGGAAGTCCTCAAGAGAGGAGGGAGAGAGGCCCGGCGAGCTATGACGGCGGGGAGGCATGCGGTGTCGATCGGCGGAGTGGCACGGCGGGATCGCGCGGTATCGCGATCTGGAGCGGGCGGCTAGGGCAACACCGGGTTCGGTCCGTGGAGATAACGGGAAGGTTAGAGAGAGAGAGAGGAATAGAGAATTAAAAGATAAACTTGTGTTTGCTTGCTTCTAGTCTTGGCTCCACCCAAGTATAAATAGTCATCAAAATGCCCCCTCCTTGGGCTTAAACACGGAGCATCGACTAAGCATGTAAAACTATAAAGTAGACTAGATAAATAGTTTGCGACGTGCGCGACCAAGGCGGGACCGTAACATCCCCACCCTTCCCGACGACAAGCCTTCCCTCAAGCTTGGTCCGTAGTGACGGTGTGCGTCGGATCTCCCGTGTCAGTGTCAGCATCCCGTTCAGAAGCCGAATCGTCAACCTCCAACCAGAAGAGGTGCATGCAGTGATGTCCACGGAAAAAGGGCTCATCGCAGTTCTAACAAAGACCCTTGGCACGGCGGTCATTCATCTCCTGTGGCAACAGTCATCGAATGGTAGTTGGGCGGTCGACGTCGCAGTCTGGGGCGAGGAGACTGGTTGTGGACGATGACAGAGGATGCTTGGACCCCTCAGTGTCCTGGTGATGTAGATGAGGGCGGTCCAAAAGCAGACGCTTCTCGCAAATGCGAGTCAAGCTCATTGCAGTGGTCAGATCTACGGGTGCCTGAAATTCTACGTCCAAGCGGAGACGCTCATGGAGTCCCGTCGTGAAGATGGACACCTGTTGTGTCGGAAGAATGGTGGTAGTGCGGGCCAAGAGGACTTGAAACTGTTCAAAGTACTCGTCGATCGGACCGGTCTGTCGGAAAGAAATGAGATCCCCTAAGGGATTGCTGTGGAGCGGTCGGCCGAAGCGGAGGGTGCAGTTGACCTTGAAATCTTCCCACGATAGTAGTGGTTTCTCTTGTTGCAGTTGGGAAAACCAAAGTTGTGCGAGCCCCATCAGGTGGAATGCCGCAATATTGAGCCACTCTTCCCAAGGGGTGTGCTGGTGGGTGAAGAACTGCTCGCAACGAGATAGTCAGGCTAAGGGGTCATCGTGGTCGCCGAATATGGGAAAATCCATATGTAAGTATCGTTACCCCCGTTGCCCTCGTGTCGCGGGGGACAATTCCGGCAGAGTTGGCGGAATCGGCACCTCACTGGAGGAGCCCGTTGTTGGTTGGATCGGTCGGTTAGCCGCTAGTTGGGTGGTGACGGCGGCAATTAGGGCGTTTTTGTTATCCGTGAGGAGCTTGGCGAGAGACTCGAAAACTTGCGAAAGGGAGGGCTGGTCGGCCATCGCGTAGGACGAAAATAGTGGGTTGTCGGCGTCGGAGAGAGGGGAGGAAGAAGGGTCCGGCAGCGGAAGTAGCCCGGTAGAGGCAGCGAGCAAGGGGCCCCCGTCGAGGGAGGAGCCGAGAAGGATGCGCGGGGAAGAGGGGCTGGCGGAATAGGAATGGCGGAGAGAGGCGGATAACGGAGCCGGACAGGTCAAAGTCGGCTGGCCAAAGCTTTTTGGTGCGGAGTCGGGCTGTGCGAAGCGACCGAGAGGGGTAGGCGGCGGCAGGTCTGGAAGGGCGGTCGCCAGTTGATGTTGCGGCGGTGTCACGGGTGCTGGAGGGGCTTTGATGGCGGCTGGCCGGGGCTGGCGGCCGACAATAGTCTGGTACAGAGGGAGACGGATGTAGTGGAAGCGGGGAAGACCAAATCTAGGTTGTCGGCGGCGGCAAGGAGGTTTCCCTCTGATACCAAGTTGTTATGTGCCCGTGATTGCGAGCGTGTGCGTCGGGGAAGAGGAGGGAAGTCCTCAAGAGAGGAGGGGAGAGCGGCCCGGCGATCTTTGGTGGCGGGGAGGCGTGCGGTGTCGATCGGCGGAGCGGCACGGCTAGATCGCGCGGTATCGCAATCTGGGGCGGGCGGCTAGGGCAACACCGGGTTCGGTTCGTGGAGATATCGGGAAGGTTAGAGAGAGAATTAGAGAGAGGAATAGAGAATTAAAAGATAAATTTGTGCTTGCTTGCTTCTAGTATTGGCTCCACCCAAGTATAAATAGTCATCAAAATGCCCCCTCCTTGGGCTTAAACACGGAGGATCGACTACGCATATAAAATTATAAAGTAGACTGAATAAATAGTTCGCAACGAGCAAGGCGGGACCGTAACACAATCTTTTCAATTCTTAACTTGTGGTCAAAGATTAAATATTGTTTTAGATCTTGAAGTTGCACAAGGTTCCAAATGAGGGTCGAAGGAAGTAAAGTCTTTTCATTGCAACTAATGGGTTTGTTCATTACATTGAGAAAATCACAATAAGCTTATCATTTTTATTACTTCATATATCTCAAAAATATATGAGAATATGTATAAATAATTACAGTTACGAGAAGTCACACAACAACCATTATTCATAATGTGGGACTA
The DNA here is from genome assembly GCA_039583875.1 of Platanthera guangdongensis. Classification (NCBI taxonomy): domain Eukaryota; kingdom Viridiplantae; phylum Streptophyta; class Magnoliopsida; order Asparagales; family Orchidaceae; genus Platanthera; species Platanthera guangdongensis. The sequence continues at coordinate 270,758,649 of CM077151.1, read as the reverse complement.
ATCTATATAAGATAAACAAGACACCTAATGGGTCATTATGAGCAGGCTTTTATATTGAGCTTCTATACATATCATCTATAATAATGAAAGAACAACTCGCATTTGATGAGCCATTCCAAGGGGTCTTCTGAAATGGACCCACGTTGGGGGCGCACGTATCAGAGATGCAACCAACCCACCAGGGATTGATCGTTTTCTATTCGTACTTTTATAGCACCTTTTATATTTTTATGTTGTGCATGTGTTATTAGAATCGCTTGTGTTATGAACCAAGTGAGGCGTTTGAAACTATTTGGATGGCTTGGTTTGAGTGAAATGGAAACAAAAAACTATTATCTAAAATTCTCTCTTTTCTTTGTTCCCTCTCTCTCTAAACCCCCATCTTCCCCCCATAACTCGCGTCAGTATTTTCGCAAGTTGCGCCCGAGCAGTGAACGACGGCGTGTCTCGCGCCGGAGAAACTCCAGTGTTGTGCAAGTGTTCTTCCACAATGTTTTCCAAAAATAGCTCATGAATCGAACGTAGCGGTCAGAAACTATCAAAGTGGGTAACTTGTGATACTTGAACTTTTCTCTTAAATATAGAGCTGCCACATAAGAAGCATCAGCAGTCTTTCGACATTGAATGAAGTGGGTCATTTTCAAAAAAGCGGTCCACCGCAACAAAGATAAAGCCAAACTTCCTCAAGGTGTGCAGGAGCCCAAGTATGAAATCCATGTTAATGTCAGTCCAAGGTCTCTATTAGATAGAAAGTGGAGTATATAAACCAGTGAGTTAGTGTGATCTTAACGCACAACATCCTTCTTCAAGTTAAGCCAGAAGCAGTGATTCTCAATTAACGCAATTGTCTTATCTCAACAAAGTGTCATGCGACTCCACCTGTGTGTAGCTCCCAGATAAAAAAATCTTGAAAGGACGTCTGTGGCACACAGAGGCACGAGTCCAAGAATAAATATATATCGGAAATCATATAACCCTCACGTAGCTCCGGAGGATCTCTCATCGGAGAGGCATAAATGTCCCCAAAGTCTGAACATTCTAAGCGTAAACCAAACGCTCGAAGCTCTCAACTCGTGAGTTCATCGTATGTAGGAGATTCAGCCAACTTGTTCTCAACATATGCTTAGTGCTTGAGAACGTAATGGTAGTTTATCATAACTACAGTCATTTTGCATGGCGATAACCTAACTTCTCCTGTGAATCAAGATATCACAAGGTTTGATGGTCAGAGTATAATACGAATTCCTTGTATACGAGATAGTAATGCCAATAATGAAGTGTCTGCACGACTAAGTACTACTTCAATACCAACTCTTGAAGCATCACAAGCCACCTTGATCACCTTAGAGAAATTTGGAAGATGAAAATAGGTGTGGATGATAATTTCCTTGAATGTCTAAATGGTTGGCTTCGTTCATACAAAATCTATCTTGCGGAAGCAATTCGAAAGGGGGCATAATAAAACTGAAAGCGCTGATAAATCTTCTATATAGAGTTCCAAATCCATGGAAACTACGGGCCTCATGAATAATCGTCGATATTGTCCACTCGTGAATGGACTTGACCTTTGTAGAGTCAACTGATATACCAGATGCAGAAACAATATACCCGAGAAAATGGGCAGACGCAGATAATAGTGAGCACTTATTCAAATTAATATACAGGTACTCCCTTCGGAGGAGATCAAATACCAAACGAATAAGGTGCAGGTGCTTGGTGCGGCCCTGGATGTATATCAATATGTCATCAAAATAAACTACAAGAAACTTACCCATGTAGGGCCGCAGGATCTGCGTCATCACCCTCGGGAACGTGTAGGGTGTATTTGATAATCCAAATGGCATAACTAGCCACTCGTACAGACCGTCCTTCATCTTGATGGTCTTCTTCTACTTGTCCCCCTCCCTCACTCAAATATGATGGTATCCATTACACAAGTCAATCTTTGAAAAGATCTGGACACCGACAATCGCGCTCAAGAGGTCATTGAGGCAGGGTATAGGAAAATGATATTTCACTATGATTGTATTAATAGCATGGCTATCGACACACATACGCAAACTCGTATCCTTCTTCGGAGAAAGAAGGGAGGGTACTGCACATAGATTTAAACTCTCACGTATAAAATTCTTTTGAACGATGTCATCAACTTATCACTTCAACTAGGCGTGTTCAGTTGGATTCATACTGTTGGAGTTATTAGTGTGAGTATTTTAATGCTATCGAGTTTAGTCTCACACCGCCTATCGGTGTTGGGTGTCATGTTGTAGTTCCTATTTAATGCCCCTATGAGGATGAATATATTTGCACTTTTCATTTTCCTTCTCCTTTCTACATGGTATCAGAGCCAGGTTCGGAAACCTAATTAAAAAAAATTTTTCCGCTTCCGCCACTGTTTCCCCCCCCCTCCCGTCCCGTGATTTCTTCTCCCGCGCCCTGCTAGGGCTCACGTCGACCGCTCCCGCTCCTGTTGACGGAGTCGATTGTGAATCCCGTCGACAGGAGCGGCTTCGATTCCGCCGTCGCTGCCCTGGACTGCTTTTGCCTGCGACGTCGAGGGCTTCTCCGGCTTCCGTCTTCGACATCGACGTCGACTGCTTCCTGTGCGACATCGACGACGTCGACGCTTATCTCTCCTTCTCTTGATGGCTTCGCTGCTCCTCGACGACGATCCCGTCGTTTGCTTCTCCCGCAGTCTTCGTCGTCTGGTTCCTGTGCATCTGCGACAACAACGACGTTCCCGTCGGCTCTCTTCTACGAAATCGCCGGCTCCGACGGCTTTTCTCCGTCTCTGCTTCTCTCCCGACGGCTGCTTCTTCCTATGCTATGCTCTACCGCTTCTTCTTCTCCGGCCTGCTGCGCTGCAGCTGCTTCTTCTCTGGATTGCTGCGCTGCAGCTGCTTCTTCTCCGGCCTGCTACGCTAGTGCTGCTTCCTCTCCGTGTCGTTGCTGCTCTGCTGCTGCTTTCTTCTTCTCCGGCGAACTGCTGTTGCAGCAGCTTCTTCTTCGTCTGCCGTTGCTTCTCCGGCTCGCTGCTGCTACAGCTGCGTCTTCTCCGTCTGCGGCTGCTGCTCATCTTCTCCGGCCCCTTAGTAATTTGATGTTGTTGTTTTTTTATTATTATTATTTAAAAGTTGTTGTCGGGTTGTTGTATTGCGTCTATGATTTCCGCCTTCTTGCACGTGATCTACGTGAGGGGGAGTGTACGTCACGGCCTCCAGGCGTAGTCTATACCTTCATGCACGTATTCCACGTGAGGGAGAGTGTTTGTGATATCGGCGACTCGGATGCTTCTTTCCCGCCTCCTGCCTTAGTCACACCCGGCCCTTAGGTATAACCTATGTCTTCTTGCACATGATCCACGTGAGGGGGAGTGTTTGTGATCATGGCGACTCGGATACTTCTTTCCCGACTCCTGCCTTAAGTCACACATGGCCCCTAGGTTGATTTCATATGTTGTTTGTGTCTACTCGTCGTTTTCTCTGTATTTGGTAGGGTTGGTTTGGTGTTTCGTGGTTGACTTAGTTTCCGCTCCGAGTGCATCCAGCGTTGTCATGGTCGGTTTTGTGGACCAACGTCGTGTGGCTCTTGCCCGGTTGAAGTATCCCCGGTGACACGCGGTTGGGCCTCGGTGGCAGCTGTTATGTTCCACGTTGCCAACCTTCTTTTACCTTATGTTTTATGTTATGTTCAAGCTGTAGGGTCCCCCTTCAGCTTGAGGGGGAGTGTTGGAGTTATTAGTGTGAGTATTTTAATGCTATCGAGTTTAGTCCCACACTGTCTATCGGTGTTGGGTGTCATGTTGTAGTTCCTATTTAATGCCCCTATGAGGATGAATATATTTGCACTTTCCATTTTCCTTCTCCTTTCTACACATACGATAGTGGGGTAAGTTAGACCAAGATGCCCCCGAGAGTAGATCAATCGCATGTTGAATGTCTCTCAAAAGAGGGAGCTCCTTAGAGATGATATCTGTTAAAACATAAGATGAAGTATTGATAAGGACGGGCAGTTACTCTTGGTGTAACCCCTGCCTGTTCTAGTATCTTAGTCTGGGTGGTTATGTAACGACCCAAAATGAAAATCCGTATAAAATATTTTGAATTATATCCCCGATGATGAAAAAGAGCCCTTGAAAATGTTTCAAATTATTTTTTTTGACGAATTTGTTTTCGACTTTTTGTTTTCTTTTATTATTGCTTTGGGTGCCAATAGAAATATCAAGTGGGCTTTATGTTTATGTTGGGGCTGAACAAAATCTGTTGGGTTGGTTTGACTTTGTGCATATGGGCTTGCTGCCTTTTTGATATGGGCTTGAATAGATGGCATGGCTTTGTGTTGGGCTGGCTAACATGTTTGTTGGCTGGAATGTTTGCTGGCTGTTTTGAATAAATGTTGGCTGAATTTCTGTTGTGCTGGCTGAACCTGTGTTGGATATATTGAGGTGTTGGTTGGATAATACTTTAAGGTTTGGTTAACAACACCTGGAGCGGTGCTTGGCGTGACCTTGTCGTTGGCCGCTTACTTCATTCCTATAAATCGAACCCAGTCATTGTCTCTCCCGCACTTCGACTTCGACGTTGTACCGATTATGCGATTTCCCGTCTTCTTCTTCTCCCTCTGGCTGCTCTACTTCGACATAGAACTCTACTTCTCCTTCTTCTACTTCTTCTTTTTCTCCCTCTGTGCCTCTAGTTATCGGTGTTGTGTCGAGTTTCCTGTACCGACGCTATCGTGCTTTTGTACCGTCGACATCGTCGTGTCGACGGCTCTGCTGTGCCGATTAGGGTTGCCGCTACTGATTCTCTCTGCTTCCCCCTGCCTCTGTTGTTCTTCAGCTGCTGTCTCTGCTCCTGAGTTAGGGGTACTGCCGCTCCCGAGCTGCTCCTGTGTAGCTGTTGTCGCTTCAAAGTTGCTGCTGCTCCTTGCAGCTGCTCCCGAGCTGTTGTTACCTCACTGCTGATACTTCTGAAACACTGCCTTCTTCTTCCCCTTGGCTGGTTTGGTTTATTTCCTCTCTACTTGGTTAATTACTTCACTCTTTGGATTGTTTTTGAGTATCGGGGGTGCTAAATTCCTTTGAGAAATTACTGATTTTGGGAGCTAGTTTGTGCTGGATGGCCATAAGATTTTGAGAAAGTTTAATAATCCTTTTTAAAGATAATTTTGCGTCGATTTTTTGCCGAATCGCCATTTTAAAAGCTAGTTATGCTTTGGACTGATTTGCAAAGTCATTTTGAGACATTTTTGGCTATTTTGCGTTGTTTGGTCGGTTAAGATTCACAGTCTCAGTTGAGGACTGTTTTAGTCGGATACCTTTTTCAGACATTTTTGACATTTCTTTTACTTTTCGAGATTTTTAACGTATTTTTAACATAACGCCACGAATGTCAAGTGACGCAACCCAAATAAAAAGTACGTATAATTTCAGTGGTTCCTAGGACTCAAAAAGAAGAGGATGGTGTCACAAGATAATCTTGGTGACAATGCAAATAAAAGTGTACATAAAGACAAAGTTGTGGTGAGTTTCTTATTTCCTGAATTAGTTTTATTCAAGTAATTTTATTACTATTGCACTTTCTGAAATAAACAATGTATGTGCATATGAGTTTAACTCATTAAGATATTGTTATGGAACAAAATGCGGGCGAGAGAAAAACATGTAACGATATGACTATCTGAGTGGATGTTTTATTTAAAAACACTTTTTCTTTTATATATAAAAGTACGTCAAGAACAGAATAATAAAACTCTGCATACGAAAATGTGATGGTTTCGAATCCTACGATGTAAATTAGATGTACGGATGGATTCACCAGTAGGGGTAAGCCTACGGAAAACCCTTAATTGGGTGTGGCCAAAAGGATGCATCACCGAAGCATTTCTCATTTTATGTAACTAAAATTAAGGGGTAATTTAAGTATCAGTGTTGAGAATAATCAAATGATTACTTTATTGTGTTGTATGCATATTGTTATTATCATCATTGTTTATATGTACAACGCTTCATGAAATAGTTATCTCACAGTCATAATTTTTATGACTAACCAATTGTAGACATATTGTTTTAGGCAACAGGAGCGTCTCTCAGTGCTCCTGAGAGGATTTCTCCAGAAGAGTTAGTGAATGTATGGCTAAAGATCTTCGTAGGTATTGGAGAAGTCCAGCAAAAGCATATGGACACGTGTAGAGATCCGTATTGTGACTTCTGGATTGAATATAGGTAGTACACATGTTAGTTTCTTTTATTGAGTATTGTAAAAATAATAAATGAAGGAATAAAATACTGTTGTTTATGTTATTTGTACTGTGGTATTCAATGTTTTGACCCTTTTTATTCTAAACTATTGTCGCAGATAGTACAAAGACATTACACGAATAAACCGCTAAATGTAAACCTTTTCTTATATAGGAACTTATTTGAGTATATTTCAGTCAATGCCTACAGGCGAATCGCGACGAACACGAAGTTCAAGAAGGAACCAGATCTGAAGAAAGTGATAATGGACATCAGCAACATCCGGAAAATATGGTGCAAGCACTCGCGGAAGCCCTGAGAATGGTTTTCCCTACACTAGTTGCATTAGGACCCACGATTCCTCTAGCAAAGCCTCATCCACAATAACCTGAACAAAACCCAAGAAACCATTCTCCTCCCCCTCCCGTAGTTGTAGTACCTGCTCCTCACTACCGTCAAATGGACTACGATCTTAAGTAATTTATGGAATTGAAACCACCGACCTTCATAGGAGGATTGTCTCCCTTAGAAACAGAAGATTGGATACTCTGAATTGAGATCATATTTCAAGTCATGCGCTGTCCAGAGGATCGGAAGGTTGAATTCGCATCATTCTTATTAGAAGGGACAGCGAAACGTTGATGGAACAATATAGTTACCACAAAATTCGTCAGACGTAGAATTGTAACATGGGCAAACTTCCCCCAGGAATTAACCAACCGGTTCGTACGCCGATCCGAGAAACGAGTCATGCATGACAAATTCTTGCGACTCGTTCAGGGATCAAAGACAGTTCTTCAATACGAGACAGAATTTTCCAACTTGGCGTATTATGTTGATACCCTCATAACAACCGAAGAAGATCGATGCCGTCAATTCCAACAAGGTTTACAGGACGACATCTGTAATTTACTTGTACCCCTAGATATCCTGGAGTACGGCAAATTAGTTGAACGAGCACGACTCGTGGAAATAGATCAAGGAAAATCACAAAAACATAAGGATAGCGGAAAAAGAAAATTGACGGAGATATCAACCCAAAGCGAAGTTCAAGGCAAAGACGCAAAATCAATTCAGACTGGCCCGTCAACCAGTAATGCTTCGCACACAACTGTGCCTCAACGGTTTATGTTTTCACTGTCGTCAACCTGGACAGGTTAAGAGAAACTGCCCAAAGCTGACAAACAAACCTCTTCTTCCAACGCTGCAATAATTATATCAGATGAATGCAGAGTCGTTTGCATCTGCACCAGCACCCGCACCTGTACCTGCACCTGCTCCTATACCTGTTCCAACTCCACCTCAAGAAGGTCCAGCCGATCGATTAGTTTTTCCCCGGCCTTACATCTATGGGAAATAAGTTGTACTTACCGCTCTTCTTGTTTTTAACGTTGTCAGATAAATAAAAAGTGGAAAATTTATTTTTAGTATTTGAGGACGAAAACTACTAAAGGAGGCAAGCATTTGTAGCGACCCAAAATGAAAATCCGTGTAAAATATTTAGAATTATATCTCCGATGATGAAAAATGGCACTTGAAAATGTTTCAAACTATTTTTTTTGACGAATTTGTTTTCGACTTTTTGTTTTCGTTTATTATTGTTTTGGGTGCCAATAGAAATATCAAGTGGGTTTTATGTTTATGTTGGGGCTGAACAAAATCTGTTGGGCTGGTTTGACTTTGTGCATATGGGCTTGCTGCCTTTTTGATATGGGCTTGAATAGATGGGCTGGCTTTGTGTTGGGCTGGCTAACATGTTTGCTGGCTGGAATGTTTGTTGGCTGTTTTGAATAAATGTTGGTTGAATTTCTATTATACTGGCTGAACCTGTGCTGGATATATTGAGGTGTTCGCTGGATAATTATTTAAGGTTTGGTTAACAACATCTGGAGCAGTGCTTGGCGTGACCTTGCTGATGGCCGCTTACTTCATTAATATAAATCGAGCCCAGACACTGTCTCTCCCGCACTTCGACTTTGACGTTGTCCTGATTCTACGATTTCCCGTCTTCTTCTTCTTCTCCCTCTGGCTGCTCTACTTCGACAGAGAACTCTTCTTCTCCTTCTACTTCTTCTCTTTCTCCCTTTGTACCTCTAGTTGTCGGTGTTGTGTCGGGTTTTCTGTACCGACGTTGTCGTGCTTTCATACCGTCGACATCGCTGTGTCGACGGCTCTGCTGTGCCGATTGGGTTGCTGCTACTGATTCTCTCTGCTTCCCCCTGCCTCTGTTGTTCTTCAGCTGCTATCTCTGCTCCTGAGTTAGGGGTACTGCCGCTCCCGAGATGCTCCTGTGTAGCTGTTGTCGCTTCCAAGTTGTTGTTGCTCCTTGCAGCTGCTCCCGAGCTGTTGTTACCTCTTTGTTGCTACTTCCGAGCCACTGCCTTATTCTTCCCCTTGGCTGGTTTGGTTTATTTCCTCTCTACTTGGTTAATTACTTTACTCTTTGGATTGTTTTTGAATATTGGGGGAGTTAAATTCCTTTGAGAAATTACTAATTTTGGGAGCTAGTTTGTGCTGGATGGCCATAGGATTTTGAGAAAGTTTAATAATCCTTTTTAAAGATAATTTTGCGTCGATTTTTCGCTGGTTCGTCATTTTAAAAGCTAGTTATGCTTTGGACTGATTTGCAAAGTCATTTTGAGACATTTTTGGCTATTTTGCGCCGTTTGGTCGGCTAAGATTTACAGTCTCAGTTGAGGACTATTTTAGTTGGATACCTTTTTCAGACATTTTGGCATTTTTTACTTTTCGAGATTTTCAACGCCTTTTTAACAACATAACGCCACGAATGTCAAGTGACGCAAGCCAAATAAAAAGTGTGTATAATTTCAGTGGTACCCGGGACTCAAAAAGAAGAGGATGACGTCACAAGATAATCGTGGTGACAATGCAAATAAAAGTGTGGATAAAGGCAAAGCTGTGGTGAGTTTCTTATTTCCTGAATTAGTTTTATTCAAGTAATTTTATTACTATTGTACTTTCTGAAATAAATAATGCTTGTGCATCTGAGTTTAACTCATTAAGATATCGCTATGCAACAAAATGTGAGCGAGGGAAAAACATGAAGCGATATGACTATCAAAGGGGATGTTTTATTTAAAAACACTTTTTCTTTTATATATAAAAGTACGTCAAGAACAGAATAATAAAACTCTGCATAGGGAAATGTGATGGTTTCGAAACATATGATGTAAATTAGATGTACGGATGGATTCACCAGTAGGGGTAAGCCTACGGAAAACCGTTAAGTGGGTGTGACTAAAAGGATGCATCACCGGAGCATTTCCTATTTTATGTAACTAAAATTAAGGGGTAATTTAAGGATCAGTGTTGAGAATAATCAAATGATTACTTTATTGTACTGTATGCATATTGTTATTATCCTCATTGTTTGCATGTACAACGCTTCATGAAATACTTATCTCACATAGTAATAATTTTTATGACTAACCCATTATGGACCTATTTTTTTAGGCAACTGGAACGTCTCCTAGTGTTCCTAAGAGGATTCCTCCAGAATAGTTAGCGAAGATATGACTAAAGATCTTTGTATGTATTGGAGAAGTCCAGCAAAAGCATATGGACACGTGTAGAGATTTGTATTGTGACTTCTATATTGAATATAAGTAGTACACATATTAGTTTTTTTTATCGAGTATTGTAAAAATAATAAATTAAAGAATAAAATATTAGTGTTTATGTTTTTTGTACTGTGGTAATCAATGTTGTGACCCTTTTTATTCAAAACTATTGTCTGATTCTTGAATAATTTGAAGAGCCCAGAAGTTGGGCCTCTACAGGTTACTCACAATGTAACCGCTCAATCCTATTTTTGCCCTAGTGTTTAGGCTGTTACTAATGGTGTAACCACCCAAACTCTTTGTTCATCATGTTTTGTTTTTTTTAGTCTCAACATCGCATGATGAATGTCTCTCATGTAATTTAGTCTCACATCGCTCTCATATAATATGTAGAATTTTTTGAAATAAAATACTCTGTTATTTTCAATTTCTCGCATGATATTAAAACACAGATCATGCAATTGTGAAATGTATGTTTGTAATCGCCCTGATTACATGCCCGTCCCCTTGAAATCGCCTCTCTTTGGTGCACTTGTTCGGACTTTGGTCTCCTACCACTCGCCCTGTCAGCGACACTCTAAGCAGACTCTGGTTTCTCAACCGCCCGCTTCTTTTCTCTTGGACAATGGACTTCGGTTTTTTAAATACCACCCACACTGATCTTGAGTGTGTGGTCTCTCTTTGCTTCTTGTGGTTTTCCAAGCTTCGACGGACACCTTCATATGTGATTGTCTCCACTATTGTTATTGTGTGCGGTTCGTGAGCTTTGCCTATATCCTCCCCAGTTGTTGTGCTTGACTGTTCTCCCTATGGCCAATCCACCCATGTCTACTAGTACCTCAGGCAATCATAGCACTGCATCCAAGTTGACTGGGTTGAACTACCCGAATTAGAGTCTCATGTACCTTTGTGTCGCTATCTCAATGCAAACGACATCACCTCACTGACGCTCCACCTACTCCCGACTCGGGCACTTATGATGATTGGGATGATAGTGTTGCTCTTGTTCGTACTTGGCTCGCAAATAGTCTCTCTGATGAATGGTTATCATTCATCCTGATGTTACAGTGAAAGATGCATGGTGTCATCTTATAGCCCTTTACTCCAAGGGTGCTAAGACCTCTCGCATTTACACTCTTTACGCAGATCTCTTACCTCGCCCCATCTTGCCTCCCATTGTTTCTTATCAAGAGGTTCAGGCTCTTGGGGCAGAGCTCCTTTAAAATTGGCCCTACTCTGCCGACCTTGCCACTCAGCACAAGAATTTTCAAAATCTACTGCTTGTTTGTTACCTTCTTAATTTGTCGGACTCCTATGAAATGATTCGTAAGCAAATTCTGGTTGAAGCTAACTCTCTGATGTTAGATATCACTGCAACTTGCATCTCTGCGGTTACTTCTCTTCTTCAACAGCCTACATTTCCATCCTTACTGTGTTCTGATATTTTTTCTCGCTCTGATGGTCGTGACATCTCTGGCGGTCGTGATGGTCACTTTGGGGGACATGGACCTAGCAAACACCTGTGCTCCAATTGTGGGAGAAGTGGTCACACTGTTGACTATTGCTTTGTCAAGCATCCTCACCTTCAACCTCCAATAGCTGAGGTCCCTCTTCATGTCATCAAGCCTTCTGCTTCTATTGCCAACACTTTTGGAAGTGTGCAGGTTGCCACTCAAGGTAAGTGGCTCATCGATTCAGGTACCACCAATCATATAATTGGAAACTAACTTGTCTTTTCTCACTTGGAGAGGCATAATCGGTTACCCCTAGTATTGCTTGTGGATGGCTCTGCATCTCATGTTTGTCAAATTGGTGTGGTCCAAGCTACCCCCACTCTCAACCTTGATGACATTTTTTATGCGCTTAATTTTCCAATGCAACCTATTTTATATTTGTTCCCTTTCATAGCAACTACACTGTTCTATTACATTTACAACTACTAATTGTTATTTTCAGGATCTATGCTTCAAGGAGAAGATGGCTACTGGGACTGAATGTAGGGCCTCTACTTCCTCGACACTATTTTGTCTTGGTATCCGCCCCTTCGCTTTCTACACCAGCTGCTGTCATCTCCCAAAAAATGTCTCTTCTTTAGATAGTGAGGCTTGTCAGTATGGCAAACATCACCACTCTTCCTATCTCGTCAAGCTCGATCGTAGTTCGGCCCGTCTGTTTGATCTTGTTCACTATGACATCTTTGGTCCTTGTCCTACAAAGACGATTGGTAGGGGCAATCTATTTTGTAGATTTTATTGATGACTTTTCAAATTGTATTTTAGTATATCTTCTTAAAGAACGCTCTGAACTTTTCTCTATATTTGATGTTTTCTATAATGAAATTCGCACACAGTTTGGTGTTTTCTTAAAAGGTTTTTGTACTGATAATGCTAAAGAATATGATAATCATCAAAAAAAAATTATTTTTGCATGCATCATGGTGTTATACATCAAACCAATTGTGCATATACGTCTCAACAAAATGGCTTAACAGAACGAATCTTCTTGACGTTGCGCGCACTCTACTCAACCAAATGAATGTTCCCCTCTCCTATTGGGGTCATGTCATCCACATCTTTTGTTACCTAATTAATCATCTTCGCTCTACCATTCTTCATAGACAGACCCCATTTTTCATTCTATATCTCGGTGCTACCCCATTCTCCCTCACCACACGGGTATTTGGATGTATTGCTTTCATTCACTCTCCTTCACCTAGTTGTTATAAACTTTCCCTCGCACCATCAAATGCATCTCCGTCAACTACTCTCCTACACAAAAGGGGTGTTGTTATTATGACCATATTCTCAAAAAACAATATGTTTTGACAGACATCACCTTCTTTGAGTGCACTCCATATTTCTCCACCAACTCTATGCATTCCCCTCTCACAGATTGTCCTTCCTCTCTTCCCATTTTACATACTCCTCCATCCAATATTCCACCACCTCGTCCACTCCTCTCAACACCTCCAAGTTTTACCTCGCATCTAGCCACTTCGGGGCTCCCTCTATCAATTCTCAATCCAGCTCTCTATTCTTCGAAAGGATCTAATGACGATAACATATCGGGCCTTGATCATCTTATTGATCTTCGCAAAGGGGTTCGTACTTTTACTCAGCATTCCATTAATGAGGTTGTGTCGTTGAATGACTTACTTCTTCTTAAAGGGACTTTACTCTCTCCATCTCAGCTACTGTCACCCCAGCCACTTACCAAGACGCTCTTGTCATACCGCACTGGAAAGCCGTCATGGAATAGGAAATGTCCACTTTAATAGATAGGAGTACTTGGACTCTTGTCCATACCCCTCCTGGTGTTGATATTGTTGGTTGTTGTTGGGTATTCGTCGCCAAGTATCATCCGGACGACACTGTAAATCATTATAAGGCTTATTTAGTTACCAAAAGGTTTCACCCAAAACTATTGTGTTGATTTCTTCGACACTTTCTCTCCAATTGCTCGCATCAGCATTATACGAGTCCTTCTCTTTGGTTGTCAACAAGTACTAGCAGATGTATCAAGTAGACGTTAAAAACACATTCATCTATGGTGATCTACAGAAAGATGTATACATGGAGCAACCTCATGTGTATGTTGTTATAGGGGAGTCTCAAGTATGAAAGTTAGGAAAGGTTATTTATGGCCTCAAACAAAATCCTTGTGTCTGGTTTGACAAATTTAGTGAGGTCATCGCCGCCATTGGTGGCTTCTCTAAAAGCTCTATCGATCACTCGCTTTTTATACAGAAGACTACCGGTGGATCGATTGTTCTTACAGTGTATGTTGATGACATCCTTCTTACGGAAGATGATTCGTTGGGCATAGCAATGACTAAGAAACATCTTCAAAACAATTTGTAGCCAAGGGCATGGATCTCCCATATACTTATTAGGCATCGAGATTGCAAGACAGCACAACTTCATTGTCCTCTCCCAACGTAAGCATGCGCAAGATCTACAAAGTTAAACTGGTCTTCTTCGTGCAAAACCTGCTTGGTGACCTATAGTGATAGGAGAGGACAAAATTTGGAGTGAGAACTCTCATCTCCTTTTTGAGGCTACTCAATATGTGTGGTTAGTTGGTAAACTCATTTATCTTATTGTAACAAGACCGGACATTTGTTATGTTATTGGGAAGGTAAGCTTATTCATGCAAACACCCAGAGAGTGTCATCTTCAAATAGCACTAAAAATATTAAAATATGTTAAAAGATCTCCAAATAAAGGTCTATTATTTCAAAAGAATAGTTATTTGCAGATAGAAGCATATTCAGATAATAGTTACGATGATGACAAAGGAGATCGAAAGTCCACTTCAGGATTCTGCATGTTGTTTGGTGGCAAACTTGTTAGCGGGAAAAGTAAGAAGCAAGTTGTGGTATCCAGATCAAGTGTTGAAGCAAAATATAAGAGTATGGCTCAAATCGCGTGTGAATTAAAGTGGTTATGAGTGCTTCTAATGGACCTGGGAGAAATCTACAACCATCCCCGGCTCATTTTTGTGACAATAAAGCGGTCATTTATATTTCATAGAATCCTATATTTCATGAAAGAACAAAACACGTTGAAGTTGGCTACCATTTTATTAGAGAAGAAGTTTTGAAGAAACGGATTTGCACTCTATTTGTCACATCTAAAAAAGAGTTGGCATATATCTTTACAAAACCAGTTACTTCATCATTTACATATATATGTGGTAAGCTAGGCATGATTGACATATATGTTCCAGCTTGAGGGGGAGTATTAAAACACATGATGAAAAATTGATAAGGGCAGGCGGTTACTCTTGGTGCAACATCCCGGAATTGCTGGTTTGGGATGACTTAGAGATCGTGTGGTTACTCATGGTGTAACCTCCCCTGCCTGTTCTGGTAACTTAGTCTGGGCGGTTACTACAATGTTACTACCCTGTCCTGTTTCTGGCCAATGGTCTGGGCGGTTACTAGAGGTGTACTGAACTCTGTCCATGTTCTATTGTATTTAGTCTTATATCGTTAATTGTATATTATTTCACCTCCTCTATTCTTGATAAAATAAGGTGCTCTCATGTAATAAGTATAATCTTTGGAAATAAAATAACAAGTTATTTTCAATTTTTCACAATATCTCAATAATCATCTAACAATTGATGAACGTCTGGATTAGTAACCACAGTGTCTGTCGAGGTCTCAAAAGACATGGTGGCTTCCACAACATATATAACCCCAACATTTAAACTCTCTCAAAAAGTCATTGTTCCTTAAGATATGCAAAGGCCACAATGACCCCGCACCAATGGACGAGTCGACCTTACCCTTGGGAAGACCTCTGGGTCGGGTCAAGGATATGGTGATCTTTTGTCTCAAAGAATACACAAGTGTTCAATCGGTCATAACATGTGACATCGTGGTCATACAACCAAGGTCGCCCAAGTAATATGTGTGTTATGTCCATGGGTCTAACGTCGCACCAGTTGTTGTCGTCAACGGACTAAACGAATTGCACCAGGCATCTCTGAGCAACCTGGATGGAGACTTCTCTACCCAAAGGACGGGGTAAGGATATGGGTGTGACTCGGTTGTGAATTACATATGCTCTATAACTATCGTAGCTACAATGATCGCACAACTACCACTTTGATGGATGATTTGCAGGGATTGCTTGCGGTAAGAAAATAGGTATAAAAGATAGCGGTGCAGCGTCAGTCCTCTGCTGCATTAGGATTGCACAAAAAGTGGCAAATCACTCCTAACTCCAGCGACCTCTCAGCGTCGCTCTCTCATTTGTGCTCTACGATGGTTGCAATATCCTCTACAGTTGCATTCTCAATCTCATTGTTGGGCTTACCTTCTTCATCAATCAATAAATTCCTAGCCGAGCATTATGCACCCATGTTCCCCCTGCCAAAGGACTTATAGATATGGTTGTTCGCAAAGCAGAAAGTTCGTGAATAATTCAGGAATTTCATAAAGATTTGGTTAAGATTCGCATCTTGTTGGGAAATGTGCCCGACAATGTTCCTCGGGATTTGAAGTGTCATCACCAATCATGCTAAGGGCATAATGTATTTGATGTGTGTTTTAGTTCATGCATGCAGGTAGTCCATGATTGGACAAGTAAAGAAAATGAGTTTGACAGTAAACTCAAATTTCGTCGAACTCAGCTCAGAGTTCGTCGAAATCAGCTTGCTGATCGTCGAGCTCAATTCAGCATAAGCTTAAGAAATCAGAATACAAAATTCGTCGAACTTAGCTCGAAGTTCGTCGAGCTCAGTTTGAGGTTCGTCGAGCTCAGCTCAAAGCTTGTCAAGCTAATGCCAGAAAATGTGTCTAAGGCATAAGGGCTGAGACCGCTGAGAAGAAGGCGTTGAGACCGCTGAGATAGCTGAGACAGCTGAGAAGATGGCGTTGAGACAGCTGCAACAGCTGAGAAGAAGGCGTTGAGACCGCTGAGAAAGCTGAGACAACTGAGAAGATGGCGTTGAGATAGCGGAAACAACAGAGACAAAGTTAGCTGGAAACTTTCTAAGTCCAAAAGCGTTGAGTCAAGCAAGTTCACTCAACGCTTCTAAATAAAGCAGGAAGCGCTGAGACAGTCAAGAGGTAAACAGCTGAGAACAAAATTAGCTGGAATTTTTCTAAGTCCGGAAGCGTTGAGTGAAGCAGGTTCACTCAACGCTTCTAATGAAGAGGAAAGCGTTGAAACAAAGAATTGTCTCAGCTGATAAATGAAAAACCGCTGAGACAGTTAAAGCGCAAAAACAGCTTGTTGAAGACAGGAAAATTCACAACCTCGAATTCGGATCAATGCCGCCTAAGGTTACCGGCTCAGATTTTATATCAGACGACTAGGATGAAGAAATGAAGGATGAAGGTCAACAGGACCCCAGATGTTGAGGCAGGAAGGTCACACCACGTACCCGGATGCTCGAAAGGAGCAGCCCCTTCTCAACCAGAAATAGTCGAACTAGGTACGAGGGAGAATAGTTGATGACAAGTCGCAAGGTCGCGACCTAGCCTCTAAGAAAAAATAATCCAAAGACTTGGCTAGAATCCTGAAAAGAGGGCTCGCGAGTATCCTGCAGAGGATTTAAAGTGCCTCACCTCGTACCCCTGGGGTCCTATTTATAGGCAAATCCAAGGAGGGGGGTCATATTTATACCTCACCCCCCGGCGACTAGGCGACTTCTGGAGGAACTCGCACGGGCTGGGCGAGTATCTCGCCTAGTCGCCTACCTGGCGAGTATGCGTGGGGAGCTCGTCATACTCGCCCGGGCCTTCTAAGGTCTTGCGCGATGATGCTGACTTCTGTCTTGACTTGTTGACCTTGACTTCTGCTGACCTGGCTGTGGTAGGACCCATTCTCGACGAATACGAGTTGTACACAATCCCCAATCTTTTTGAGCGACGTAGGAACTCGGAAAGAATCATCCAACACTTATTCGGCGAGCTGCTATGCCGAGTATCAGGCTTGCTCGCACAAGATGACTGCATGCCGATCTCTATAAATAGAGGGGGCTGATTTTTCAGGCGGATCTCCAGAGCTCGCGCACGATGTCGGACGCCGAGAAACTTCTTCAAGATAGCCTCGCCTCTCTAACTGGTATTCTCGGCTTTGCTAAGCCTAAAAGGCCGCGCGAAGAAGATGTCGTCGCCGACTTACCCCCACCCAAAAAAAAGAAAACCAAAAAGGCAAAGAAGAAGCCCGCCTCTGACACGGTCGACCCGCCGTCACCTCTTGCGCAAGTCGCAGCTTCAACTAGCAATCCTGCGCGCTCTGCTAGCACTCTGAAGCTACTCAGCGACCTCGGGCTTGACGACATCCCCAATATGATCGCCCCTGACTCGAGCCTCCTCGGCTCGCTAAACGCTCCAGAAGTCGCTACTACATCGGCGCCACAGCAGGTCGAGGTCGTCTCCCTGCCAGGTCGCCACGTTGCCGAGCCGTTCTTCTTCTACCTTCGCTGGTCGCCGTCATACTTCTCGCTGACGCTATTTCTTTGCTCGCAGATTCTCCGTCGGATGTCGCCGACGCGGCTTTGAATGTCGCCCCGCTAAACTCCGCGCCGCTGCTCGCCCTTGTAGCCGGGAAACCCGTCCGGACCGCGCATACGGTCCGGATTAGCCTTGGCGCCAAGAAGGCATCCGAAGCCTCGGTTCCCGCGGCGAGCAAGGAACCATCGTTGAAGGATCCTCCGCCAAAGAAGGTTGTTCCAGCGAGCACGGACCTTCCGGTGAGTAAGGCCCCGCCCGCTCCTATGCGAGATTCTGCGCCGCCAGCGGCGAGCTCCCTACCGCCGTTGCCGTCGAACGTTGTTGCTATCCCGGCGGTGGATGTTTCTTTGTCGCCGCCGCCTCTGGTCGCTCCTCAACAAACTGCCACGCCGCGACTTCCTCCGCCTCCTCCGCTGAAGACCCCGCCTCAGCCGGCGAGTTCGTCGCAGCCTCCGCCGCCTCCGTCGAAGACCTTGGCCCAGAAGCCGGATAAGCCGTTGTCGAGCTACTTCCCGCCGAGAGTGGGGGATTCCGGCCATGGAGGTCGCGGGCAGGGTAAAGCGGCGGAGCATGCTGGGGGTCCATCTTTTGGCCGGCGAGATGTTCCAGGTCGTGGCCCTTCTCCTCGGCGATCAAGATCTCCTCGTCGCGATAAAACGACGTCACTGGTGCTGCATTTGCCGACTAAGTGTTTTATTTCTAATCTGGCGACTTCTTTGTTTTGACAAATCGCCCGGCGACTCCAGGGGCGGCCTTAATCGACGCAATCGGGTTGTCGGGCAGCGAGTATCGCCATGCCGCCGCTCGCGCCTACCTGGAGTTGGAGAGCAAGTTCGACCAGCTGGCGATCTGTGAGCCACATCGCCGGATCTCATCTCTGGAAGTGCGGGTGGCGGAGATTGAAGAGCTCTGGACTACGCTGGAGAGCTACGAAGCCCGCTTCAACATGGTGAAGGATAATGATCGCCGGCTGGCGATAAACAATCATCGCCTCCAGCTCGTTCTCGACGAGCTGGCCGGCATCCGAGCGAGTATGGGCTCCGTCGGGCGATTGACGAGGATGGAGGTGCCGCTGCGACTTGGGGATGACGCTGCGACTTGGGGATGACGCGATGTCGGTGGCGACGGAACACTACCGGAGAGCATGAGAAATGGGCTGGGCTGGGCGACATGCTCATCCACCGGAGCGACCTCCTAGGACTTGGGATTTTTCTTCTTTTATTTGAAACTCGCTCTGTGCGATTATTTGTAATAAACAATTATTTGTGTTGTAATAAGCAAGTTCGTATCTCGCGCTTCATTTGTTTCTTTTGTTGTCTTCCTTGTTGTTGTTTTGCGATGTACCGAGTTTATTATGCAGGTTCTGATGTCGTTTGCGATATTCTCTTTTGCGTCGTGCGAGATAGGGTTGATGTCGGGATCCGCTTGCTCGCAAAAACTGCGACATAGGATGATACTCGCCAAAGCGGATATATACCCCTCCATTGCCTTCGCCTATAAATAGAGGGGGTAGGTAGGACATAAGTACGCTGTTGCGATTTTCAACCCTATCGCGCGAATATCTTCCTCTGCTCGCGCGCTTCGATCTCTTCTCTTCTCACCTTCTTGCTTCTTTTTCAACTCGCCAATTCGCAAAAATGGTGGGGGATGACGCAAGTGCTCGCCGACAAGCCCACGCCGCAAACTTCGCCGACGTGGCTTTCAAAAAGTCCACCACCACTGAGCGGGACTTGGAAACTTTCAGGAAGAGACTTCTGCCCAATGAATACTCGGCCAGACTCCCGACTCGCAGTGAGCAGCTTAACACCCATATTGAGGGTGCAATGATTTTGTCGCTACGCCACTTTGACGCCGGCCTGCGACTTCCATTCTGGCCGGAATATCGCGAGATCCTGCGATATTTCAGGATCGTCCCCGCACAGATCAACCCCAATGGTGTGGCGATAATAATGGGGTTCCTCTGTTACTTGCGGTAGGAGAGGGTCGCCTTCGACCTTTCTGTCTTCCGCAAGATATTCGCTTTCGCCGCGACTACCTAGGGAGTCGTCTACTTCAGCAGCCATGTCTGCACCTTGGTGGGGACAGCGAACAAAGTCCACCGCTGGAGCGAGCAACTGATCGTCGTCCACGGCGACTTTGCGGGCGTTCTGGGGTGGCCGCACCAACCCGCCGACGTCGCCTTCCTCCCGCCGATATTGGAGGGCGTCCGCGAGCAGTTATTCGAGTCGTTCCGAGGTTGCCGGTTCGATGTCATCTTCTGACGACTAAACGTCAACACGCTCCTGGAGATCCACCCCAACAAGGGTGAGATTTGAGCGAGAACTACTTCTTGTATGCTCACTTCACTTGTTGTAACTCAGTACTGATACGTTTACTCGGTATTTGCAGTGGCGTGCGAGCTTCCGGAGAAGCCGCTTCCTCCGGCGAAGGAAGTCGCCTCTTCCTTCCCGGAGTCCAACCCTCCGCCCGATGTCGGCGTGAAGAGGAAGCTCGCCAAGGGAAAGGCGAAGGTCAGGTCGACGGGCCTTGCGACTAAAAGGGCGAAAGTATCGTCGCCGCGACCTGACAACCAAGAGTCGCTGTTTGATGCTCGGCCTCCTCACTTCCACCCCAACTTCAACTTGGGGCGAGGGGCAGTGGACGATTATGGCCGGCCGCTCGTGACTTGGTCGGAGGATGAACATCTGGTGACGCTGAGCACCAACCTCCCCTCCTGGTCGGCGGACTGGGAGGACAAAGGGGAGGCCTTCGCCGTCCTCCACGCGCTATATGGGCGAGTTGATGTCGAGTCTATGATGGAACTCAGCTCGGAGGACCTCGCCCAACAGACCGCATGCTCGCTCGCGCGAGCTGTCGAGTTGGGGCACTACTCGGCGAGGAAGTTGTTGGAGACGACTGCGGCCCTGAAAGTCATCACCAAGAAAGCAATCGACATGGGCATGCAATCGGTCCGCTGGAGAGAGTATGAGGTAAGTCGCTTCCTGCGCGCGACGTTGATGACGTTGGACTTGGATTCATTTTGCTGACTCTGTTCTTTGTCGCAGGCTGCCGAGATTGAAGACGTCAAGAAGCTCTCTGAGTGTGAGGCGAAACTCGCCAACTCGTTGGCGGAGCAGGAGGCGGCCCAGATCCGCGCCGACGAGATGGAGACTCGCCTAGCGGCGCTCGAAAGTCGCGCGAGCTCGTCAACTCCTCAACCAGGCGCGTCCACTCCATCCAGGATACTACGTAGAGGATGATCGGAGACGACCCTGATGGAGTGAGCCTGAAAATAAGGACGGAGCCTCCGAGCCGAAACTACCAAAGCAAACACCAGCTTTTACAAAATAGGGTATCTCGTTTTCGTTTGCCGCAGCACTCTACTGACATAGTAGACAGGGAGTTGTTTTTTGCCTTCCTCTCGGACCAACACCGAGCTAACTGCCTCCGCTCCGACTCCCAAATAGAGAAAGAGATCTTCGTTTCCCCGTGGGTCTTGGAGGAGAGGAGCTTGGGTTGGCTGTTGCTTGACCTTTCCGAAGGCCTCCTCACACTCCGCGGTCCACTTGAACTTCTGGTTTCCACGAAGAGTTTTGAAGAATGGAGAGCACTTCTCTTCTGTCTTGGACAAAAAACGACTAAGGTCTGTCAGCCTTCCCGTCAACCTTTGAACCTCCTTGGGATCCCTCGGGGATGTCATCTCCAGAATGACCTTCACTTTATCTGGATTAGGTTCCACCCCCCTAGGAGTGAGGAGGTGACCTAAGAACTTCTCACTTCTTGCACCAAAGACGCACTTGGCCGGGTTGAGTCGCATCTTATACTTTCTCAGGGTAGCGAAGGTCTCCACCAGATCCGTTATGTGCTCCGCAACGCTTTTGCTCTTGACGAGAAGATCGTCCACATAGACTTCTAAGTTCCGCCCCTTCTGCTCCTTGAAGATTTGATCCATCATTCTTTGATAAGTTGCGCCTACATTCTTGAGCCCGAAGGGCATCATCTTGTAGCTATAGCAGTCATCGATGGTTATGAAGGAGACGTCGCGGCAGTCGGGGGATGAATCCGGATTTAGTGATACCCTGAAAAAGCATCAAGAAAACTCATCACAGGAAACCCGGCGGCGGAATCAACCAGCGCGTCGATTTGAGGCAAGGGGTAGCAATCCTTCGGGCAAGCTTTATTCAACATAGAAAAGTCGATACATACACGTCAGCCCCCTCCGGGCTTCTTCACCATTACAACATTGGAGACCCAGTCTGGATACTGGATCTCCGAAACAAAACCCGCCTCCAGCAGCTTCTCTACCTCCTCCCTGATCGGTCCGGCCAGCATGGCAGCGCTCTTCCTCTGCTTCTGACGAACGGGAGCCACCGCGGGATCCAGGTTGAGGCGATGGCAGGCAACATCGGCGTCAACTCCTGGCATCTCGGCGGCGCTCCATGCGAAAACGTCGACGTTATCCTGCAGGCAAGCGGCCATCTCGATCTTCCCTTCCAGCAGCAGGGATCCTCCAACCTTCAGCAGTCCGGGCTCTCCTCCTCGAGAGATCACTTCCACCTCCTCCACCTCCTCAGCAGCACACAACCCATTCTCCTTTTCCAGCAGCTCTTCCAACTTCTTCGCGTCACCCATCCAGCTGATGGTGCTGACGGCGTTCAGGTAGCACTCCCTGGAGGACTTGGGATCTCCCCTGATCCTGATCTGGACGTCATCCGGCAGTACTTCAAGCACTGGTGATATGACGACGGAACGGCCTTGAAACAATTGATGAGGGGCCGCCCAAAGATGGTGTTGTATCCGCTCGGCGCATCGACGATGATAAAGCGCATCGGATCGAAGTCCCGCCGAGTATAACCAGAAGTTTCACTGCCCCTTCCACCTCTTTCTTCTCTCCTGAGAAGCCAAAGAGGGGTCCATCTGCAGCCTGGACCCGAGACGCTTCCACCTGAAGCCCGACGAAGGTTCTCTTGAAAATGACGTTCACCGAGCTCCCGTTATCCGGGAGGATTCGGTCGACGGTGAAGTCTTCGATAGAGGCTTGAATCACTAAGGCGTCGTGGAAGGGGTTCTCATTCCCCAGCATATCCTCCTTCGAGAAAGTGATCTCTTCCAATGGCGGCGGGTTCTGCAACGTCGAGGCGACGTTCTTCTGATAGATCTGGTGGAGACTCCCCTTGCGGGAAGCTCCGAGTCTGGCCCCTCCGTTGATCACCCCTACATGCCCACCTCCTGGGCCATGTATCACATCTCCACGACCTCCCAGGTCGACGCAATCTTCATTTCTCCTCCTTACTGGAGCTTGGAATGCTACCTGCCCCACCGGGGCATCTTGCCTCTGTTGTTCCATCTCCGCTGCTCCTGCTTCCAATCTCCTCCTTGCTTCCCAGAACTCAGCGCAAGCCAAGGTCCTGTGCTCCTCTACTCGATGGATGTCGCGGTAGAAGGGAATCTCCGCCTCCTAACGCATCGCCCGTTACTCCCTCCGGCGCCGTTTGTTGTCTTGACGGGCGATGGTCATCGTCTCCCTTCTTCCTCCTCCTCGGCCTCCCTCCTGTCGGTTGCAGTTCCTCCTCTCCTCCTGGAAGTGCTGTCTCGCCGGTGGTCTCCACTAGGGGCGATTCTTGGGATATTGGAATCGCCTATCCCCCCTCTTCTTGCCCGGGCCTCCGCTGGCCTCCTCTCCTCTTGTCTTTGAGGCCTCTCTTGCCTCTTCTCCTCAACCCCCCTGAGCTCTTCTCTCGTCCTCCTTTCCTCTCTCCTCGACTCTTCCTTCCTCCTCTCAGCCGGCCTCTTCGGCATCCTCCTTGCCTTCGCCCCCGAAAGTCCTGCTCTCCCCCTCTCCATCGGATCATCTCCGTCCAGCCTTGCTAAGAAGTCTTTGTTCTTCTCCTCTCCCCGAACAAAAGTGTTCGCCATCAGAGTGAAGCTGCCCACCTCCTCTACCTCCAAGATCTCCTCCTGGAAACGATCGACGTAATGACCCAAGCTCTCGTGCTGCCCTTAGGTAATCTTGAAGAGAGTTGTTGCCTCCTTCTTCCTCTTCTTGGATGTCGCAAACCTCGCCATGAGGCCCCGACGCAGGTCGGAGAAACAGTATACGGACCCTGCCGGTAGTTGGTGGAACCAATCTATGGCATTCCCCTTGAGGGTGATGGAGAAGAACGGACACTTGAAGGCATCGGACATGTTTCGGATGGAGACGACGTCTTCGAACCATTGAAGATGTCTGACAAGGTCGTCCTTGCTAGAGTAGTAGGTGAGAACGGGCTCTCTGAACCCTTCGGGAACGGGGGCGGCGAGGATCTTGTCAAAGAAGGGGCTCCACACTCCCTGGCGGTGGCGAGTTTCATCCTCCCTGGAGACGTCATACTTGCTGCAGTGCCGAGTATCTCGGTATCTCGCCGACGACATCGGATCCCGAAAGCGGACCCCTTGGCTGCTCGCCGGATGATATCGCGACTGCATCGGTCGCTCCTCTCTTTCTCAAGCGGGCTCCTTTCCAGCTCGCCTCGGCGGCGCTTCTTCCTCCAACGGTGTCACGCGACGGGGAGAAGTCGACGTGACATCGGCGCGATGAGAAAACCCGGCGAGGATGGTCTGCTCGATCCGTTTCGCGAACTCTTCGTACGCGGCAACTGTCACGAATTCGCTACCTCGCGCGACATCTCCAACTCCTGCCAAGTTGCCGATCATCCCTCCATGCTCGTCATCATTGGTCATCTTACTAAAGCACTAAACTTTCCTCCTTGACTGTGATCCACGCTCACCGCACCAAGTGTTGAAGCCAGGAAAATTCCCAACCTCGAATTTGGACCAATGTCGCCTAAGGTTACCGGTTCAGAGGTTAGATCAGACGACTAGGATGAAGAAATGAAGGATGAAGGTCAACAGGACCCCAGATGTTGCGGCAGGAAGGTCTCCCCACGTACCCGGGTGCTCGAAAGGAGCAGCCCCTTCTCAACCAGAAATGGTCGAACTAGGTACGAGGGAGACTAGCTGATGACAAGTCGCAAGATCGTGACCTGGCCTCTAAGGAATAAGAATCCAAAAACTTGGCTAGAATCCTGAAAAGAGGGCTCGCGAGTATCCTGCAGAGGATTTCCAGTGCCTCACCTCGTACCCCTAGGATCCTATTTATAGGCAAATCCAAGGAGGGGGTCATATTTATACCCCACCCCCCGGCGACTAGGCGACTTCCGGAGGAACTCGCACGGGTTGGGCGAGTATCTCGCCTAGTCGCCTACCTGGAAAGTATGCGTGGAGAGCTCGTCATACTCGCTCAGGCCTTCTAAGGTCTTGCGCGATGATGTTGACTTCTGTCTTGACTTGTTGACCTCGACTTCTGCTGACCAGGCTGTGGTAGGAGTCATTCTCAATGAATACGGGTTGTACACCGCTGAGACAGCAAATAAGAGGAAAACGCTGAGACAAAGGCTTGTCTCAGCTAATAATGGAAAACCGCTGAGACCGCTGAGACAAAACCGCTGAGACAAAGCCAAGAAAATTTTCTAAGTCCAGAAGCGCTGAGAGCCAAGGCTGATGGCGTTGAGTGTCTCAACATCACTCAACGCTTGATGGGATTCTGGAATATTTTCTAAGTCCAGATATTGACGACCACTGTTGATGTCATCAAAGTCAAAATTGCAGGAAGCCGTTGCGGGAAAGCTGCTACAGCGTCGAAAGATGTTTTGTCTCTTTCTGATGGAGATGGCGCTCACCAATCCTTGGTGGGCCCACATACTATGGTGTCGTTGATTCAAATCAACGCATATAAAAGGGGAAACAGTAAAGGATTAGGGTTAACGATTCAAAGGAACGAAAAGAGAAATTGATAAGAAGCGGCTGGACATTTTACTTCCGATCAAGCTTGAAAGCTGAAGTCCAGCAAGGATAGCCTGAAGGCAAGAAGGATAACTGAAGCTCTTCAACCTCAGCAAGGTTGTTCTCTACAGAACAGTTTAGCTGATTCATCTCTCAGCAAAGTGGAAGATGTTCATCAGTGCAGCAGTATAAAAGTGATAGTTGTAGAAGATGGTTGATTCCTTCTACAACAGGTGAGCTGGACTGAAATCTGCTCAGTCCAGCAAAGTTAACTCAGAGTTAATTCTCTGAGTCAGTTATTTCATTTTCTTCAATTACTGTTTTATTTCCTGTAGGATTCAGGTTTCCTGAATCTGAGTGTAGGGCACTTTGTGCCTGAGGTAGATGACAAATTTGTCACTGAGGTAGGTGCCCTGTTTGGGGCACTGAGGTAGGATCCTTTGGGATCTGAGGTAGGAGAGTGATGCTCTCTGAGTGTAGGGTCTTTGTGCATGAGGTAGGTGACAAGCTTGTCACTGAGCTATAGGTGCTGGAGGGGCACTGAGGTAGGTACCTGAAGGGGTACTAAGTTGTAGGAGCGTTGCAGCACTCTGAGAGTAGGGCCTTGTACCTGAAGTTGTAAGGCTGAAAAGCCTGAGCTATATTCCTTAGAGATAAGGCTGAGGTAGGTGGCTTGCGGGTCACTGAGTGTAGGAGCACTGCAGAGCTCTGAGGTAGGATCCTTTGAGATCTGAGGTAGGGTTGTCCTCCCAGCCTGAGTGTAGGGCTTAACAGCCTGAGGTAGGTGGTCAGCTGACCACTGAGTGTAGGCCCTTGTGGCTGAGAAGTGAGTCTTGGAGGAGACTTAAAGATCCTGTGTGATCTGAGGTCTAACTCTTAGAAGCAGTTTGGAGGAGTTTGTGTCGAGTCCAACAAATAAGCTTAGATAGGTGCAGAGTGAAAGTGGATGTACCCAATTGGGGAACCACTATAAATTATGTTGTTTGATGTATGTGCATGTTTTTCTCTTTGATTGCAGTACTTAAGGACAAGCTCTAGATAGAACAAGTTGAAAACAGCAAAAGATATATTAAAAGCTCAAAGACATATTCACCCCCTCCTAGGTGATTAGCTAAACTAAAGTTAAATAACTTTCAATTGGTATCAGAGGGAGTTACTCAAAAAGTATTTAACAATCTGAGTATACCTCCAATGTTAGCTAAAAGGGTTACACTTATGGGTTCAAAAGAAAATCACAAGGAATGGAGCTTTAAATCTACAACAAGGAGAACTTTAAGACTTGGAAAGAAATGGTCAAGCAAATCATGGAAGCCTCTGATCCTAAGGTGCTTGCAACTGCTCAAGAAGGACCTTCAAGCATCCAGACTCCAAAGAGTTATGCAGAGATGTTTGAAGAAGAAATCAAACTTGCATCTATGGATAAGAGAGCACAAAACATTATGGTGAGTGTCATGGATGACTCAACCCTCATGAGAGTGGTCCACTGCAAGTCAGCCAAAGAGATGTGGGATTCTCTCACTGACTATATGGAAGGGACAGGGAAAGTCAATCTGTCAGACAGTGGCTCGGAGTCTGAAGATGAGAAGAAGAAGAAAAAGTCATTTGTGAACAAGAAGGAGAGAAGCTGGACAGATTATTCTTCCTCAGATTTTGAAGATAAAGAGGAAGAAGCCTACTTAGGGCCGATATCAGCCGCTGCAGATCCAGAAGAAGAAGTGGAATATCCTGCTGCCAGGATAGGAATCAGGGTCTCTCTGTCACTCTCAGACAGTGATAAAGAGGAGGATGAAGAAAACTATGGATGTCATGAGTTAATGGCAATGTCTGCAGAAGAAAGAAGTCGGGAAGAATCAGAATCAATCAAGGTACAATCTCTCTCAAATTCTGCATCTTTCTCTGACTTTGAATCCAGTCCAGATACTAGTACATCTTCATCCTGTGATGAAGATTGTTATGAATCTGTGATTGATGTCAATCAATTGATTGACAAGTTTGTACTACTCTTAATTGCTCTAAAAGAGAGCAGATTACTTGCCAAGAGGCAAGCCAAGGAATTAGAGGTCCTAAGGCCTTATAAAACTCTCTATAATTAATAAATCTATTGAGTTTTATAAGAAAAGTCATGAGATGTCTGAGCTCAAGAAAAATCTTGAGTGTCAGACCATGTTTCTAGAAGAAAATAAGTACATCAGATATCTGGAACAAAAGTTCTCATAGAGGTTGGGGATTGTGATTAACCCTTCTCAATCACAGGGTCAATTGTCAAAAGCTGCAACTTGTCAAATCCCTGAGAAGCTGGGTATTGACCACATCAATCACCACTTCAAATCTGATTTCCCTAATAAGAGGACAGTGTTTCAGAAAGCAAATACACCTTCTAAAGCTGTCAAGTTTGCAGCACTCCAGAAGGATCAATCAAATGTGTGCTCCACCAGTAGGGTGAAGGCATATGATCCAAGAAAGAGTGATATTGTTCACTCTAGCCACAAAGTTCAGGAGAAGTTCTTTAGATTTGGATCCAAGTATCCTCTATCTAAGGAAATGAGAATGTCCACTAGATGACAGGATCCAAAAATACATCAGACTCATTTTGGACCAGCTGTATTTAGTTGTTCAGCACCTTCACTCAGGAAGAAGGGGGCATCATCATGCAATGCTCATCCAGCAAAGCCTGGTGTTGGTCACATGTTTCATGGACAGCAGTTCTGTGTTGTCCTAAAGAGAAGATACAACATTCACAAATATTGGTGTCATGGAAAGGTGGGTAACTTTGTCATTGATTGTTGGCATAACCTGAATGTGACTAGTGGACAGAAAGGTGCTCAGCCCAGGCAGAGAGTTGGGCAGATATTTTATGATGCTAACAAGAACCTAGGACCCAATTATCATTGGGTGCCTAAGGGAAAATGAACTCTGTTTTGCAGATTAGTCCAAGTACCTGTCCACTTAAGACTTGGTATTTGGACAATGGGTGTTCCAGGGAAATAACTGGGACAGGATAGTTGCTCTTGGAATATGCTCCAGAAAAAGCAACATGTTAAGGTTGAGGCTGTTAAGTAAGTAATCATCAAAAGCTAGAGGAAGCAAGCCTTAAGGTATGTCTCTCTCTTATATAGAGATTTAGTTTGTTATTTGTTATGTTAGTTATGCTCAAGATGAATCCAATCAAATTATTAGCAAACTTTAGGGCAAAACAATGTATAAATTGGGTGTCAATAGAACTGGCTCATTAGCATGTTAGGTCCTCTTCTACTTTACTTGAAAATTTACTAAGACAAATAAATTGTACAATCAATCAATAAGGGAAACCACAAATTAAACATGTATAGAACAGATAAAAAAAAGCTGAGGATATAGTAAAAGCACAAAGTGCTCTGTATCATAACAGGAATCGTTGAGTAAGCCGTAAAGTATAAAACACTTAATTTAATAGTCAAATGAAATATTTAATTAAATTAATTAAATTTTTTCATTACATATATAAAGACGACAAGAAACGAAAAGTCACATCGCTCTCTAAAAGCCTTAACCCTAGCTGTCGAGACTGAAACCGTCTCAGCGTCTTGCCGTTCTGTTTCAATGGCGTCAAATATCATCAAGCAGCTTCAGGATGGATACGAAATAGTGAGGGATGGATTCAATCATACCTCTCCTGAGATTAAAGTTGTGTTAAGGATGATTGAGGTTGCTGGCTTAGAATACACCCTTTCCGAACCCTCCACCATTCTTAGAAATGAGGTTGTGGAATTCTTCTCAAACGTCAAGATGTCCCATCTCAAAACTCTCATGTCTAAGATTGAAGACATCAAAATAAAGGTAAACCTTAAGAGGTTAGGAAAGGCACTTCATATCCCCTCCGTCAACCCTAGCGAGGAAGAGGAGCTCGCCGACACGGACAGAGATAATGTTCTCTTATGGTGTGGATACAATGAGGTCAAATCTGGGTCTCTGAAAAGGAAATTCTTCAATCAGAGAGAAAAATTGTTAGCAGACATTGTAGGGAAAGCTCTCATCTGCAAACCTGGATCACATGACACCATCTCCAGGTTCATGTTTGAAGTCATGACCAGATTTATACTGAATAGAAAGACTTCATGAACTTCTCTCATCTATCAGAGAATAGTAGAATGTATATCCTCTCCAAATATGGGAAGAATTATTTCCTTATATCTAGTGAACACATATCTTGACACTTTCACACAGGAACAGGGGGTGAAGATTCACTACTTGAAAAAAATGGACATAAAAACACTGGATAGATTCTCTAGAGTCCTACCTATGAGCCAACCTATAGGAATAAAGGAATCCTTCAAGAGTACAGGGAAGAAACCCAATGAGGAACAAAGAACTTCCAGCCCTGAACCAGTGCTTGGATCATCCTCTCCAGCTGATGTTGGTCTGCAGGTTGACTTATCCCTCAGTCAATCCTCTGCAAACATTCAACTTCAGGATGTTGTTGTGCATGTTGATAAAATCCATGCCAGCTCTAGGTCAGGAGAAATCTCTAAGAATGTTGCTGAAGAAGGTAATGTTGAAAAGGATGAGGCAGACATGAATATTACTGATGATGTTGCAGCAGTTGATGTTATGCCTGCTGCAGAAGATAACTGGGAGCCTCTTGAGACATTAGACACTTATCTTGATAAGTCCAGCCCAGAAAAAGATGCTTTGTCTAAGGGGGAGCATGATCAGATGGATGTGACAAACTTGGATCAAGTTGTCAATAAGATAGTTGAGTCTACACCCACTACAGGTAAAACTCATTCCCTCTTAATTAATAGTGTTAAAACGGCTTTAGCTAAGGAAATGTTTTCTTTTATAGGTGTTGTAGTTGAGGGGAAGACTTCTCAGATCCCTGCTCAGGACGTTATACCTCCTCCTATGGGTCATACTTCATCTACTCACATCTCCAATGAGGAATTTTTAAACCAAATTAAAGTACTCTTGGATAATCAGACCACAACCCTCATGGAGTATGTTGATCAATCTATTGTCAATCTGAGGGATGAAATGTCTGCAAAAGTAAATGAAACTAAAGAAGAAATATCTCACTTAAACAAACAGGTCACCACCTGGTTTGATAAGGCTGGAACTGCTGGAATCAAGCTGACTACCCTCATGGAATCTTTGGACACAAGCCAAAAACTCACTACAGCTGACATAGGATATGTAAAGAATTATGTGAGTATCATTGATGAGGTGATCAAAGGTGCAGCAGACCATGTCAATCAGCATGTCACCCAGGTTGCTCTCTACTCCATGGAGCAGACAATTCTCTTAAGGAATGAGCTGCTTACTGGCAATGAAAGAATACACACATCTATATCAAGCATGAATAAAGCCAACACCTCATTACTGCAAAGGATAATATCTGAAGAAGGCAGAAAGGGGGAGAGCAGTCATGCTAAGGCAGCAGCACTCATTGAAGATCAAGCCTTCAATGTAATTCAAGGTACCAGGGTGGCACTACATCTGCCCCTCCTGGATAGAAAGAGGCCATAGGACCTAGACTACCTTGCACAAGCAAGAATTGCACAGGATACACAGCTTGCTGCCAGAAGAAAGTGGGAAGAAACTCAAATGGCTGAAGAGTTCATGGCCAAGAGGAGAGCTGAGAACAGAGATGACTCAGACTATGAACAGCTAAGTGAGGCCTCTGAATCAATCATTATCAATGCATGGGTAAGTCATGGACAAATCTTAAAGAACATTGATAGTGTATATCCATCTGAGGAATGGATAAAACATCTGAAGAGAAATTCCTTAAGTGAAAGAATATTCAAGGAGAATCTGATAAGGAAGAGCAACCCCAAAAAGATTCCTCTCAAATATATTCCAAAGTCATTCCTCTACTTCAAGTGGCAGAAGAACAAAGTTGAAAACTTGAAAAAGTCTGCTGCAACCAAGGATGCTGGTGCAAGTTCATCAAAGATTAACTGATAGAAGACTGTAAGACCTAAGCTTATTTAAAAAAAGTATTGTCTGATCTATGTCTTGTAATGAATGTCAACAGTGTAACATTTTCAAATCTTTATCAATAAAATTAATATGAGTTTACCCTGACTATATTGATGTGATAAATATATATCTGTATTAGATAAACATACTGTTCTTTAATAAATATCCTGTCATCTCAAGTTTGATGTGTTGATTGGCTAAGTTAATGATTAGGTTCATCTTGATCATAGTATTTACCTTGTAAATGATTACTAAAGTTCCTGTTGTTAATCATTCCTTCACAATTGTCAATTATTGTTAATTCATCTGTACTATTAGTTTATCAATCATAATGTTAAGTCATCTCATCTAGGGGGAGTTACCATGTACTGGGATGGCTAGTTATCATAATAATATATCATTAGACCTATCATGATATTTTTTCTGTGTTGATGCACTTTAGTATGGATGTGTGTTCTGCCTTCTTCAAATAGAGAGAGATTGTTGGGAATTGTGCCCTATAATGTTCCTCAAGATTTGAAGTGACATCATCAATCATGCTAAGGGGCATAATTTATTTGATGTGTGCTTTAGTTCATGCATGCAGGTAGTCCATGATTGGACAAATAAATAAAAATGAGTTGGGCCGTAAACTCAAATTTCGTCGAACTCAGCTTAGAGTTCGTCGAAATCAGCTTGTTGATCGTCGAGCTCAACTCAGCATGAGCTTAAGAAATCAGGATACAAAATTCGTCGAACTTAGCTCGAAGTTCGTCGAGCTCAGTTTACGGTTCGTCGAGCTCAGCTCAAAGCTTGTCAAGCTAATGCCAGAAAATCTGTCTAAGGCATAAGGGCTGAGACCCCAGAGAAGAAGGCGTTGAGACCGCTGAGATAGCTGAGGCAGCTGAGAAGATGGCGTTGAGACAGCTGAGAAGAAGGCGTTGAGACCGCTGAGACAGCTGAGAAGATAGCGTTGAGATAGCTGAAACAGCAGAGACAAAGTTAGCTAGAAAATTTCTAAGTACAGAAGTGTTGAGTGAAGCAAGTTCACTTAACGCTTCTAAATAAAGCAGGAAGCGCTAAGGCAGTCAAGAGGTAAACAGCTGAGAACAAAATTAGCTGGAATTTTTCTAATTCCAGAAGCGTCGAGTGAAGCAGGTTCACTCAACGCTTATAATGAAGAGGAAAGCGTTGAAACAAAGAATTGTCTCAGCTGATAAATGAAAAACCGCTAATACCGCTGAGATAGTTAAAGTGCAAAAACCGCTGAGACAGCAGATAAGAGGAAAACGATGAGACAAAGGCTTGTCTCAGCTAATAATGGAAAACCGCTGAGATCGTTGAGACAAAACCGCTGAGACAAAGCCATGAAATTTTCTAAGTCCAGAAGCGCTGAGAGTCAAGGCTGATGGCTTTGAGTGTCTCAAAATCACTCAACGCTTGATGGGATTCTGGAATATTTTCTAAGTCCAGATGTTGACGACCACTGCTGACGTCATCAAAGTCAAAATTGCAGGAAGCCGTTGCGGGAAAGCTGCTACAGCGCCGAAAGATGTTTTGTCTCTTTCTGATGGAGATGGCGCTAACCAATCCTTGGTGGGCCCACATATTATGGTGTCGTTGATTCAAATCAACGCATATAAAAGGGAAAACAGTAAAGGATTAGGGTTAACGATTCAAAGGAACGGAAAGAGAAATTGATAGAGGCGGCTGGACATTTTACTTCCGATCAAGTTTGAAAGTTGAAGTCCAGCCAGGATAGCTTGAAGGCAAGAAGGATAGCTGAAGCTCTTCAAGCTCAGCAAGGTTGTTATTTACAGAACAGTTTAGCTGATTCATCTCTCAGCAAGGTGGAAGCTGCTCATCAGTGCAGCAATATAAAAGTGATGGTTATAGAAGAAGGCTGATTCCTTCTACAGCAAGTGAGCTGGACTGAAATTTGCTCAGTCCAGCAAAGTTAACTCAGAGTTAATTCTCTGAGTCAGTTATTTCATTTTCTTCAATTACTGTTTTATTTCCTGTAGGATTCAGGTTTCCTGAATCTGAGTGTAGGGCACTTTGTGCCTGAGGTAGGTGACAAATTTGTCACAGAGGTAGGTGCCCTGTTGGGGCACTGATGTAGGATCCTTTGGGATCTGAGGTAGGAGAGTGCTGCTCTCTGAGTGTAGGGCATTTGTGCCTGAGGTAGGTGACAAGCTTGTCACTGAGCTGTAGGTGCCTGGAGGGGCACTGAGGTAGGTACCTGTAGGGGCACTGAGTTGTAGGAGTGCAGCATCACTCTGAGAGTAGGGTCTTGTGCCTGAAGTTGTAGGGCTGAAAAGCCTAAGCTGTAGGCCTTAGAGATAAGGCTGAGGTAGGTGCCTTCCGGGTCACTGAGTGTAGGAGCACTGCAGAGCTCTGAGGTAGGATCCTTTGGGATCTGAGGTAGGGTTGTCCTTCCAGCCTGACTGTATGGCTTAACAACCTGAGGTAGGTGGTCAGTTGACCACTGAGTGTAAGCCCTTGTGGCTGAGAAGTGAGTCTTGGAGGAGACTTGAAGATCCTGCGGGATCTGAGGTGTAAGCTCTTAGGAGAAATTTGGAGGAGTTTGTGTCGAGTCCAACAAATAAGCTTGGATAGGTGAAGACGGAAAGTGGATGTACCCAATTGGGGAACCACTATAAATTTTGTTGTTTGATGTGTGTGCTTGTTTTTCTCTTTGATTGTAGGACTTAAGGACAAGCTCTAGATAGAACAAGTTGAAAACAGCAAAAGATATATTAAAAGCTCAAAGACCTATTCACCCCCCAGGTGATTAGCTCAAAGACCTATTCACCCCCCCCCCCTAGAGTTAAATAACTTTCACATCTTTCAAATTTGAATCCAAATTCAGGCTCGAGTGGTATTTGAATCCAAATTTGAATAATATTATCTTTATTTACAAGATTCGTAAGAATATTTACATTATAAAGATGATCATGACCGTACGATCAAAATCTATTTGGTCCATCATTTGACGAGAATCTGAATTCAAATTTAAACTCAAATTTGAATTTGAATCCAAATTTGAATATAGGATTTCGGAATAAAACAAATAATCAAATGAATCTGAATCTTTGCATTCTATGACAAATTCGGATTTGATTGAACTAATCAATTTGGTTCGTGAGCACCCCTACTTAAAGCATTGTACCCACCCACCCCACCCCCCCCCCACCCCACCCACCCACCCACCACCACCCCCCACCCCGCTCTAGAAATACTCACTTTACCTTTCAAATATGAAGGGGTACGAGGAGGCAGTATGGCGGTGGTCGGGGCAGGTCTCCTACATGTGGAAATATCAAGTTGAAGGGTAACCTATCTCGGGCCCGCAGTGCGCATATACTGCTCATGTGTTAACTAAAATACCAGCTCGACTATCTCTGCTATGTGAGGTATCATTTCCGTCCAAAATTCAGATATGAGTCCGGACTGAAAGCAGGACACAGTCGCAATGGGCTACTTTAAAAAGTCACTCCTCACCACTAACTCATCAAAATACGATATATACTCGGAAACAGAAAGGGTCCCCTGCCGAAGAGCATAAAGTTGGTCAAGAAGTTGATCTCGATACGAAGCGAGAAAGTATTTGTCCTCCCGGCATTGTTTCAATTCATCCCATTTGGTGATGGGGTAGTATTCATCTCGTTCAAGAGATCTCTCTAGGCTTGTCCAGTAAACCTTGACTTACTCATGTAACTTCATTTTGGCAAACTGAACTCCCCTCTCACCATTCATCATGTACCACTCAAATTAGTGGTTCATGTCCAAAAATTAGTAGTTAAGCGTCTTCTGGTCCAGATGACCGTCGAATGATGATTTGTCAATGCGGATGCGCCAAGAATGTCATCATCGGTTGGGGATCCTCCGTGTTGTGCCTCTGGGTATTCATCATAATGATTATCGTGATCGTAATCATATCATGTTGGTGGAACACGACTTTACGACCTGGTCGAGGGGAGGACGAGGTTTGTCGAGAGGACAGTGATTCCTCATTGGGGTTGGACCATGTCCATATTCCTGCTCAGGATTCCTTCTAGTGGGAGGAGCAGGATCTTGGAAAGAAGGGTCATTAATACGTCTCTCAGGGGATGGTAGAGCATCCCATAGATCGTTCGGGAGATTATCATAATGTGGGGGTGGGGTCTGACCTATAGGGGTGTCTAATTGATCGACTCTAGTGCTAACTCTAGCAATATCACCCCTAATTATGTCAAACTACACTCATATTTACTAGAATTGATCAGGTACAAGTCTTTGGAACTTAGCAATTCAAATTAAAACTAGGAATCTGATCGTCAGTAAGGTTCTAGTTAGACATGGATGATAGGGACAACCTACAACTTTGCAGCATATAATGCCCAACTTGTCTCTAATACCAATTTGATGTAGGGATAAGTTGAAAATAACGAATGCCCCAAAATGTGACCCTAAGTGGAGTGCAATACACCAACTGAACCCTAATATGGGTGCAAATGCAAAATGTAATATAAAGTCTTATTACACTGACAGTACGCAATTAACTAATATACAACTTAGTTAGGTGCATAATTGATCACAAATAATGAAATTGGAAAAATAAACGCCAATTCAAAAACAATCGAGACGCAAGTTTTTAAGCACGCATTGAATATGTCCTGCAAATCAAATGATTTCACGAAAACATAAATATATATATTTGCATCCAACAAGATACAGTCCAAAAACACAATAATAAAAAACAAGAACATCAAACAATGACTTACACGTGCGGGTGGCAACGGAATGTGGCCCTGTAGAGATCTAGAGTTGTTTGTTTAGTGATGGTAACTAAGAGGGAGGCGTCGGAAAGTAAGGGTTTGAAGGTGGATGTGAACGGGGAGGTTACAGCTTGGGGGGGGGGGGGGGGGGGGGGGGGAATTGGGCGAGATGGGGAGGAGTGTACGGCGTTGGGCGGGGTTGGTAATAGAAGTTCCGCGTTTGATGGGATAAGAGAGAGCTGGAGTAGTGTCATATTTTGATAGGGAGGTGTGGTCAAATGAGGAGGCGTAATCGAGGGTTGTGGATGATAAAAATAGTGGCTCTTGGGGGATCAGGAAGGGGACGAAATAGCAGTTATAGGAAATATGGGAGTTGACTGCAGTGGAGGGCATGGATGGGGCTTGCAAAAATAGTTGAGGGAAGCAAAGATCAATAGAAAGAAAGGGTTGAGTGTGTCAAAGCCTTAGAGTCACATCGAGGGAGGACCTCTCAGAGTCACACTGAGAGGAAGGGGACTGGCAGTTTCGTAACTAGAAGAAAACCTAGATCTTCCCTTCAACCGATGTATGCATGTTGTATAAATAGTATATAACTGAAAGGGCACCATATCGGACGATTCATAATGTCTGAACCAATCGGGTGTCAAATACAACTCGAAACATAAAAATAAATACAAGAAAGAGATTAAAAATGACCATCCGAACGCATCCGCGAACTAAAATCGTCCAAATAAGTGGCGGATCACCGCCTCTTGCGGGAATAGAAGTATGTAGGTCGGCGATCTCCATCACTATCTATATGCATCAACCTTATGGTTATGAAAACATAGGAAAGTCTCATGTTTGTTACCTCAATATATCTATTTATATTCTCAAGCATTCACCTCGTGTTTGGTTTTACAAGTTCGGTAAGGTCGTCAAGGACTGGCTTCATTCGGAGCTCGGCAGACTTCTTCTTATTTACTCATTGTCTCCCAACAAGCACGGTGATACTTCTTGTGTATATTGATGATATTCTCATCACGAGTAATGATCATAATGATATATCTATGATCAAGAAGCACTTTGGCTCACACTCTTAGACAAAAAATTTGGATCGCCTCTGATACTTCTTTGATAATTAGGTAGCACATCAACCTGATGGACTCATTTTGTCTCAATAGATTTGTTGTCTTGATCTTCTTCACGATACAGGCTACGTAGGCTGCAAGCTTGTTGACACACTAATAGATGCCAACCACAAGCTCTGGGGTCACGCATTCGACTCTGATCTGCTTCTCCCTAATCCATAATGCTATCGCTGTCTTGTTGGCAAGCTTATCTATTCAATTGTCACACTGTTCAATATCTCATTTGATGTTGGTGTGTTCAGCCGCTTCATGCAGGCTCCTCGGATATCTTATCTCTAAGTTGTCAAGTAAATCTTCAGGTATCTAAAGACTGCTCTGTGACAAGGGCTCGTGTATAATACTTCCTGACTCA
The DNA here is from genome assembly GCA_039583875.1 of Platanthera guangdongensis. Lineage (NCBI taxonomy): Eukaryota > Viridiplantae > Streptophyta > Magnoliopsida > Asparagales > Orchidaceae > Platanthera > Platanthera guangdongensis. Next base: position 270,720,879 of record CM077151.1, on the reverse strand, counting down.
TCAATAGTTTTCTATTTTAATACAGATTATGCGGACTCCATTGATGATCGTCGGCCTATGAGTGGTTGTTGCACATATTTTTTAGGACATCTGGTCACTTGGCGGAGCAACGGAAAAATATTGATGTTATCAGGACAAGGTACAAGATATAGAGTTCACGGTAGCAACGGAAAAATACTACACGCCGAATATGTCTGAATCGTGGTCCCAAAAGAGCCATAGCGGGGTCCCGATGTAGCTAATAGGATTCTAATAACCCGTCACCTGCATTGTCCGTGATTTGTCTAATGTGTCTCTTCATGTTGTATATACCGAAGATGAAGACATCCATAACACTTTATTTCATAATATGTTGATTTCACTCGCATATTCTTGCTTGGTGTCCTTCACAATAAACTGGTAGTATTTTATTTAGATCGTTTTTTCTCTAACAAGGCATCTAAATAAGATTTAGCTGATTAGAGGCACATTCTTTCCTATCACCACTTTATTAATCTCATGAATTATTTTTAATATGAAGACTTATCAAGCCAGAAGGCAACCAACATGGGTCTCAATAAATATTAAACAATATACATGATTATAAAAAAAATCAATGAGAAACTAAGGAAATATCTACCTCTCACCACTCCAGGAACTTCTATAACAAGTCCACTCTCCAAACTGATCCCAAATTGCATATAAATTAGAAAAGGTTGAGACATGACCTTTAAAACCAGGAGTAATTGGACATGGCACTTTACCTATCACAAGGTAGACCCTACAAATTTATAATTAATAATTTAATAAATATGATTAAAAAATAAAATAATACTTAAATATTCTCTGAAATTCAAAGCTCATGCCTTAATGTTAATATTCTATTTCGAAAGAATAAATAAAATTTAACACAAATTGTTAGAAGAAAGATTTGTAAAGGCCCAAAGCATGGCCCATCTAGGGCCCTCTTTCTCCTCATGTTTTAATCCCACATCTTAGGTAGGGATTGTTCTCCCTCTTTCTCTTCCTATATTAATGTATAAATATATGTATGTTTAAACAATTTTTGGAGATATAAATAAATTTATATTTTATTTCTCTCATTTTTTCGTATTATTCAACATGGTATCAAAGCCAAAAATCTGTCCTAACTGTGCTTTGGCCTGTCCTGCTCCCTGCTCTGGGCGGTCCGCAAGTTTGCTTCTATTCTTTCTCTGGCTTCTCTGGCCCCCTTCGACTCCCCTCCTCACTCTTTTTATACTATTTCTTTGGGGCCCACTAGGCTCCTGCTTCTCCTACCCTGATCGCCAAGCCGCCTCTTCCCTTGCCGCAACTTACCGCTACTCCCTCGACCACGGCTTCCAGCATCACATTGCTTCTACCTCCAGTCGCCCCTGCCGACAATCCTTGCCTCAAGTCGCTGCCTCCTTGCTACAGTTGCTGCCTCCTTGCCGCAAATCCTTGTCGCAGATTCTAGTCGCAGTTAGTCGTTGTCTACTTGCTGCATATTCTAGTCGCAAATTCTACCAGCAACTAGCCTTTACTTCCTTGCCACCGCTAATCACAGCTCTTGTCGCAGCTCCTAAACCGCAGTCTGCAGCTCCTAAATGGCAACTCTTGCGGCAGTTCCTTGTATCTGCTCGCCTAGCTCTGCCCTGCCATAGCTCCTAGCCGCCACTTCTTCACTCGTTGTTTTTCTCTTGTTGCAGCTAACCGCTTTGTCTGGCCACAGCTACCTCCTTTGTCTAATTCGCAGCTATCATCTTTGTTTAGCCACTGCTGAGAGTAGGTTGACTACTCTAGTTATGTCTCTTGTTCTCCTCGAAGTCTGAAAAAAATACTTCATGACGTCGACTGACGCTCCGTCCCTTCATGCTCATGCTACGACACCTCCTCTTGAAGCTCGTAATGAGCTTCGGATCACCATTATTTCTCTTAGTGGGACGAAGATTTTTGTTGAGTTGGTGCACTCAGTTCACCATGTTCTTCAAACAAAGGCGTTTTTGCATCATCTAACTAAGGACACACGTTATGCAGCCACTAATGACTGGCTTCGAGATGATGGTCGTGTTCAGATATGGATCCTCAACTCCCTAGATGGTGAACCTTACCGTATGGTCATGTGATCATGAGACAGTCAAGGCTATGTGGGAGGAACTGCATTCCCTTTATTCTGGCAAGGACAACCATCAACATCGGTTTGACATCATTGCCGACCTTCAATCTCTTGACTCAGGAGGTGTTGGCAACTTAACCTCCTTTTTTGCGCGGTCCAAAACCTTAGTTGAGGCTTGGATTCAGCATCAACCTCCTACTATTGATCTTGTTATGCAGCATACTCAAAAAAAGGTTGTTGGTATTACCATGATGATGGCTCATGTTCTGCCTCATCTCCACAGTGTTCGGGCTCAAATACTTTATTCCCTCTCTGTTCGATGTTTGCTCAATGTTGTTGAAGGTGACACCACCCCCAGATGCTCCTGGACCTCCCTCTCTGGTCCTCCTCCAGCACTCATTTGTCTCTCACCCACCTCCTCCTTCATCTACCCGAAGAGGTCGCTCCGGCTACCGAGGGAGAGGTCGCAACGGCCGGCCTAGATTCAAGTGTACTCACTGTGGCAAGAATGGACATCTTGAGGCAACTTGTTATCGTAAACATGGTATGTCTCCTCTGCCTAATGTCTCTGTTGTTGCTGACACATCCTCTGTTACTCGTGCCGATATTGGAGTCATGCGCCTCCAGCTCCAGCATCTCCAAGGGATACTCAATTGTCGTCTAGCTCTGTTGCCTTTATCTCCAATGAAGGTATCGCATGTCTCTCCCATAATCCACATTAAGCTGTGAACTCTGGTGTCACCCACCATATCACTCCGCAGAAATCACCTCAGTACTTGGCATCTCTGAATCTCAAGTTTATCACAGTGGCCAATGGTGACACCGCTTCTGTCTCTGGCTCTGCTAATATGCCTCTCAGACCGTATATCACTCTTCGCTCGGTTTTTCATGTCCCGGGCTTTGCTTTCAATCTTTTTTTGTTAGTCGTCTTACTAAAGATCTTGACTGCTTTGTGACCTGTCTAGCACTGTTGTCTTTATCTCCAATGAAGGTATCGCATGTCTCTCCCATAATTCACATTAAGTTGTGGACTCTGGTGTCACCTACCATATCACTCCGCAGAAACCACCTCAGTACGTAGCATCTTCGTATCCCAAGTTTATCACAATGGCCAATAGTGACACCGCTTCTATCTTTGGCTCTGCTAATATGCCTCTCACGCCCTCTATCTCTCTTCACTCGGTTCTTCATGTCCCGGGCTCTGCTTTCAATCTTTTTTCTTTTAGTCGTCTTACTGAAGATCTTGACTGCTTTGTGACCTTCGTGTTTTCTTCTTTTATGGTGCAATATTGACGGACGCGGAATATCATTGGTAAAGGACGACTGTGCAACGAGCTCTACCTTTTGGATGTTTCTCTCACCATTCTCTCATCGGTAATCTTTGTGGACTGGCATAGGCATCTTGGGCATGCTCCTCTTCCAATTCTTAAGAAGGCCCTTCCTGATTTACCTTTTCATACATTTACCTGTGAATCATGTATATTTGGCAAACAGCATCGTTCTTCTTTTCCTCATTGTACTCAGAGCGATGCTCCTTTTTGATTTAGTACATTCTGATGTTTGGACCCCATATAAAATTGCTAATATTTCTGGTTATCGTTATTTCATTATTTTTATTGAAGATTATTCTCGTATGACGTGGTTATATTTACTCTGTGATTGATCGAATCTAACACGTGTGTTTCGGGCATTTATTAATGAGACTCGTACTCAATTTTTCTGAACAATTAAAACTATATGTAAAGACAATACTCGTGAATACACCAATCATGCGTTTGATGATCTCTGTACTGAGTTAGGGATCATCCATCATACCTTTTGTGTTTATAACCCCCCCAACAAAATGGTGTGGCTGAGCACAAGAATAGACATCTTCTTGATGTTGCGCGCACACTTATGTTTCAAATACAGGTTCCCGAGGCCTATTGGAATTTTGCAGTATCTACGACATGCTATCTCATCAATTGGCTGCCCTCCTCCAATCTCAACTATGTCACTCCGCTTAGCATTCTCTTTCCCTCCACACCACCTTTCTCCATCACACCTCGGATATTTGGTTGTACCTATTATGTCAATAATTTTGGTCATTTCACTGGCATGCTAGCTCCTCGGGCTACCAAATATATGTTCATTGGTTACTCTCATACTCAGAAAGAATATGTGTGCTACTCTCCCACTGATCGCAAGGTTGTTGTGTCTGTTGATGTTACCTTTCTGGAAGATCAACATTTTTACTCTCCTCTTCGACCACCGTTATTGCCAAGTCATGTCGTCCTTGTTACTTCCCTCCCACCTCTCCTTCCAACCCTGGTTCCCGTACCGAACAAGCCACCTCTTTTTCGTGTCTACACTCGTCATCCTCCTTACTCTAACGCCCCTCAACAGTCGTCTTCTACCTCTGGTACCTCGCGGCCTGATGATCTGGCTCTTATCTTCACGGCTCATTCCCTGGCGAATTATGTATCCTTGTATCGCCTCTCCCCAGCACTTTTCAAATTTGAAAATTTTTTATCCTCCATTTCTATACCTAACTCTGTTCAGGAGGCTCTCCGACATATGAGGTGGCATGCGGCCATAGATGAGGAAATGAATGCCCTCTGGGCTAATCAAACCTGGGATTCGGTCTCTCTTCCTCCGGGGCAGACTTGTGTTGGATGTAAATAGGTCTTCGCGATCAAACATGCTCTGGATGGGACCGTTGACCGTCTCAAGGCTCGTCTTGTATCTCGTTGGTTTACTTAGCAACAAGACCTCGATTATGATGAGACTTTCTCTTTCGTTGCCAAGTTGAACACCGTTCGTGTCCTAATTTCCTTGACTGTGCAGCGTCAGCGGCTATTACATAAACTACATATCAAGAATGTTTTTCTCAATAGCGACTTTCAAGAAACTATCTACATGCGCCAGCCTCCCGGGTTTGAGACCACGGGGGAGTCATTTGTATGTTATCTCAAGAAATCTATTTATGGTTTCAAGCATCCTCTACATGGATGGTTTGACAAGTTCAATAAGATTGTTCGTGATGTTGGATTCACTCGGAGCTCAGCAAACTTCTATCTCTTTACTCGTCATCAAACAACAGTCATAGTGATTATCTTAGTTTATGTCAATGACATTCTAATTATAGGAGATGATTCCAAAGAAATACAAATGATCAAGTAGCACTTGAATTCAGTTTTTCAAACTATAGATTTGGGAAATCTTCGGTACTTTCTTGGTCTAGAGGTTGCAAGATGTCCTAATAGTCTTGTCCTATCTCAACGAAAGTATTATCTTGATCTTTTTCATGACGCTGGTTATTCTGGATACAAGCCTGCTAATACTCTTATAGATGTCAATCACAAGCTCTGTGCATATGCCTCCGACACTGATCAACTTCTTCCAAATCCAAAGTATTATCAACGTCACGTAGGAAAGTTGATTTATCTTACAATTACAAGAACAGATATCTCATTTATTGTTAGAGTTGTCAGTCGATTCATGCATTCTCCACGGACGTCTCACCTTCGGGCTGTCGAGAGCATCCTAAGATATCTGAAATATGTCGCTGGACAAGGGCTAGCATACAAACCCTCTTCCTCTTCTATTATGTCATTAATTGCTTATTCTGATGCTGATTATGTTGGCTCCTTGGATAATCAACGTTCCACAAGTGCATACTGTACTTACTTCGGAGGACACCTTATTACCTGGCGCAGCAAGAAACAATATGTGATTGCTCGCTCGTCGCCCGAAGTCGAGTATCGCTCGATGGAGTCTGTAGTATTTGAGCTTATGTGGTTAGAAAGCCTCCTAGATGATTTGGGAGTCAAGCTTTCCTCACCAGCTACTTATTTTGCGACAGTAAAGCGGCTATAGACATTGCTAAGAATCATGTTTTTCACGAGCGGATCAAACACATTGAAGTAGGCTGTTACTTCATTCGGGAGAAAGTTCAAATGAAGAAGCTTGAATTGAAACATGTTCTGGTTGCTAATCAAGTTGTTGATATTCTCACTAAGGCCTTACCACATGTGTTATATTATCAATTCTTATCCAAGTTGGGTGTCTACGATTTGTATGCTCCAGCTTGCAGGGGAGTGTTAGAAAAAAGATTTGTAAAGGCTCAAATCATGACCCATTTAGGGTCCTCTTCTTCCTTATGTTTTAGTCTCACATCTTAGATTGGGATTGTTTTTCTTCTTTCTCTTCATATATTAATGTACAAATACATGTATATTTACACAATTTTTTAAGATATAAATAAAATTATATTTAATTTCTCTCATGTTTTCTTATTATTTAACACAAATATATAGGCAAACAACATGAGATATCAAAATGAAACAAATAATTAAAAATGAACTCTTCAAATCATCATTCGTCAAGTTGTTCTATCCACAAAGTTATCTTCTTTAATTGAAACATTCAATTTTTGTTGGTCATCAGAGGGCAGGTACGTCTAAGTTGACAAACAAAAGTAGCAAGCCGGTAAAGGAGATTAAGAGCCGAAAAGGAGTGAGTCAGCGTGTGGGTGGAGGAAAAGAGAACCCGTCGGTTGAGGAGGTGAAGATCAATAGAGGAGGCGAAGATCAATGACGGTTGCTTAAAATAGCAGTTGAAGAATAGTTCCTTCATAGTTATATTAAGAACTTCTGGTAGATTTTGGTGTTGAATCGCTTCAACCTTGAATTGGTTGGCAATTTCATCCTGGGTCCTTCGGATTTGTCTTATACCAGAGAGAGTATCAAAGACACCGTTGTTCACTAATTACTAGCAGCCAGTGCAAGTAGATATCATGAAGACTCATTGGTATAAAGACAGAAATTAGAATCAAATAAAATTAAACTAATTGGAATAAGAAAATTTGTTTTAACATAAAAGTAGATTGGACAAAAATAAGGCCTACTGATTGAGATGAAAAGTTTGCTGCAACAATCCCATGAACCTGCTTTGAACATATGTTATCCATTCTATAAATATAATTCAGCATCAGTCCCACCTATTACAATGTCATGACAACATAATGTCTAAAATGGAACATTTCCAATTTGTTAAAGATGCATTAAGCTAATCATTACTTATGGAGATTTGATTTATAAGTACAAGTGATATAAGAAAATCAGCTTAAAATTTGAGTGAATCATTCATCAAAACCTCACTCAACAAGCTACCGTTTCCCCCAATGTATTCTTTGCAAAAACCTAGATCTCCGGCATTTTAAGAGGAACTTGTCAACTAAGGATCATACCGTAACAGCACGCATACATTTAAACTATCAAATCACAGAAATGAATATCAATGTAAATGCAGCACTGAATCCCGTCTCTGCAGGCCCAGATACAATTGACGGACTGTGTTTCATGAACATAATATCTTAGAACACTGGTCAGCAAACTAAAAACACCTCACATAAAATACCAACAAGAAGAGCAACACATCTACAAGAAGGGCCATACTGTAACAGCAACATGCATATAAACTATCAAAAGAAGACAAGATAAAAAATACATGAAAAAATAACCTTGTCTCCAATCTCAGAAATGAATATCAACGCAAATGCAGCAGTGAAACCTGACTTTGCAAACCGGGTTATGATTACAGAAGGATCTTCTTTCATGAATATAATAGCTGAGAACACTGCTGAGCATGCTAGAAACACCCCAGCAATTGAAAGTGGATATTGAATCCCAGAGAGATGTTCTTTCCTGAAATTGTGAGAAATAAAATGAGCTTAGCATGCAATATCTGTCATGAGGTCATCTATATATGCTAGCATAAATATACTATAACTATAAAACATGCATTTTGAAAGATCGGTAGTTTCATAAGCTAATATGGACAGCTAAAAGGATAGAAGAAACAAAAAAATCAATATAAGTTCCAAATCATCAAAGTGTTTGTGAAACATGAGAAAGTTGGACTTGTATCTATATTAGCCATGGAATCTAAAATATTGTTCAAACTATTATGCCGTATTTTTTTTATTATCCAGGGTGTCATAAATAGAAACTCTTTATATACAAACTTTTATGTTGTCAAAGTCGGTATCTGACAGGGCATTTATTACAGAAGAGGATGATGAAGAACGAGATAGAGATATTGTGATGAGTACTTGGCGGGGCCATTCCAGAAGGGCCCCACCAGTAAAGGGCATCACATAAAGCGACATCAGTTATCTAATAGTTTAGTGTATTTATATTTTCTCATTTTTTATTTATTGCGGCAATGCTCCGGGATCGGACTTAAATACCCTAGCTTTCTTGTTGCTGCATTGCCTTTTATCTTGGATAAATGAAAAATTTGGAGCCTAAGGCAGGCCAAGAATGAATCTTGGATTTCTCCTTCCCGGCGTTCCCGCACTAGTATTTGGAGCCTAGGTTGGCCAAGAATGATTCTTAGATTTCTCTCCTTGGCCCTAGTCAGGCCATCGTATTTGGAAAAAGTTTAGCCAGGGTACTAAACCTGACCTGGGCCCAGCGCTCAGGCCATCCTCCAACAGCTCATAGCTACCTGGCTAGCTGTCTGGCCTGCTCTGCCAGGTAGGCTTGGCAGGGCAGGTGGCCTACAGGCTGCTGCCAGCAAGCCTAGGCTGGTTGTTGCCAGCAGCCTAGCATTAGAAACATATTTTTAAAAAATTTAATTTAGAAATAAAATTTAAGTTAATCTGAAAATTTTAAAATAAAATATTGTTGGAACTTGTGATATTAGCGGTCTGGCGGTTTGGTTCTGGCAATCTGGTGGTTTGGCGGTCTGGTCTGGCGAACTGCCATGTGGTCTGTCCGTCTGGAGGTGTGCCTTATGGTCTGGTGGTTTGGCGATCTGATCATTGGCAGTTAACAGACTTCTAGAGCACTGATTCTGAAGGATTGGCAACTGTTGTGACGGTCTGGTCCTGGAAGCACGGCGGTCTGCATGTGGCAGACGGGTCTGACAGTCTAGCTGGCATGAGGATCATTGAGACGGTCTCCTTGATAGGACAAGGGAGGCTTGGAGTTCTATCCACTATTGCGGGTTGGCGGACAGGAGGCTGAGGCTGCTGCGGATAGAGGAAGCATGGTGATCTAACCGCTATTGCGGTTTGGCAGTCAGAAGGCTGAGGCCGATGCGGACTGGCGGTTATAGATGACTGACCGCTTCTGGTGCTTCTGGTGGTCGGCGGCGATCTGAGGAGAAGAGACCGGTGGACTCTTGCTAAGGAGCGGATAGCCTGTCTAACCTCTCAGCTCTATGCGATCTGAAAATGGCAGTTCGCCTAGTCGGCATGTTGTAATTAAATCTCACATCGTCTGTTATATTATCTTTTTATCTCCTCTCCCCTATAAATAGGGAGTCATACCCATGTAATTTAACTTTTTGTGAAATGAAAATCCTATTATTTAGATTTGTTCACATGGTATCAGAGCAAACCCGATCTTTGCGGACTCCGGTTTTCAAACCACCCGCTGAGCTCTTATGTAGCCTCTGCGGACTCCAGTTTCTAACTGCCCGCTAAGATCTTTTACGGTCTCGGCGGACTCCGGTTTTCTAACCGCCCGCTGAGCTCTTTGCACCGCTGTCTCTGTGCTACGAACTTTGTCTTGTCGCACGGTTTCTTCTTCTGTTCGCCCTTTCTATGGCGACTATCGAATTTTCTTCTTCCACTTTGTTTGCATACTCCCCTCAGAACGCTCCTATTGTTTTCACTCCTTCTGGCAGTCTTAGAACTGCTTCCAAGCTGACTGGCCCAAACTATCCGGACTGGGGTGTTTCATTTGTGTTCTTGTTGCGGTCTCAACGCAAAGATCGTCATCTCACTGATAACCCTCCCAAGGATCCGTTGCATTTGATGACTGGGATGTCCGTGATGCTTTGGTCAGGACATGGCTTGCTAATAGTCTGTCTGATGAGTGTTTACTCATCCTCCATGATGAGTGTTTACTCATCCTCCATGATGAGACGGTTAAAGTTGTTTGAATGCTGAGATTAAAATCAAGTAGTAATTTGTTTTTGGATTGCTGTGTGTGAGAGGAGTTGAATGTTGAGATTGAGATGGGGTTGAATATTTGATTATCGCTTCTGCGTGTTTAAAGTCATGTTGTTGTTGTTGAAATTTTGTATTGCTGCCGTGAGATTGTTGTGAGTTTTATTTTCCCATGACTTATTTGTTGTAAGTTCTTTCCAGTGAAATGAGAGTGATGCATGTGCTTGCTCCAGTATGATGTTGATGGTGAATGATTATGTTAGCTGCTGTCTCCATCCAAATAGTTGAGTGAACTTGTTTCATTGCTTGAGATTTCGTCAATCCATCTTGAGTGATTGAGATTTCGTGGATCCACATTGAGTGATTGAGATTTCGTGGATCCACCTTGAGTGTGAAAGCGAGTGAATTTTAGGTTGTTAGTTTGTGCCTTCCTTACATTGTTGAGTGATTCCGTGAAACCATCTCATGTGAGAGAGCGATTTAATTCTGTGGTGCCCGTGTACGATAGCGGCCGACCTCGGAGCGGGAGATCGAAGGTGACAAGGAATTCCTCGCGGGATCGCCGTCGACTTTGGTTGCGGAAAGACACCTCTTTTTGTGGTAAATTGCTTCTTTCCCTTCCTTTGTGTGTGTCAACATTTTCTCTTAGGATTTTACATTCATTGTTGGGTTCTCGCCCAAATTTTGTCATTGAACGCTACGTCGAAAACTTCAAACAGAAACGTATTTGGAGTTCACGATTTACGTTTTGCTACGGAAAGCGGAACGGAACGAAAGTTCCGAACTTTCTTCCCTGAATTTAGAAAAGAACCATTTTAAAAAAAGTCCATTTTTTAACAAAATAATTTTTTTGTGCTTTACAAAAAATACAAACGTTGCTTAATTTCATAAATTATGTGCAACGTCCGCTCAAATTATTTATTTTACAAAAAAAATTCATTCTTCAATGCACGCATTTTAGGGTTTCCTAGAAAAGCTGACAGAAGCGCAAACCCTATGTGTTGTCCTGCATCAATTTGATATCAGAGGGAGGTTACGAAATTTTTCTAAATTTCGAGATCCATCCTGTGTAGAATAGGAACCCGCATAGCATTTTTCTTTCCAAAAAAAGAAAAAAAAATTAGCATCATACACTTGCATTTCACTTGTTTGTTTGCATTCATATGTGTAGTGGTAGGTTAGTGAGTATTGAGTTCACCACATGACAAATTACCACTTGAACACCCTCAAGAGGTAAAACTCTGTGATGCGTCGAGTTGAGAGTGGTCAAGCGAGTCGTTGAAACGAAGGGAATGAACCACCCCGGTGGTTATTACCTTTCTCCCATCATATGGCGGCGTTAGCCAAAAATATACACCAAGTGCGAGAAGTGTTCTAAAACCTTAGTGTTATGGTGAATAGTCTAGAAGTACCCCCTCGAGGTTTAATGTCAACTCCAATTCGAGATGAGCTTTTTGTTAGAATCCATCACACAACCCCACACCACTACTTAGAAAGGTCTACACTTAGGAGGAATCCTCTATTTGAGGATTACGAATCCACTTACACTCATTCACATATAGACTCATCTAGGAGATTTTTATGATACTTCGATGATTATCCTCAATCACAGTACATCACTTCCAGAGATCGTGTTGATCCGCCGATACGATCTCATTATGTTAGAGACGATCAATATGACGATTGTCATCGTTCTTATCCTCGCACTCGAATGGATCATATTGATCCATCGACACAATATTATGATGATAGAGTTCAATATCACTTCAGTCATTGACACTACGTGTCTTCTCTATATGAGGAAATGGAATCTGTATATGCACGACCACCACCACACGTTCGTAAAACTCACGTCCAACCACGGGCACGATATGATTATCGTCACAAATACCCTCAAGAATCCTGTAGAGGTCACTCTCGTCAAGATTACATCACACTTAGTGATTCTCTTAGTGTTCTGAAAAAGAATATGACGGTTGTTGAACCCGGAAACCATGGTTCAACGAGTAGTTCCGATCTGTGGGTAACTCGTCTTTAATTCCCTCAAGTTAATGCCTCAGCTGTAGACTTAGAGTTTGGAAACATTCCCACCCGAACAACCTCAAACAGACCCTGAGTCGCAGCGAAGAGGTCTCGTCACACACCCGAAAGATCTTAAATTGCTTCCCCTCCCAAACCAAAGCTGGACCGAGCACCTTTGGAGAGCCAAGGGAGCTTCTGACCACCCACCAGGAGACCACGGTGAGTGATGAGTTGAAACTCCTGCCAACCAAAGCTAGCCAAGGGAGAGGAAAACGCGGAAAAAGGTCATCCGCAAATGTGCCCTTGGGGGGTCTATTTATAGTTTTCTGGGGATGTTCTATCAATAGCGAGATCCTGCCTTTTGGTAACTGTTAAATGCAGCTCAAAGTGGTATGTCAACAACGTAACTCCGTTGTTTGGAGGGGCTAATGGCAGACCAAAATCGAATTATAGACAAACAGAAAATGGAAAAGAATATCCCCTAATAGCGAGTCGACGCACTTTGGCCTATTTGCCTCGGCGGCGAGTGCCTGATGGTACTGGGCACTCGTCACTCGCCCAGCCGGCGAGCACCTGATGAGGCTGGGAACTCGTCATCTTGCCTCTCGCCCATGGGCGAGACTTCGACTCGCTGACTCTACTCGCTCACCACCATGCTGGGTAAGCAGCAATCGCGCGGTGAAACTGTGTGTTTGCTCCTTGTCCTCGGGCCAGCTGGGTCCACTCGTTAAATACGGGGTATACAACGGCGGTCGAATTTCAACACTTTGATGATTTACACACCCGCATTGCCACCATTAGGGATCGACGAGAGCATTCCACTTCTCAAAGCAGGGAAACTTCACCCACTATGTCTGATATTCTAATACAAGATGTGTGAAGTCAACCCCCACGAGAATCTGCTCCATTTAGTGAACTTGCCCCCGATTTTAAGTCTATTAGCTCTATATTGAGTGAATACTTTTCGTACTCTTCACCCGATGACGCACCGAGTCACATAACGATCGGGAGCCAAGAGCTTTGCAGTGATCTCGAGGTTGTCACCCCTCCCCTTTCCAGGAGCACGACCCCTTCTGATGGTTTGCTTCCGGAGGACCATCACTTTGTTGATGGGTCCTTTGACGACTCTCTTATTCAGCCTCTGGATGAGCCACCTCGTCCTTGTGTGGATGAGATTCATGTAACACACTTGTGACTTTTAAGAGATGGATACCTTGTCCAATATTGCCCCTGATGTCGATGGTGCTCCAAAGAGAGGAATTTGAGTATGGCATCCATATAGTAGGGTTTGATCGTAGCTATATGGTCACTCGCACTCTAGTTGAGTTATGGGACGTACCACCTGCGGACCTATCGAATGCGTTCTTTCTTGAGATGAGTACTCACCTCATTCTAGAGTCGTGTCTTATTATCAATGAAAATGGTTATCACTTTGAAGACCATCGTATTCGCGATGAGTTTTCATATGTCCCACCTGGTGAGCCTCCTGATGTCTCACATTTCCTTAGTCAAATTATCACAATTGTCACACTTCACGTGCATTATTGTTTACATGGGAGCACTCCATATGTTATTGGAGCCTACGCTGGTACTCGTCGTATTTGCGATGAATTTTATTATACCACTCTCAATGAACCCCCCAAATGAACCACATATGGATTCACGCATTCACCGCATATTTGGGATGTATCTATCTTTATTAGCACAATCGAGTTTGAGGGTGCACTCATTGAATCATTGATACTTATCACCCGCACTTGCATAGACAGTTCGCACACCATTTTGACACATCTTATCACAGGTGTCTCTGATTTGAACTTGAGTGTTCATCGCCCCCGCGATGAATTCTTCTATGATCCACCTTCCGAGCCTCCTGATCATGTGCATATCTCAAGAGTTGCTTTTAGTATTTAAAACCTTGGGTTTGTGGTGTCAGTCATGTTAGTAGTTCATCTTTTGCATTTGCATGATTTGCATAACGAAATTGAGCGAAAATTGTATAGTACATATGACTTATATGCAACTCAAGCTAACAAGTATAAAAGAGCTACTAGTTTCAAAGTGGATGATTTGGTGATTGTTCGGCTAAATCCGGAACGGTTACCCTAGGGTACCATAAAGAAGCTAGATGACCGTAGAATTAGATTCTTTCAAGTAGTAAATCTGATTTTTAACGTATCTGATCTGACTTTATTCCACGATTATCCGTATGAGACTTTAGATTTTTCAATGTCTTCCCTTCCATTTGTTTCTTCTTGGTTGGTGAGTGAGAGTGAGGAGCCACATTCAGGACATACTGACATTCATTCAATTACTGATAGTTTTCGGAACTTATTTCCCGAGCAGCAACCATTACTGATAATGGTTTTTAGAGATACTTAGTTTGTTGTCGTGATAGACCAGAGACCGAGACTAGCTGGGTCTACGCCGAGGATTTACAGTGTATGGATGTTGATCTTCTACAGCACTACTGATCGGAGCACTCACCAGAGATGAGTGATTTCGAGAGGGGGAGAGTTGGTGGAGACCAACCCAGATCAGGTCGACGAAAAAAAATTGTCTGACGTCATACCCGACCGGACCTCTACCTGTCCTGAATTATTTACGTATCTTATTGCATTTTTTTTATTTTGCAATTTATTTTATTTTGCAAAAACTTTCTGTTTGGAAGTTATGAGCATGTATGCGTGCATAGCCGTGTGTTTGAGCTAGTTTTGTATTCCCCGATTATATATATACATATAACTATATGTATATAACTATATATATATAGATAACTATACATTTATAATTATATATATTATGAAGAGTCGGTCAGCCTATTCCCTCAGCCGATCTGGTTCGTCTTCCCGATCAGCCAAAAGACATTCCGCTGCTAGGGTTTTCAACTCCGCAATCCACTGCTCCCGACTTTGCTACTGTACACTACCCCAGCGACGCTTCTTCCGCCATTTTTGGCCTCACAACAAGCGGGATTCACGCTCTACCACTCGCCTAATGCCGCTCCTCGACGCCATCAGCGACCACGTCGGCTGCAAACACAGAGCACGACCTCCTCCTCCAACAGTTTTTGCTTCCACCATGGCCATTTCTTCACGCATCCGACCGTTCGGGACTACCCCGTGGAGGTTCTTTGATTCCTTTTTGATACCCTATAAAAGGGGAATGTTGTATTTTTTTTCTTTTTGGTGATGAAAATTTGAAGATGATGAAAATATTGAATGTATTGCTCGTGAGTTTGATTCCCGTTTGAGAGGGGTTTTACTGTATCTTTCATGTTAGAGGTAATGGTGATAGGTTGTTAGGGGATTGATGAATGCTGAGATTTTGATGAATGCTGAGATTAAAATCAAGTTGTAATTTGGTTTTGGATTGATGTGTGTGAGAGGAGTTGAATGTTGAGATTGGGATGAGGTTTAATATTTGATTGTCGATGTTGCTTCCACGTTTAAAGTCATGTTGACGTTGAAATTGTGTATTGCTCCTGTGAGAATGTTAATGAGATTGTTGTGAGTTTTATTTTTCCCATGACTTGGTTTGTATAAGTTCTTTCCCGTGAAATGAGAGTGATGCATGTGTTTGCTCCAGTATGATGTTGATGGTGAATGATTATGTTACCGTTGTATCCATCCAAATAGTTGAGTGAACTTGTTTCATTGCTTAAGATTTTGTGGATCCATCTTGAGTGATTGAGATTTCGTGGATCCATCTTGAGTGTGAGAGCGAGTGAATTTTAGGTTATTAGTTTGTAGTTTTCTTACATTGTTGAGTGATTCCGTGGAACCACCTCGTGTGAGAGGGCGATTTAATTTTGTGGTGCCCGTGTGCGATTGCAGCCGACCTCGAAGCAGGAGATCGAAGGTGACAAGGAATTTCTCTCGGGATCACCGTCGACTTCGATTACGGAAAGACGTCTTTCCGTGAGTAACTTGCTTATTTCTCTTCCTTTGCGTGTGTCTACATTTTCTCTTAGAATTTTAGATTCATTGTTGGGTTCTCGTCCGAATTTTGTCAGCGAACGCTACGTCGAAAACTCCAAATGGAAACGTATTTGGATTTCATGGTTTTCGTTTTGCTACGACAAAGGGAACGGAACGAAAGTTGCGAACTTACTTCTCCGGATTTAGAAAAGAACCATTTTTTAAGAAAATCAATTTTTTAACAAGATAGTTCTTTTTT
This sequence comes from Platanthera guangdongensis, assembly GCA_039583875.1. Lineage (NCBI taxonomy): Eukaryota > Viridiplantae > Streptophyta > Magnoliopsida > Asparagales > Orchidaceae > Platanthera > Platanthera guangdongensis. The sequence goes on along the minus strand of CM077151.1, from coordinate 270,704,641 downwards.
TGTTTTACAAAAAAGACAAACGTTTAATTTCATAAAGTTTGCACAACGCCCGCTCAATTTTTTTATTTTGCAAAAAAAATCATTATTCAACGCACGCATTTTAGGGTTTCCAAGAAAACCCGGCAGGCGCGCAAACCCTACGCGTCGTCCTGCATCATCTTCTTCCTAGACAATGTAATTGGTTTATCTTCTTCTCTTCAACAATGGCATCTTCGCCTTAGTCATCCTCCTACTCGCCTCATCTACCAACTCCTACCGGATTTAACTCCAGAAGACTCCTCACTGAACTATGAAGCCTATCAAGTATCAACTGGGCAAGCACCATTGCTCATCCTATCCAGCAAGACAAGAACGTAGTTCTTCTCGTCCATTTGATCTTGTTCATTCAGATATTTGGGGCCCTCTTACTAGGTCTGTTGGTAGGAGAAGCCTGTATTTTGTTACTTTTATTAATGATTTCTTTTGATGTACTTGGTTGTAAAAGAACGTTCAGAACTTTTTTTGTGTTCACTACGTTTTACAATGAGATACGTACATAATTTGATGTTTCTATTAAGGTACTTAGTACTTATAATGTGAGAATATCTTAGTCAAGAATTTTCGAAGTTTTGTATGCATAGTGGCAATGTGGCAAAATTCATCAAACCACTTATCCACACACTTCTCAGGAAAATGGTGTTGTTGAATGTAAAAATCGACATCTCCTAAATGTTACTCGCACTCTTCTCACACAAATGAATATTCCCTGGTCATATTGGGGTCATGTAGTGCTTCTCTCTTGTTATCTCATCAATTGTATTCTCTCATCGGTTCTTCAAGACAAAACTTCATTCTCCATCCTACATCCAAGAGCCCAATCATTTCCTTTACCTCTTCGTACTTTTGGTTGTATAAAGTTTGTTCACTCTCCTTCTCCTGGTCGTGATAAACTTTTTCCTCGCTCGGTAAAGTGCATCTTTCTGGGCTACTGTTCGGCCTAAAAGGGGTATCGGTGTTTTGATCTCCTTCTCAGGAAACAATATGTTTCTGCTGATGTCACATTATTTAAAGATATGTCTTATTTTTCTCCAGCTCCTACTCTCTCACTACCTAATGATTCTCCTTCTATACACGTTATTATTGCACCTCCATCTGGTCTACTCCTCCTACGCCGTTTTCTCCTTTTTTTATATCAGCTCCTCTATCTCCATCTCTGTCTTCTGATTCTTTTATCTTTAGAGTCGTTGCTGACAATCTATGTTGTCAAAGGCGCAAGGCGCACCGAGACGCAAAGGGGCCCTGGAGCCTATGCGTAAGACGCAGGCGCGTGCCTGAGCCACGTGAGGCGCAATAATAGGGGGAAAAAGAAAATTAAGCGAATTGGGCGCCCAATTCGCTGAAATTGAGCGAACGGGGCGCCCAATTCGCTGAAATTGAGCGAATTGGGCGCCCAATTCGCTGAAATTGAGCGAATTGGGCGCCCAATTCGCTGAAATTGAGCGAATTGGGCGCCCAATTCGCTGAAATTGAGCCAATTGGGCGCTCAATTCGCTGAAATTTTGTAATTCTTGATATTGGAATCAAATACTACAAAAATGTAATTTATTAAACAAAAGCAGGTTCTAATCCATAAAGACGGTCCATAAAAACACACAAATATCAGAATAGTCGTCATATAACTGTATGTTGTTTGGTCATTCTTTGCATGTGAATTGAATTTGATTCTTCAATTCAAGCAACATTTGCACTACGAGAACAGAAAACTGAACTAACTCACCCACCAATTTAGGCCAACAACTAGATTACCTCCATATGAAATTATAATGTTATTTCAAAACGTGGTATCAGTAAGACAGCATGAACTAAACACTCTTATTATAGAAAAAGTAATACCACATCAACATTTATATTGAGCAAAACGAGAGTAACATGCTAACATGAAAAATCACAACAAAAAAAGGGCAATATAATAAGCACACCAAAGTTTAATAACATAAATAAAACGTGAATTAAATATGCAACATCAAATAGTCCAGCCAGAAGATCGAAGTGACAATCAAATAGCGACATCAAGTGTTCCGGTCAGAAGATCGAGAGGCACCCTTTGAAAATCAGTCCTGAAAAATATTATTATTTGTGTAATCAGAAAACATCTATTAATGTATAATTTAAATAAAATAATTAAAGTACTCTGAAATTTAAATAATCTATTACACACCTAGCTACTCATCCTATGAAAAGACTGTCTTCATCGTCTTCTCCACTATCACTATAATCTTCTTTTTCTTCGTTGTCTTCAAATTTCTCTTCATCGACATCATCAACATTTTTGAGGACTAATAGAGTATTAGCCTCTTTAATGACTAATGTAGTAGTCTCTCTAATGACAAATGAAGTAGGACTTTTCATCTTCAAAATGCTCCTTTTCTCAAGTGTCTTTGTAGCCGTAGGAACCACATTTTTTTCTTTCGATGATCGTGTGCGATAAATTTCTTCTTCAACTCCAGTAGCACTAGCAACTGTGCCCCAAGTTAATAACTCATCATCAAAGACCAAGTCCTCCCGCTCAGCCTCAGCATCATTATCTTCTTCCATTTTTCCCATCAATCATTCATTGTTATCATCAATATCTGTCAACGAAATTGGATTTATGCGATCACGTGTATCATATCGACGTCTTAACGCTCGATTGTACTTCACAAATACTAAATCATTCAAGCGTTGTTGAGCTAATCTGTTTCTTTTTTTGCTATTTATCTGCAATAAACAGTAACCGTATAAATAAGTTATCGTTAATATATAAAATATAAATCACTGATAAATGATAATAAATTTTAAAAGCTTACATGTTCAAAAAAAACTCCAATTTCCCTCACAACCAGATGCAATATATGTAAGGCTAAGCACTTTTATAGCAAATCTTCTTAGGTTTGGAGTTGAAGCACCATATGATTGCCACCACTCAGCTGTTAAAATAGTAAATATTTAAAAGTTGAAAAATCAAAACAAACTTGTTTGAATATTGTGTAATTTACCTGGAGACTTAATTTTTCTATGCCGAATTGCAAACTTCATTCCAAACAGTCCTTCAGCATTTTTATATAGAGGTAATTGGTCAATAATTTTATCTTGCTCTATATGGCTTGGAATCAGTCTTTGCATTGTCTTGTATAAGCCCTCTATAATTTCTTCATCTTCTGCAATAGTGGGATTTGAGTAGAAATATTCGGGATTTAAATAACGACTCGCGGCATGAAGAACTCGATGAAGTTGGTTTTTCATCTTTCATCCACAATTTTTAGGACATTCATATACTTGTCCTCCTTCTCATTAAAAGAACTAATGATCGTCTTTTTAGCTCTATCCATCGCTTCATAAATATAACTCATGGCAGGTCTTTTTTCACCGTCCACTAATCTTAATACGTGGACTAAAGGATCAAATATCTTTAAAATATCCACTATACTTCTCCAAAAAGAAATCATTAGTATAATGCTCTGCACTTGTTTACCTGCACTTTCCTTTGCTCACTTGCTCGAAGACCACTCAGGTGAGGTGAACATCTTCCTTAGATTGTTTCTCTGCTTGTGAATGCGTTGAATTGTTAAGAAAGAAGTTGCAAACCTCGTCACAGCGGGCCTAACAAGCTCCACTTGCCACGTAAAGCTCTTTAGCATGTTCACAACTCCAGGCCGAACATAAATATAGTCATTTACGGTCATTGCCCTCTTTAGTGTGCGGCTAATGTTGGGCATTTTTCCAATATCATCCAGCATTAGATCAATACAATGCGCTACACATGGCGTCCAATACAAATGTGGACGTTTCGTTTCCAATAATTTACCTGTTAGAGTGTTAGTTTGTTGGGTATGAAAGTATTATACAATCGTGTACACAAAAAATAAAAATTGAAGATGATTAAGATTAGTAATGAATAATTACTAATTTACCTGCTAGCACATTATTGCTGGCACTATCCGTGACAACTTGCATCATATTCAACTCTCCAACCCTTTCAACCACTCTATCTAACAATTCAAACAATTTTTTTTCTGTCTTCGAGTAGTCAGATGCATCGATAGATTTTAGGAAAAATGTTCCTTTTGGTGAATTAACTAAAAAATTAATTAATGTTCTTTGTTTTTGATTTGTCCATCCATCAGCCATAATAGAACATTCAAAGACCCTCCACTCATCCTCGTATATCTTCATCATGTCTTTCACTGCATTGACTTCATCATTTAACAAAGGAACACGAATCTCATGATAACTCGGTAGCTTCAATCCTACTCCAAACTGTCTAATGGATTTCACTATTATCGCAAAACTAGGATGTTTTACAGTATTGAATGGGATAGTTGCATCGTACATCCATTGAGCTATATGTTTACAAGTCCGCCCTCTCAACTCCTTGCAAATTTCATTAATAGAAATTTCTTTCATCTTTTGTTCAGCTCATTTTTTTGCACCTACATTGCCAACCTTTGGAGCAAAAAACACATCTATTGTTTCTTTTGTTCGAGGCCTCTTGGAGAAACCTTCTTTTTAATGAATCTTGTCCACATTGGTTTCTATTTCTTCATCGCTGTCAAACGTGTCGATATCTGCAAAGTCAGGTAATGCTTGGTTGTCAGTGTTGCTCGCACTTGCTTTTTTCTCCATATATTCTTGAATTTCGTTGCGCACATGTGGGGGGCTTTTGAGACAAACTTTTGCATTTCTAAATCTCCCAACAATATGTTGTTTAGCACGATAAATTCTGTCATTCGTGACTTTATCACAGAAAATGCAAGCCAAGTCGTTTTTATTGGTGGAGGAAATCTGACGCACGTACTTCCAGCATGGATCAATCTTTGATTGGATGCAGGAAGAACCAGAACCACTTGCATCCAATTTAAGAGCTGGAAGAAATCTGACGCACGTACGAGGCATGCAAAAAATTTGGGTTAGTAAGAAAAGAAATAACAAAATTAATTTTATATGTTCATAATACAAAAATATTTTTTGTGTACTTAAGCAAATAAAAAGAATAGACATAATGTCACGTTGTATGTCACCACTGAGTTACATTTAACAGCTGATATTAGTACAAACAACCATATTTTATAAGAAGATAAACTATTCCATATGCTCGACTGCTAGTAGCCTATAACACGCAATCTCCTCCTTCCCTTTAGCTCCCCTCCAGCGTGTCGTTGTGGAGATGTATTTCTAGCACCAACAATAAGAGTATAAAGAGGGGGCGGCGCGCGATCGCGGGGCGGCGCCTACCCTAAGCATACTTCTCCTTGATCATATCCCTTAATTTTGGCGAGTGAACCTTTGATCATCCTGTCTGGCGTCCACCTCCATTGGGCGAGGATTGAGTTGAGTGTTTCCCGGCGGCTCCGGCAGTCTTGCGGCATGTGTGGAGCTTGCTTCGTCAGAGAGTTCGTCGGCAGGAGGGTCCTCGGGGTGAGCCATGTCTCGAGGCAGGACGTGTTCCTGTGTGATTGCTAGTTGCGTACAATGCACGGCAGCTAGGTTGGAGGATTGGACAATACCAAATCTCGCAGAAGAGTGAGTATTTCTACCTAGTGCTCCTCCATCAGTCGGACACACTGCTCCACTAAGTTTGCAGGTGTGGCAACAGTGGCTCCTCCTAGAAGTGGAGCATTGCTTGTGGGCGAATTGGCGGAGCCAAATCAGCACGCTCTTCTGGAGTTATGACATTAGCAGTGTGTGCACTCCTCCTTGTCATTGCAGTTAGTTGGGGGTGCTTGGGCAAGGCAAGCGTCGGTTTCAGAGAGCAGAGTTGAGAACACATTTGCCACAGACAGCACCAAATTGTTGTGTGTTGCCCGATTTTCCTCCGGTCTGGAGAATCGGACCATCTTAGTTCTAAATCAGGTCGGACGCGCAAACAGTCAAGTCAAAACAAAGAAGCAATGACATGAGGCTTTTTTAAGTGGAAAACCCAAAAATGGTGAAATACCACATGGTTGGATTTGTGTCAGATCAAAATCCATTATTTTGCTTGAGTTTGAAAGTATTTGGAGTTCCTCGGAGGGTGACAGATCAGCTCTCCATTACAAGCTTTAAGTACAAAGAGAAAAGAGAAAATCTAAGTCCACAGAGCTTCACAATGCGTCCATGAGAGCGTCTGCGAGAGCATTCTCTTGTGTCTTCTCCTGGGCTCACTAAAGGGCTCGCATGAGCATAGAGCGCTGAGCGGACTATACAGGGAGCAGAGTGAATCCCGAGCGAAGGGAACAATCTAACGTTATCGCCAGACATAGTCTTTAGTTGGCGAATGGCGACGCTCCGCTTCTGGGACGAGCTGGTAATTGCGTCGAGCAATGTGTAAAATGAAGAGGATAGGCCCAATATAAATAATGGGAGGGGAAGATAAATTTGCATATAGATATGATTCATACGGGTATAAGTTAGGCTCAAAAGTTTGCAATTAATTTTAGAACAAGGCCTACTCCAAAATTAATAATTTAGTAATTTAATGCAATTTTATCGCAAATGTTATTTCCTTGCATTCCACACTAATCAACGTTTATGGACCAATTTATTTAGGGTCTTATCGGGTGGTCAAGCCAATAGGACAAAAATTCAACATATGGGGATAAATTACAAACATACAATGATATGCAACACGACGACAAACACACGGAGACATAAAACATGTAATATGACATCAAACTGAAAAAAATGAAAATAATCAGAGCGTTTATTCAGATGCAACACAAGATGCATAGACTGTACAGAGGGGCAAATCGGGCATAGACATTTTTTCTGGTGGCATGACAACACTGCCCAGCATCTGTGGCATGACATCTGTGGCTACATGGTTGGATCTGACGACTTTGCGTGCAGTTTCTGACTGTTAGCTTTGAGGACAAGGTAAATTTTTCAAGAGTGGGGTATTGTTATGAAGGAGGATGAACAACATGATAGAGAGGCAACGACCAGTATTTTGTGGGTTCATTCCAGTCGGGCCAGCCAGTGACGCCGCATAAAGCAAGGTGGCATCAAACAAACACTAATAGCGCATAATATTTGACAGAACAAAGGCATCTAAAAATACCAACTTAACTACAATTACATGATGAAAAGTAAATCCATTAGACCTTTGTTCGGAAGATTAATAAACTAAGTCAATAACAGCCATTGTTAACAAAAAAAAGATGAGTAGCAGCAGTACTAACGATTTAAGAGAAGCCTTAGGATTTGAGCCGCTGTTCAGATTCCTCTGGCTGCTCTCCTCACTCCCATTTTCATAATTCCCAGCTCCAATATCCAAATTAGACGCTCGCGCCTTGGCCATTCTGCCATAAGATTTCGACCTCGATATGTATCTGTATATTACTAAACAAATAAGTAAACTACGATCAACTCAGAACTAAGAAAGTGCAATTGTTTCACTGAGGATGATTGGACTATATATAGAAAGAGAGGGCGACCTACACTGCGCCCTTAGGATGGGACAAGAAATCCAGCTCCCTAATAAACGATACGGCCTCGAACGCCGGAATATCCTATCGTCCCTTAGCTTGAAGGACCTCGAGGTTCTCTCTGCTTGAGGTAGGGATCAAATCAGGGTGTGAAAGGGGAATTCGAGAGGGGCAAAGGAGCATTACCTTGGGAAGAAGAGGATGAGGTCAGTGCTGAGAAGGGGAAGACTGGGGTGGTGCAGCAAGCAGCCGTGGCCATGCTGGGGAAGAGAGGGCACGGGCCGAAGCTCGCCGGAGAAACGATTGGACAAAAATCCTGCTCGGAGTCGAAGGATGAGATGGGACTATGGGAGATGGGCCCGATATTTGAGCAAAATTAAATTTTTCATAAAAAATTAAAATATTTGATTATTTTCAATCATTAAATACAAAAAAATTGAATGTGGACCTTAAAATGGACCGTTTATTTGATCCAAATGGAAAGGAACTTTAGGCTCCGTTTGGCTTGGCGTTTAGGGGATGGGGTGCCGCTGCGTTTGAAAAAACCGCGACAAACAATATTTTAACGCTAGCGACTGGAGTCGCCCCTGTTCCCGAATCGCTATTTTCTGACGTTCCAGAGTCGTGAAAAATTATCACGACTCCGGAGTCGCGCAATTTCTGCGATTTGCTTTTTTCGCGTGAACCCTAGAGGTGATTCCTCCATTCCCAATTCCTCCGGCTTCCCGCAAGAGGCGATTATGTTGCTTCGCCAACCCCGAACTCCTCCTTCCCTATTTTTGACTCCAGATCGCGGTAATTTCGCTATTCCGCTGCTTCGCCGGCCCCGAACTCCTCCTTCGCTTCCTTCTCCGGCGAGGAATCTGTCGATTGCACCTCTTCACTCCGGCGAGCGTTGCCCTTCTCCACTCCGGCGATGTTTCTCGACTTCTCTTCATCCTTCAGCGTTGTTGTCGATCCCTACCCAGGTGATCTTCTTCTTCCTGCATTCGCATGTCTTGCCCAGGCGATCGGGCCAAGTGTCGCCCTCTTTCCTTCTTCTCGGACGACCACAGCGAGGAGTATCTTCCTCAACGCCTACTCCGGTCATTCTCAGGGAAACTTCACACCCGGCAAGGTATAAATTTTTCCAAAATTTTGCCAAAATTTTATTCCTGTAAATAGAGAATACACACTAGTATATGTGATTTTGTTTTTGTGGTAGCACTGTTAAATGTGATTTTTTTTATGACATGTGTGTGTGTGTGTGTTTGATTTGTGTTTGTGTATGTGTGTGTGATTTGTGTTTGTTTGTGTATGATTGTGTTTGTGTGTGTGTGTATGTTTGTTGTTGAAACCGAAAAACGGTCTCCTATGTAGTTCACCCTTAGGGAAGGGGTGACCGCGCGTCTACATCACTCCTGCAAGCAAAACAACAAAAGAAACAAAGGAGAACTAACCCAAGGGTTCGGCGGGGAGGACCCACCACAGACCCGGAAGATCTGAGAGCACTTCCCCTCCTTAGCCAAAGGCCGAGCTAAGGTGCCCTCAGAAAGCACTTGAAAACTGGAGCAAGAGAGCACAGGAAGCATGCATTCTGGGGTACCCCTTGGGTCCTATTTATAGTTTTCAGAATCTAAACTGCAAATAACCAAACTGAACTGTCATGAAGTTACCAAAATACCCTTGGTTGGGTCTGCTAACAGCCAAACTCCGCTGTTTTGAAGGGTTATGGGCAGACCAACGGGGGAAAAATAGTAAAAAGTACCTTGTGGATTCAGGCGAGCTGGGGAGCCTGGCCACCTCGGGAGATCCGGCTCGCCTACTGTTGCCGAGCTCCGTTGCGAGAGCGCGAGCTGGGACGGCGAGCTCGCCCATCCGTCGGCCACCATTAGTCGATCTCAGCCTGACGAGTATTGACTTAGCTCGGCAAATGCCGAGCTCGCGGTCGACGAATGTCGAGCTCGGGTTCGGCTTCTCCATGCTGAGCTCGCCCACTATCTTCAGATTCCTCTGATGGGCTCGCCTGTTGCTTGGACGATCTGAACCAACCGGTCTGGTTCCTGGCGATCTCACTCGCCGGATACGGGATTGTACATAATCCCCGCTCTTTTTGAGCTTGACAAAGCTCGGAAAGAAACATCCAACACCAAGTGTTCGACGAGTGCGGGGTGGATTGGAGGGAATCTTCGGGTGGGGTCCACCTGCGTCTATATATATACACCTACATACCTGCCTGAATTTTGTCATTCCCTTTGTTATAGTCATGCCGAGATGCCGGTTCCCAAGGAGTTCCAAGAGCGCCTTAATCGAGCTCGTCAAGCCTCAGCTGCTCGCATAGCTGCCCTGATTGCGGTACCAGCTGTCGTGCCGCAGGGTGGCTCTGCTGAGCCTAACTCCAAGAAGATGAAAACATTCCCTCAGGCGACTGAGGCCATCTATGACGACCTGAGGACCACCTTGGAGCACGGGAACGGCTCCTCTACTCTGCCTGCCCCTGAGAAGGGGAGGAATATTGTCGAGATCTGTGACGGCCCAGACAGCCACCCTGATGGCGCGGAGGACGCCGCGCCGCGTGACACCACCCCGCGAGCCAAGACCACTCTTGGGGACTCGCGGTTCACGACTCCGGAGAACCGTCTCCGAGACTCGTCCCCTCCCTTTGGGACCTTGGGGGTGAGCTCACAGAGGCCGAGCTCGTCGGTGCGCGCCCGTTCTCCCCAGCAAGCTGTCGTGACCACGGGGGCGGGTCTGGAAACCATCCCCATCCCGGGATTCTAGCTTCTCTCACCAGGATCGTGCGGCCCAGGTCGCGGGAAGGATTTGAGGTTTATCCCTCCTCGCATCTCCTTTGAGTTGTCGAGATCGTTAGCTAAACTTTGCCTGGATTCCTGCCTCATACGATTTTCCAACATACCTCCTTTTGCCGATGTTTGCCTCCACAGTTCCCCCCAGCCAATCCGCTGCCGAGGAATCTTCGCAGGCAGCCCATTACTCTCCCCTTCCCTCCCCAAGCTCGTTGAACTCTTACCTGGGCCCCGAAGTGGATCAAGGTGAGCTGACGATGAGGGAGGTTAAGCTTTTCAGGAAACTGGTGTACGGGCTGCGCGAGGTGCAGGGGGTCAACGAGGCGTTACAACGCAACTACGCCTGTCTTGCTGATGAGGTGCAGAGCGGCCAGGCTGGCGAGCTGACGTCCCCTTCCCAGCTCCTGGATGAGATTGACGACGGCCTCTCAGTGGCGTAGAGGAATTCGGGGAGGATTCGCGAGCTGCTCCGTGCGCGGCGGTCTGGGGGACGGGGGATGCTAGGCTGGGGTAGATAAAAGGCGGCTCCCTTGCCGAGCCGACCGGTACTCGCCCCCTGCTCTCCCCCTGCCCGCGCGCCCCGCTTTTTTATTCCTGCACTTGACTGTTGTAATAAATAACTAAACATTCTTAGGTATATTGTATTCAAATAACATGTTGCTTTTTGTTTATCATGTCATGAGATGGAATGTACCGGAAGTCGGCGAGCAGGAGGTTGGCGAGCTGCGCCGATTGGACAGCTTGACCCCAGGTTTCTTTTTCTACAAATAGCCCCCCCCCCCCCCACCCCGAGCAACCCTATACGTTATATTAACTGTTGATTTTCTCTCTCCCTGTGCTGTTCTCTTTTCTGTTCTCGCTCCACCCCTCCTTCTGCGAGCATGGGCAAGACCAACCCTGACACCGACGGCCGCTCCAAGTGCGCCCAGCACTTGACTGACTATTGTTTCTTTGAGGGGCACATAAGCGAGGCCGAGCTCGCTGAGTTTATTCGCGACCATGTGTCGCTAGGCTTCGAGGCGCTGAAAGAATTGGTTTCAAGATCACCTAAACACCTAGAGGGGGGTGAATAGGTGCAATTCCTTTTTACTCTAAGGCAGAATATTAATTCAGATAATCAAATAGAATCAATCATATCTACAGCTAGCACATCACAGAAATCACAAAATCACACACAATCACAGATGACACATAGTTTTATAGTGGTTCCTCAAATGATGGGTACATCCACTTTCCCCCTTCGCCTATCTAGCAGTGTGCTAGATTCGGCCTAACTTCTTCCTTTCTTCTCAGATCTACAGATCTTACAGCTCATAACCCAGTCAAGGTTCCTACAACTCAGAGTGAGTCCACACTCCTATAACTCAGGCAATTAAGCCCTACCTCAGCCTTCACCCAGGCCTACAACTCAGAGAATCAAATCTCCTACCTCAGCCTTCCCAAGACCTACAACTCAGAGATGAAAATCTCCTACCTCAGGCACTCAGCCCTACCTCGGCCTTCCCAAGGCCTACAACTCAGAGATGAAAATCTCCTACCTCGGGCACTCAGCCCTACCTCAACTTTTATAAACTAGGCTTACAACTCAGATCAATAATGATATTACAGAACAAAAATATAAGATATGTTTTATCTTCCTCCCAAATTGAGAGAGAATGAGTAGAAAGTTTTCTTGATCAGTTCTTGAAGAATGTGATTACCCAGAAATCAACCTATCTTTGGCTTTCTTCAAAGCTTCTTAAATCTGAACACAATAAGGTTGAATTTCTTGAAGATGATCTTCAATCAGCTTCCTTCTTAAAATCCAGAAATCAATCTGAATTCTTCTTTGCAGATTAGTTCAGGATCTGCTCTTAAGAGACTAGTTGTTGATAGTCTCTTTCTTCACTTGAATTATTGGAGCTCTCTCTCTACAAATTCTTCTGAAGAACTTTTGAAATTCTTCACTTAGATCCACTTGAAAATCTCTGATTGAATTTTCTTGTGTATGTTGGATCTTCTGTTGTAATTGTGTGTTGAGTACTTCGTCTTGTTTTTCTGTAAGTTTTGGATAGTATATCCCTATCTCATCCATCCCTCTCTTATTACTTCTTTCAACTCTCATCTTCTTTGTTGATAGAATCTGTCTTTATATAGACTTCATCCAAGGTTACCGGCTGATCCGGTTGCTAACCAACTTCTGACAGATCTGACAGTTGTAGTAGACCTGTTGGTTATGGAAACTGTCAAGTCTTCCATTCACTTCTTGAAACTTTGTCTCTGTCAGCAAAATGTCGAGTCTGAACTTCACATGTGTCGACACAAGTAGACTAAGTGTCGACACAATACTTGGTGATGTCGACACAGCTCTCATGGTGTCGACACTACTTCTTGACATAGCTTCTATAAGAATGTGTCGACACAAGTCCTGCGTGTCGACACAGTCACTTCTTGTCTTGACACAATTAACTTAAAATAAATTCTGGTGTGTGTGTCGACACAAGTCCTGTGCGTCGACACAGTTGATGTCGACTGAAATTTCTATGTTTTGACACAAGTCCTGTGTGTCGACACAGTTAATGTCGACTGAACTTTATGTATGTCGACACAAGTCCTGTGTGTCGACACAGTTGATGTCGACTGAACTTTCTGTGTGTCGACACGAGTCATGTGTGTCGACACAGTTGATATCGACTGAACTTTTTGTGTGTCGACTGAACTTTCTGTGTGTCGACACTGCTTCTCCAAGTGTCGACACAATTGACTTCAAGTGTCGACACAGCTTTTCCCAAGTGTCGACACAAGTCTTCACAAGTGTCGACACAACTTCTTCTAGTGTCGACTCATGGACTTTAAAACTTTTTCTGCATATTCTTAACCTGCACATATAAACTCAAAACAACATCAAATACACCTTGATGTATATCATTGAGTTGGGTGAGGCTTCTCCAAATCTGGTACATATTTTCCAATGTACCCAACAATCTCCCCCTATATGGAGAAATCATAACCCTTAGTCAATGATATACACCATGTATAATAAACACACATTATGATGAATATAAACATTACATGATAGTGTAACATATAAACAAAACATGTATAATATATCATTACAGAATAATGCAAACATAGTGAGCATGAATCATTGTTTTGTTTAAAATATCAAAAGTTTGTCAACAAATAGTTTACATAGATTTTTTAACAACTAAAGATTACATTGTTGTAAAATCTAGTTAATCTATTCTAAGGTTGGTTTGGCTCCTTAATAACTATGCCTTTTCCTGGTTTGACCTGAGCCTGCACAGTAGGTTCAGCATCATCAGCAGGTTTCTTCCCTTTCAGATCTTCCCGTTCTGTTCTTCAGCCCTTATCCTTTGCCTTTCAAAATAATGAAAAGGTTTTGGGAAGTACTTGCTAGGCTCCAAAGCATTAGCAGGTAATTTCCCAGCCTTTGCTTTCTTTTTGTATTGAAGAATGACTTCCTGCCTAGCTTCATACTTGTTTCATTCTTGCTCAGTGTACCATTTACCCCTTTCATGGGTCTTGTCCTTCACAGCTTTCCAGGCAGTCAAGATAATGTTCCTGGAAGTAGGACTTCATTGTTCAAAATCAGGCTTCAACTCTGCTTGTTCTCTAAACCTTTTCTTTGAGAGCTGAGCTTCTTGCTCTTTATTCAAAACTGCCACTGACTCTACTTTCTCAATGATAATATTTTTAGTACCCTCTGGAGGGTTGTACATCTGATCAACCAGGTGTTGAATGTCTTCAAAGTTAGAAGGGGGATATATGATTTGAGCTACTTCCTACTGACCCTCTTCAATTCCTGCAGCTTGAATTCCTGACTCAGTTGTATTGTCATCATCACATAGGGGTGGATAGCCCAGAGCTGCTTTAACAGCATTTGTTATCCATTTGGCATGCTCTGAGCTAGCATTGACTATCAACCTCTCCCCCTTTATGACTTCTCTTCAATATGATCCCTGGGATCATTCTTTTGGAACCTGATTTGAGTATCCAGAAAATTTGTTCCCTCTGTATAATAGGCTTTAAACTTTAGAAGCTGAGCAGATATAATCTTATGAGAGGCTTGAAGTGCAGATTGAAAAGTGGCTAAATCATCTTGAAGTTTCTTATCAAACTCAGATTTCTCTTGTGCCCTTGCCTCAGTCAGGGCAGTAGCAGTATTCTTTAATTCTGCAACAATCACATTATGTGATTTTGTAAGATTATCATTCATCCTTAGTTGATTTTCTAGACATAGCCTTGCTTGACCACTATATCATTAACTTTAGTCTTTATTCCTTCTTGTTGTTTTGCCGGAAAAACTACAGCATTACCTCCTTTATGTAAGCAATCTGTCATCTCCCTCTTATTCTGGTTTACCCCAAATCTAATTGATTTGATATCTTGAGCCAAAGAGAATTGCAAATCTTTATGAGTTTCATCCATATATTTCTCCGTGACTATCCTTTGTTCATCTAACTTTACTTGCAAAGATACCAACACAGAGCTATAATCATGTGCAGGAACTGGTTGTGGAGCAGTTTGCAATGCCTTTTTATAGCTTTGGATTCTTCTTCTGAAAACCATTAGCTTTCTCTTCTTTGCTTGAGATTCCGCTTCATCTTCAGAAGTTGAGGTACTTGCTATATCAACTCTTCCCTGAGGACTAGGAGGCAGTTCCTTTTCAGTCCTAGATTGCTCCCCCTCAATACCAGCTTGCTCCCCCTCAGTTCTGGCTTGCTCCCCCTCAGTTCTGACTTGCTCCCCCTCAGTTCTTGATATCTTTATATCAGAGAACAACTCTTCAAGGGTAAACTCTTGTTGAGTATGGACTGGAGACACTCTTAACTCTGGAGCATCAGCAACTGTAGATGTACCCTTCATGATAACATCATGTGCTTGATTGTTGAGTTGAGTGGTCTGGTTAACATCAACCAAGGGCACAATTAGTGTTTCATCCTCATTATTCAAAATTATTTGATTAACTTCTTGGATTACCTGAAGAATAGTTTGAATAGACATTTCACTTTCTAAGTGTGTTGGCTCTTCCTCAAGATGATGCTCCCCTGCATCTGATCATCATGTATAATGTCTTGAGCAGGTGATTTCTCAGTATTCTCTGGCCTCTCTTCATCACCCATGTCTTTTATCAGCACTCTGTCCCATCTAGAGATTATCCTTAGATCCATTCTCCTCATGTGATTGATCTTGGATCCAGCAGCCTCTTGCATCACTTCTGGAATTGCTTCAGCTAAGTATAAGATTAATATCCTTCCCAGATTAGGTTTCTTGATGCTTTTTCTAATCTTTTCATATATGACTGCAGACCAATTGATGCTGATTTTGTAGATGATCCTAGTCATGAGGCTTAACATGTAGGATGAGACCCTATCATGTCCAGCTGGTTTGCATAAGATGACTTTGCCAACTACTTCAGAAAGGAATTTTTCTTGTACATTCATTCCTTTTCTATTCATGGATGATCCAATTTTCATGGTGAGATCTAATCCACATCATTGGAGTGCTTCCCTGGTCTTGGAAGATGTAACTTTTTCGTCTTCTTGAGTTTTGGGCAGATGAAGAGTTTTTCGTAAGCTCTTCATGGTGAGTTTGACTTTATTACCCTGGACTGAAGACCTAATTTTTAGTCCAGTTGAATCCTGAGTGGCAACTCCATAAAACTCAATGATTTCCTTCTTCCATATCTTTGTAGGTTCTGATGTCAAATACTCCAATCCATTTTCTACAATTAGGGCTATCACAGCTTGAATCGCTAGTTCAGCATTGTCAAAGGCATTCTGTACCAGTTCATAACCCTCGTTCAGGTTTTCGTCAAGTTTCGGCGCCATTGGGATGGTGAGAAATCTTGAATGGAGAAGAGAGAGTTTGTCGACACAAGAATCTGGTCTCAAAAATCTGGAGAGCGTGTCGACATGGTTTATTCTTGACCTATTTATATGTGTTGAAACATTTAAGGTCAAAAGGCGCGTCAAAATTTACCTAGTGTGTCGACACTGTGGAGTTGGTGTCGACACAGACTGCTAATGTCTCGACAAAAGTGTTGACTACAATGTGTCGACACCAACTGATATGTGTCGACACAGACATACTTATTAGTTCAACAGAAATTCTGTGTCGACTCTAATTCTAAGTATCGACACAACTTCTGGATGTGTCGACACAACTTCTCTGAAGTGTCGACACCAATTTTCTAGATGTCATGACACAACTTCTTTGTGTCGACATAGACCTCTTTTTATCAACACAAAATTACTTAGACAAATTTGTCAATCTAATCTATGTTCAACATACCTAATTCAATTTTAAAATTATTGAATTTAGTTTCATCCAATGGCTTAGTGAACATATCAACAATTTGAAAACTTGTATTGACAAATTCTAAACATTTATCCTCTTTTTCTACATGATCCCTAAGAAAATGATATCTTATTTGTATATGCTTTGTTCTACTATGAGAAACATGATTATTAACAATAGAAATAGCACTTGTAGAATCACAGAATAAAGGGGTTCTACTTACCTGGATACCATAATTTTTAAGCTAATGTTGTATCCACAACAGCTGTGCGCAGCAGCTCCCTGCAGCTACATACTCAGACTCAGCTGTGGAGATTGCCACACTAGTCTGCTTCTTACAGCTCCATGACACCAATCTTCCTCCTAGAAATTGACAGGTGCCTGTTGTGCTTTTCCTATCTTCTTTGCATCCAGCAAAGTCTGCATCTGAATATCCAGTCAGTAAAAAATCTCTATTCTTAGGGTATCAAAGGCCTAGATTAGGTGTGCCCTTAATATATCTCAAAATCCTCTTAACAGCAGTATAATGAGATTCTTTTGTGCAGGATTGGTGCCTAGCACAGACACATATAGCATACATGATGTCAGGTCTACTAGCAGTCAGATAAAGTAGAGAGCCAACTATCCCTCTATACAAAGATTCATCTACAGGTTTTCCTGCATCATCTTTGCTTAAAGGCATACTTATCCCATTGGAGTTCTCATGGTAGTGGATTACTCCATACCATACTTCTTAATTAACTTATGGGTGAACTTAGACTGGGATATGGACAGGTCATCATCAGTCTGTCTTACTTGGAGTCCCAAGAAGAACTTAAGTTCTCTCATGCTGCTCATTTCAAACTTCCCTTGCATAAGTTTTCCAACCTTCTTACAAAGGTTGTTTTCAGTAGAACCAAATATTATGTCATCAACATATATATGGACTAGAATTATCTTCCCTTTGGATTTCCTAAGGAATAGAGTTTTGTCTTCCCTTGAGAATTTGTTCTCAATGAGGAAAGTAGATAAGGTTTCATACCAAGCCCTTGGGGCTTGTTTCAATCCATATAGGGCTTTCCTAAGTCTATACACATAATTAAGATAGAGTGGATCAATAAAACCTGATGGCTGTTCTACATACACTTCCTCTTTTAAGTCTCCATTCAAGAAGGTTAACTTAACATCCATTTGAAATACTTTGAAACCATGATAGGCTGCATAGGCTAGGAATAGCCTTATTGCTTCCAACCTTGCCACATGGGCAAATGTTTGATCAAAGTCTATGCCCTCTTCCTGTCTGTATCCTTTGGCTACAAGCCTTTTCTTGTTCTTAATTATGATCCCACTCTCATCTAGCTTATTCTTGTTGATCCACTTAGTCCCGATGACATTGTAGTCTTTTGGTTTAGGAACTAACTTTCAGACCTTGCATCTCCTGAATTGATTTAACTCCTCCTGCATAGCATCAAACCAATGTTGGTCTTGTATAGCTTCTTCAAATCTTTTAGGTTCCTGTTGAGACAAGAAGCATGAGCATAGTACAGTGTTCAAGCTCCTTCTTCTAGTTTGAACCCCTTGTCTAGGATCACCAATAATTTGGTGTACAAGATGATCCTTTAAATGTCTAACTGATGGAGGAAGTCTGTCTACAGTTTGACTTTCTCCATTTTCTTCATTCTGATGTACTTCATGGTTTTCATCAGCATCTTGTGAGTCTTGTACTCCCCTTGGACAGCAATAATCATTTTCATCTTCCTGCCTTGTAGTTTGATCTTCTTTGATAGTCAGCATGTTCATCTTCTCTTTTATACCTATAGAGCTACAAGAACTACTTGCCAACTCACTGTTAATAAGTCTTGATTCATCAAATATAATATGAACAGACTCTTCTACAACTTGAGTAGTCAAGTTATAGACTCTATATGCCTTACTATTGTTGCTGTACCCAACAAATATCCCATCCTGGGATTTGACAGCAAACTTTGTTAGATAAGACTTGACATTGTTAAGCACATAACACTTGCAACCAAAAATCCTGAAATAGGATAAGTTTGGTTTTCTGCCTTTCATTACCTCATAGGGTGTCTTTTTGTGACTCTTAGTGATGGAAGCCCTATTGAGCACATGACATGCAGTGTTTACTGCCTCAGCCCAGAAATATTCTGGGAGATAAGTGTCACTCAATAGAGTTCTACCTGCCTCAATGAGAGTCTTATTCTTTCTTTCAGCAATTCCATTTTGCTGAGGAGTTCTAGGTGAGGAGAACTCCTGATGAATCTCAAATTCTTCAAACAACTTTGTCATATTTTCATATTAAAATTCAGTTCCATGGCCACTTCTGATTTTGACCACTGAATTGTTCAATTCATTCTGAATTTGCTTAACAAAGTTGCAGAAAACAGGTGGGGTTTCAGATTTCTGCCTTATAAAGAAAACTCATGAAAATCTAGAATAGTCATCTACAACCACAAATGTGCAGACTTTCCTACCTAAACTCTGAACTGGCATTGGACCAAATAAATCCATATGCAAGAGGTATAAACACCTCACCGAGTCTTTGGTTTCAAGGCAATGAAAGGAGGACCTGGTCTGCTTGCCTTTTTGACAAGCTGAGCATATTCCATCCTTAATGCACATAACTTGAGGACCATTCCTCACTAACTCTTTATTAAAGAGTTGACCAATAGTCTTGTAGTTTAGATTAGCTAGCCTTTTGTGTCATTTGACACAATGAGAGGCTTTCTCATCAGCTACCAAGCAAATAGGAGAATCTTTATTCTCACTCACAAAGTTTAGGCAATACACATTTCCTTTTTTATAACCAGTCAACATGATCTTCTGATCACTTGACCTTTTAATATGACAACCATTCTTAATGAATGAAATGTCATATCCAAGATCACTCAGTTAACTTATGCTTATCAAGTTATGTTTCAAACCTTTCACATAAGCCACTTGAGTGATAGTAATTGAGCTGTTAGAAATGTTACCAAAACCTTTGATGATTCCTTTTTCAGAACCACCAAAGATTACTTTAGGTCCATTCAATATGGGTGAGTAGTCCTTCAGCAATCCTCTTGTTCCAGTCATATGTCTGGAACATCCACTGTCCAAGTACCATAAAGGGGCATGACCACTTGGACTTATCTGCAACAAATAATTACTTAACCTTAGAACCCAAATTGTTATTGGGTCCTTGGTTCAGGTTAGACTGAAATTTAGCATAATCTATAACATCCCTTCTTACAGGTAAGATGGCATTCATCCTGACATTAGAGTTATGCCAACAGTCAATGGTAAAGTGTCCCATCTTACCACAACACCAGCACTCATATCTATTATACCTCTTTTTTAGGTATAGTTTTAACAGCTTTGTTGTTAGCTGTTATTAATGCTGTAGGTACAGTGTTTCTTTGCTTGAGTGCTGGATACCACTTGTCATTCAGAATATCAGGCTTACCATTATCATGTATGATATCATGATTATTACTATTGGTAGGCTGTTGCACTTTTCTGAGAGCAATAAGGGGATTAAAGACAAGTGACTTAACTGGGGCTTTCCTTTTTCTTTTAAAATTAGCTGCCCTAGTATTTCCCTTAAAACCCAATCTTGTCTTACCTTTTTGAGACACAAAGTCATCAATTAAGGGTAGAACAGATTTTGGCTTAGGGAAATTAGCCACTAGATCTTTTTCCTTCTGAAGTCTGACTTCTAGACTTTTGATTTGGTCACTCTTGAATGTGATTGTACTCATCTGAATAACAGTTATGTTTCTCAGCTTGACAATCTCATTCATCTTCTGATCCAGCAGCTTTTTTGAATCAGATGCAGCCAACTTAAGAGCTACAATTTCCTTAGCCTGAATTTTAGTCAGGTTTTTGCATCTCTTAAATGCCTGCAGCAAATCACCATATTCATCTATAAGTTAATGAATATCTCCTTCAGATTCAGATCCATCCACATCTTTTGATGCAGATTCTTCTGATTCTGAGCTAGTGTAATAATCAGAGACTTCAGATAAACTTTTTACCATACTGGGACCAGACTGATCCTGACAGTGATCTTCATCAGTCAGGGTCATCAGCCCTTTGCACTGATGATCTTCAGTTCCATTTATTGAGTCCAGCAATTACAAGAACTCATTCTCTTCTTCTGTTGCAAATAGACCAATATAAGCTTCAGCTGCAGATTCAAAATCTGAAGATGATGGATTTGTCCAGTTTTTCTCTTTCTTTGCTACAAAGGATTTCTCCTTCTTATTCTTATTCTGTGACTTCTTCTTATCTGCAGATTCTTTTCTTTTGTCTGGACAATCAGCTACTACATGTCCAGGTCTATTGCAGCAATAGCACACAATCTTTATAGTTGTTGATTTGCTAGGTTTTGACCTACTCTTGTCCTTTCTAGATGACTTTCTTTTCTGATAATACTCATCCTTGGACTGAGAGGAGGATGACTTAGTTCTCCACTGCTTCTTCTTCAAAAATCTCTAAAATTGCCTTGTGAAGGCAACAAAATCCTCATCAGAATGATTGCTATCTGAGGTATGACTATCTGAACTTTCAGAGATCACTTCTGTAGCTTTCTTAGGAGGAGATGGAGACATCCTCCTGTCCTTTCTTGTGGCTTCAGCCTTGAAGGTCACTGAATTTTCTCTATGGTCAACTTTAGTATTTCTCACTTCCTCCTTTCTGGCCATGAGTTGCATTTCATAAGAAAGCAATTTGCCAAATAATGTTGGAGGAGAGATTTCTGCCAGTATGACCACTTCCCTGATGGCACAGATCTTAGTGTCCCAATCCTTAGTCAAAGATCTAAGGAATTTATCATTCAACTCATATATACTAAATAACCTTCCATAAGACATTAGTTCATTCACAATTCTGAAGAACTTCTTGTAATATTCAGTGATGCTGTCTGATTTGCTTTGTCTGAAGCTCTCATATTCCTGATTAAGCATTGACTTTTTATCTTGTCTAACTTCTTCCGATCACTCCATGTAGACTATCAATGTGTCTCACATCTCCTTGGAGGTTTTATAGTGAATCAGATTTTGAAATGTTGAGTCATCTATGACACTTACTATAATATTCTGAACTCTCTTGTCCATAGTAGCCAAGATAATCTCATCCTTAGTCATTTCTGAAAAGTCTTTTGGTGTCTTCTGATTAGCATCAAGAACTGAGACTTTCATTAGAATATAAGGCCCTTCCTTAACAGTTATATATATTCTTGGATCAGATGTTTCCATAAATAATCTGACCCTTTCTTTCCATATTCCAAAGATTTCCTTCCTGCATATGGGCAACTTCATGGAACCAAGTTCCTTATGATTTTCTCCTGAACTCATCTGTTCAAATTTATTCTGCCTCACAGATCTTACTCAGACTGTTAAGTCTATCTTTGAGTAACCTCCCTCTGATACCACTTGAAAGAATTGGTTTCAAGATCACCTAAATACCTAGAGTGGGGGTGAATAGGTGCAATTCCTTTTTACTCTAAGGTAGAATATTAATTCATATAATCAAATAGAATCAATCAGATCTATAGCTACTACATCACAGAAATCACAAAATCACACACAATCACAGATGACACACAGTTTTATAGTGATTCCTCAAATGATGGGTACATCCACTTTCCCCCTTCGCCTATCTAGTAGTGTGCTAGATTCGGCCTAACTTCTTCCTTCCTTCTCAGATCTACAGATCTTACAGCTCAGAACCCAGTTAAGGTTCCTACAACTCAGAGTGAGTCCACACTCCTACAACTCAGGCAATTAAGCCCTACCTCAGCCTACACCCAGACCTATAACTCAGAGAATCAAATCTCCTACCTCAGGCACACAGCCCTACCTCAGCCTTCCCAAGGCCTACAACTCAGAGATGAAAATCTCCTACCTCAGGCACTCAGCCCTACCTCAGCCTTCCCAAGGCCTACAACTCAGAGATGAAAATCTCCTACCTCAGGCACTCAGCCCTACCTCAGCCTTTATAAAGTAAGCTTACAACTCAGATCAATAATGATCTTACAAAAAAATATATAAGATATGTTTTATCTTCCACCCAAGTTGAGAGAGAATGAGTAGAAAGTTTTCTTGATCAGTTCTTGAAGAATCTAATTACCCAGAAATCAACCTGTCTTTGGCTTTCTTCAAAGCTTCTTGAATCTGAACACAAAAAGGTTGAATTTCTTGAAGATGATCTTCAATCAGCTTCCTTCTTAAAATCCAGAAAGCAATCTGAATTCTTCTTTACAGATTAGTTCAAGATATACTCTTAAGAGACTAGTTGTTGATAGTCTCTTTCTTCAATTGAATTGTTGGAGCTCTCTCTCAATAAATTCTTCTGAAGAACTTTTGAAATTCTTCACTTAGATCCACTTGAAAATCTCTGACTAGATTTTCTTGTGTATGTTGGATCTTCTGTTGTAATTGTGTGTTGAGTACTTCGTCTTCTTTTTCCGTCTCTTGTTACTTCTTTCAATTATCATCTTCTTTATTGATAGAATCTGTCTTTATATAGACTTCATCCAAGGTTACCGGCTGATCCGGTTGCTAACCAACTTCTGATAGATCTGACAGTTGCAGTAGACCGGTTGGTTATGGCAGCTGTCAAGTTTTCCAGTCAATTCTTGAAACTTTGTCTTTGTCAGCAAAATGTTGAGTTTAAACTTCACATGTGTCGACACAAGTAGACTAAGTGTCGACACAATCCTTGGTGATGTCGACACAACTCTCATGGTGTCGACACTATTTATTGACATAGCTTCTGTAAGAATGTGTCGGCACAAGTCCTGTGTGTTGACACAGTCACTTCTTGTCTTGACACAATTAACTTAAAAGAAATTCTGGTGTGTGTGTCGACACAAGTCCTGTGTGTCGACATAGTTGATGTCGAATGAACTTTCTGTGTGTCGACACAAGTCCTGTGTGTCGACACAATTGATGTCGACTGAACTTTTTGTGTGTCGACACAAGTCCTGTGTGTTGACACAGTTGATGTCGACTGAACTTTCTATGTGTCGACACAGTTGATGTCGACTGAACTTTTTGTGTGTCGACACTGCTTCTCCAAGTGTCGACACAATTGACTCCAAGTGTCGACACAATTTTTCACAAGTATCGACATAAGTCTTCACAAGTGTCGACACAGCTTCTTCTAATGTCGACTCATGGACTTAGAAACTTTTCCTGCATATTCTTAACCTGTACATATAAACTCAAAACAACATCAAATACACCTTGATGTATATCACTGATTGGGTGAGGCTTCTCCAAATCTGGTACACATTTTCCAATGTACCCAACAGGCGCCCCGGCCGAGGCAAGGGGAGGCCATCAATACCTTCTATGATGACGAGCTCACCTTCCCCATCACTCACTTTGAGGTGAGGTTGCGCCTCCCCCTCTGACCGGAGATCCGGCAGATTCTGAAGTATTATGGCGCGATGTTCGCGCAGCTGAACTCCAACGCCATCGCCATGATGGTGGCGTTCGAGAGCTATCTCCGGCGAGAAAGGATTGAGTTCAACCTGACAGTATTCAGGAAACTCTTCTCTTATAAGGCGACGCCGGATGGGGTCGCCTACTTCGGCGGCTCGCTGATCAAAGTTCGCGAGATCTCGAACAAGCACCATAACTGGATGACCAAAATCGTCTTTATCAAGGGCGATCTCGGCAACATCCAGTACTCGCCACAGCAGAAGGGCGAGGAGGTCTACCGCCCCCCGGCCGTGTCCGACAACGATGCCGACCTCCACAGATACTTCCTCCACAAGGACTTCGAGGTTGCCTTCCTGCGAAGGGGCCTTGACGTGCTTCTCCCCGTCCTACCCAGCGAAGGTATTGTCCTATCCATATTGTTGAGTTCACCAGATTGCCGAGCTCGCCATATTAGTGTCGAAAATCTTCTAACTTTTTCAAGTTTTTTCTTGCAGAGGAGCGGCTAATTCCCGTGAACCCGCCTTTTGCGGATTCGGAACTGTGCCCGGACCCTCTCGCTCGCGAGAAGGCTGCGGCGGCGGCCTGCCGAGACGAGGCGGCCTTCTCCAAACCTTCTTCCAGTAAGACACGGCCTGAGGGTGCGGGGTCTAGCCTGCCCCAACGCCAACAACTACCCAA
This sequence comes from Platanthera guangdongensis, assembly GCA_039583875.1. Lineage (NCBI taxonomy): Eukaryota > Viridiplantae > Streptophyta > Magnoliopsida > Asparagales > Orchidaceae > Platanthera > Platanthera guangdongensis. The sequence goes on along the minus strand of CM077151.1, from coordinate 270,680,026 downwards.
AAAGATGAAGAAAGCCTTGCTGGTTCCGCGGTGGAAACAACATCAACAACATCAATCCAGCCCCAGATATATGAGCTCGCCTGAAGTCGCCCCCGACGCGTCGCCGGAGAGCCCACTGAAGGAAGTTACCAGCACGGGGCGGAATGGGCGGCGAGACCTCCGCTTCCCTTGCAGTGATCTCGCCACCTCCTTCGGCGAAGAGGACGGCTCGCGAGCGCGGCGCGCCAAAAGAGCATCCCCTCTTCAACTTTGGGGGCGGTGGAGAGACTCGACTGGCGAGCCCATGGTGCAGTGGGACGAGATGGACCACCGGGTATCCATCTCCACTCTTCATCCCTCTTGGCATGACCACGAGCCTGCCACTGGTCACGCTTACGCCCTCGGCTTTGGCCTCTATGGCCGGGAAGATGTCGAGGCATACAAGGGCATGATCCTGCGGCAGCTCGGCCATGAGGGCCTATAGGCCCGCCTGCGAGCCATGGAGCTCCATCATATGTTGTTCCGCCACAGCTTCGGTCTCAGCAACCAACTCCAAAAAGCCGAGCAAGCCCGCGACGTCGCCAAAGACAAGGTCGCTGATCAGGCGAGGCGGCTCGGCATCGCCGAGGGTCTTCTCGCCCAGACCGCTGGCGGGCTGGTGAGTATCAGGCTTCTTCTCTCTTTTACTTGAAATATTTTGCGCTGTTAACGAATTTTTCTTCTGTCAGGATGTCAAGGCCGCCAAAGAGTTGCGGGCCCGTAATGTCGAGCAGGGGGAGGAGATCGGCCAGCTGCGCGCCCGGCTTACCGATCTTGAGGGGGCGAATGCGAAGCTAAAGGATGAGAACCAAAACCTTAGCCGCGAGGTCCGCCGTCAGGCAGAGATTTTCTTCCCGCCCAACGGCGCCGATCCTACCCTCCCCTACAAGTGGCCGAGGGTCTTTGGCGAGGCCGACCTCGCCGAGAGGGTGCGGATCAACTCCATCCAGGCCGTCGAATGCACCCTCCAGATGATGAAGGACACTGGAGTCCTGGTCGAGGGATGCGAGGAGATTTCGGCCCAGGACCTGATGCCGAGCCTGTTCCCGGCGATGCCTCCCGGCGAGAAGGAAGACAGTCTGGACGCGCTATTCAGGAAGGGCTTCCAGGATCTGTCAAGCGAAGGAGGGGAGGACCACCAATCTAGCTGGGGGGGGGGGAGATCTAAATGTATATAACATGTAGTCTCGCCGAGGCGAGCTCAACTTGTAAATATTTTTACTTAATGAAAGAATATTTTTGATACCTTTTGTCCATCATAGTAATGTCATTATACATATATTTTCTTTTGCTGGATTTCTTTGCTGTGCCTTGTTTGTCTGCGAGCACTCTCCCCAGCGACATCACATAGATAGGTACTGCGAGTAGGATAGTCATTAGGACTCACCCTTGAGAGCATATCTTGAGAGTTCGACAATTCTCAGGCCTCGCCAAAGCTCGCTCGCGGGCTGCCCAAGATCTTATCAACAGAAAACCAAATTCACTGAATTTTTCCAGGTAAAAAACAAAGTGGGGGTGAGGCGTCTCGGCGGGATCCACCTCCCCTTAGCGAGGTTCAAGGGCCTGGCTCGCCAATTCTCGGGACTCGCCCCAGCTCGCTCGCGAGCACCCTATAATCTTACCAATCTGGAAACCAAATTCACTAAATTTTTCCAAGTAAAAAATAGAGTGGTGGCCTAGGCGTCTCGACGGGATCCACATCCCCTTAGCGATGTCCAAGGGCCTGGCTCGTCACCCTTCTGCCGAGGCCGAGCTGAATTGGCGAGCCCGAACTCGACCCTGTCGAGCTCTTCTCTTAATCTTAGAAGGGCCAAGTTTGTTAGACACTACCTGGGGGGGTGCAGGACTTCCCTGGGTGACCACCATCCTTGTCAACTAGGTGAGAGCCTGACAGAAGGATCTGCTCGGGGTCCAAGACTGATACCATCGAGTGACTTCCAGCTCTGCCAGCTAGGTGAGAGCCTGACAGCGGGATCTGCTCGAGGTATAAGGATGACACCGAGTGACTTTCAGCCCTACCATCTAGGTGAGAGCCTGACAGCGGGATCTGCTCGGGGTCCAAGGCTGATACCATCGAGTGACTTCCAGCCCTGCCAGCTAGGTGAGAGCCTGACAGAGGGGATCTGCTCGAGGTCTAAGGATGACACCGAGTGACTTCCAGCCTGGCCAGCTAGGTGAGAGCCTGACAGCGGGATCTGCTCGGGGTCCAAGGCTGATACCATCAAGTGACTTCCAGCCCTGCCATCTAGGTGAGAGCCTGACAACGGGATCTGCTCGAGGTATAAGGATGGTAACGAGTGACTTCCAGCCCTGCCAGCTAGGTGAGAGCCTAGCAGCGGGATCAGCTCATGGTCCAAGGCTGATACCATCGAGTGACTTCCAGCCCTGCCAGCTAGGTGAGAGCCTGACATTGGGATCTGCTCGAGGTCTAAGGATGACACTGAGTGACTTCCAGCCCTGCCAGCTAGGTGAGAGACTGACAGCGAGATCTGCTCGGAATCCAAGGCTGATACCATCGAGTGACTTCCAGCCCTGCTAGCTAGGTGAGAGCCTGACAGCGGGATCTGCTCGAGGTCTAAGGATGACACCGAGTGACTTCCAGCCCTGTCAGCTAGGTGAGAGCCTGATAACGAGATCTGCTCGAGGTCTAAGGATGATACCGAGTGACTTCCAGCCCTGCCATCTAGGTGAGAGCCTGACAGCGGGATCTGCTCGAGATCTAAGGATGACATCGAGTGACTTCCAGCCCTGCCAGCTAGGTGAGAGCCTGACAGCAGGATCTGCTCGGGGTCCTAGGCTGATACCATCGAGTGACTTTCAGCACTGCCAGCTAGGTGAGAGCCTGACAGCGGGATCTGCTCGTGGTCTAAGGATGACACCGAGTGACTTCTAGCCCTGCCAGCTAGGTGAGAGCAAGGCAGCGGGATCTGCTCGGGGTCCAAGGCTCATACTATCGAGTGACTTCCAGCCCTGCCAGTTAGGTGAGAGCCTGACAGCGGGATCTGCTCGAGGTCTAAGGATGACACCGAGTGACTTCCAGCCCCACCAGATAGGTGAGAGCTTGGCAGTGGGATCTGCTCGGGGTCCAAGGCTAATACCATCGAGTGACTTCCAGCCCTACCAGCTAGGTGAGAGCCTGATAGCGGGATCTGCTCGAGGTCTAAGGACGACACCGAGTGACTTTCAGCCCTGTCAGCTAGGTGAGAGCCTTACAGCAGGATCTTCTCGAGGTCTAAGGATGACACCGAGTGACTTCCAGCCATGCCAGCTTGGTGAGAGCCTGACAGCGGGATCTGCTCGGGGTCCAAGGCTGATACCATCGAGTGACTTCTAGCCCTGACAGCTAGATGAGAGCCTGAAAGTGGGATCTGCTCGAGGTCTAAGGATGACACCGAGTGACTTCCAGCCCTGTCAGCTAGATGAGATCCTGATAGCGGGATCTGCTCGGGGTCCAAATACACTTCACTTCTCCATGCAAACTAATTGCGACAGCATTAGCGTGTTAAAGAACTTTCATTAAAAATCAAAGTACCACTTACATGTTTCAAGGGAAAAAGCGTTTTAAGTCGTCACCACTCCAGGTGAGACTTAGGGTCTCGCCCTCCATATTTTGGAGTCGATACCCCCCTGATCTCAAAGCTACTTTTACAATAAATGGACCTTCCCAGCCGGGGTTGAGCTTCTTCACCTCTTCTTGTCGGACGACGGAAAGGTCCCACAATTCTTCCACCATGTCAAGGGAGAGCCGCAGTTCTTCCTCGTTCTCAGCCTACCATTCTTCCCTGCCTTCCACTATTGCGACAACTCGAGGCGTTTGAACTTTGAACTCCATGGGGAGCACTGCCTCACACCCATGGGAGAGCTTGAAGGGGGTCTCTCCTATAGCTGTGTTGGGGGTGGTCCTCAGGGCCCAGAGCACCGCGGGAAGCTGCTCCACCCAGCTCCCCTTCAGATTTTCCACTTTCTTCTTTAGGAGGTTGACAATGATCTTGTTCGTGGCCTCCACCTGCCCGTTGCTCCTGGGGTGATGGATCAAGGCGAACCTGAGGTCGATCCCAATCTGCTCGCAGAAACTGGTAAACTCGGCGCTGACGAACTGGGGCCCATTGTCTGTGACGATTGCCTGGGGCAACCTGTGGCGGCAGATGATCTCCCCCCAAACGAAGTTTCTGATGACCTGGGAAGTCACCTTAGCCAGCGCCTTTACCTCCAGCCACTTGGAGAAATAATCGATCATTACCAGTAGGAACCTCCTATGCCCGCTGGCGTGGGGGAACGATCCAACCAAATCTATTCCCCAAATGGCAAAGGGCCAGGGGGCTGTGATACTTTTGATTCGCTGAGCCGGCTGTAGCTGGAGGGGAGCAAACAGCTGGCATTTATGGCACCTTCTGGCGAACTCCATCGCATCACGGCCCAGGGTGGGCCAAAAGTACCCCTGCTTGACAATCCTCCCTTCCAGGGTCCGACTCCCGGAGTGGCTCCCACACTCCCTAGAGTGGACTTCTTTCAAGATTCTTTGTACCTCACCCTCGGCCACGCAACGAGCCAAAATCCCTGAGAGCGTCTTCCTGTACAAATGCACATCCTGGAGGAGGTAGTACGCCGATTTGTACCTGAGCTTCTTCTCGTCCGCCCCCTCCGGGTACTCTCCTGTGGAAAGGAAATTTGTGACCGAGTCCATCCATGAGGGCCGCTGATCTATCTCCATGAGCTCTCCCTCTTCGATGGAAGGGCGAAATAGGTCGGTGATGGTACCCCCCCCTCACCCGGGGACCATGTTTCGCTAGCTGATCGACCTGCTCATTCTCCTCCCGGGGCACGTGCCAGATGGAAAAAGTTTGGAATGTGCTGATGACCCCCTTTACTTTGGATAAGTATAGCCGCAGGGTAGACTCTCTCGCCTCGAACTCCCCGTTGATCTGGGAAGCTACTACCACGGAGTCAGTAAGGACCTCCACGTCCAATACCCCCAACTCCCTTGCCAGGCATAGCCTTGCTATCACAACCTCATATTCGTCTTGATTGTTGGTGATGTGAAAGTGCACCACCACCGTATGCTCAATTCTAGTCCCCTGCGGACTTTCCAAGATCACTCCCACTCCTAGGGAGTGCTTCCCCGAGGCGCCATCTACCTTCACCTTACAAGGGGTCGGACGAGTGAGCTCTTCCTCTGCCACCTCAATCACATAATCGGCCAAGAAGTCAGTCGCGCTTGAGCTTTGATCGAGAGGCGGGGGACGAACGAGACGTCGAATTCACTTAACTCCACCGACCACTTGGCCAGCCTGCCAGAGTGCTTCACCCCCTCAAAGATGTTGCGGAGAGGATGGTCAGTCACCTCTCGGATTGAGTGTGCCTGTAAATAGGGTTGTAGCCTTTGGGCCGTGGTGACCAGGGCGAAGGCCAGCTTTTACAAAATTGGATACCGGAGCTCGGCCTTCCTCAAGACCCGACTCACGTAATAAATGGGTAGCTGCTTCTTCCCCTCTTCCCGAACCAATACAGAGCTCAGGGCCTCCTCCCCGACCACGAGATATAAAATAGATCATCTGCCTCCTTTAGCCCTTGGAGCAGCAAAGCTTGAGTCAACTGCATCTTGAGGGCCTGGAATGCCTCCTCGCACTCCTTGGTCCATTTGAACTTTTGACCATCCCTTAGTGTCTTGAAGAATGGGGAGCACTTCTCCCCGGCCCGGGAGAGGAACCTACTCAGCCCTGCCAGCTTCCCTATCAGCCGTTGCACCTCCTTAGTGTTTCGTGGCGACCCTTGCTCCATGATAGCCTTGACCTTATCAGGATTCGGCTCGACCCATGCAGGAGTGAGGAGGTGCCCTAAGAACTTCCCCCTGCTAGCCCTGAAGACACACTTCAGGGGGTTTAACCACATCTTGTGCTCGCGTGGGGTAGCAAAGGTCTCCTCTAGGTCCTGGAGGTGAGAGTCCACATCCTGACTCTTGACCATGAGGTCATCTACGTACACCTCCAGGTTCCTCCCATTCTGCTCTTTGAAGACCCTATCCATCATCTTCTGGTAGGTCGCCCCTACATTCTTTAGCTCGAAGGGCATCATCTTGTAATAGTAGCATCCATACCCTGTGATGAACGAGACATTCTTGACGTCCGGGGTGCATCCTTATTTCAAGATAATCTGAAAATGCATCTAGAAAACTCATTACAGAAAAATCAACGGCTGAGTCAACCAGCGCGTCGATCCGAGGCAAGGGATAACAGTCCTTAGGACAAGATTTATTAAGCAAGGAGAAGTCGATACACATACGCCACCATCCGTCTCCCTTTTTAACCATGACTACATTGGAGACCCAGCCGGGTTATTGGATCTTGCACACGAAGCCGGCCTTGAAAAGCTTTGTCACCTCCTCTCTGATGGGCTCTGCCAGCTTGTCCGCGGTGGACCTCTTCTTTTGTTGGACGGGGCGTGTTCCCGGGTACAAGTTGAGGCGGTGGCAAGCCACATCCGCGTCAACCCCAGGCATCTCCGCGGAGCTCCATGCGAAGATGTCCACGTTCTTCTGGATGCACTCCAGCATCCTGCCCTGAGCCTCCGGGGTCAGCCCCCCGCTGAAGCGGACCTTCTCTACCCTGCCTCCATGGGTGAGGACCTCTAGCTCTACCACCTCCTCCGCAGCCTCCAACCTGGACTGCTCCCCCCATTCTTTAACATCCCTCTCCTTTGGGACGAGGACCTCTGCCTCTACCTCTTCCTCTACGACCATCGCTTCGACCAACCCCTCCAGATCTCTTTCTGCCGCCTCTACCTCGGTGCAACTCTCCACCTCCAGCTCCCCCCTGCCAGCTTCCTGCTCTGCCTCCTCCATCCTTAGCTCCATATCCTCGGCTCCCTCCTGCCAAGAGATAGATTTCACAGTGGTTACATAGCATTCCCGCGCCATTTTGAGGTCCCCCTGGCCCTGACCTGAATCCCCTCTGCATTGAACTTTAAACATTGGTGGAACGATGATGGGACGCAGTGGAAGGCGCTGATAAGGGGCCTCCCGAAGATGGCGCTGTAGCTACTGGGGGCATCCACAATGACGAACCTGCAGTTCCTGGACTACCCCCCAGGGTGACATGGAGGCCTACTCCTCCCTCCACTTCCTTCCTCTCCCCCGAAAATCCAAACAAGGGTCCATATGAGGCCAACACCCTCTTTGCCTCCACCTTCATCGCATCATACGCCTTCTTAAATACGACGTTGATGGAGCTTCCATTGTCAATGAGAATCCTGGAGACGGTAAAGTTTTTGATGGCTGTCTGGATGACCAGCGCATCGCAAAAAATATCCTCATGATCCGCCATATCGCTCCCGGAGAAGGTGATCCTCTCTTCTTGGGGTGGGGTTTGGGATGTGGAGTCAACGCTCTGATGATACATGGTGTGGAGGCTCGCCTTCCGGGAAGCCTCGACCCCCACCCCCTCGAGGATCACTCTGATCCCTCCTCGGGTCCCAACATCCACCCGGCCTTCGCAATGGTCCTCCTCCACCCGAGGCAGGACCTCCTCGATCCTTACTTCCTGACGCCCCTCCTGCTGCTGCTGCTCCCTGTTTCCCCTTATTTCGAGGAACTCCGGGCACGTGGCTGTGGCATGCCCTTCCTCCCGATGGAAGTTACAGTAGGGCAACTCCACCCTAACTTCTCTCCTCCTCCTCCTCCTCCTATCTGCTCTCCTCCTCTCCCTTATGGCTATGGCTATAGCCTCTTCTTGATCGGGGAGTCGAGGCCTCTGCTCCCGCCTCCAACCCGAGGGGTGGAATTGATCTTGCCCCCCTTGGTGGCGGTCCCTTCCTTGGTACCCTCTCTGTGGCCCCTGCCCTTGCCATTCGGGCCTCCAGCCTAGCCGACGATCAGACTCCTGATGCCCCCACCTGGGCTGTTGCTTCCCTTGGAGCTGCCTCTGTTCCCTCTATCGGGGCTCTCCTCTCCTCTCCCCCTATCCTCTTCCTCCTCTTGGCCCCTTCTCCTCCTTCGTGGCCCACATGACTAGCTTCTGGGTGAACTCCGGGTTTGATGCCTCCCCATCAACTTCTCTCGCCGCCCTCTCCATAAACTCCTCGTAGGAGAGGGGGTATCCTCTTCAACTCCATCCTGAAGAAACCCTGTTGCAGGTCCAGGGTGAAAGTCATCATCAAACTATGGCCCGGCATCTCCTGGACCTAGGTGACCTCCTACTGGAATCGGTCTACGTAGCTCCCCAGCGTCTCGTTCACTCCCTGCTTGATGTGGAACAGGGACTCTGACTCCTTCTTCCTCCTCTTCGAGGTAGTGAACCTCAGTATAAACCCTCGATGCAGGTCCTCAAAACAGTAGATGGAGCTGGCCGACAGCTGATGGAATCACTCCCTCGCCTTATCCTTGAGGTTGATGGCGAAGAGTCGACACTTGAACCCATCCGACATTTGCCGGATTGAGACTACGTCCTCAAACCACTGGACGTGTTGGACCGGGTCAGCAAATGCCGAGCTCGCGGTCGACGAATGCCGAGCTCGGGTTCGGCTTCTCCATGCCGAGCTCGCCCACTATCTTCAGATTCATCTGCTGTGCTCACATGTTGCTTGGACAATCTGAACCGACCGGTCTGGTTCCTGGCGACCTCACTCATCGGATACGGGTTTGTACAATGACATATGTACAACCATGATTTTAGACGAAATTTAAACATTCATGCATTTATATTATAGGCACAAGTTAGAAGCATAACATCATTTTATGATTTCTTAGAGCAAGGTAACAGCAAGAGCAAGTATCTGTTCTTTTCCGATCTGATCTGAGTTTGTTCGTTCATGATCTGATCTGAGTCAGGATATTCGAGTTTTCTAGCTTCAGTGTCGTAAGTTAGGTCCTTAATAAGTCGTTTGTTTGTATCAGAAAAATATGAACCTGAAACAGTTTGCTAAGGGAATATCCTCCCTGTTTGTGATGTCTTAGGCAAGGTTTGACTAGATATCTGTTTATTCTGCAGAATGCCGCCTAAACGCGTTGCGACGAGGTCGACTCCCCAGTCAGAGGGTGAGTCTTCTGGTTCCCAGAGCGAAGCGGTGATCGAAGCGCTGCAGCAAAGTAATGAGGCCCTGACAAGGCAGATGGTGGACATGCAATCTCAGATACAATCGTTGTTGGTTGTTGTCGCCGGACAGCAGACTAGTGCGCAGGACCCTACTGTGGGCCAAACTGTTCCTACTCCCCCTACTGCGCTAGTTCCCCCAGTCGCACTGCTGCCTGAGATGAATTTCATTTCTTACTTCCAGCAATTAGGACCTCCTTCGTATGATGGTAAAGCATACTTCATGACATTGGATGACTGGATCATTGCCATGGAAGAAATGTTTTCCTACTCTGGTGTTTCCTCCGATCAGAAGGTTATGATTGTGGTGTATCAGCTCAAGGGTCTTGCGAAGAGTTGGTGGATCAGAGAAAAAGAGAACCTTTCTGATGGGTGCTCGTGGGAATCATTCAAGAGTATGTTACTGAAGAAGTTTTTACCATCAGTCGAGCGAGACCGTCTAATGAACTACTTTTTACACCTAAAGCAGAGGCAACTCACTATTAGTGAGTACGAGGTCGAGTTTAGCAAGCTCAGTCATTTCGCCCTAGATCTGGTAGCATTCGAAAAAGGCAGAGTAAAGCGTTTCCTGGGTGGTCTGAGGTATGACATCCAGTAGTTGGCTAGCGCGTACAAGTCTGAGACCTTTGCAGAAGTAGTTGAAGCTGCCTTAAAGGTTGAGGCGATAGAAAATGCGAAGAATCGGGGATTGCATGCGAAGAAGGACAAGATGAAATCTGACGATGTAGGAAATGCTAGGGCATCTGGCCCTACAGCGAAGAAGGATAGAAGGGAAGCATGTAGCTTTTGTGGTAAGCCAGGACACACTTTTGAGAAGTGCTTTAAGAGACTGGATGCGCAGAAGCTATCTCAGGTACACGCGATCCAGGATGCTCCAAAGGGAGGCCCTGTCTATACTTATTGCTAGAGGAGTGGGCACGATGTGGCTTGTTGTCGCAAGAAGGCTGGAGCTTGTTTTCTCTGCGATCAAAAAGGGCACATGAAGGCTAACTGCCCGCAGAGCTAGCCTACGCTGCATGCAGTTTCGTTGCAGACTCTACCGCCGTCCCCACCTCTCGTGGATAAGGGAAAAGGAAAGTTGAATGTGCTGACCAAGGAGGAAGCCCAATCTTCGACTCAAGTGATCTCAGGTTTGTATCTAACTCAGCTAGTAATCCCTTTTGTTAGATTTGTTGTAACGCCCCGAAAATCATTTTTGAGCCGATCGCGTCCAAAAGAAATATTGGTGCATGTATATTGGTACACGGCATAGGACACGGGCGTGTCCAAGGCTGTGTCTTTTCTTGTGTGTTGGCCGATTGTATCCAGAGAAGGACACGGCCGGAAACACGGGTTGTGCACAGTTTTGACACGGGCGTGTTCATACCCATGTCCCCACCCGTGTTCAGGAGGGTCGTGTCGGTTGGCGTGGCGGTTATATGTGACACGCCCCCGGTCACGGGCGTGTCGAGGACCCGACACGGGCGCGTCAGTTTGAGATACAGACGTGTCTTAGCCCGTGTGAGTTTTTGTGTTCGACGATCGTGCCTGGATCGAGGCACACGACCTGGGACATGGCCGTGTGCGAGGCCGTATTCGGCCCAGGTTTGTGGATTTTTAAGCGGATCTGAGCCGTTCGATTTATTTAATTAAGATCCGACGGCCCAGATGAGTCCCTGCTCTGTTAAGGTCGGAAATAGAGGATCAATTCCTCATTTCTCTCTTAAGTCCTCTCTTTCAAGGAGTTAGAGAGAGGAGGAAGAAGGAGGAGGATTCCGACCGCCGACGGAGCATCGGAGCACCGTTTAGAGAACCGAGAGCGGATCCGTAGAGGAAATTCAGTTGCAAAGACTTCTTACCGGATAATTTTCCATGGCGCAAAAGTGTACTACAAGGGTAACGATTCTCTACTTGAGTATGTGAAGCTCTCTTCCTTTTTGCATAGGGAAACCCGCTCCCGCAAGTGTGCGACGAGTGTGCGGTATTCCCTGGGGTTGACGTGAATAGTCCCCCGTGTGTTGCATATAGAGTCCAAAATCGTAGTACGGACATAGGCATTGTGTGTGAAGCCTACCCAGACATGTTGGTCTGGATCAGTGATGTTGCATTTATTATGGTTTGCCAGAGAAGACTCCGAGCTTTGGGTTTTCGGGTTTCTACGCGATAGATTGCAACATGGATCCTTGGGGATTAACTCCAAGGCGCGCCCGAAAAACTGAGCGAAATCGTTGTTCTGCTAACTTGGCGGTCAGGGAACCAGCCTTGAACATAATTGGGTTATTTGATTGTTTGGAATAGCAGGATCCGAGAGAAGCTTGGCTCGTGCGTATGTCTTAATGTGAACTACGCGGTATGAGCAACGTGCAAGTGGAATCGGACCTGGGCTATGTGGTTTGGTGCGAGAGACCCGAAAAGGGGATTGGCCGTTAGCATAGTCGGGAGCCTTAGACGGTGGTCAGAAAGGCTAGATTGCTCACGAGGTTGCCATCCTGGGGTGGTGGTGAAGACGCTGAAGTGTCAGGATTCATCGATAATGTGCCCTGAGTGCACGGGGTGTTTGGTCGTGCGAGCCTACACCTGTGGCGTAATATATTTGTTCTATATTGTTTAGCTGGGCTAATGAATTGCAGGGAAGGAGCACCGCCGTCCCGAGTTAGATGCGGGGTCGTTATAATTTGGTCGGCTTTGGCTGACCGTTGCTTTGTTTGCCACCGTGCGGTGGAATGTTGCTTGCAGGTGCTGCGGAGCCAGGTACCAAATAGCGGGCTGGAGCCCATGTTGCTGTGCTGGCCCTCGAAGGCCAAAGCGAATAGTTGTTCTTTATTTTGTCATGTGTGGCCGGCCTGCAAGCCGATGTATGGAAAACATTATATTGCTAAGTGAACTCTTGTAAGGCCATAAGGCCGTGTACCCTTTCAGTGTATTTGTTTTTCATTCCAATTGTAGTGGTTGTGGACATTCATGATTTTTGGATTACTGTTATGGGTTCTTTCAACTGTTTAAAAGCTTCCGCTAGAATGCTCTGTGTTAGGACGAGTAGTCTTAATTGGATAGTTTGGTTATTCATACGTAACTCTTCCGACTGTCCGTGGTATATATTGTCGGGTTCCAGCTTGACCTTCTGTTATATGTCATACGACGGATGGGGGTGTTACATTTGTAGTTTCCGCATTTTAGTTACGTGTGCTATGTGTTTAGGTGAATTTAAGATGAAGAATAAGTGGGCGCGCGTTTTGTTCGATTCGGGTGCTACTCACTCCTTCGTGGCGAGGAGTTTTGTAGACCGACATCGCTGGGCTCTCGACCAGTTAGTCACCTCCATAAACGTCAAATTTCCTTCAGGAGAGTTGGTGAGGTCAAGTCAGGGTATCCAAAAATGCCCCATCTTCCTAGGTGATTTTCTAGCCTTTGTGGATCTGAAGGTGTTAGATTTGGTAGACTTTGACGTGATTTTAGGCATGGACTGGCTATCCAGCTATGATGTCGTCATTCAGTGCAAGCACAAGCGCTTGGATTTTAAAGGTGATAATTGCCAACCCATAAGTGTGTATGGTTTGCCGCGTCAGGAATCTCCGGTCATTTTTGCAGCATGTGCTCGCAAATTTCTAGAGTCTGTCTGTGATTCTTTTCTTGTCTCTATTTCTGTTCTGGGAGCTGCACCGGTTGAGCCTCGGGTTGAGGACGTTTCTGTGGTGCATGAGTTTCCGGATGTCTTTCCTTTTAGTCTTCCTGGACTTCCTGCTGAGAGAGAGGTAGATTTTGTTATAGACATTGAGCCAGGCACTCGCCCTATTGCAAAGGCACCGTACCGCATGGTGCCACGTGAGTTAGAGGAGTTGCGTACTCAACTGGATGATTTATTGCAGTGCGGTTTTATTATACCCAGTTATTCCCCCTGGGGTACACCGGTGCTCTTTGTGAAGAAAAAGGATGGAACGATGAGGCTATGCATTGACTATTGAGAGCTAAACAAGGTGACCATTAAGAGCAGATATACGTTGCCTAGGATCAATGACTTGTTCGATCAGTTGCGAGGTAGCTCTGTGTTCTCGAAGATTGACCTCCGTTCAGGTTACCATCAGTTAAGAATCCGTGAGTCAGACATTCCGCGAACTGCTTTTCGCTCTCGCTATGGTCACTTTGAATTTTTAGTAATGTCATTTGGATTAACGAACGCACCGTCAGCCTTTATGGACATGATGAATAGGGTGTTCAGGGATTTTCTGGATAGGTTCGTGGTGGTATTCATTGACGATGTCCTGGTATATTCCAGAAATGCAGATGAGCATGCCTTGCACTTGCGCTTGGTCTTGTCTACTCTGAGGGAGCATAAGCTGTATACGAAGCTTAGCAAGTGCGAGTTCTGGTTGTCTCAGGTGTCATTCTTAGGACACATTGTAAGTAAGGACGGTATGTCAGTGGATCCCACGAAGATAGCCGCAGTATTAGATTGGAAGAGACCTACATCGCCTAAGGAGATAAGAAGCTTAGGGTTGGCAGGTTACTACAAAATATTTGTGGAAGGATTCTCTGTGCTCTTTGCGCCGTTGACCAGGCTTACACAAAATAACGCAGCTTTTGTTTGGAGTGATGCCTGTGAGGAAGCTTTTCAAGAGCTCAAGAGGAGATTATGTTCTGCTCCAGTGTTGGCATTGCCGGTGGAAGGAGTAGAGTATGCTGTTTATATGGATGCCTCGGGAGTTGGACTCAGTTGCGTGTTAGTGCAGGATGACAAAGTGATTGCGTATGGATCGAGATAATTGAAGGTGCATGAAAAGAATTACCCTACGCACGACCTGGAATTTGCTGCCGTCATTTATGCCTTGAAGTTGTGGAGACATCTTCTATATGGAGCGTCGTGCAAAATTTATTCGGACCACAAAAGTTTGAAATATGTCTTCACTCAGAAGGACTTGAATTTGCGCCAGCGTCGATGACTAAAGTATGTTGCAGACTATGAAATTGATATCCTTTATCATCCCGGCAAGGCTAATGTAGTAGCGGATGCGTTGATCCAGAAGCCCGCACATTTCTTTAACCTCGCGGTGCAATCCCTTGTTGAAGAGTTTTTGCTCATGGACATAACCGTAGGGAATAGCGTTTCACCGAGTAGCTTAGAGGTGGAAGAGCCTTCATGGATTACTCTCACTAAGCTATATCAGAAAGACGATGCTGATTTGCAACACCTCCGCAGTAGGACTGACAAAGGGGAATTACCTGACTTTTCAATTGACGATGTGGGCACCCTAAAGTACCGCGATAGATACTATATTCCTGCTGTTGGAAACATCCGAGCAAGAATATGAAGTGAAGCGCATGGTTCCAGTGTTTCTTATCATCCTGGTTCCATAAAAATGTACAGAGATTTGAAGCAGATTGTTTGGTGGTCAGGTATGAAGAACGACAACGCAAGATTTGTATCTAAATGTTATACCTGCCAGCGTGTCAAAGCTGATCACAAAAGGTCGGGTGGTAAGTTAACGCCCTTAGATATACCGAGTTGGAAATGAGAAAGTTTATCCATGGATTTCATAACTGGGTTGCCGAGATCACCCCGAGGGCATGATGTAGTGTGGGTTATCGTGGACAGACTAACAAAGTGTGCCCACTTTATGCCTTTCAAGATTGATTATTCCATGGAAAAGATAGCTGAGCTTTATCTGGACAAAGTTACCAGACTGCATGGTGTACCTACGAGTATTGTGTCAGACCGAGACTCCTGATTCATGTCTCATTTCTGGCAGAGCTTGCAAGGAGCTCTAGGTACTGACCTTAGGTATTCTACTGCCTATCATCCTCAGATAAATGGTCAGACAGAGAGAGTGAATCAGATCTTGGAGGATATGATTAGATGCTCTGTTCTAGACCATGGTGGGGCTTGGGATAAACACCTCGGATTGATGGAGTTCGCGTACAATAACAGTTATCAGGAGAGTTCTCAAATGGCGCCCTTTGAAGCTTTATATGGAAGGTATTGTCGAACTCTCCTATTTTGGGCAGAAGTAGGTGAGAATCCTTTGCTCGGTCCGGAAGCGCTGGAGGATATGAGAATTTCAGTGACACATATTCGTGAAAAGTTGAGGTTAGCTCAGGAGCGATACGAGAAATATGCAAATCAACGTAGAGTTGATCTGGAGTTTGCAGTTGGGGACTTGGTGTTTCTGAAGGTCTCTCCGATGTCCGGTGTTAAAAGATTTGGAAGGAACCATAAGCTAGATCCCAAGTATGTGGGACCTTTCATATTCTGGAGCGCATTGGATTTTTTACCTATAGACTGGAATTGCCTGATTCTTTCCCTGACGTTCACGGCGTGTTTCACGTGAGCCAGTTGCGAAAGTGTGTTCGTAGTGATCGGCATGTCGTTAACTCAGTGCCCCAGTTGCAGCCTAATCTCTCGTATGTCGAAGTGCCTGTCCGTATTCTGGAGACGCAAGATCGTGTGTTAAGAAAGAAAATAATTCTGATGGTTAAGGTTCTCTGGCGAAATCAGGATGCTAGGGGTGCAACTTGGGAATTGGAATCCGCAATGAGAGAATCGCATCCTCAGCTGTTCTCCAAGTCTTCCCCGGTTAGTATTCTTGTTTAAAGAATTATTCTGTCGTGTCTCTCCCTCTGTCCTATTGTTTCGTTTTGTGTTCCAAGTTCCGGGACGAAACTTCCTTTTTGGAGAGGTGAATGTAACACCCCTGATTTTTCGGTAATTATTTAATCCTCATGTTGAGTCATAATGACGTAATGGGCGTTACGTTGGCATGGAGTTGATGACGCGTCGTCATTAGTGCGTTTTCGGGTCTATTCGATCGAGTCTGCCAAATTCGTGAATCCTTGCCGAAAATGAAATTTTTCACATTGAAAAATTAAATTGATTAATTTTTGACATGCTCATCAAGTTTTGTCGCGATCCGAGCGATATTCGAGTCTCGACGAATTTCCGAAGTTTTGTAGAATTTATGTTCGCCGTAGACTTTGAAGATTTATATCTCAAGAACGGCTCATCAGATTTTGGTTTCGTCTTCGCCGTTGTGTTCGTAGCGTCAGTGTTCGCCCACGGTGCGAATTTCATTTAATTCGGCATGCGTTTTGGTCTTCGTTTTGATCTCATATTTCCTTATTCAAAAATATAGAATATGATTATTTTAATATTAAAATAATATTCAAAAATGAAAAGTACTATTTATTCTTATAGTTTGATTAAAAGGTTAGATTTGCAAAAAATTATTTTCATGTAATTTTTTCTCGAGTAATTTTCCTCCTCTCGTGTAGGTTGTCCTGTTCATGGAAATTTTTACTCGAGTAATTTTCCTGCTTCTCAAGTAGGTCTACTACTCATGCAATTTTTCTTTTGAGTGCTCTGGTCTGCCTCTCGTGTACTGCATCCATGTACTCGAGTATTAAGTTTTAGTACTCGAGTAAATTAATTCTGCTTCTCGAGTGATCTTCTCACCTCTCGAGTGTCGCTTCTTGTTACTCGAGTGCTGCTTCCAACCACTCGAGTGGTCTGTTTTCTACCTTTCGAGTACCTGTAAACTTGTTCTCGAGTGGTCTGCAGCACTTCTCGAGTAGTCTGTTGCAGTTCGCGTTCGAGCGCCGTTTTGAGAGTCAAAACAATATCGTATGAAAAATGGTTAACATGAAATTTGTTCGTCTCGACGAGATCTACAATTTCATGTTGGACACCTTTCGATTTATATATATATATATAAATCTTTATCTATTATAAAGAAGTATCGGAATCAGATCACGACCGTTCAATATAAACCAAACATTTGATCGCAGCCGTTGATCACAACAACAAATCATGGTCATTCATATTTTTTCTTATGTCTCGTAAACCTGTATAGGGCCTCTCAAATGTACATATTTTGTAGAACACCCTACAACCCACCAGCCCAGTCCAAAATAAAGCCCAAAATGCAAGCCCGCCCGCCCGACGTAAATGGTTGGTGCCCGCCAAGCGCAGACCCGCCTGCCAGCCTAACAAACAGACCAACCCGCCAGTTTCGGACCCGCAAACAAAAATACACAGGCGCAAACTGTAACAGCCCGGCCCATGGCACTCAGAGGCTGCGCACAGCATGGCCCAAGCTCCGGCACTGCTACAGGGCTGCAGCCCAATACACCCCAACGCCTCTCCGGCCTGTTTCTCAGCACAGTGCGTTGTTGGCGCTAGGTATCGAACCCGCAACCCTTGATAAGCAAACCATCCAATGTCCTCATCACCAACTGAGCTGCAGCTCAATTGGTGATGAGGACATTGGATGGTTTGCTTATCAAGGGTTGCGGGTTCGATACCTAGCGCCAACAACGCACTGTGATGAGAAACAGGCCGGAGAGGCGTTGGGGTGTATTGGGCTGCAGCCCTGTAGCAGTGCCGGAGCTTGGGCCATGTTGTGCGCAGCCTCTGAGTGCCATGGGCCGGGCTGTTACATAAAAAGTGCACTTTTTATGTAACGGCCCAGCCTAGGCTCAGAGGCTGCCGCACCCATCATGGGCCGCACAGCTTGGCCACCCGTAACCGCTACAGGGCTGCAGCCCAATACACCCCAACGCCTCCCCGGCCTGTTTCTCAGCACGGCGCGTTGTTGGCGCTAGGTTTCGAACCCGCAACCCTTGATAGCAACTCTTCCAACAGTGCTCATCACCAACTGTCACGGGTGGTCCAAGCTGTGCGGCCCATGCGCAGCTCAGTTGGTGATGAGCACTGTTGGAAGAGTTGCTATCAAGGGTTGCGGGTTCGAAACCTAGCGCCAACAACGCGCCGTGCTGAGAAACAGGCCGGGAGGCGTTGGGGTGTATTGGGCAGCAGCCCTGTAACGTTATCACGGGTGGTCCAAGCTGTGCGGCCCATGCGTGGGTGCGGCAGCCTCTGAGTCCTAGGCTGGGCCGTTACACAAACCCATATATACAAGAAAATCCAAAGTAATCTCACGGTGTGGGACTAAATCCCGCCTGGGATCAATTCCCAGGCGGGATTAATCCCGCCGAAGCAGGCGGGATTAATCCCGCCGAAGCAGGCGGGATTAATCCCGCCGAAGCAGGCGGGATTAAATCCCGCCTAAACAGATTTTTTAAATATTATATTATAATATTTTAAATATTATTATATAAATATTATTATATAAAGGCAAAATTATCAAATTGGTCCCTAAACTTTGAGAACTTTTTCAAATTAGTACCTAAACTTTCAAATGATTCAAATAAGTCCCTAAACTATTAAAACCGGTACAATGAGCATACCCTCATAGGGACCAATTTGAGATTACTTTGAACTGATTTTAATAGCTTAGGTCCAAACTTTGGGAATTTTTTCAAATCAGTCCCTAAATTTTCAAATGATTCAAATAAGTCCTTAAACTATTAAAACCAGTACAATGAGCCTACCCTCATAGGGACCAATTTGAGATTACTTTGAACTGATTTTAATAGTTTAGGGACCTATTTGAATCATTTGAAAGTTTAGGGACTGATTTGAAAAAGATCCCAAAGTTTAGGGACCAATTTTATAATTTTGTCTTATATAAATATTATTATAAATATTATATAAATATTTAAATATAAGGAGGTTTTTAAATATTTAAATATAAGTGGCACCCTCCTCCGCGGGCGCAGCCAGCCGCGGGGCGGGCGCAGCCCGCCGTCACGGGTCGGGTACTGTGGCACATAGCCATAGGGGCGGAGCCCCGTGTCGGGCACTAGTATATATATGTGTGTGTGTGTGTGTATATATATATATATATATATATATATATATATATATATATATATATATATATATACTCTTATACTTATAAAATTATATAGATCTTCATCTTCTTCCTCACGTCTTCACCGAACCAGAGAAGCCAGAGCGAGCCATAGAACGTCTGTTGGTGAAGCTTCGGATCACCGCCGTCGGAGCTACGGTGCTCGGAATCACAAACCAAGCATAGATCCGGAAAGCTCTCGCCATGATCTTCACGTTCGTTTTAAGTATTTCTCGTTTTGTGGAAGTATTTCGTTAGGGTTTTCGGCCCTAACCTCTCTCTCTCGGCCTTGATCTTGTAGTTTTTGCTTCCCCGCATCTTCTTTTGCCCCGATCTGCGACGTGGGGTGATTCAGAGGATTTTTCCGATAAAACCGAGGCAAGTGACGTTCTCTCTCTCTTGCTCCTTTATTCTAAATTTTGTCACATTGGGTTGAGTTGTCATGTTTAAATTACATAGAAACTTGTCCATGAATTTTAATTATTTTCTATTTTCCTTGAATTACGACTTGTTTTCCCTAAAACTATACCCCCAATTTTTATTCTGTAGAATTGGTAAACAAATCGGTTGTCGTGCCGTTTTAACCATCGAGTCATCTTGATTGTTGTGACACCTTATGCGTTTCGTTGTTTTTGATTAAACTTCACTCTGCTTGACCTTGAAATGTCCTTATGCAGTCCACATTGTTTGTTGACCGTGAGTCTGTGATCAATAAAAAAAGAACTTTGTTTGTATAATTATGTATCTAAAGAAACACGGATGGACTGTGCGCGTTGGGATTTCTCCCTCGGCATAGTGCCTTATAGTTGAGTTTGTGCACGTTGTGGACTTTCATCCCCGATATATTACCTTAGCTTGGTCTGTGCGCATTGGGGTTTCTCCCTCGGCATGGTGCTTGTTGGCTGAGTTTGTGCGCGTTGTGGACTTTTCCCCCCGGCACAGTACTCTTTATTGTTGAGCTGATCAGTCTCATTTTTATTGATGAATAACATGAATATTAATGAAGATGAAAGTTTGAACTTCTGATGTTGGTACTTTGTTCTGTCCTGATGATGTGATTAGTCATTTTTGCTCGGCTAGATTTACTGTTTGCTTACTTTTACTCTGCTCCTGACCCTTTTGTTGCAATCATTTTACAAATTTCCTCTACTTTGAGGTTTGTTTGGTATGCATTTACTCTCTGCACCATTTGTGACTTGCTTTTGAGGTGTTCTTCTTTTACATGCCTCAAGATCAGAGCAGTAGCAGGTTTAGCTGACCGTGTTATGCTTCTAGTGCTGTGGGTTGCTGCGGTCATTTGCTTCCACCTCAGAGCTTAGAGGTAGCTGACTTTGTTTAGACATGCCAGATTTTACTATGGGTTCGTGTCAGTTGTTGATGCTCATAGTCTTTGCCTTTTTCTATGGTAGACTACTTGCTGCTTTTACTGCTGTTACTTTTTACCTGTTTATACTTGCTCTCTGCGAAAGATTTATGTTACGATGCATTTAGTTATTTTAAAATATACAAAACTGCATTCTGGAGTATCGGCATGACATGACTTTTAACTATTAAATCTACTACTTTTAAGCGTTATAAAAGTCATCTATATATATTAAATGTAGAAGTCACATCATCATTTTAAGATACTAGACCCTTATTCTCATATATGTTAACAAATGAATCAACTCAGTATTTTTCGCCGCGCAAAACCTATATATTTTCTCACCTATGGACTAGTGATCCACCCGACCGAGGGACACGGTCATCAACTCTAATAACTTATATGCATTATTTTTAACTTAATTTCATAAATCTTTTACATGAAGTAAATGTGAGGACGGGTTGCCTGAGCGTCTGCAGTTGTCCCCTGCACGACATGACATCACGACACGTATTTTTTGTACTCTGACGTATTTTTGAATACGGAGAAAATGTGGGTCGTGACAACCCGCCCCTTCTCAAGCAGGCGAGTGCGCCCTCCCTTTTAAAAACCTCAAGGAGGCGAGTGTCTGGCTTCCCCAGCACTCGCCCCGTTTAGGCGAGTGGTACTCACATAGACCACTTGCCTAGTGGGGTCCGGGGGTGAAATTTCCTAGGTGCCCTTGTAGGGCTGCATATATCGAGTTAGAACAATGGAGATTGGTTATTGGCAGACCAAATTAGGCTGTATTTAACCATTCAGAGCAGCGAAGGTGTAACGGTCCAAAATAAAATATAAAATATAATTCCCGATGCTGAAAGAACTGAAAATCAGTGTCGATTCGACGTTGCACAATGTATTTTGAAGTTCGAGATTTTTCGATATTTTTGCGACGCTCGTCTCGTTTGAAGTTTCTTTTTTTGTTTCCTCTTCTTTTGTTTGCTGAAATTTCTTTTAGTCGACTGAATGCAGTGGTTGGTCGGGTGGTTTTGATATATGAATGGGTTGGCTGAATAGAAATTTCAAATGCTGGTATATTTGATTTGGGTTATAATGATGGCTATTCTTGTAGGCGGTGAGCTGTTAGGAGTGATGTTGGTTTTCTATTATAATATTATATTATATAATATAAGAAGGCGGTGGATTGTGAGGATAAGATTGTTGCGAGTTAACTCTCTTGGGTACGATACGTTTCTGCCTCCTGGAGCTCTCGATCCGCTGGTTTCAGTTTTGGACTATTTCGATTTCCATTAGCACTGTATTCTCGTTAGTTGATTGTGCAGGGAGAGGTTATCTACTACTATTCTGGGTTGGGTTTGAGCCTTGGCCGGCGGCTTGCGACTAAATCTCCATTCACTGTGAGCCTTCTTCCTCTTCTTCTTTTCTTTTATTTCTCGAACATGAAGAACTAGGGTTTGATGTGGTTCTTGTTTTACGAGATAATTGTTTTCTTGGGTTTGGGCCGGTGAATAATGTGTTGGCTGTTTATGAAATTGGAGGAGCACAGGTTTATTTTCTTTAATGATCGTATGTTAAGCATGCCTTGAAATATGAGGGAATCGTTGGCTGTTCTACGTCTCATGGATGTTTTTAACATTTGAATAAAATGTTTAGTGGCTGAAATCTGAAGTTGTCGCGGCTATAAATTGAGTGTGACATTTTCTTTTGCGGCACCAAAGTTAATCCTCCCCTAAGCAAGTTGTGACCGTCTTAGGAGTCCATTCGTGTGTATTGTTGGCGCAACCCTAAAGTAAATGATTTCTTGATACTATAGAGGATGACGTCCGATGATAGATGCGACGAGAATCCGACGAGGGACAAGGGTAAAGGCAAACTTGGGGTGAGTTTTGACTTTTTACTACTTCAGCCTTTTTGTTTCTCTATACTGATGGTAACTTAGAAAATGATTACTTTTATATTTGTTTCGTTTTGGAATCACTGATATCTCGAAATTGCTAAATGATGAAAAATATAATTCTGAGGGAAAAATTATAAATTAAATATACGTTGAATAATGCGTATTCAAATGAAATAAAGAGAAATGTAAATGAAATGATAAGGATTAACCCAGTGCTGTGGGGGGGGGGGAGTGGTATGAATACCCATGGCAGAATATTTGAAATTATATGCGGCCGTGGAAGGCCAGAAGCCGTGGAAGGCTTAGAGGTCATTGAAGACCCAGATGCATGTAAACATACCCTTATGATTTTAACCAAAACAAGAAGATGAAAACAAAGCATAAGAATGAGATAAACCCTAATGCTAATGATCAGATATTGATTTCATGTTTTCATGTGTACATGATGTGAATACATATAACTGTTTATAGCTGTTAGGAGTTATGTTGGTTTTCTATTATAATATTATATTATATAATATAAGAAGGCGGTGGATTGTGAGGATAAGATTGTTGCGAGTTAACTCTCTTGGGTACGATACGTTTCCGCCTCCTGGAGCTCTCGATCCGCTGGTTTCAGTTTTGGACTGTTTCGATTTCCATTAGCAGTGCCTTCTCCTTAGTTGATTGTGCAGGGAGAGGTTATCTACTACTATTCTGGGTTGGATTTGAGCCTTGGCCGGCGGCTTGCGACTAAATCTCCCTTCACTGTGAGCATTCTTCCTCTTCTTCTTTTCTTTTATTTCTCGAATATGAAGAACTAGGGTTTGATGTGGTTCTTGTTTAAGAGAGAGTTGTTTTCTTGGGTTTGGGCCGGTGAATAATGTGTCGGCTGTCTATGAAATTGGAGGAGCACGGGTTATTTTCTTTAATGATCGTATGTTAAGCATGCCTTGAAATATGAGGGAATCGTTGGCTGTTCTACGTCTCATGGATGTTTTTAACCTTTGAATAAAATGTTTAGTGGCTGAAATCTGAAGTTGTCGCGGCTATAAATTGAGTGTGACATTTTCTTTTATGACACCAAAGTTAATCCTCCCCTAAGCAAGTTGTGGTCGTCTTAGGAGTCCATTCGTGTGTATTGTTGGCGCAACCCTAAAGTAAATGATTTCTTGATACTGCAGAGGATGACGTCCGACGATAGACGCGACGAGAATCCGACGAGGGACAAGGGTAAAGGCAAACTTGGGGTGGGTTTTTACTTTTTACTACTTTAGCCTTTTTGTTTCTCTATATTGATGGTAACTTAGAAAATGATTACTTTTATATTTGTTTTGTTTTGGAATCGCTGATATCTCGAAATTGCTAAATGATGAAAAATATAATTCTGAGGGAAAAATTATAAATTAAATACATGTTGAATAATGCGCATTCAAATGAAATAAAGAGGAATGTAAATGAAATGATAAGGATTAACCCAGTGCTGTGGGGGGTGGTGGTGGTATGAATAGGTAAGTTTTCTCACTCAGTCATATTTGGTTTTATGACTATGCTCGTCGTCTACTTTTGTGCAGGTAATTGAAGCGACTGTAAGTGCGCAAGAGAAGGCTCGGTTATTAGAGGATGACCGACACAGACTCGTGACAGAGCGTCCGAAGGTATGAGTGTTTGTTATGTGTTTAATTTGTACTCATGCATATCTCAATATAGATATATATGTTGCAACAAATGCTTGACAAACAGATACAAAGGTAGAATTTATGTGAGCCTGAATTTGGAGTTCCGCAGAAGGTACGCTATTTGCAGACCGTTTTTAGAAAACTATAAATAAACCCAAGAAGGTACCTCAGAAGGCATGCTTACTTGTGTCATGCTCTTCTTGCGTTTTCTGAGTTATCC
Source organism: Platanthera guangdongensis (assembly GCA_039583875.1). Classification (NCBI taxonomy): domain Eukaryota; kingdom Viridiplantae; phylum Streptophyta; class Magnoliopsida; order Asparagales; family Orchidaceae; genus Platanthera; species Platanthera guangdongensis. The sequence continues at coordinate 270,656,065 of CM077151.1, read as the reverse complement.
TTAGCTCAGCACTCGACTAAGAAGGGGAAACGCTCTAAGATCTTCCGGTTCTGTGGTGGGACCTCCGTGCTGGAGCCTCGGGTCTGTTCCTTGTGTTGAGTCTTTGGTTGTTTAGATTGTGAGAGAGAAGTAAGTGTGCGATCACCCCTTCCCTAAGGCTCGAACTCCACAGAGACCGATTCTTCGGTTTCAACATACGGTGCCGAACAAACTTCACTATTTGCTTCTATTTACAAGGCTCTAAAAAAATCGAGGGTTACAGACCGCTGCTCGTTACTGCTTGAGAGGTGAGAGAGAATGAGATTTGCTGGGAGGGTGACTGGTCATCGCTCTCAAAGCTTAGTATTGGTATTCTCTGGTGGTGTAGAACTCCCGCGGTCGTTGTCCGGACGCCGAGTGCTGGAGGGTGGCACATAGTAGGATTACTGAGGAAGGCCGGAAGAACGCCCTGCACGAAGGAGTGTCAGGGACTTGCAAATCTTCAAAGCGCTCGAAGATCTTCGAGGGAGGCGACTCGTAGGAAGATTTCGACAGAGCGCTGACATATAAGACGGGAAGATTGGAAGGAGAAAAGTTAGAATGAGAAGGGGTTTGTTGTCCTATTTATAAGCCCCTGGGATGGTTAGACGGTTATTCACAGACCGTAACTCATATTACTAATTACAGATCATTTTTAATATGGTTTAAGACACGCATTATTTTTACAATTTAACTACTCGCAGATCGTAATTATTTTGGTCATTATTCGTACCCACCCATGATGGTGGTTATATTGGTGATTACCACCCGCGAAACAAAAACATCGGCATTTGAAGAGGGATAATCTGATGGCGGAGAGGGACCGTTGTTGGCAGTTTTTGGACGACGATCCCAAATGGTGGGTCGCCGCCGGGAGAGGAGGGAGAGCTACGGCCGGCCGGGAGGCCGACTGTTGGCGCGCCGACCACGTCGGGCGGCCGCGGGCTCGCGCCCGTGAGACGCGGCCCCAGCCGGTCGGCCACAGGCACGCCGCCATTCGGGAAGTCCGGGTCGATTCCTCCCATAAACGCCCCACTCCATAAACATAATAAAGCCAAACAATTCAGTAAAACAATACGATAGTTGAAGTTCGGATCAAAATGCTGAACCGGTCCGGTCGAGCTCTGTATTCAATATTATTGTCCCAGACCCAACCGGAAGAAACCATGCCACCGCTTCCGCCACCAAACCCCCCATCACCAACACTTTGCAGCCGCATGCAAAGGCAGACAAAGATCCCTCCTTCCCATAAATACCACCGCTTTCCAACCCCACCTCCGCCTCACCGCCGATGAACTCCCATTTTCTTCCGGCGGCGTCGGACGAGTTCCTGATGTACGCGTACAAGGTGCGGCGCTGCCAGAAGACGCGGAGCCACGACTGGACCCACTGCCCGTACGCTCACCGCGGGGAGAAAGCGCGGCGGCGAGACCCGACGAAGTTTCCGTACCACGGCATCGCCTGCCCTGAATTCCGGCAGACGGGGGACTGCCGGCGGGGGCAGGGTTGCGAGTACGCGCACGGGGTATTCGAGTTCTGGCTGCATCCGACGAGATATCGAACGCGGGTTTGCGAGGCCGGGCAGTTCTGCCCGCGCCGGGTCTGCTTCTTCGCGCACACGGCGGAGGAGTTGAGACGGGAGGTTATTAGCGACTGTTTCTGCTGCGAGCTGAGGGGGCACGCCGCAGTGGGGGAGGCGGCGGAGGAAGGTTGTGCGGGTTTGGCTTGTGGTTGTGACGGGAGTGAGGGAGGAGGAAGGAGGAGGGGTGGCGGAGGAGGAGGGGAGGAGGAATTGCCAGATATAGGTTGGGTTTTTGATTTGGTGATGTGAAAAAAAGGAAAGTTTTCCCCTTTTTTTCCAAATAAAAATGGATTAAGGCTTTGTTTGGCCCATAGGGGGAAAATAAGATCATAACTGCTTGACCGGTGAAAATAAATATCTCAAATAGAACCAAAAATAAAATCTGAGCTTGGGTTTGATTTGATGCGGTGGTGGCGGTTATGAACGTGGTGGTCATTAACTGTGATTAGTGAACAAGATGAACTACTAATGTCACGACCTTACCTAAAAAAAATTATACATTTTATGCTCAAAACTAGTTATGTTTTTTTGATAGTATTCATGACTTTTGTCTTGTAAAACATGCATTCTTTGATAATTTTACAAGAGTAAATAAGCGGCGTCAGAAAAAACATGCCAAAAGGATGAGAAATATTTAGGTATGAGTAACTCACAATTCTCATAATGTGAAATAGCGTACAGCCCTGCGATCCGCGATTCTACGGTGAAATTTTTATGCAAAAATATTGACATAATACGATCAAATTGAAATACGGTCGTATTTTCGATCAATCACATGTAAAAAATCATGTTTGCAAAAAAAACGACTTCTGTTAGCGTATCTGTAACTCGTGATTTGAAATATTTTATTATTGCGGCCAACTCAACCTTTGTGGTAGACCAGACTAAACTAGGCCGTCTTAGCTCGCGGAGCGGACGTGCACTCACATAGTCACAGAATAAGCAGAAGTACACAAAACAATTTTAACGTGAAAAACTCTTCAATCAAGTAAAAAATCATGTGACCGGTACGGTGCCAGTCAAACTTCCCTATTAGCAGCAGTTTACAGATTGTCTAGAGAATCGAGAGTGACATGCCCATCCTCGTCACAGCTTTGAGATGAGAGATTGTAGTGTGTTCAGTGGGCGACAGACCACCTCACACGAAGCTTGTTTTTTTTTTCTATTTTCTGATGGAGACGAGCGTTCTTGGACGCTGTTTAGCTGTCGAGCTTCTTGGTGGTTCGCACATAAACTTGTTGACAGTGATTTGAGGCGTGTCACGCATGTAGGATGCTTTGCAAAATGGCAAACATAATGCATTCTTCTCATAAGCATCGTGAAATTGGCCAAATTCTCGGGTGGCCCGACGGGAGGAGGAGGCTCGTAGGATGAGTCCAGCAGAGCTCCAACCTTAAGAAGAAAATTATGAGGAAAAGTTAGAAATGAGAGGGGCCCCGAAGCCCTTTTATAGGCTCCATAAGGTGGTTACGGAGGTTACATGTCCATCTGCACACCGTAGCCACCGAAATCATTATTAAAGTCCGTATTTAGCATATTTTCAAGCGTATATTATTTTCATGATATTTGTTATCCGCAAGGCATTGATTAAATAAATAATATTCCCCACTAACTATGGTGGTTAGTGGGTAGTTACGCGGGTGGCTACTTATATAATAGACGGTGGTGATCGCAATAGGATGATCGGACGGTGGCGAAGGCCCGCCACGAGCGGGTGGCGAAGGCCCGTCACGAGCGGGCGGCCAACTCCGCGACGATCGGCCGCTGGTGGAGGATGCGCGGCAATGGGAGGCGGTCGCGGGAGGCGACCGTGGGGCGGCCGCCCCTTGCGGGCTAGCTTGCCCCTGCGCCCGCGGGAGGCGGTCGTAGGAGGGCGGTCACGGGAGGGTGGCCGCACCATTCGGGCGCGGTCCCACAGCCGTCGGAGGCGTCTACGGGAGGGCGGCCGCGGGGCGCGACCGCCTCTTGCGGGAGCAGCCCCGCAGTCGCGGGAGTCGGCCGCCCTGAGTGGACGCGGCTCGGAACCTGCGGGAGGGCGGCCGTGGGGTGCGGCCTCACTTCGTGGGAGAGGCCTCACGGTCGCGGGAGGTGGTCACAGGGGGATTTGGCGGGGCCGGTCGTGCGCAGGCCGCCCGATGCCGGTGATGGCAGCTCCGGTGTCCGGCTGCGGTGGTTGCGCGTGGTGGGATCCGGGTGCGGTACGCACGAGGGATCGGGCGCACCGATCGTGTTCGCGCTAGTTATCCCATGATACTACTAAATTAGTGGGGATCATGAGGGGTAGGCTATTAGCACCCATCTTTCTGTAAATTCTAGGATGACATAATCAATGATATTTTAGTGTATGAGTATCTGACAACGTATGTGTATTTTTTTTCAAATGGACGACATACTTGGGTATTGGTAACTCACAATCCGCGACCCATGAGTTTTTTGTGTGAAAATACTGGCTTAATAAGAACATATTGAAATATGGACGTATTTTTGATCAATCACACTTGAAAAATCGTGTTTGAAGAAATTGACAGTTCCATAACGCATCCCGCAAGTTGATTTTTTAACGCTACACACACGAATAATTTTTTAGAGATTCTTTTTTTTTATAAAAGCAGCTAATCAATTATACACATTGAAATAAAAAGAAAAACTTCTCACCAGTATTTTCCTTATTACTAATTGAAATTCGAATTAGGGCCAAAATCTCTATGTAATGGTAAATGAAGGAGGATTATAAATGAGAATAGTTATTGGTACCCATAAATTGATATTTATATATATAATTTTATAAATTTTAGCCTCTTCATTTAGAAAATAAAGTCGATATTTGTACCCAAGGCATTCATCCAAGCCCTAAACCCGATCCTGTGGAACCCTCGCCTCCCATCGCCCCTCTCTTCATTTGGTTGTTGACGTGTTAGGATTGTGACACCTCACGCATGGACTCGGACCGTCCGGATCGCTCCACGTCCGCGATCCATGACCACCTCTTATTATGGGAATGACAATTAAATGAGATGACTGATTTTTTGGAAGGGATTAGTGGTTATTCCTAATCCAAGCCTATCATTTAATTGGAAATCCATTTAGTTTTGGCAAGGGCCATTAAGGGCCGGCTGGCCTCCTTCCTCATCTGGCCGGCGCCATCAATGGAAACCATTGATGGCCCTCTTCTTTCTAGTTAGGCGAGGGGGGTGCTCTCTTATATATATGTTTGGGAGGGGGGCTGCTACAATTAAGAGTACAATCAAGCAAGAAACCGAGAGAGTGGATCCAGGCTCGGCCACCAGTAAGGAGCTTTCCGAGAGTGTGAGGAGCAAGGTTCTGTAGGAGTTTCTCTTTCCGGCGGCAGCGGCAACGAACGGACCTCGCCGGTGCAGGAGGATCAGAGGCGGCGGCAGCGGGTTGCAGCGGCGATCTCCAGGCGGCATCGAGAGGTGTTCAGGCGGCAGCGGCGACAGCTCCAGTTCAGACCTGGGGCGGTGGCGGCGACGGCAGGCGTGCTGCGGCGGAGGCGACACATCGGGCTCAACTCAGGCGGAGGCAGCTTTGTCCAGCGGCGGCAGGCAGCTCCAGGAGGCGGCGGGAGCAGGAGGATTCAGGTGGAGGCTGCTCTGTCCAGCGGCGGCAGACAGCTCCAGGCGGCGACAACAGGTGCAGGAACGACAGATCCATCGGGGAAGAAGAACAGGAGTTGTCGCCCGGTGACATTGATATCGCCCGGCGATATCGATTCTTCAGGATTTGAGTTCTTTTGTCTTTCCTTTGTTGTTCGACCATATTTGTTTGGTCTCTGATTGTATCTATGTAACCTCATCAGTTTTAGTGGATCTTTCTGGCTCGCTCTCCCCGTGGAGTAGGAGTCCCAACTCCGAACCACGTATATACTTTGTCGTCTGTGGTTTTGCTTGGTTTTGTATTTAATTTTGTTTTATTACTGCTCAGCTATCTTCCGTTGCTAGATCCGCGACGAACCACCGTAGTCGCGGATCCGGTCACAATTTCATAACAATTGGTATCAGAGGGAGGTTCAACCCTTCGGACCCCGGTGAGCAATAATGACAACGAAATTTGAAGTCCCCAAGTATGACGGCAAAATTGACTTTGGTTTGTGGCAGAAACGGGCCAAAGCGGTTCTCGTCCAGCAAGGTCTCTATAAGGCTCTCCTCGGAAAGGAGAAGTCCGGGAAGAAGGACGACGAGTGGGATGAGCTAGATCTGAAGGCCATCAGCACAATCCAGTTGTGCTTGGCCGATGAGGTTATGTATAATGTAGTCGATGCTGAGACTACAACGGATCTGTGGAAGAAGTTGGAGGAGCTTTATATGTCAAAATCCTTCACGAATAAGCTGTACGTAAAGAAACAACTTTACAGCTTGAGGATATCGGACAACACTCCGCTTCTTGATCACATGAATGCGTTTAATAAACTTATCTCTCAGTTGCGTAGTATGGACATTAAGGTCGAGGAGGAAGACCAGGCTCTTCTCATGTTGTCTTCATTGCCGAAGTCCTTCGATCATCTGGTCACCACGATCCTGTATGGGAAGGACACCCTGAAGATGAAAGAAGTGATGACAACGCTGCTCTCGAACGAAACGAGAAGCAAGTCGAGCCCTAGAGCCGACGAGGGCCTATTCGTGAAGAGCAAGGACCCCACCCTGGGTAGATCGAGAGGAAAAGGGAAGGAGGAAGACCGACTTAGGTTTAAGTCCGAGGGCAGGAATACAAAATGTCACTACTGCAAGGAGGAGGGGCACTGGAAGAATGAGTGCCCGAAGAGGAAGTTTAGAGAATAGACGCATGAGCCACATCAGGCTGCGGTGGCATCCGAGGATGAGAACGACGCTGAAGTTCTTCATGTTTCACCCAGTGTTGAGACAACAGGTTCCTGGATCATGGATACAGGATGTTCGTACCACATGTGCCCAAACATGGGATGGTTCTCCAGCTTTAGGCAGTGTGAGGGTGGTCGTGTTTGTATGGGGAATGACTTAGAGTGCGAGGTGTTGGGAGTCGGTAACATCAGGATTGAGATGTTCGACGGAGTGACCAGGACACTCACCAACGTTCGGTATGTGCCCAGGTTGAGAAAGAGCTTGATATCTCTAGGCACTCTGGAGGCCGCCGGGTATTCTTATACCGGCAACGGCGGATATTTGGAGGTCAGGAGAGGCGCGTAGACAGTCCTGAGAGGAGAGCGTTCCGGATCGCTCTATAGACTGATTGACACCACAATTGCCAAGGGAGATGCGAGGAGAGAGGTCAGACCGTCTCTCAAGATTCAGGATACGGTAGCATATGCATTTCAGGCGATCGCCTCAGATCGCGGTTCCTTCGATAGAGCTTTAGAGAGCAGAGATCGTTCTCAGCGAAAAGCTAGGAAGGACCAGCGGAGGAGCGGGGCAGGATTCGTGGCAAGGGCGTGTGCTCGGAGAGAGGACCTTGGTGGAGGTAGAATCTTCGCAGCCGTAGAGGAGACGGGTAGAGAGTCATCTCAGGAGTACCCAGGCACCGCAAGGGGAGCCATCTGGCTCAGGAGTCCCACCAAGGAACTCAGGTTTACTCAGAAGAAGGTGGAGCTGCACAGCGGTGTGCGCCACCAGGAGTCGAGGGAGTTCGCTAGGGGTAGATGCATGGTGTTGCGGGAGTTTCCTACGGAGAAATGCGTTGCGAACATGCGGGAGAATTCAGTGAGGCGAGTCAAGTTTGACTTGACTCGGACTGATGCATGTTGATCGTGTCAGGCCCCAGGGAGAGGGGGCTTGTAGTCGCCAGTAGGGGAGATCCAAGTTAGAGGTTTAGATACGTTTGTTTGACTTCGAGGTGGAGTTCGGATGTGGCATGAGGTGTTAATGTGGAGATTGTTAGGATTGTGACACCTCACGCATGGACTCGGACCGTCCGGATCGCGCCACGTCCGCGATCCATGACCACCTCTTATTATGGGAATGACAATTAAAGGAGATGGCTGATTTTTTGGAAGGGATTAGAGGTTATTCCTAATCCAAGCATAACATTTAATTGGAAATCCATTTAGTTTTGGCAATGGCCATTAAGGGCCGGCTGGCCTCCTTCCTCATCTGGCCGGCGCCATCAATGGAAACCATTGATGGCCCTCTTCTTCCTAGTTAGGAGAGGGGGTGCTCTCTTATATATATGTTTGGAAGGGGGGCTGCTACAATTAAGAGTACAATCAAGCAAGAAACCGAGAGAGTGGATCCAGGCTCGGCCACCAGTAAGGAGCTTTCCGAGAGTGTGAGGAGCAAGGTTCTGTAGGAGTTTCTCTTTCCGGCGGCAGCGGCAACGAACGGACCTCGTCGGTGCAGGAGGATCAGAGGCAGCGGCAGCGGGTTGCAGCGGCGATCTCCAGGCGGCATCGAGAGGTGTTCAGGCGGCGACGGCGGCGACAGCTCCAGTTCAGACCAGGCGCGGCGGCGGCAGCATGCGTGCTGCGGCGGAAGCGGCACATCGGGCTCAACTCAGGCGGAGGCAGCTTTGTCCAGCGTCGGCAGGCAGCTCCAGGAAGCGACGGGAGCAGGAGGATTCAGGTGGAGGCGGCTCTGTCCAGCGGCAGCAGACAGCTCCAGGCGGCGACAACAGGTGCAGGAACGACAGATCCATCGGGGAAGAAGAACAGGAGTTGTCGCCCGGTGACATCGATATCGCCCGGCGATATCGATTCTTCAGGATTTGGGTTCTTTTGTCTTTCCTTTGTTGTTCGACCATATTTTTTTGGTCTCTGGTTGTATCTGTGTAACCTCATCAGTTTTAGTGGATCTTTCTGACGCGCTCTCCCCGTGGAGTAGGAGTCTCAACTCCGAACCACGTATATATTTTGTCGTCTGTGGTTTTGCTTGGTTTTGGATTTAATTTTGTTTTATTACTGCTCAGCTAGCTTCCGTTTCTAGATCCGCGGCGAACCACCGTAGTCGCGGATCCGGTCCCAATTTCACAACATTGACGTCCCTTTCATCCCTCGCAGATGTTCTCGTGCAGTAGTTCGACGTTCCTTCCCTCCCTCCCAGCCCAGCGCCCCCTCTCTTGGTTTGCTAGTCGGTGTTTTGTCCTCCCTCGTAGCCCGACGCCCTCTCTGGTAAGAGGCAACTCATTATTCCTTTCTTTGGAAGGGTAAAAGAATATACACACGTTCATACTCAAATAAACACATGTATACACATATGGGATCAAAAAATTGTTTTTAAGGTTATCATATATGAGTGAATATTAAGTATGGATACAAATATCAAATTTGGGTATAAATATCAATGACTTGCAAATATTCATTCATGAGATACCGATAATAATTCCCCTAATTAAGCTATGTCTGGGTAGACTGTCGGCCTCTATTGGCGGCGGGAAAAGGAGTATTGTTGCTCTTTTTAGCCTTTCAGTTTATCCAAAAAGAGATTTAGGCTCCATTTAGCACGGTGGTGACGGTCATGAACACGGGAGTTAAATTGTCATTTGTTAACACTCACATACGGAATTTCATCCACTTTTGTGTTCAAACGAATGATGTTTGTTAGGTGTTCTTTAATGAATGACGTTTCAACTCATGCATTTATGACCGCCACCACCATGCCAAACGGAGGCTAAATCTCCAGATTATTATTTAGTGTTGTCGTTGGAACGTGCCTCCTCCACATAAGTTCATAAACTTGTTGGCTCTTGCAGAAAAAAATTGTTTAAAGTTGTGATCCTTGGCCAAATTCATTAATTTCCTAGCTGCTCAATCGTTTAGGGCTTTATCATTTGTGGATCAGAACCTTTTTCCTCTATTAACGACCAAGTACCCCAGTTCTTTCCCTTTTTCTGCAAGTTCTACCCCCTCTTTTAGCAAGTGTTCCTCTCATTTTAGTAATGTGATATGTCTCTCTTCAGTAGCCATGGATTTTTATTCAGTTTATAATATCAAATATTATAAATCTCTTTTGTTGGGAGATGGTTTCAGCCCATTTATTTGTCCCCCGTAGGATTACTCTATCAACTCTCTTGTTAACACTTGAAACATTGTAGTGTCATCATCTGAACCCTTAAAGATTACTATTAAAGTAATTATAGTTCATATCAAATTTCAGTTTTGTAAGTGCTGGAGGGCATAAGTTGGAGAAGGTTTTGAGTTATCAGTTTAATCTAGAGGAGATCATGCCACCGCATCTTGTGTACGAGTGACACAATACCGCCGTAATAAACTCTTATTTTTTTAGACGATTGTTAACCGCAACCCGTAATTGGCTAGTCGCACCCCAAAATCTCCCAATTTTTTGCGCCTTTTCGAAATACGCCTTGTACATGCAATTTCAGGAAAAGTGTGTTGGAGCATGCGTTCCGCGCTTCTTAGTTTGAGAATAACAAATCCCGGATGTATTTGATCTTGATATGTGTTTTAAATGTGCAGGGATAACAGATTTTTTATATACAAAGGAATGACTGAGCATGACATTGATGAAAAGGAAAAACGGGTTATCACTGGCGATAACGCTACCGCGGGCGATAGCATAATCAGTTCCTGCTGACGTCAGCCTTAATCCGCACGTTGCCGCGCACGAAGTCACGGTTCAGCGATATCGCGGGGCGATACCGATGTCGCCGAGCGATATCCCACGATCGTCACGTTCTCCGCTCAGATCTGAAAATCCGCGCGACGTGTGCCACGTGTCAAGCAACGGAGAGTTATCACTATCGCGGGGCGTTAACTCTACCGCCGGCGATAGCATGAAGTGATATATACGACCAAAAATTTCAGGGAAGGGATTGATCGGGTAGAGCTTTGTTTTCTCGGAAAATCTTCAAAGCCTTCATCTCCATTTCCAGACGAACTCCCTTGGTCCGTTGAAATCTCAAGAGCGAAGGAGATACGACCGTGCGTTCAAGATTGGAGATCTTCTCATCGGTCCACCATCATCTTCAGAGCTCGTGATTTTGAGGGAGTTTTTAAGTTTTACTATTGTACTTTCATTTTCACTTTTTATCTTTGTAATTGGGAAAGGAAAATCACCACCTTGTGTGTGGTGTCTAAGTCCGTGTGTGGTTTAGGGGCAAATCACCATCTTGTGTGTGGTGTCTAGGTCCTTGTGTGGCTTAGGAGTAAATCGCCGCATTTTGTGCAGCGTATAGATCATAGGTTTGATTTAGGGGGAGGCTAGTAGCCATATCTAGGGAGATATTGACTATAGCCTACCGGTTTTTGGGAGAATCAGTGAAAAAGCTAAAAACTATTATCATTGTAAGTCTTGATTTCAAGTTTTATTGAAATCATTTTACATATATATTTTGGAGAAATAAATTTTGATTTTCATTTCATTGATGTGTCTCAAACGTTGTATCTAATTTCATATTTTATAAAAAGTTTATAAAAGTTTAAAGACCCCTTATTCACCCCCCTCCCTCTAAGGGCGCCACAAGATCTTGCAAAGTGTTCAACACCAAAGTTGTAGATATCGACGAGATATACAACTTTCGTGTTGAACACTTTTCCTGAAATTGCATGTACAAGGCGTATTTCGAAAAAGCGCAAAATCTGGGCATATTTCCAAAGTACGTCTTGTACATGCATTTTTAGGAAAAGTGATCAACACAAAAGTTGTAGATATCTCGTAGATATCTACAACTTTCGTGTTGAACACTTTTCCTGATATTGCATGTACAAGGCGTATTTCGAAAAGGCGCGAAAAATTAGAAAATTTTGCGGTGCGACTAGAAAAATAACGGGTTGTGGTTAACAATCACCTTTTTTATTAGACATATCAAATAACTAATATAAAACATTCTTTATAATTAATAAATATTATTATAGTCATAAAGAACTGCACTTAACATTGGAAAATAGTAACCCGACAATCATCTAATTAGTATATGTAGATTATAGATAATTTCTAAATTTCTCCAAACAGTTAGACCTCCAGTAAATTACGAAGAATTGTGGGACATATACATTTAAATATATAATTACAAAGCGAGAAATATTCATTTTACGAATATGAACTCTAGATGATTAACTAATATGATGTACTACACAAAACCCACAAAATAATATGTAAGCAGAGTAACATTAGATAGAGTATGGCTAGTAGGCATGATGGGGATCTCCTCTTATGCTTGATGGAGACACACTATATTACTCATAGGGCACAATGTACCATATGAGCCCAAAATTTAGGGGACACAACACCCTCCTTTTAAAAGATTAGTATATTCAAGTTCGTGTTCGTGAAACACTAGAACACCAGAGTTTGTTAGTAGGACTCAGATCGTTGGACTAGAATTACACATTAGAAGCTTCTCTGCCTAGAATTTTAAAGAAGGACAAACATAATGCACCTAGAACTCAAGTATAGGCCGAAGCTTAGAGAATCTTTTAGTAAACCATTTTTTGGAACTTACGTTAATATGCTTAACATGAGCAAAATAGAACATATATTTATCGTTACCAATATTAATTTAGCAAAGCATGCATATCACGCTAGCATAGAGTTTATCTATAGCATAAAAACTGATTCTAGAAAGCATGTATTCATATCTTTTTTACATATATTTTTTAGTGTCATTAGGAGAAATAATTTTTCATACTCTTTCATTGGACTAACCCGTTTTCAGACATATTTTTACAGGGGATACAGGTGAAAAGTTTTGTCTGGGATGACGTATTTGTGGAGTCCCTCTAAGAGTTCATTTTCATTCAGTATTGTATTGTTTTCTTTCATAGACATTATGTAACCTTATTGTTTAAAAGTTTCATATATCATATATTTTGTAGTTCTTCAGACATTCAGTTGTGTTGTTCATTTTGTTTCTTTAGTTGGCTCTGTGAATTCAGCATTCACAAGGTACACTTTTACCTTTAGCTGAATTTTTTTATTTTTGTTGCATGTTTACTTTTAGTACATTTTAACCATGTCTGCTATCTACCAAATTTTAATGTCGTTGTAGGGCTTACTTCTTAACGCGAATCCGGTCGGACTGTTGATTTATTGTTAAATTAGGTTGAGGTATTACATAGAGTGAAGCGCTCGGATTTGCGCGAAGACGAATGAAGATCTTTGTGGAGGAAGTCCGACAGAGAACCTGACCGATAAGGGGGAGAAAGTGGAGGAGAGAAGGGCCGTAAGAGGAAATTCAGGCGGAGAAAAAGTGAGAATGAGGGGAGGTCTGAGGTTCTATTTATACTCATCATGAGTTATTGCAGTGACTACCCAACTATCCGTAGACCATGACAACCATAATTACTATTCGCAGACCAATTATATAAAGTTTTACGTGCGTATTATTTTGTTATTTTTATTATTCGCATACCATTGTGAATTTGGCTATTTGCACACGCCCTCTACCAATGGCTATGTTGGTGGTTACGCGGGCGGTTAACCGCACATCGGAAGATCGAGGTTGCACAAGAATGATCAAACAGCGAAAAAATCCTGACCTATAGGGGAGGTCGACGGCAAGTCCCCGACGATGGGGGTCGCCCGGGGAGAGGGGCGGTGGACGGCGGGAGGCCGATCATTCCTTCTTGGTCCGCTCGCTGGCAGTCGCACGATTGCGGGCGACATGTCGGAAGGCAGGCCACGCTCTTCACGGCCACTCCCGGGCGGGCGCACGACACAGGGTGGCGGGCCGGGGGACCGGTCGCGCCCTTCAGAGTCGCTAGCGGGAGGCCACACGATACGGGGTGGCCGGCCGGGGGGCCGGTCGTGCCCTTCATGGGTGCGCGTGGGCGGCCGCACGATGCAGGGCGGTTGGTCGGGGGAGGTCTTTCCATTCGCAGTCGCACGCGGGAGGCCGCATGACACATGGAGACCGACTAGGGGGCCTCTTCTCGGTTGCGTGTGGGCGGCCGGGATGACGGCCGCGCTCTCGCGACCGCTCGTGATGCCCGCACGACGCATGTCAGCTAGCATGGGACCGGCCGCGGGACCTCGTCGCGCGCGCTGGGGGTGGGCAACCATGGCCAACTGGGAGGCCGGGCGCGGACGCTCGACCGGAGGCGGCAGTTTCGTGGCGGTTGGCGCACATATTGCGCAAGGATCGGGCACGCAGATCACACACGAGGCGGATTTCATAACTTCCCACTTTGTTAGTGGGGGTATGAGAATTCTAATTATTTGCATCCCAAAATTTTTATAATTTGGGGATTATCCCATCAATTTTACTGCAAATTTTTAAGCATATATGATTAAAATTATAATAAAGAAAATTTCTATTTAACGATTAGATTCCTATTTTATTAATAGGAAAAGTTCAGAAAATTTCCGTAGGAGCAAGAATTAAAAATATATATTTGCATTCATATGTGCATTGTAGTGGGCTCCACTCTTTATTAAATTAGGGCGATTATATTGGCACCTTTGAAGACATACAGTCCTCGGTCTTCTCTCTCTCTCTTCAAGCTTGTTTTGAGCCAGTTTTGAGTGTCTCCAAGGTGCCCATGTTCAACATTAGCTTAGGAGGAGAAGTTCCTTTAGATCTTCCGGGTGTGAGGTGAGTCCTCATAGCTGAGGCCTTGGTTTTGTTCCCATTTTCCTAAACCTTTGGTCTAGTAAGATTGTTTGAGGAAAGTAAGTGTGAGACCATCCCTTCTTTGGGACCCCGAACTGCACAAGAGACTGATCTCAGGTTTCAACACATTGGTGCGGTGAGCGTGAAGAGTGGTCAGCACAGAAAATTCTCAGTTAGTCTCATGACTTTAGGCGAAAGATACATGTCCGGCCAGGAGCACTCGCCACCCCCCTCCTGCCTTGGCCACGGTGGGCATGTTCAAAGACTCCAGGAAGGAGGTCATGGAGACCCTACACCACTGGCTCAGCACCACTCGCGGCGAGTGCTCGACACCGGCCGTGTCGGTGGTTGCGCAGCCTGCTCTAGGCGAGAATGCATCAGTCAGGCATACCAGGAAGGAGAAAGAGGGCGAGGGATCCGGGCAGGGTCTCGCCGGGCGAGAGCTTTTCCCAGGCTCGCCAAGTGCAGGCCTGGCTAGCGAGATGGCTATGCGAGAGACCCCACTCGCGTCTCAGGTGGGATCCCCTTTAGTGAGTTGGTTGTATCAGCCCCAGTCCCAGATGGGTCCAGGGAGCCAGAGATGTCTTACTATACTGATAGGGATGATCCGGTTCAGTAAGTCTAGTGGTTTGAGGATGCGGTCTCTATCAGGCAGATGTCGGATGTCTTTACGTGTCGACTTTTTGCCATCTCCTTTAAGGATAAGGCAAAGGACTGGTTTCACCAACTTCTCACTAGCTCCATTTACTGCTACACAGATTTGCGTCAGACATTTCTACTGAGGTTCTCGACTTCAAGAAAAAGAAGAGGGGTGCGGAGTTCATCTTCGCGGTCAATCAGGGACCGAAAGAAACCCTAGCAAGCTATGTAGACAGGTTTCAGGAGGAAGTCCTTGTTGTGGAAGAGGTGTCAGGATTTACCTTGATGATGGAATTCACGTTGGGGCTTCGAGAGGGATTCTTCAGGGTGGCATTGAAGCGGAGGCCGCCGCTGTCCTTTGAGGACGTGATGGAGAGAGCAGCGAAGGAGATCGAGAGTGAGACAGCAAACCCCAACTTTGCTAGGAAGTTGGCCACATTAGGAGGAGGAGAAGATATGGAGCAGGGAGGAAGCAGACAGCATGAGGAAAAGAGAAGGTACAAGTCAAGATGGCAGGGGTTTTAGAGGTAACAACAAGGGTGTGATTATCAAGAACCCAGCGACCAGCTAGCCTGGAGACAGCAGGAGGGACCAGTCCAGGGTCAGGGAAGAAGGTTCCAATGAGGAGGGAACTACCAAGGGGCAGGGGACGTTCAACCCCCAGGATGGAGGAAGGGCCCGAAGCCACCCGTTCCCCCATAACATCAAGCTATGGCGATAGCCCGGGGAAGGGGCAAAGGGAGGAAGAAGGAGAAGAGTGGGGGTGGAGTCGTCATACTGTGACTTCCATCAGGAGGAAGGTCACGCAACGTCCACCTGTCCAGAATTTTTAGAGCTGAGAAGGGCAAGAGGGCAAGGTCGGCCGCAGTCGGCAGTACAGATCGATGAAGTGTCCGCAGAGGGAGAAGAGGACTGGTATGAAGAGCGGGTCGATGTAAGGGGATCTAGAAGGATTGGAGTAATCCACAGGGGGGCAAGAATCGAGGCCACCCGTAAGGGGAGCCTCCAAACCATACTCCGTCGTAGTGTCGCTTCGACGTCCTAGACTCCGCCTCCCATGGAAAGGATCACCTTCACCTCAAGCGATATGCCAGATTATAAGGATCCGTTCTGCGATGCATTGGTAATTCAAACGGCGATTGAGAACTTCACCGTCTCCCAGATCTTATTGGACAACAGGAGCTCAGTCAACATCATATTCAAGTAGGTGTTTGATGGAATGAAGGTAGAGGCAAAGAGGGTGCTAGCCTCGGACGGACCGCTCTTCGGGTTCTCGGGAGAGAGGAAGGAAGTGGAAGGTGGAGTGGGGCTTAACGTGACTTTGGGGCGACGTCACCGTAATTACCTATTTGTTATTGTGGATGCTCCCAACAGCTATAATGGAATCTTCGGTCGACCTCTCATCAGTTATTTTCGCTACATCCCCTCATCCTTCCATCAATGCCTCAAATTCAACGATGGGGGGTGCAGGTCTGGATTCGAGGAGATCCTAATGTGGCCAGTCAATCCTACGCATCCCAGTCAATACTATTTCATGGATGGCAGAAGCCGATGAGATGGAGAAGATGATAAAAGAGGCAACGACGGAGTCAGGAGAGGGGTGGGCCTCGCCTAGGGAGGAAGTGTGGAAGAAGAGCCGGAGAGAAGAGTGGAGATGATGGTGGTGGAGGAAGCAATGAAAGAGGAGATACTTGTCCAAGGAGAGAGGGCAGTTGAAGAATGGGAGAAGCAGTCCCGGCTGGAGCCGGTAGAAGCAATGGTGGAGATGGAGATTCTCACCCAAGTAGGAAGGGTAGAAAGGGTGAAGGTGATTGCGTAAACCTATGTCTGCAAACGACAACAGTAAGTGTCCCATATCGAAAGTAGTATAGGTTTATAAAAACCAAGGTTGTATTAGACTCGGGGTGGTTGAGTAATTCCACTTTGAAAATCGATATTATCTTATCAATTAGAATTTGAACTTTGGGTTGCCAATAGTAAAAACTATAGATGTTAATGAAATTAATTTGATGGGTTAAAAGCTAGTATCCGATCTTTGAATCACCTCGAAAATAGAAAATAATTGAATGAAAAATAGAAGTACAGTTCTCTTGTTGAAGGAGCTTTGTCTGTGGAGGTTCCCGAAGCATATTTCGATGATTAGGTTCAACTAAGATTAGGTGTATCGACCGAACTTTCATTTTCAAATCACATCGCGTAAGACTTGCTTTAGGTTTTGAACCTCGTTATTGGATTTTACTCTAATTCGGCAGAGTTACGTCGTCCTCTCTCGAGGATTGTGTGCTACTCCTTTTACCTATGCGCGATTGATTCATCTTACGAGCCTCTCGGCTAACTAAAAAACGAAAACAATGTGAAAACTATATATCGACGATATAGTCTCGTAATAATATTCGATCAAGGTAAATCGTACGTTCAACAATTAGAGAAAAATAAATCTAAAATCAGAAAAGTATTATCTCATCTTTGGGTCATCTGATCGAGCACTATAGAAATTAGCTACTCATGGAGATGAGTGGACCGTTCTTATAAAAATGCGACATCATAAAGAGAATGAATGTGCACGAGATAAAAATAAGATTATTTTAAGTAAAAATAAGAATTGAACTTTTATTGCTAGAAGAAACGGGGAACAAATGCAAAGTGACAAAAAGACGTACAACGAGGCAACTTGACGAGCGATCCCGAATTTCCAATCTGAATTTCAGCATTCTCAATGCCCCTTTTACCTCCCCGAGGAAAGCTTTTTATAGGCATAGATGAGTCACTGTGGGTTAATAAAGTAGAGGCGTTACTGTGCATTTTTTGGGTGAAAAGACAACTTAAATTTTGGAGTGTCATGCCAGCAATCCCGTTGTGGGAGCTGGATGGCGCTCATGCTTGGTGGCGGGATTCCTTGTGAAGGTGGTGGAGCTTTGTTATATATATATAATAAATGGTAGCTTGCATGAGTGGCCGGAGGAGCTTGGATTGCATCCATGGAGGCTGACAGTGGCATTGAATATATCTGATCGAGTCTCATGTTGACAAGTTGGACTTGCATGCGAACCAAGACGTGACAGCGTGATATTTTGCACATAAATTCCCCTAGGTTTGCCGTATTCCTACAATATATATATATATATATAAGATTAGAACATAATATTATTTTGGCGAAATTTTTATAAAGACAAGAATCAAATATAATTATTTATTTAAATATCTCATAATATTAAGCCCTAAATGATGACTAAATTACGAGTCATCAGCGGGTCAATGGAGCTTTTGGCCCGGAAGATCAAAAGAGGATACTCGATGCATTCAACTGAATGTGGACATCGTCGCCTGGAGCGCGCCGGATATGCCAGACATCGATGCAGACGTGGCCTGCCACGGCTGAACCTCGATCCGAACGTTTGCCCCATCGGCCAGAAGAAGAGGAGCATAACCGACAAGCTGGAGGGCCCATCCAAAAGGAAGTAGAAAACTCCTCAAGGCCGATTTTGTATCAGAGATCCAGTTTCCGGACTAGGTCTTTAACATTTGTTGAAACTGAAAAATCGGTCTCTGTGGAATTCAGAGTCCCTAAAAAGGGGTGACCTCACACTTACTGCACTCGGGCAAATGTCACGGATCAAAGGCTCGGGAAACTAGCAACAGACCATCGGCTCTAGCGTGGAAACCCTGGTCGCCGGCCGGTCTCGCCCCGCAAGGCGGGACGCCTGGGCGAGACCCTGGCCGCCGGCCGGTCTCGCCCCGCAAGGCCCTGAGGTGCAGGGGGCGAGACCTAGGACTCCAGCCGGTCCCGCCCCACACAGGGCTAGGGTGTTGGGGGCGGGACCCCGACCCCCAGCCGGTCCCGCTGCTCCAACCCCACACTAGCAAGTCGGGGCAGGTGCCGACCAACTCGCCGCACCCGCCCTGTAAAAGGGGCCAGGAGGAGGCAGATTTTTCCTCCCCCTACTAGTATATCCTGCAGATCCACCAAAATTGGCCTCCCGGAGTGCGAAACTCCCAAAAGCTTAAAAATGTGCATCAAGTCTTATGCCTTGTTTGGGGCCCCTATTCGCGAATACGGGGTTGTACACAATCCCCGCTCTTTTCGAGCGAGTCCCATGCTCGGAAAGAAACATCCAACCCAATGTATTCGGTGCGTAGCCTTCTTGGAGCCGAAAACACTTGGCCCACCGAGAGATCAACCTGCCCTATCAGCTAATGAGAGCTTGGTCAGCGGAATCATCTCGGGGTAAGGTCTACTCACCCCTCCAAGAGATCAACCTGCCCTGCCAGCTAATGGGAGCCTGGTCAACGGAGTCATCTCGGGTAAGGTCTACTCACCCTTCTGAGATATCAACCTGCCCTGCCAGCTAATGGGAGTCTGGTCAGCGGAATCATCTCGGGGTAATTTCTACTCACCTCTCCGAGAGATCAACCTGCCCTGGCAGTTAATTGGAGTCTGGTCAGCGAAATCATCTCGGGGTAAGGTTTACTCACCCCTCCAAGAGATTAACCTGTCTTGCCAGCTAATGGGAGCCTGGTCAGCGGAATCATCTCGGGATAAGGTCTACTCACTCCTCCAAGAGATCAACCTGCCCTTCCAGCTAATGGGAGTCTGGTCAGCAGAATCATCTCGGGTAAGGTTTACTCACCCCTCCGAGAGATCAACCTGCCCTGCCAGCTAATGGGAGCCTGGTTAGCGGAATCATCTCTGGGTAAGGTATACTCACCCTTCTGAGAGATCAACCTGCCCTGCCAGCTAATGGGAGCCTGGTCAGCGGAATCATCTCAGGTTAAGGTCTACTCACCCCTCTGAGAGATCAACCTATCCTGCCAGCTAATGGGAGCCTGGTCAGCAGAATCATCTCGGGGTAAGGTCTACTCACCCCTCCGAGAGATCAACCTGTCCTGCCAGCTAATGGGAGTCTGGTCAACGGAATCATCTCGGGGTAAGGTCTACTCACCCATCCGAGAGATCAACATGCCCTGCCAGCTAATGAGAGCCTGGTCAGCGAAATCATCTCAGGGTAAGGTCTACTCACCCTTCCGAGAGATCAACCTGCCCTGCCAGCTAATGAGAGCCTGGTCAGCGGAATCATCTCGGGGTAAGGTCTACTCACCCCTCTGAGAGATCAACCTGCTCTGCCAGCTAATGGGAGCCTGGTCAGCAGAATCATCTCGGGGTAAGGTTTACTCACCCCTCCGAGAGATCAATCTGCCCTTCCAGCTAATGGGAGCCTGGTCAGCGGAATCATCTCGGGGTAAGGTTTGCTCACCCCTCCGAGTGATCAACCTGCCCTGCTAACTAATGTGAGCCTGGTCAGTGGAATCATCTCGAGGTAAGGTCTACTTACCCCTCCGAAAGATAAACCTGCCATGTCAGCTAATGGGATCCTGGTCAGCGTAATCATCTCGAGGTAAGGTCTACTAACCTCTCTGAGAGATCAACCTGCCCTGCCAGCTAATGGAGCCTGATCAGCGAAATCATCTCGGGATAAGGTCTACTCACCCTTCCGAGAGATCAACTTGCCCTACCAGCTAATGAGAGTCTAGTCATTGGAATCATCTCGGGGTAAGGTCTACTCACCCCTCTGAGTGATCAACCTGCCCTGACAGCTAATAGGAGCCTGGTCAGCGGAATCATCTCGGGGTAAGGTCTACTCACCCCTCCGAGAGATCAACCTGCCCTGCCAGCTAACGGAGCTTGGTCAGCGGAATCATCTCGGGGTAAGGTCTACTCACCCCTCTGTGAGATCAACCTGCTCTGCCAGCTAATGGGAGCCTAGTCAGCGGAATCATCTCGGGGTAAGGTCTACTCAATCGTTCGAGAGATCAACCTGCCATGCCAGCTAATGAGAGCCTGGTCAGCGGAATCATCTTGGGGTAAGGTCTACTCACCCCTCCGAGAGATCAACCTGACTTGCCAGCTAATGAGAGCTTGGTCAGCGGAATCATCCCAGAGTAAGGTCTACTCACCCTTTCGAGAAATCAACCTGCCCTGCCAGCTAATGGGAGACTGGTCAGCGGAATCATCTCGAGGTAAGGTCTACTCACCCTTCCGAGAGATCAACCTGCCCTGACAGCTAATGGGATCCTAGATAGCGGAATCATCTCGAGGTAAGGTCTACTCACCCCTCCGAGAGATCAACCTGCCCTGCCAGCTAATGAGAGCCTAGTCAGCGGAATCATCTCTGGGTAAGGTCTACTCACCCCTCCGAGTGATCAACCTGCTCTGCCAGCTAATGAGAGCCTGGTCAGCGGAATCATCTCGGGGTAAGGTCTACTCACCCTTCTGAGAGATCAACCTGCCCTGCCAGCTAATGGGAGCCTGGTCAACAGAATCATCTCGGGGTAAGGTCTACTCACCCCTCCGAGAGATCAACCTGCCCTGCTAGATAATGAGAGCCTGGTCAGCGGAATCATCTCCGGGTAAGGTCTACTCACCCCTCTGAGAGATCAACCTGCCCTGCCAGCTAATGAGAGTCTGGTCAGCGGAATCATCTCGGGGTAAGGTCTACTCACCCCTCCGAGAGATCAACCTGCCCTGCCAGCTAATGGGAGCCTGCTCGGCGGAATCATCTTGGGGCCTTTCGTGGATCACAAATGTTTTTCGGCGGTCCCTGTCATCAATCATAGTTGATACAATGCAAGCAAAGTTCATTACAAGAGATGATCCACTTCTTCCCTATCTTCCTCTTCCCTTGTACATCATCAGATCCCTCCCTGGGTGCCCACATCAACCCTGTCCTTACATCTCCCCCTGCCGCCTCGGGTTGAACTGCTTCAATCCGCATCGGATCTTGCGATTATTGAGGCTGTTGTGCCGGAGCTCTTGTCCTTCTCAACTCCAGGAATTCGGGCAAACAGTTGTTCCATGGCCCTCCTCCTGGTGGAACTCATAGTAGGGTAACTCTACTCTGACTCTTCCTCTTCCCGTGCGGTTGCTCCTCTCCCTTCGACCAATTACCATCGCTTGTTGCGGTGGGGGTTGGAGTTGCCTAGGGACTTGCCTTTGGAAGTTGAACCTCACTTGGCCTCCATGAAAATCCCCCCCACCCTGGATGAGACCTCTTCCTGGACCCTGAACGGGTCCTCCCTGTTGCCTCCAACCTGGCTCCGGACCTTCTTAAGGTCCCTGGAGCCCCTGAGCTCTCTGCTCCTCTCTCCTTCTCCCCTCCTGGTGCCTCTAGCCACCTTGATCCTTCGACTCTGCCTCTATTAACCTTTCCAACTTCTTGACAAATGCCGGGTTGGCCGCCTCAGTTGTTATCTCCTCTGCCTCACTTTCCATCAGCTCCTCGAAGGATAAGGGGCCTTTCGGGTCAGACTCATCTTGAAGAACACCTCACGCAACCCCATTGTAAACGCCATTTGGAGGGCATACCCCGGCATTTCCTGGATGTCCAGGATCTCCTCTTGGAACTTGTCCACATATTGGGCCAACGACTCCTACGCCCTCTGTCTTATCAGAAAGATGAACTCGGGACTCTTCTTTCTCTTCTTAGAGGTAGAGAAGCGAAGCTGAAAGCTCCGGCTCAAGTCTTCGAACCCGTAGATAGATCCTATTGGGAGTTGATGGAACCAGTCCCTAGCTTTGTCTTTCAAGGTGATCGCGAAGAGGCGACACTTGAACGTATCTATCATCGGCCTGATAGAGACCGTATCCTCGAACCACTACATGAGTTGGAGAGGGTCGTCTTTCCCGGTATAGTAACTCATGTCAGGTGTAACGCCCCGAAACTCAAAAGAGTGACGGGAGGCATTTTGAGCCAAGTTTATATTTTGGCAGGGGGCACACGGCCTGGCACACGGGCGTGTCCCCGGGCGTGTCGTGTTTGGGTCGACGATTTGGCCGAGAGGTCGATGAATTTTGGAGTCAACGATCGTCGAGCAGCGAACACGGCCTGAGACACGGGCGTGTCCCAGGGCGTGTCGAGCTCATGTCGACGATCTGCCAGGGAAGTCGACGATTTTGCTCGACGAAGTGTCGAGACAGGGAACACGGCCTAGGACACGGGCGTGTCTAAGGCCGTGTCAGGTCGTCGACGAAGTGTTGAGATGAAGTGTCGAGACAGTGAACACGGCCTGGAGCCCAGGCATGTTCGGGTATGACACGGGCATGTCAAATAGGACACGAGCGTGTCCAAGACCCGTGTGAGTCTCGGTTTGGTGGTGGTCCTGTGTTGATGGAGGAACACGCCCGGGAACACGGGCGTGTACTGGATGACACGGGCGTGTCCGTTCTAACACGGGCGTGCCGGGTGCTCGTGTGAATTTCGGGACGCGTTAGTTTCGACGGTGAATGGGGGACACGACCCTGGACACGGGCGTGTCGCAGGCCATGTTTGGCCTAGATTTTGCATTTTAGCTACGGATCATGACCGTTCATTTCCTTATTTTGGGATCTGACGGCTAGGGGTTGTTCTTACTGGGATATACCTGGGAATAGGGTTTCAAATCCCTCACTTATTTCACTTAGTCTCTTTCTAAAAGTCTAGAGAGAGGGAGAGCAAGGAAGAAGAAAGGAGGCTAGATCCGGTTATCGGTGGAGTTTCAGAGTTCCAAATCGCGAGCCGACTTCGGATCTACGGAGGCAAGGAGATTGCGGTGCTTTCCATATGCATACATTTCCATGGCGCCAAGGAAAAACGCTAGGGTAACGATTCTCTACTTGAGCATGTGAAGCTCTCTTTTCCTTTGCATAGGAAGCCCGCTCTCGCGAGTTTGCGGTGAGTTGAGGTGTTCCTTCGGGTAGACATGAATAGTCCCCGTTATGTACATGTAGAGTCTGTAATCGAGAACGGATATAGGCATGATGTGTGAAGCCTACCCGGACAAGTTGGTCTGGATCGGTGATGTTGCATTGCATAAATGGCCGGAGAAGACTCCGTGCAGATGTTTGTTTTTTGGGTTTTCTACGCAGTAGATTGCAACAGGGAGCCTTGGGGATTAACTCCAAGGTGCACCCGGAAAACTTGGCGGATGCGTGATTCTGCTAACATGGTGGCCTGGGAGCCAACTTGAACATAAACAGGTTATATGAAGTGTGTGACGGAAACGGGACTCGGGGAGGTTTGACCCGCGCATATGGCTTAAATTGACGTTGCAACGTGAGCAACGGGTCAGACGGAACCGTACCCGTTCTATGTCGTTCGGTGGGAGCCGTTGGCATAGATGAGGGTCTTCGGCGGTCTATGGCTTAAATTGACGTGACCCATGCCGGGAAGACAAAAATTCTCGCAAGATTGGCCATCCAAGTGGCGGTGGTGAGACTGGGGTGTCTATGACTTAAATTGACGTGACATTTACCGGTTCACCGAGAATGTGTCATGAGTGCACGAGGTGTGTGGTCGTGCGTGCCCACGCCTGTGATGTATTGTTCATCTATACTGCTTGGTTATGCTAATAAAGTGCAGAGAAAAGAGCATCGCCGCCCCGAATTTGGGGGCGAGATCGTTATAATTTGGTCAGCATAGCTGATCATTACTTTTGTTTGCCACTGTGCGGCGGATTGTTGCAGGCAGGTACTGCGGAGCCGAGCGGTAAATAGCGGGCTTAAGCCCAAGTTGCTGAGCCGGCCCTCGAAGGCCAAATTTTGAGTGTTTACTTGTTATATTCATGTGTGACCGGCCTGCGTGCCGTGGTATGAAAGACACATTTTATTTGAGTAAACAATTGTAAGGCCATAAGGCCATTGTATTGATGTATTGTATTCCATTCATGTTGGTTTGAGTAGTGGACATTCATGTTTGGTTGGGTTCTTTAACTTGCAACTTTAAATTGCTTCCGCTAGAATGACTCTGTGTAGGACGTTGGATGGTTTTCATTGTGTAACCACCCGGTTTGTCTGTGGAATATGATGTCGGGCCCCGGCCAGACCTACTGCTATATGTTATGCGACGGATAGGGGGTGTCACATCAGGCTCCCTGAACCTCTCGGGAACTGGGGCTGAGACAATTAGCTCGCTGAAAGGTGATCCCTTGCTTGGCGGTCTCGCGTGCTCCAGTCGCTCGACCTGCTCGCCTAGGAGGCTGGCACTCGCCGGTCTGGAGAACAACTCTCGGGCGGTGAAGTCTCGCTCGACCCCATCTCCCATACTCTCCATCCCTAGCCTTCTTCATGGTATGCTTCCTTCTACCCCTCTTGGGATCATCTCGCCTAGAACCCTGGGAACTGGTTCGCCGAGACCCCTGGAGGCCGTCTCTCCGAGACCCCTGAGAACTAGATCCTGGGCGTGGGAGTTGAACAGTCACCCCAAGGGGCAATACTTCGCAGCATCTCCATGATGCTTTGGTTGGACGCCATGAACTCTTCCCTATCCATGCTGCTGCGAAGAGTTCTGTGCTGGCCAATCTCCACGCTCACCGCACCAAGATGTTGAAACCGAGAAATCGGTCTTTGTGAAGTTTGGGGTCCCTAAAAAGGGGTGACCACACACTTACTGCACTCGGGCGAATGTCACGGACCGAAGGCTCGGGAAACTAGGAACAGACCCTCGGCTCTCGCATGGAGGTCCTACCACACACCCGGAAGGTCACGAGAGCACTTCCCTTCCCTCACCAATGACTGAGCTGGGCACCTTGGAGAGCTCTCAAACTCTACCAAGAAGGAGCCTAAGGGGGAGGAAAAAAATGAAAAATCCTCACTTTAAAGATACCCAAGGGGGTCTATTTATAGTTTTCCCAAACATAGGGACCAAAATGTCAGAAATACCCCAATGACAAATAGGTCCTGAGCCAATAGAAAACATCCACACCCCGGGGGAAAGAGGTAATTCCACCCATGGGGGCACAACGATAAAAACATGGCCAAAAGAGGTCCGGGGTGAAAAGAGGCTAAACCATCCCCCTCACCTACCTCGGACACTTGAGGCGAGTGGGGGTTAAACCACTCCACTCCTCCTTCACCTTGGTACCGGGAGCTGGGGGTGAGACCCTGGCCTCCGGCCGATCTCGCCACGCAAAACTGGGCACCTGGGCGAGATCCTAGCCGCCGGCCGGTCTCGCCCCGCAAGGCGGGACGCCTGGGAGAGACCCTGGCCACCGACCGGTCTCGCCACGCAGGGAGGGACGCCTGGGCGAGACCACGCCACAGCCTAGTCTTGCCCCGCAAGGCAGGACGCCTGGGGGAGACCCTGGCCACCGGCCGGTCTCGCCCCACAAGGCGGGATGCCTGGGCGAGACCCTGGCCGCCGGCCGGTCTCTCCCCACAAGGCCCTGAGGTGCAAGGGCGAGACCCCGGCCTCCAGCCGGTCTCACCCCTCACAGGGCTAGGGTGCTCGGGGCGGGACCCTGGCCCCCAGCCGGTCCCGCTGCTCCTATCCCACACTTAGCAAGCTAGGGCGGGTGCCAGCCAACTCGCCGCACCCGCCCTATAAAAGGGGCCAGGGGGAGGCAGATTCCCCCCCCCTACTAGTATATCCTGCAGATCCACTAAAATTGGCCTCTAGGAGTGCGAAACTCTCAAAAAACTTACAAATGTGCACCAAGTCTCACGCCTTATTTGGGGGCCCCTATTCGCGAATACGGGGTTGTACAACGTTGTAATGGTAAAAAAGGGGGATTGAAAATGGAGGATGTGTGTAGACATCTCCTTGTTGAATTAAGCGTGCCCCAAGAATTTGAAAGATATGGTACCTAAACACCTAGAGGGGGGGGGGGGGGGTGAATAGGTGACCTAATCCTTTTTGACTTTTGTTTGGCAGCACAACAGCTATTTCAGAGAATTCTACAGCTAACAGCAATTACAGCATATAAACAGTAATTCCACAGCACAGCACAGCACAGCACAGAAGACACACTAATTTATAGTGGTTCCCAATCTTTGGGTACATCCACTTTCCCCCTTCGCCTATCTAGCAGTGTACTAGATTCGACCAAACTTCTCCACTAACTCAGAACCCAACTAGGTTCCTACCTCAGGCCCAAAGCCTTACACTCAGCCAAAAGGCCTACACTCAGCCACCCAGGCCTACACTCAGCCAATTAAGGCCTACACTCAGAGTTCTTCAACTCCTACACTCAGGCAATCAAGCCCTACCCTCAGCCTTTATAATATAGGCTTACAATGCTCTCAGATCCAATGGATCCTACAAGTTAAAATAGAAATACAATAGCTAACTCTACAACTCAGAAAATAAGAGAGAAGTTGAGAGTTTCTTGAAGAGTTCTTGGAAGAACTCAGTTAGATCCAAACTGACTTAGCTTCCTTCAAAGCTTCTTGATTAGAACTGAATTAGTCTGAATCTTCTGCAGTTGTTCCTTGACCTCTGCTTCTTGAAATTCAGATGACTCTGAATTCTTCTTCTCAGCCTTAGTTCCAAAGATTGAATTCTTGGTTGGAGCTCTCTCTCTCCAACTTCTTAGATCTGCAGTTGGACTGTCAGACCTTCTTGTGTTGATCCTCTGTGTATCACTTCTTGATTTAATCTGATCAACTACTTAGAATATTCTCACAAGTTGTAACAACAACAATCCTTCTATCCAACAACTGTTTCTGTAAACTATGGATGCCTATTTATAGGCTTCCTTCATGGTAACCGGCTGATCCGGTTCATAACAAACTTCTGATTCCTCTGATAGTTGCTGTAGACCGGCTGGATCGGCAGCTGTCATGTCAACCAGTCACTTCTTGAAATTCTCTAACTGTCAGATAGTGTCGAGACTTTCTGTTCTTAAGTGTCGACACTTATAGGCCAAGTGTCGACACATGTTGTGTAAGTGTCGACACAAGTCTACAAGGTGTCGACACAATTCCTTGTATGTCTCGACACAGATTCTTCTGCATGTGTCGACACTGAAATTGAGTGTCGACACAAATACTTGTACTTCATTCTTTAAATGTATTCTTCTAAGTGTCGACACATCTCCTTTGTGTCGACACATCTTCATGTGTTGAAACTGTCAAGTGTCGACACTGCTTCTTGGTGTCGACACAAGTCTTCACTTTTGTTTCTTCAGCTGAGTGTCGACACATTCCTTTAGTGTCGACACTTGTACTTAGAATATTTTGTAACTTTTCTGTTCTTTGCTAAGTGTCGACACAGCTCCTTTTGTCGACACTTTCTTCAAGTGTTGACTCTTCTGGTTGTGTGTCGACACATTGTGCTGAGTGTCGACACTTTCTTCAAATACTGACTCTTCAGCATAGTGTCGACACATTGTGTTGAGTGTCGACACTTACTTCGACTCTGCAGACTTTTGCTGAGTGTCGACACAGCTCCAAGTGTCGACACTTTCTGGTGTAGACACAGCTCTTCTAGGTGTCGACACTTCTGCTAAGTGTCGACACAGCTTTTCTGCATTCTTCTACACTGAGTGTCGACACAGCTCCAAGTGTCGACACTTTCTGACTGGTGTCGACTCTTCTTCCCAGGTGTCGACACAATGACTCCAAGTGTCGACACTGCTTGTCTGGGTGTCGACACAAGCTTTCTCAAGTGTCGACACTTTCCCTCTGGGTGTCGACACATGGACTTAGAAACTTTTAGCTTCAGTCTAGTGAATACCTAACCTGCACAAGTAACTCAAACACACATCAAATACATTATGATGTATATCATTGAGTTAGGTGAGGCTTCTTCAAATCAGGTACATTTGACCAATGTACCCAACAATCTCCCCCTATTTGGAGAAGTCATAACCCTTAGTCAATGATATACACCACTTATAATTAAAAATTATAAAATGATGTAAAACAGATATATGTCAACAGAGTTAAACTTAAACATGTAATAAAGCACACATGTATACTCATTCAGCATTACAGAACAAACAAGAATTAGACACATTCATCTGAACAATCATGAAATTTATTTAACAAAAATTGTTCAAACATTGTTGTTAATACATTTTCAATGATTTACACAAAATGTTTGATGTAACAGATTACAACATTCTTCAGTTTAATCTTAGTCTAATTCTGCTCTGGTTCTTTTATGACTATGCCTTTTCCAGCTTGCACTTTGGCCTTTACAGCAGCAGCAGCAGCAGGCTCAGCTTCAGCAGTCTTCTTCCCTTTGGAGTCCTTCTTCTTCTGTTCTTCAGCCTTGATTTTTTGCCTCTCAAAATAATGATAGGGCTTAGGAAAGTACTTGCTAGGCTCCACAGCTGTAGGAGGTAGCTTTCCTAACTTAGCCTTCCTTCTATGCTGGACAATGGCTTCCTGCCTACTCTCATGCTTCCTCCATTCTGCCTCTGAGAACCACTTGTTCCTCTCATGGGCATTGTCCTTGGCCGCTTTCCAGGCTGTGAGAATGATGTTCATAGAAGTAGGGCTCCATTGTTCAAAATCTGGTTTTTGCTCAGCCAGTTCCCTGAACTTCTTCTTTGATAGCCTAGTCTCTTCTTCTTTGTCCAAAGCCTCTTGCATAGCTGCTGTAATAGGTTGAACAACCTTTTCCAGAACAATATTAGGCTTACCAGCAGTTGGACTATACATTGTGCTTACATCAGCATGAACCATTTCAAAATCTGGAGGTGGATAGATCACCTGAGCTACTTCCTGTTGCTCACCTCCAAGATATGCACTTTGAATACCAGATTCAGCTACATTATCATCATCACACAGGGGAGGATAGCCCAGTGTAGCTCTGATGGAATTAGAAATCCATTTGGCATGGTCAGAGCTAGCTTTGACTAACACCCTCTCCCCCTTTATGACTTCTTGTTCAACATGGTCTCTGACATCATCCTTTTGGAATCTTATCTGACTGTCCAAGTACCTGATTCCTTCCTTAAAATAAGGTCTAAGCTTGGTAAGTTGTTCAGAAATGACCTTCTGTGAATCTTTAATTGCAGTCTTTACAGCAGCAATTTCTTCCTGAAAAGCTTTATCAAATTCAGCTTTGGCAGCAGCAGATGATGTTGAAGGTTCAGCAGACTTACTCTTCAGTTCAGTGACTATTGCATTGTGAGAAGCTGTCAGATTATCATTCATTCTCAATTGATTTTCCAGCACATAGCCTTGCTTCTGTGCTATATCATCTACTTGAGACTTTATTTTCTCTTGATGGGTTGCCAGATAGACCACTGCATTACCACCCTTGTGGAAGCAGTCAGTCATTTCCTTCTTATTCAAATTCATTTCAAACCTTATTGATTTGATATCTTGAGCTAGATCAAATTGTAGGGACTTGTGGCCTTCATCAATATATGTCTCTATAGCCCTTCTTTGCTCATCCAGCTTAACTTGCATTGCTACCATTAAGCCACTGTAATCTGTTGATGGAGCTTGTTGAACTAGAGAGTGTTGAGCAACAGTTTGTAGAGCCTTCTTGTAGCTCTGACTCCTTCTTTTGAAAACAAAGAATTGTTTCTTCTTAGCTTGCTCAGTTTCATCATCCTCAGAGTCTGAAGTACTGGCAATATCAACCCTGTCCTTAGGGCTTGATGGTTTTTCAGCTTGCACATCTTGTGTCTTCTCAATGTCTAGCCTTATAGGCTCTTCCTGAACATCCAAGTTCTCCCCCTCAGCAGCAGCACCCTTTACTTCATCAGCAGCAGTCTTGTCCATGTCAAAATCTTCTTGATCTAAATTCAGAAATAGATCTTCCATTGTATATTCTGGGGGTGACTGTGCAGGAGATGTACTGGTTTCATCAACTACTTCATCAGGAACTTGTGGCACAACAGCATATGTGTCCTGAAGAACAACATCTGGTTTTGTACTTGCTTGCTGAATGTGCTGATGAATATCAGACAAATCAGAATCTATTATAGAAAAATCTAAAGTATTGAGGTCAGAAAGTACCTCTTGGATAATGAGAGTTGCTTGCTCACTCTCCAGTGTAGAGGGGTGTTCTACAGCTGGAGGCTCCCCCTGGCTTGGATCCCTAGGGATGGGCTAGTGTGAGGCAGCTCCCCCTGAATCTCAGCCACATCTTGACCAGCAGGGGTCTTTTCTACTATCTCCTCCTCTTGCTCATCAGGTGTAAACACCACCTGTTCTTCACTCTCAGAACTGCTTGAGGACACTTGTGTCACAACAGCAGTTTTTCTTTTCTTCCTGGGAGGAGAATCTTTCTTAGAACTTGTTTCTCAGGGGTGGTCAATTCCTTTGACAGCACCCTTTCCCACCTGGAGAAGATTCTCATGTCCATCCTTCTCATGTGGTTGATTTTAGCTCCAGCAGCATTGCTCATTACCTCTGGTATTGTACCAGCCAGGTAGAGACTTAATATCCTGCCCAGATTGGGCTTCTTCAGACTTTCCTTTATCTTCTCAAAGATAACCATTGACCAATCTGTTCTTAGGTTGAAGATAATTCTGGTCATGACATTGAACATGGAGGCTGACACTCCTGTCATGCCCTCCAGTTTTACTGAGAATGACCTTGCCTACTATCTCTGACAGAAATTTTCCTTGAATGTTCATGCCTTTTCTGTTAAAGACAGAACCTATTTTCATCTTAGAATCAAGACCACACCAGACCAAAGCTTCCCTGGTCTTGGATGTAGAAATTTCTTCTTCTTCTTGAATCTTAGGTAGCTGAAGTACCTTTCTCAGACTTTTGGGTGATACCTTGACCTTGGTTCCATGCACTCTGGATTTGATTCTGTATCCAGAGTCATCCACAGTTGCTCCAGTAAGAAATTCAAGCACTTCTTTCTTCCATATCTTGGTTGGTTCTGAAACCAAGTATTCCAATCCTGAATCGGTGACTAGGGTTACCACCGACTTGATTTCTTGATCGCTATCGTCAAAAGCACCTCGCACGAGCTCATAGCCTTCGTTAACATTCTCCTCGAGCTTGGGAGCCATTAGGGTTTGAAGATTAGTCTTGAGAAGAGAGAAATGTCGACACAAGAGTTTTGGTCTCGAAACTTTGAAAGTGTGTCGACAAACACAAACAGAACCCTATTTATACCTTTCTTGTTTGAAGACGAACAGGCGGGATGAATTTCTAAAGATGTGTCGACACTGTCAATAAGTGTCGACACTGACTTATAATGTCTCGACACACATGTGTCGACACAAGTTTAGTCAACAGATTTTATGTGTCGACACTTGGCTAAGTGTCGACACCACTATACTCGACATGTAGTCGAGACTTTACTTAGAAAATTCTGAGTAAAACTTAAGTGTCGACACCTTATTGAATGTGTCGACACCAACTCGACATGTGTCGACACTAACATTCTGAAGTGTCGACACCAACTTCCTAGATGTGTCGACACCATTTTCCTGAAGTGTCGACACCTACTATTCTGTGTCGACATAGACTTGTCTATGTGTCGACACCTTTTTACTTAGCCAATTTTTAGTTCTGTAAACTTAGTCTAAGTTTATCATACCTAGTTCAATTTTGAACCTATTGAACTTAGCTTCTTCTAAGGGCTTAGTAAACATATCTGCTATTTGATTATCAGTTTTAACATATTCAAGTGCAATATCATTTCTTTCTACATGCTCCCTAAGAAAGTGATATTTAATCTCAATATGTTTAGTTCTACTATGTGATACAAGATTGTTAGCTATTGAAATAGCACTAGTAGAATCACAGTAAAGTGGAGTTCTACTTACCTGAAATCCATAGTCTTCTAACTGATGTTGAATCCACAGAAGTTGAGCACAGCAACTTCCTGCAGCTACATATTCTGACTCAGCTGTGGAAATAGCCACACTGGTTTGCTTCTTACTACTCCATGAAATGAGTCTTCCACCTAGGAATTGACAGGATCCAGTAGTGCTCTTTCTATCTTCTTTGCATCCTGCAAAGTCTGCATCTGAATAGCCTGTTAGATCAAAATCTCCATTCCTAGGGTACCAGAGGCCTAGATAGGGAGTGCCCTTTAGATATCTCAAAATTCTCTTGACTGCAGTCAAGTGAGATTCTTTGGGGCAGGCTTGATACCTGGCACAAACACATGTAGCATACATAATGTCAGGCCTACTTGCAGTCAAGTATAGTAGGGAGCCAACTATCCCTCTATACAAGGTTTCATCTACAGGTTTCCCTGCATCATCCTTGCTTAGAGACATACTTGACCCCATAGGAGTCTTCATGGTACTGGATGAATCCATACCATACTTCCTTATGAGTTCTAGGGTGAACTTGGACTGACATATGGATAGACCACTTCCAGTCTGTTTAACTTGGAGACCCAAGAAAAACTTCAGTTCTCCCATACTACTCATCTCAAATTGACTTTGCATAAGCTTTGCAAACTTTTTGCAAAGGCTACTTTCAGTAGACCCAAATATAATGTCATCTACATATATTTGGACAAGTATGACTTTGCCTCTAGATTCCCTAAGGAATAGAGTCTTATCTATTTTCCCCCTTGAGAACTTGTTCTCAATGAGGAAACTAGATAGGGTTTCATACCAAGCTCTAGGTGCTTGTTTTAACCCATATAATGCTTTCCTAAGTCTATAGACATAATGAGGTAAAGTTGAATCAACAAAACCTGCAGGCTGCTCCACATAGACTTCTTCTTTCAAATTACCATTTAGGAATGCTGACTTCACATCCATTTGGTATACCTTGAATCCTTGATAGGTTGCATAGGCCAAGAACATCCTTATGGCTTCCAGTCTGGCTACTGGAGCAAAGGTTTGATCAAAATCAATACCTTCTTCTTGCCTATATCCTTTTGCAACCAGTCTTGCCTTATTCTTAATGATGACCCCTTGTTCATCTAACTTATTTCTGTAGATCCACTTAGTTCCTATAACATTGTGGTCTTTAGGCTTTGGAACCAGCTCCCAAACCTTGCACCTTTTGAACTGATTAAGCTCTTCTTGCATAGCTTCAGTCCACTGTGGATCTTGTATAGCTTCTTCAAATTTCTTTGGTTCTATTTGAGACAGAAAACTTGAATATACTACAGCATTCTGATTTCTGCTCCTTGTCTGAACACCTTGTCTTGGATCTCCAATAATCAGCTCTACTGGATGATCTCTTAGATGCCTGTTGGCTGGAGGCATCCTTACTTCTGGTTGAACTTCTACAGCATCTTCATCATGCTGAGTTCCTTGTACTTCTTCAGCTCCTGGTACATGTAGTTCTCCCCCTGGACATAAGCCATCTTCTTCTACTTGCTGTCTTGCAGCAGGTACATCTTCTATGGTTAGCTTGTCCATCTTCTTAGTAAGACCTGTGGGGCTGCATACATTGCTAGACAACTCATTGTTAATTAGTTGTGTCTCATCAAAAACTACATGCACAGACTCCTCTACAACTTGTGTAGTCAAGTTGTAGACTCTATAAGCCTTACTATTATTGCTGTACCCAACAAACACTCCCTCTTGGGACTTGGCAGCAAACTTAGTTAGTAAGACTTTCCATTGTTAAGTATGAAGCATTTGCAACCAAAAATCCTGAAATAGGATAGGTTTGGTTTCCTGCCTTTCACAACTTCATAGGGGGTCTTGTTTAACCTTTTAGTGATGGTAGCCCTATTTATCACATGGCATGCAGTGTTAACTGCTTCAGCCCAGAAATACTCTGGCAGTGATGAATCACTTAATAGGGTTCTACCAGCCTCTATCAAGGTCTTATTTTTCCTTTCAGCAATGCCATTTTGCTGAGGTGTTCTAGGTGAAGAGAATTCTTGAAATATCCCATAGTCTTCACACAGCTTTGTCATGCTTTCAGACTGAAACTCAGTACCATGGTCACTTCTAATTTTGACCACTGTACAGTTCAATTCATTCTGAATTTGCTTAACAAAACTATAGAAGACACTAGGTGTTTCAGATTTCTGCTTTAAGAAGAACACCCAGGAAAACCTTGAGTAGTCATCAACAACTACAAAGGTATAGACCTTCCTACCTAAGCTGTGAACTGGCATTGGACCAAATAGATCCATATGCAAGAGGTATAAACACCTCACAGCATCTTTGTTGTCTAAGCTTCTAAAGGTGGATTTAGTCTGCTTGCCCTTTTGACAAGCTGAGCAAATGCCATCTTTGACACACTTAACTTGAGGACCATTCCTCACTAACTCTTTGCTAAAGAGTTTGCTAATAGTCTTGTAGTTAAGATGAGCAAGCCTCTTGTGCCATTTGACACATTGAGAGACTGTCTCATCAGCTACAAGACAACAGGAGAACCATTGTTCTCAATCATAATGTCTAAGCAGTAGACATTCCTCTTTCTATATCCAGTCAAAATGATCTCTTGATCACTTGACCTCTTGATATGACAACCATTTTTAACAAATGAGATGTCATACCCTACATCACTTAACTGACTTATACTAATGAGGTTGTGTTTCAACCCTTTAACATAAGCCACTTGAGTAATGGTAACAAGGTTTGAAGAGATGTTACCAAACCCTTTGATGATTCCTTTTTCAGAACCACCAAAGGTCACTTTAGGACCATTTTTGATTGGAATGTAGTCCTTCAGTAGTCCCCTAGTTCCAGTCATATGTCTGGAACATCCACTATCCAAGTACCATGTTGGGGTATGGCCACTTGGATTCACCTGCAAAACAAATTAATGAACCTTAGAACCCAAAGTAAACTTGGGTCCTTGGTGATTGTTAGTTTGCAATTTGACATAGCTACCTGCTGGCTTTCCACCAGGTAACTTGCTACTCAACTTGGCACTGGCATTGTGCCAACAATCCAAGGCAAAGTGGCCAACCTTGCCACAGCACCAGCATTCAAACTTGTTGTACCTTTGCTTAGATACAACCTTTGCTGTCTTGACTACAGCAGTCTTGTTGAATGTTGGGGCTTTGCCCTTGGACTTGAACTTGGACTGTACAGTCCCTGCAGGTCTAACAAAACCTAGTCCAGCTTTGCCTTTTTGATGAACAAATTCATCAATTAATGGTAATACTGATTTAGGTTTTGAAAACCTGGCAGCAAGTTCTTTTTCCTTCTGGAGATTGATCTCCAGTCTCTTAATTTGATCATTCTTAAATGTAATAGTACCCATCTGAATCACAGTAATGTGTTTCAGCCTGGCTACTTCATTCAGTTTTTGATCATACTGTTTTTCAAAATCTGTTGCAGCTGCCTTGAGATCAGCAATCTCCTTTGCCTGACTTTTGGCTAGGATCTTGCTTTTCTTATAGGCTTGCAACAGTACTTGGTATTCATCTAAGAGCTGATGAATATCTCCCTCAGATTCAGAAACACTTCCATCACTTGATGAAGATGATTCTGACTCTGAACTAGAACTGGAATCTGAACTTAAGGTTAGACTTTGTACCTGACTAGGTCCTGGCTGCTCCAGGATTTTGGTACTTTCAGTCAATGCCATCAGTCCTTGGCACTGAACCTCTTCTTGTTCATAGATTGATTCCATGATCTGCATAAACTCTTCTTCTTCTTCAGCAAATAGCCCTATATAGGCTTCAGCATCTGTCTCAGTGTCTGAAGAAGAAATGTCTGAAAGAGTCTTCTCATTCTTTGCAACAAAGGACTTCTCCTTCTTTCCTTTGAAGTGAGTCTTCTTTTTGTCACTGGATTCTTTCCTTCTTTCAGGACAATCTGCAATAACATGACCCTGTCTATTGCAGCAGTAACACACAATCTTAGACCCAGTTGCCTTACTAGTCTTTGTCTTT
Organism: Platanthera guangdongensis; assembly: GCA_039583875.1. Classification (NCBI taxonomy): domain Eukaryota; kingdom Viridiplantae; phylum Streptophyta; class Magnoliopsida; order Asparagales; family Orchidaceae; genus Platanthera; species Platanthera guangdongensis. The sequence continues at coordinate 270,619,831 of CM077151.1, read as the reverse complement.
TTCTTGTCCTTCTTTGAAGGCTTCTTCTCCTGATACTGGACTTCTTTCCCTTTGGAATATGAAGGTCTGGACCTCCACTGTTTCTTCTTAAGGAATTTCTGAAAATGTCTGGTGAATGCAGCAAAATCTTCATCACTTTCCTGCTTGTGTTTAGTGCTAACAGACTCAGATTCTGATTCAGTTGATGACTTTCCTGTTCCTCTTCTGACTTTTCCCTGTGTTCAGTCCTTGTTGACTTTTCCTCCTCTTTTCTTACTGACAATTGCATCTCATAAGATAACAACTTGCCAAACAGTGTGGGAGGAGGAATTTCTCCCAACTTTGCCATTTCTCTGATGGCACAGATCTTAGTGTCCCAATCTTTGGTTAGGGACCTTAAGAACTTATCATTCAATTCATAGTTAGTGAACTCTCTTCCATAGGACATGAGTTCATTAACAATTCTATAAAACTTCTTGTAGCATTCAGTGATGCTATCTCCTCTTCCTTGCCTAAAGCTCTCATATTCTTGATTAAGCAAGGACTTCCTATCTTGTCTTACTTCTTCAGAACCTTCCATGTAGACAATGAGGGTATCCCACATTTCTTTTGCTGTTTTACAGTGAATAAGGTTCTGGAAGGTGGCATCATCAATTGCACTAACTATGATGTTCTGTGCCCTTTTGTCCATTGTAGCTAGGACAATCTCATCCTTGGTCATCTCAGAAAAATCCTTTGGAGTTCTCTGTGTAGCATCCAAGACTGAAATCTTCATGGGCACATAAGGCCCTTCTTTGACTGTGATGTAGATCCTAGGGTCAGAGGCCTCCATGAACAGCCTTACCCTTTCTTTCCAGATTCCAAAAATCTCCTTTTTGCATATGGGCAGTTTCATTGAACCCAATTCCTTGTGATTCTCTGAAGAGCCCATGTTTCTTGATTTTCTTGAAACTGTTTCCTGACTTATACTGAATCTGCCAAACTGGATCTCCTCAGACAGTTAGTCCTTTTTGAGGAACCTCCCTCTGATACCACTTGAAAGATATGGTACCTAAACACCTAGAGGGGGGGGGGTGAATAGGTGACCTAAACCTTTTTGACTTTTGTTTGGCAGCACAACAGCTATTTCACAGAATTCTACAGCTAACAGCAATTACAGCATATAAACAGTAATTCCACAGCACAGCACAGCACAGCACAGAAGACACACTAATTTATAGTGGTTCCCCAATCTTTGGGTACATCCACTTTCCCCCTTCGCCTATCTAGCAGTGTACTAGATTCGGCCAAACTTCTCCACTAACTCAGAACCCAACTAGGTTCCTACCTCAGGCCCAAAGCCTTACACTCAGCCAAAAGGCCTACACTCAGCCACCCAGGCCTACACTCAGCCAATTAAGGCCTACACTCAGAGTTCTTCAACTCCTACACTCAGGCAATCAAGCCCTACCCTCAGCCTTTATAATATAGGCTTACAATTCTCTCAGATCCAATGGATCCTACAAGTTAAAATAGAAATACAATAGCTAACTCTACAACTCAGAAAATAAGAGAGAAGTTGAGAGTTTCTTGAAGAGTTCTTGGAAGAACTCAGTTAGATCCAAACTGACTTAGCTTCCTTCAAAGCTTCTTGATTAGAACTGAATTAGTCTGAATCTTCTGCAGTTGTTCCTTGACCTCTGCTTCTTGAAATTCCAGATGACTCTGAATTCTTCTTCTCAGCCTTAGTTCCAAAGACTGAATTCTTGGTTGGAGCTCTCTCTCTCCAACTTCTTAGATCTGCAGTTGGACTGTCAGATCTTCTTGTGTTGATCCTCTGTGTATCACTTCTTGATTTAATCTGATCAACTACTTAGAATATTCTCACAAGTTGTAACAACAACAATCCTTCTATCCAACAACTGTTTCTGTAAACTATGGATGCCTATTTATAGGCTTCCTTCATGGTAACCGGCTGGTCCGGTTCATAACAAACTTCTGATTCCTCTGACAGTTGCTGTAGACCGGCTGGATCGGCAGCTGTCATGTCAACCAGTCACTTCTTGAAATTCTCTAACTGTCAGATAGTGTCGAGACTTTCTGTTCTTAAGTGTCGACACTTATAGGCCAAGTGTCGACACATGTTGTGTAAGTGTCGACACAAGTCTACAAGGTGTCGACACAATTCCTTGTATGTCTCGACACAGATTCTTCTGCATGTGTCGACACTGAAATTGAGTGTCGACACAAATACTTGTACTTCATTCTTTAACTGTATTCTTCTAAGTGTCGACACATCTCCTTTGTGTCGACACATCTTCACGTGTTGAAACTGTCAAGTGTCGACACTGCTTCTTGGTGTCGACACAAGTCTTCACTTTTGTTTCTTCAGCTGAGTGTCGACACATTCCCTTAGTGTCGACACTTGTACTTAGAATATTTTGTAAACTTTTCTGTTCTTTGCTAAGTGTCGACACAGCTCCTTGTGTCGACACTTTCTTCAAGTGTTGACTCTTCTGGTTGTGTGTCGACACATTGTGCTGAGTGTCGACACTTTCTTCAAATACTGACTTTTCAGCATAGTGTCGACACATTGTGTTGAGTGTCGACACTTACTTCGACTCTGCAGACTTTTGCTGAGTGTCGACACAGCTCCAAGTGTCGACACTTTCTGGTGTAGACACAGCTCTTCTAGGTGTCGACACTTCTGCTAAGTGTCGACACAGCTTTTCTGCATTCTTCTACACTGAGTGTCGACACAGCTCCAAGTGTCGACACTTTCTGACTGGTGTCGACTCTTCTTCCCAGGTGTCGACACAATGACTCCAAGTGTCGACACTGCTTGTCTGGGTGTCGACACAAGCTTTCTCAAGTGTCGACACTTTCCCTCTGGGTGTCGACACATGGACTTAGAAACTTTTAGCTTCAGTCTAGTGAATACCTAACCTGCACAAGTAACTCAAACACACATCAAATACATTATGATGTATATCATTGAGTTAGGTGAGACTTCTTCAAATCAGGTACATTTGACCAATGTACCCAACAGAATTGTTATCACTTGCCTCGAATCAATGCACTGGTTGACTCAGCATTCAGTTTTTCTGTAATGAATTTTTTGGATGCTTTTTCAGGTTATCACCAAATCAGGATGCACCCCCGGATGTGAAGGATGTGTCCTTCATCACAAGTCACGGATACTACAGTTATAACATGATGCCCTTCAGGCTAAGGAATGCAGGAGCAACCTACCAAATGATGATGGATAGGGTCTTTCGGGGGCAAAAGGGGAGTAACCTGGAAGTGTATGTGGATGATCTACTGGTGAAGAACATGGATGTGAACTCTCACCTTCGGGACTTGGAGGAAACCTTCTCCACCCTGCAAACGTTCAAGATGAGGCTGAATCCCCAGAAGTGTTTTTTCGTGGCAAGCCGGGGGAACTTCCTGGGACACCTCCTGACCCCGGTCGGAGTGGAGCCCAACCCGCACTAATCAACTGAGTAAGAGCTAGAAATTGTTTGATGAAAATTAAATCAAAAACAATTATCTAATTTTTTTTATTTTTTTTTATTTTTAAGGTTATTAAATTAGGTTACCCCTCCATACTTAGAAGTGAACATTGTCCCCAATGTTTAAAACTAAGTATAAAGTTGAAAATTTAAAGCTACACATGAAAACACCTTCATACTTAAAATTAAACATTGTCCTCAATGTTTAAGACAAAGTATGAAATGAAACTTAAATTGTATAAAAATATGCTTTAAAAAGGAGATTATATGGAGACTTCCCTGATTGGTCGTCGGGGTGACCGCTTATAACGTTAACCGAAAATCTGCAAAATATGTTAGAGAAAGAAATCAAAACAAGCAAAAACAATAATGAGAACAAGATAACTATGGGGTGTCTCTCAAAAACGCTTTGTTTACCATTGCATAGCTTGACTGAGTAGTGATTTCGTTTAAAAGCTTGGAAGATTAAGTGATTAAAGTTTTTCGACTGAGGGTCACCGGGGTGATATAATTTTAATTGGTGTCCATTAACCTTGAATGAGCCATTTTCTGTATGTTCAATTAGCATGGTTTCATATGGCCTAAACTCTTTTACTCTAAAGGGGCCGGACCATCGGGACTTAAGTTTTCCCGGAAAAACCCTTAAACGTGAGTTATAAAGGACTAAATCTCCCGGTGAAAAAGATTTCGGATATTTAATTTTTTTTGTCATGATAATACTTAGTCCTCTCCTTATAAAATTTATTATTTTTATAGCGTTTGCACGTCATTCGTCTAACTTGTTTAATTGAAATTTCCATTTTTGATGGCTAAGTTTAAATCTAAATTTAGGAATTTGTGCGCCTGGTACGCGCAATGCTCTAATTCCACCGGCAGATGACACACTTTTCCATAGACAAACAGGTATGGTGTACAACCGATGACGATTTTGTACGCCGTCCGATAAGCCCATAAAGCATCATCTAATTTTAGTGACCAATCTTTCCTATTAACTGACACTGTTTTTCTAAAATTCATTTAAGCTCACGAATTGAATTACCACCTCCACTTGGTCATTTGCTTGTGGGTGATAGGTAGTAGAGAGTTTGTGGGTAACGCCATACTTGGCTAAAATTTTAGCAAGTTGGCCGTTACAGAAGTGAGTGCTCTTATCACTAATTAGTGTTCGTGGTGTGCCAAATCGTGAAAATAATTTTTTCAAAAATTTTATGATGACTCTCGCGTCGTTGTTGAGAAGAGCTTGTGCTTCCGCCCACCTCGACACGTACTCGACTGCAACAAGAATATATTTATTGTTAAAGGAAGATGATAACAGACCTATGAAATCTATTCTTCATAAATCAAAATTTTCACATTTTAAAAATATATTTCTGGACATTTCGTCCTGATTAGAAATGTTATCTGACCGTTGACAGTCATCGTATTTGCTCACGAATATGTGAGCGTCTTTGAATAAGGTGGACCAATAAAAGTCTGCCTCTAGCACCTTCCTTGCGGTCCGGTTTATTTGATAATGTCCGCCGGTTGGTCCTTCGTGACAATGTTGGCCGTAAAATTTGGTCGCCTTCCTCGCCCGAAATATACTTTCTTACCACTTGCTTGGTTCGCACAGACACGAAATAAAAAAGATTCTCCCAAAGATAATTTTTAAAACCCAAAAATAATTTCCTCTTTTGTTAATTTGAAAATTCTTTGGGGAGGACCCGTGCCACTAAATAATTGACAAGATCCGCATACCAAGGGGTGGAAGAAGTCATTACCTTATTCATGATGAGGAGACGCTCTTCAGGGAATTTATCGTCTATTTCGGCTTCCATTAGTGTTCCTGCAGTCAGATTCTCCAACCTTGAGAGGTGGTCAACCGCCAAATTCTCCGCTCCCTTCTATCCTGGATTTCAAAGTCGAACGATTGTAGAAGGAGAATCCATCTAATTAGTAATCGGGGCTCGGCATCTCCTTTATCCATTAAGTACCTGAGAGTAGAGTGATCAGTAAAAACAATAATTTTTGATAGCGTTATTTTAGAGCGAAATTCATCAAATGTGAAAATTATTGTCAAAAGATCTTTTTTCGTTGTTGTATAATTAGTTTGAGCGAATGTGAGCGTTTTGTTTGCGTAATAGATCAGATGAAAATATTTATCCAGCTGTTGGCCTAGAACAGCCCATACAACAAAATCGCTTGCATCGCACATGATTTCAAACGAAAGAGACCAATTCGACGCAATTAAAATAGGTGAGTTGATATGTTCATTTTTAATTTTATTGAACGCTTTAGAACATTATTCATCAAAAATAAAAGTGGTTTCTTTTTCTAAAAGATGTGTTAACGGTTTTGTAATTTTTGAAAATTTTTTAATAAACCGTATATAAAAATTTACATGTCCTAAAAAACTTCTAATAGATTTTATATTGGTAGGCGAGGAAAGTTTTTCTATGACCTCGATCTTGGCCCTATTGCCTCGATCCCTTTACTAGAAACTTATGACTAAGGACAAAACCCTCTCGGAGCATAAAGTGACATTTTTCCCAGTTGAGCGTCAAATTCGTGTCTTCGCAGCATTGAAGAACATGATCAAGATTATTTAAATATTTTTTGAAAGAATCGTCAAAAACAGAAAAATCATCCATAATAACTTCTATGACGTCATCTACTAATTCGTTAAAAATTGTCAAAATACATCTTTGAAATGTAGTCGGTACATTGCAAAGACCAAACGACATCCTCCGATAGACGAATGTGTCGAAGGGACCAGTGAACGTGATTTTCTCTTTGTCTTCGGGTGCTATTGAGATTTGAAAGTATCCTGAGATACCATCAAGAAAACAATAATGAGAATGACCGGATAGGTGTTCTAAAATTTGGTCAATGAAGGGTAACATGAAGTGATCCTTGTGGGTGACATCATTAATTTCCTATAATCGATACGCATCTGCCAGCCCATAATAGTACGGGTTGAGATTAACTCATTATTTTTATTGGAGATTGTCGTTATCCCGCCCTTCTTAGGCACGGCTTGCACCGGGCTCACCCAAATGCTATTTGAAATGGGATAGATAATTTCAGCGTCTAATAATTTTATTATTTCAGCCTTAACGACCTCCTTCATATTAGGGTTGAGGCGTCGTTGTAGCTGAACGGTGTCGCGAGAATTATTTTCTAACATGACTTTGTGTGTGCAAAACAAAGTGCTAATCCCCTTAATATCAGAAATTTGTCATGCAATTGCATGATGGTGATTATTTAAAATTTCCGTTAATTCGAAATTTTTTGAATCATTAAGCTCAGATGAATTAATCACAGACAATTTTGACTTTTTTTCTAAAAATAAATATTTTAAATGTTCCGACAATTGTTTTAATTCTAAACTCAGCGGGTGCTCAAAAGATATTTTTACTTAATTATTCAATTTTATTTCTTCAAATTTAAGCGATCGAGTTATTTCTTTTAAACAAAATAAATTTGCAATATCCGGAATTTTCAAATGAATGATAGATAATTTCAGAAAACAACATTATTTTCTCTTCAAAATTTGTTTCTAGGATAAAACAATAGTCGTCGTTAGAAATAGATTTTTCATGGGAGAGTCGATACTAAAAGTAATTTCTTCATCCCTCGCTCGTAGGAGAACTTTCTGTTACTTACGTCTATTATTGCCCTAACAGTGGCAAGGAAGGGACGACCAAGTATAAAGGGAACTTCGACGTCTTACTCGATATCTCGAATGACAAAGTCTACCGGGAAGATATACGTGTTTACTTTAATTAAAACATCCCCTACGACCCCCATTGGGATTTTATTGACTTATCCGCTAGTTGGATTTTCACTTTAGTTGGGGTTGGGGTGCTCAACCCAAGCCTTTTGAATAGAGAAAATGACATCAAATTTATATTAGCCTCTAAATCGGCTAAGGCGTGCTTAATTAGGCAATTGCCGAATAGATAAAGGATCAAAAATCGTCCCAGATCATTTAATTTTTCCGGCTATTTGTTTAAAAGAACTGCCGAGCACTCGCGTTTAGAGACATGTGCAAAACATTTTCAAGCTACTTTTTATTAGATAACGAATCTTTTAAATATTTTGCGTACTTAGACATTTGAGAAAGTGCCTTGCAAAAATGAATATTAATTTAGATTTGTTTCAAAATATCAATGAATTTTTTATATTTCTCCTCATTGCGCCCGTTAATAAACTTAGAAGGGTAAGTGACTATAGGATTATTAAAATTGCGCGGAGCTAAAGCAGAAGAAGACAAAGTAGATGATGAAATAACTTGCAAAAAAGAAGGTGAAACATTTACATAGGATTCGACCAAATTTGTAGAAGTTACCTCCTTCCCGCCACAAAGGGCAATTGCATTGACGCTCTCCCGTGGATTTGGCTCGGTATTGCCCAGCAAAGCTCCTTGTTGGCGGACGGAAAACATCTTGGTGAGTTGTCCAATTTGATTTTTTAGATTCTTAATAGATCCGGCTATATTCCGGGTATTGGACTCATTGGAGGCAACGTATTTGGTGAATACTTCTTCAAGCGAAGAGGGTTTTGAGGTAGTGGAGCGAATCTGGGAGGATTCACTTGTGGTAGTCGTTGAGCATTATTGAGGTAGTTTCATGAAAAATTTGGGTGGCTCCTTAAACCCGGATTATAGTTATTATTAAAAGGAATGTTATTATTTGGGTTATAAGAGAGGAGATAGTAGTTCCCCATATAATATACATGTTCTTGAACCAAATTATTAATAATATTATTATTAGCCCAATTGGTGGCGGAGGAAGCAGACTTCTCCACCACTTGCTTTGTGAGCCATTCCACTTGATGTGCCAAGTTAGTAGTGATCTCGACTTCAAAGAGTCTGGTCGGCTCGTTAGGGCGCGACCGTGGCGCATTCCACTGATATACATTTATGGTCATCTCCTCAAAAAGCTCTTGAGCGGTCTCGAGAGTTTTGTTATTAAGAGTACCCCCCATGGCCGCATCAATCATTTGCCTAGTTTGGAGATTCAAACCATTGTAAAACGTTTTAAATTGTTGTCAAACGGGGAGGGCATGATGCAGACATCTCCGCAAAAGTTCCTTGAAGCGTTTCCATGTGTCATAGAGATACTTCAAGTCTATTTGCGTGAACGAGAGAATGTCCGTGCGTAATTTAGCAGACTTTGTCAGAGGAAAATATTTCGTTAAAAATTTCTCCGTCATTTCGGCCCATGTTGTGGTGGAACCTCTAGGAAGAGAACTCAACCACTTTTGGCCTTAGTCCGCAAAAAACCCGAAATAAACACAAACAAATGACGTCATCGACGATGCCATTTATTTTAAATGTATCACAAATTTCTAAAAAAATCAATAAATGTAAATTTTGATCTTCATCTGGTAAGCCATCGAATACGACTGTTTATTGTACCATCTGAATTATACTCGTTTTAATTTCAAAATTATTATTTGCCACAGTCGGGCGAATAATACTAGATTATATTCCCTCCCAATTCAGTCTCACATAATAGGACATGGTTCGTAGCTGTACAACCCCGTGTTTGCCGAGTGGGTCCACCAGGCAAGACGAGCGGACCAAGGCGACATGCTTGCGCCAAAACAACATACCGGCGAGCTCAAAATGGTTAGCCCGCTCCCGCCAAAGCTAGGCGCCCGAGCTGCACGAGCTGGCCAACCTAGCCTGCATCCGCCCGGGGTTCGTCGAACCGAGACGGGTTTTCGCCGAACTGAGCTTGAGTTGAGACTAACGTTCGTCGTGCGGAGCTCGGCGTTCCACGAACGGAGCTCGGCATTCTTCGAGCTAAACCCCGGGAGTCAGAATCCGAATTCGTCGAACCAAGATCGGCGAGCTCCTCTGGAACTTCTATTGTGACAGTCTCATACCGGCCAGCCCGCTCTCCTTTAGGCGACCTGGCCGCCAGCTCGCCTCAGAGCAAAGATCAGCGGGCTGCGGTGGCCTGACTCACGCTCGCCCAAGGAGGGAAGGCGAGCTGCGGGAGCCAGGTCCCGTCCGCCCCAACGAGGTGGAGAGTCGTGACGAGCTAGTCTCCAGATCCTTGGGACCTGCCCAGTGAGGCCCATAGGCAAAATTACCTACGTGCCCTTGCCCGGGGTGCGGATAGCTTGATAGAACATCAGATTTATGTTGTTAGCCGGCCCAGTTGGGCTACACATAGCTGTTCAAAACAACGGAGGTTGACTATTTGCAGGCCGTCTTCAGAAAACTGTAAATAAGACCCAAGAGGCACCTCAGAGGGCACGCTTATCAGTATTCAAATCTTCTTGTGGTTTCTGAGGTAGCCTTAGCTCGGCCTTTGGCTAAGGAGGGGAAACGCTCTAAGATCTTCCGGGTGTGTGGTGGGACCTCCACGCCGAGCCCTTGAGTCAGTTTCCCTTTCTTTTTTGCTGTTTGGCTTGCAGGAGAGAAGTAGATGCGTGATCACCCCTTCCACAAGGGTGAACTACACAAGATGCCGAGTTTTTGGTTTTAACATTTTTGGTGCGGTGAGCGTGGACAGTGGTCAGCATAGAAAATCTTCAACATGCTAGATGACAAGAGGAGAAGGACATGGCTTAGACAGGTCCGACTCGACGCCCCCACCACCATTGGCCGGTGTGGGAATGTTCGAAGACTTCCGGCAGGAGGTGCGGAACCTCGTCGAGTGCGCCCTCAGCGCGCAGGCCGAGTGCTCGACTCCAACTGTTCCAATCATCGCTGCCCTGTCTCTGGGCGAGGACGCTCCCGGCAGAGACGTAGGTCCTTGAAGCAGTAAATGGAGCTGGCCGACAGCTAGTGAAACCACTCACTCGCCTTCTCCTTGAGGGTGATGACGAAGAACCGACACTTGAAGCCATCTGACATCTGCCGGATCGAGACCACGTCCCAGAACCACTGGACGTGCTGCACCGGATCCCCCTTCAGCGAGCAAAAGCCCAATATTTTTTAAAACACAAAATAATCTTAATTCACATCTTTGTGGCGATCAAATTGACACATCCCAAAATAAATTTCATCCGCACAATCCAATTAAGAAAATATTTTAAATAATATTTTATTAAAAATAAGACTTCAAATTCATCAAATGATAAAGAACTTATAATGCTTGCACACTTTTAAGTTTTAATCAAACATAACGTACATGCATGCTTTTTGGCAGGTTCATTCAAACATAACAATGCATGCTTTTTGGCAGGTTCATTCAAACATAACACTCGTCAATGTTTATGAATTAAACATATTGTAAACGGGGAACACTGATTTATATATAAAACAAGTTCATGCGCACATGAAAGGCCGAGCAGCATGACTTAAGGCTCTATTTGTTTGGGCGTTTCGGAGCTCCGTTTTGGGCAAACGCCGCCGGAAGGCGGGTAAACAAATGAACCTCCGGCGGCGTTTGCTCCGTTTCCACCCGCCCGCCTTGAGAAACGCCCCAAAAAGCTCCATTTGGAGTAGCCACCTCCCCCTCCATTTCGAACACTCCGTTTCCACCCGCCGGATCGATCCGCCACCGCCGAAACAAATGAAGCCTTAGAGGAGACTGAAAACCCCCCTTTGTTTTGGGAAGAGATGAAGTAGATTCCACTGAAGTATTTTCCCGAACACCTGAAGTGCGGTTTGGAGAACCTGCAGTCTTTTCCATATTTGAACCAGAGGAGGCATCCTGGACAGATCTGGAGGGGCAAGAACTTGCAGAACTGGAGTCATCCTCAGAGCGATCGCAATTGGACCCAAAATGGTGCGACGAAGCAGCATCCCCCGCCGCCGGAACATCCACCTTCGCCAAGAGATCTACAGGAGGACTCATCGGCTTCCTGCCGCCCACAGGCACGCGGGTAGCACTCTTCCGCACAATCGTCCGAGCCTCAATCCTACAGCTTAAGCAAACCACCAACAACAGAAAGAGAAGGAAAACCGAGAAGGCAACACCCCGCCATTGAACCTTCGCTGCACCCCGCCAAGCACCACGCCCCACGGCAAGCCTGCAGCCCGCCACACCCCGATAGCCGCACTCTCCCGCCCACTCTCTCACTAGCCCTGGTTCTAGCAGCGGTGTTCAGGAGAAATGAAAAAAAGAGGAGAAGATTTAAGGGCTGCTGCTAGTGACTCGTTTTAATGTGTTTTTTTAATTTTCATGGAATTGCCAATAGCGAAAGTCGAGCTCCCAATATAAACTCCCTAAAATTAAATCCCAACCATCCAAGTTTCTTAATTGATGGAGAAGGTTTAATAGCTAGGGGGGTTTTGGCACTTAACACCATTTAATTGAGTCTGTTTGACACATTGCTCCCCAAGTTTAAAATTTTGGTACTTTGCACCCTTCAATTTAATTTTGGGGTTTTAGAGGGTGCATTTGGGTTTAAAAATAAATGATTTTAATAGAATGAAGGTGCATTTGAAGTTTTAGAGGGTGCAAAGTGCTAAAGATTTAATATAATGGTACAATGTGCGAAACACCCTCAATTAGGGGGAATTATTACGTCCGGGCTCCGGGGCGACTATTTTGCTCGCGCGCGACTACTAAGAATCTGCTCGTGCGCCTTTGCTTTGCTTGTCTTTCCTCTCTCTCTAAATCACGCCCGTTGATACCTCCACTTGGCAACACCTCCTCTCACCCGGACGAAGATTTAGGGACGGAGCCCGGTCCTAAAATCCCCCCTCAATTAGGAGGGATTTTTAGGTCCGGACTCCGTTTGGAAATCGCCGTCCGGATGAGAGGAGGAGTTGCCGCTTGGAGATATCAACAATCGCGATTTAGAGGAAGAAAAGAAAAAGTGAAAGAAGCCCGGCGCGCGAGCACTTATAATCGGACGTGAGTGCTCCGGAAGCCGGACCGAATAAAACCCGCTGAATTAGAGGGTGTTAACTGACAAAAAACACGAACCCCCTGTGGGAGCCGGTCATGTGAAAAGGGCCAAGCCGACTGCTCATCCTTCGGTTCATGCGTGTAATGAGCTCTTGCTGCCTCTCCCTCGCCTGAAGCCTGCGTGGAAGCCATTCTGTGGCTCCTCCACCGCTCGACGGCAATCCGAGGACGGCGGAAGACTCTCTCAAGGCTTCTCCACCTCGTTTTAAAGCCTCTTCTTCTCCTTTCAAGGGTTCCTTTACCAAAAAAATAGTGAGTGTTTTTTTGCCCTAGCTATATTCTGAGTTCTCCTTGCCTCCAAGAGCTTTTCATGGATTCCAGAAAGTATGCAAGAAAATAAAATGCTCAAATCGAGCATTAACAGGCCTACTGGACTGCTGAATCTTTTTGAAATTTTTGCCCCTGAAGCTCTTTCTTTTTACTACTAAGGAAAATAGATCAAGGAAGAGAGTAAATAAATAAAAATAGCGAATTTATACATTAAAGTGACAATTCAAGGTTTGTCGATTCATTTATGAGTAGGTATGTGGTTTCAATGAACTAAAACATCTTATGTAATGCACATGTTGAAATAAAATGGCTTGAGGAGTTACTTTCCATCTGATTTCCATGCAGATGGCTGCCACCCTTGAAACAAACCATCACTTTACCTCTGGCAGGCGGATACATTTGATGCATGTATCAATGCCTTTATGATCCTGAATAGTTTTTTTACTGAATATCGTAATCAATTATGATTTCCTATATATTGTGAATATTCATGTCATATACTTTATGCTGAATGGTATTTGGATTACTTGCTTCAATGATTTTTTGTCATGTGACACTTCTTTATTTGTTGATTTGGAAATTATGCTAGTGTGTGCTGATGAGGCAAAATATGTGTATGCAACTCTCCCTGTTTTCATAGTTTTATTTAAAATGTCTGGCAAACTCTAAATATCCACTATCCAACCACTTTATCTTCTATAAATAGCTCCACCACTCGTCTATTTCTCCATTCCTTCTGATGCAATGGTAAGGCTAATTCAGGCTCCCTCGTATGAACTTCTTCCGCAGAAGATTGTCAACTTCCCGTTTCAACTCGGCATGCTCAGTCAGATTCAAACGATAATGCGGGAGATTGGGCAAAGATGCCCCTGGAATCAGATCAATAGTACACTGGATGTCCCTCCGAGGAGGGAGCTCATCAGAAAGCTCTTCGGGCATAATATCTATAAAATCATCCGTCAGCTAACGAACATCCGAATCAGTAATCTCAGTCTCGCTAGGGGTCTTGGTCGTCATGGTGGATACAACAATAAACATAACCATAACCTCTAAACTATCTCTCAGAAAATCCCCCTTCCTCAAGACATGGGGTGGTCTCGAAGATCCCGCACTAACTGAAGAATCAACCTTACCCTTGGGAGGATCCCTGGGCTAGGTCTGGGTAAGGGTAATCTTTCGACCCTTGTCGAAGAATGCACACGTGTTGGATTGACCATAACACGTCGCTTCACGCTCATATAACCTGGTTCTCCAGAGAAGAACGTGGACAACGTCCATAATGATAACATCACACCACACCTGGTCCTCAGTGGCCGCTAAGCGAATCGGTACCATACACCGTTGTGTGACGTGAATGATGGACTTGTCCACCCATAAAACACGGTAAGGGTGCAGATGTGGTTCGGCCGTGAGCTACATCCTCTCCAACGCTTTCCTAGCAATGATATTTACGCAGCTACCACTATCGATGATGAGCTTGCAGGGACCTCCTGCGCTCGAGAAATATGTGAAGAATAGTGGTGCAACGCCAATCCTCCTCGACACGTGGGGTGTGGAGGATGCGACAGAGGACTCCTACCTCTAGCGATCTCTCAACATCGCTCTCCCATCCGGCCTCTACGACGATAGTAATCTTCTCAATGACTATGTCCTCAGCCTCAGTGCTGGGCTTGCCAGAATCCTCAATCAATAAGTTCCTATTCGGGCATTGCGCTGCGAAGTGCCCTCTGTTAGAGCATCAATAACATTGGACACCCCCAGGTTTGGGGCCTCCAGGTGCAATATCTTTTCCCGACGCATCTGCGGGAGCGCGAAGGGTGGCATGAGTGGGCCTCCTAGCTGGAGTGGTATCGAGACGAGTGGTGACCTGCCTCGGCCAGCAGTACGCAAATACTGCTCGTACTCTAGCGCGAGCTGAAAGACCTGCTCAACCGTCTCCATCCTATGGGGAATCAGTTCCCTTCAGATGTCTACTCTAAGTCCCGCATGAAAGCTCGAGGCAGTGGCGATGAATTCCTCCATAATATCGCTACGAACTACAAGTTCGTCAAATTGTGTCATATATTCTGCGACGGAGAGAGCCCCCTGACGTAGTGCGTAGAGCTAATCTAAGGGCTGATCTCGATATGAAGCTGTGAGGTATTTATCTTGCAAGCGCTGCTACATCTCATCTCATCGGGCGATGGGGTAATAGCCATCCCGCTCCAGAGACCTCTTCAGGCTCTACCAATATATTTTTGCTTGGTCAATTAATTTCATCTTGACGAACCGTACCCGCCTCTCGTCGCTCATCTCGAACCAGTCAAAATAGTGGTCCATGTCCATGAGCCAATCACTAAACGCCTTCGGGTCCAGGTGACCATCGAAAATGGTAGCGTCAATGCGGATCCGTCGTGTGATGTCATCCTCCTCTGGAGTCATCCCACGACGTGGCTCATGGTAGTAACTGTACATCATAGTCATAATCATATCGTGCTCGATCTCTACAATGAGGTGGGGGAGGACGAGGCTCATTAGGAGGATGGTAATTCCTCCCAGGACTCGTCAATATTCGTATCCATGACGATAATTCCCTCTTGGAGGGAAGGGGGATCTCGACGAGGAACGTCTCTACCATGTCTCTCAGGAGGAGGCGTGGCATCTCGTGGATCTTCGTGAGGCTCCTCATTCGGGGGAGGAAGTGCTCGACCTCTAGGTGCCTCTAGCTGATCAACCCTCATGCTAACCGTCGCAATATCACCCCTAATGGTTTCTAATTGAGCTCCCATCCGATCAAATCAGTCGAGAACCATTCGTTGAAACTCAGCGGAAGTCATATCTGTTAGTGAACCGACGGTCCCATCGTCGGTGTGATTGCGACTCGACATGGACTGACGATAATCCATATCACTACGTAACATGCAAATGACCATAACGTAGAGCTCTGATACCAATTTGATGCAGTGGTAAGACTCACTCAGGGCGCACGACCTTTTGATACTCCAAATATGTTCTTTACAGTTGTCCTTAAATGTGAAGACATAACTTCCTATGAGACACTAAGATCAACATAAGAGTCATCAAGTAGTTGTTTCATAACTATTGTCAAAGCAACCTGCTTTTCCATCTTCAAGTTCCACCACCGAATTTTTGGCAAATTTTTTGTTCGTGTCTTAAATTTATTATATTTAATTCGTACGTCTAACACCACTAACCTATGTTGTGTTGTCAAACTTTCTCCTGCTATGATTTTACAATCATTACAAATCATTTTATCCATTTTGCGAGTCATAAAATAATTAATTTATTACTTATTTTGTCCGCTTTTAAACGTAATTAAATGTTCTTCACTATTTATGAAAAACGTATTTGTCACAATTAGCTCATGTGCTACGACAAAATCTAAAATGGTTCGGTCTTCTTCATTCCTTTCTCCATATCCATATCCTCCATGAACGACTGTGTAATCTATATTATCCTTTCCTATATGTCCATTTAAGTCTCCTCTTATGAAATTTTTTTCTCTTTGTGAGATTTCTCTTACAAAATTATCTAAATTTTCCCAAAATTGCACTTTAATAACTTCACTTAATCCTACTTGTGGTGTATAAATACTAATCACATTAATAGTTTCTTTTCCTATGACCAATTTAAGAGCTAAGATTCTACCATTTTTTCTACTTATCCCAACAATTTTGTCCTTTCAAGTAGTATCAACAATACCTATTCCACTGCTTATTTTATTTTTTTCTGTGTACTATAATTTAAAACCTGAATTATCTAAAAATTTAGCTTTCTCACCCACACATCTAGTCTCTTTCAGGTATAAAATATTTATCCTTCTCCTAATCATTGTATCAACTACTTCTATCATTTTCCCCATTAGCGTACCTATATTCCAACTTCCAAACCTAAGTCGATCGCAATTTCTACGACATAATTCTCTTGGACGTCTAATATGTGAGGACTTTTGCCTATTTAACACTACACTTAAGTGCTCTTGGAGGTGCATTGGTTCTTGCCAAGACGCCTCATTCGGACCATACGACGAGGACTCTTCACTCTTGCAAATTTAACACTACACCCAACTCCTGGAGGTGCAACGGTCTTTGCCAAGACGCCGCATTTGGATCATGCGACGCGTTCCTTAAGGGGAACAACCTAGCTTTTGCACAATTTTCAAATGATCCATATTCATAAGGGTGACTAAATTTTACGCTGACCGTCTACCTAACGCAACTCTCATCATTTTTCATCTGAGATTGGGACCGGCATAGGCTAGTTTATATTTTATGAAACTAAAATATAAAAAAATTCGAAGCTTTTCTGGGTTCACATCTTTTAATGTTGTTATTTACAATTATTTTCATTATCCTTTAAAATGCATTAATATTTACTTTTTATGAGCAAGCAATTAGGATCCTCATCTTTAATTTTTTCTGTTATTATTTTGAAATCGACATTCAGTTGATCATTTACCTCTCAATTCATTAGCATTTTTATTTTGGTTGATTGTTGAAATTTCCTTTGTACAGGTGGAACTGTTCCTAAATAAAATATGCTTTTAAACCATCTTTGACGTGTCCTGTTTTTTTTCAGGGCTTAACACAATCTGGCTGAAACCTACAAAAATTTCAGAAGACTATTGACTTAATTGAAGTTTCAATGGACTAGAATTACTATTTTATGAAGTGTTCATACCCTTGGTTCACATGGTCTGGTCTACTAAGATATGAGAGTTCGTATAAATATCTAAGCTAGAATGCCAGGCTGGCCTTTGGTTGATCATGAAACTGCGTAGGTTTTACTCAAAGTTCAAAAACTGGTTTTTTCTTTTTGTCCTTGGACTGATTTAGCATTGCCTTTTTATTGTATTTATTTACTTTAATCATTTAATAATTTACCATTGCTTTTATTAACGAAATGATTATTACTTTTTATTTATGTAAGATGGCTTGTTATATTTCTTGATCATTCAGGACCCTTGGTTGCAGTTGTAATCATTCTAGGAGTACAGCGCAGATGTGCCGTCAGCAATCAAGGCTTTGTTTAACTGCTGAAGAGGAACTTGCAGCTGAAGAGAGTCTTTCTATCTACTGCAAACCAGTTGAATTCTATAATATTCTTCAACGACGGGCTTTGCGAAAGGTAAAAATTTCTCCCTATTGCTTTTGGAACCATTAAAAAAAATATTTTCCCAGTTATCCGTGGTCCTGTTACTCTTTGTAGTTGTTACTTCAAATGCTTTTCCTGTTGGTAATGATTTTTTTTCTGCTTTAGCCATCATTTTTACAGAGATGTTTACAGTACAAGATACAAGCAAAGAACAAAAGAAGGTAATAGTTTCCTAAAATTGAAAATTCTATGAATTTTGTAGCTGTTTATTACTTCTTTATGTGTTAATATTGAATTAGGTTCATTCTTGTCGAACCGCAATCTTGAACATCTTTTTTACTTGTTTTCTGAGTGCTTTTTGTGGGATATATACCAGGAGTTGATCCGTTCTTTGTTTCTTCATTTTTTTAGTGAATTTATAAGATGAACTTACTTTCCTTGGGTAACCTAAACTTAATTTGTTGTGAGAGCTTATGTTTTGTGAATTCGTCGGTTATTTATACTAATGCATTCTTTAAATCCTTTAATATCAAAAAATGTGTGTACTTGCTTTGTGTATTCCAATGTTTCCTGCTTCTAATGCCAACACAATTAAGGGAATCAGTGTCCTTGTCAAATGTATATTAACAGACTTATTGCATGTAAAATTCCTATTGAAGATATTCTTAATTCTGTAGTAAGTAGAGCTTCAGATGTTCGTTTCCCTTTTTCTTCAGTTGTAGTTGGAGTTCTATTTCACCTTCTTGATGTCGTATGTGGCTTATATTTTGAATTATCAGCCTCAGTCTTTTGTCCAGGGAAATTTAGGTTGTACTATTCAGTTTTTCATGTTTATTCCATATTTTTTGTGATGTGGAGCCTTGTCGCATTGGTTGAGGTGTTGTCATGTGAACTTGAGGTCACGGGTTCGAGTAGTACTGTAAGCAGCCTCTTGCAAAACTACCGGGTAAGGTTTGTCTACATTTCACATTTTCACCCTTGTGGTGGGACCATTCCCTGGACCCTAGCTGTGCGGGGATGCTTTGAGTACCGGGCCACTAAAATTCTTGTAGACAAGAATCTTATAAGAACGTCTTTCAAGGAATGAGCCAGACCCGACCATTTCTTAGGAACAATAGCTAAAGGGTCCTGATACTACGACTTGGATCTGGAACCTACATGATGATGCTCACGATTTCGATAGTCATACCAGTAATTTTGAGGAGATCTCTCGAAAAGTTTTTAGTGCTCATTTCGATCAGCTCTTTATTATCTTTCTTTGGCTGAGTGGCATGTACTTCCATGGCCCCCGTTTTTCCATTTATGAAGCATGACTAAGCGATCATATGAAATGAGGCATGGAACAGAGCTACTACGAAGTTCTTGGAGCTACGATGGAAGCTTCAGACTCATATTGTTCATGAGTTGAGGACGAGAATTGAACTATATGAGGTCGAATCTCCCGTTGTTCCTCAGTAGCTCAATGATAGAGCGGTTGGCTGTTAATTGACTGGTCTTTGTTTCGAATCCTACTTGGGGAGATTTGATTTATTCTTCATGAAATAATGAATAATTGAATGAAAGGGCTCGCTTTGACTGTTAGGATTTTGTAACTCGTTCCCTTCTTTGAACATCAAACCGTGTGCTCCAAAGCAGTGGGAGGAGAATGTGATCTCTGACCGCGTTGCTTGTTGAAAAATGAGCCGACGACTCATAGATAGTGGCTCGGTTAAGGGGAATCCACCGTAGCCGTAGCAAAAGTAAGTCTTCATTGGACAATTGTCACAACTTATAGACCCAAACCTGGGTGACCTATCCATGACCAGGTTGAAGCTTGGGTGAAACTAAGTGGAGGTCCGAACCGACTGATGTATTCCATATTTTTTCTGATTTTTTACTTCATTATTTGTTAGGAGTGAACACTCATTTGTCATAATAGGTATATTTTTCATTTTTTTCGTTATTTTTAAGTTTAGTTGTCCATGAATAGTAAGCCTTAGCGGTAAATGTTGGTTATTTGTTATGGAATAAAAAAGACTTTCTTTAACATTCTCTCGGGAAATTAATTCATTCCTTTTTTTCTTTGCCACAAGGTTCTTTTTTTTTCTAATTATTTCATCCTCGACTTCAAAGTGTTGGGTAGTGAATTGTGTACATGAGCAAAAAATGGGAGTTGCGGAGATGAGAATGCTTAGGTGGATGTGTGGACACACGAGATTGGATAAAATTAGGAATGAAAGTATCAGAGATAAGACAAGAGTAGCACCAATTTCAGAGAAGATGCGAGAAGCTCGTCTAAGATGGTTTGGAC
Organism: Platanthera guangdongensis; assembly: GCA_039583875.1. Lineage (NCBI taxonomy): Eukaryota > Viridiplantae > Streptophyta > Magnoliopsida > Asparagales > Orchidaceae > Platanthera > Platanthera guangdongensis. The sequence continues at coordinate 270,599,849 of CM077151.1, read as the reverse complement.
ACGTACAAAGGAGACTATTAGAGGCACCTGTTAGGCGTTGTGAGAGTGTAGTCACTATGCATGTTAGACGAGGGAGGGGGAGACCAATAAAGACTTGGAATGAAACTATAAAGAAAGACATGATGTACTTAGGCATTAGTGAGATTATGACAAAAGATAGGGCACAATGACGACAAAGGATTCATATAGCTGACCCCACTATAGCGGGATAAAGGCTTGAGTGTTGTTGTATTTCATCCTCGACTTCCCTTTAACATTCATTAGTCTTTTCTTCTCAATCTCCTATGTAGCAGTTCCTATATGTTGAAAGAAAAGTCCATAAAGGCCCAAGGAAGAGCCCATCTTAGGCTCTCTTCATATATAAGTATTAGCACCACATCATAGTTTGGGATTCCTTTCTTTTTCTCTATGCCTATATTAATGCACAAAGTCTTGTATTCATTTCAGAGAGAAAATATTAATAAAATTATTATTTTCCAATTCTCATTGTTTTTTGTTCAACAACATGGTATCAGAGAATCCGCCCCCCTGTTCATTTTAGGAGACCTGGAGTTGTTTAATCCACAATGCTCGCTTTCTATCAGTCTGCTGCGGCTAGCGTTTCTCAGTCCGCTGTTTCTTTCCCTCGGCTTCTCTCCTGTCTTCCTCTTTATTGCTCTCCCTTTTATAGCCTTTTTCCCTTTTGTTCATGGGCCCCTCCACAGTTATTCGCGGCGGTCTTCTCGTCGTGACCGCCCAGTGCGCATCTGTTCGCAAGAGCGACTCTTCTATTCGCGCACCTCTTGGTGCTCGCACAGGTTTTTGTTCGCCCAAGTGTCTGGCTTCCTTCCTTTGTTGAGCTGTTCGCCTGGCTACGAGCTCTCCTCGCGTGCCTTGTCGTTCTGCTAAGGTCTTCCCTGCTGCCAGAGTCAGTTCGCTGCTTCTTTGGATCTCGCCCGCGGCTTGCGGTCTCTGGGCGTTGCTTGGTGTGTGCCTAGCCGTGGCCTGTTGCTCTTCCTACTCGTGCAACCTGTTGCCCTTCCTACTCGTGCGGCTTGTTGCCCTTCCTGTTCGTGCGGCTTAGTTGCTCTCAAGTTTGCCTGGAACCTCGTTGCTTTCCCGCTTGCCTGCAACCTAGTTGGTCTCCCTATTCTTGCCGCTGTTTGTAGGTGTTTCATTTGTTGTTCGCTGCCGCTGCCTGTTTCCTGTTCGTTGTTCGTTGCTGCCTGTTCGCTGGTGATTCCTTTCCTAGCCGCCTCTTGCTCCCAATAGTCGTTGTTTTTGGAAGTCTACTTCCTAGCCGCTTCCTTCTTGTGCTCGGGTCGCGCTGTGTGATTCATGGAGTCTACTGCTGCCCTTCTTTTCCCGCTTGTGCTGCGGTCCCTATTCTTAAGGTTCGTGATGAACTATGGATCACCATTATTTCTCCTAGTGGGAAGAGAAATTTTGTTGAATGGGTGCATTCCGTCTGCCGTGTTCTTCAGACTAAGGGTCTCTTGCATCATGTTACTAAGGAACCACCTTTGGCTCCCACAGATGACTGGCTTCGCGATGATGAGCGTGTCCAGACATGGATATTCTCAATTCTCTGGATGGTGAACCTTATCGTATGACTATGTATCATGAGACAACCCAGGATATGTGGGACGAACTTCATTCCCTTTATTCCGGCAAAGACAACCTTCAACATATGTTTGACATCATTATAGATCTTCAATTGCTCGACTACGAGGTACTGATGACTTAACTTCCTTTATCGCGCGATCCAAAACATTGGTTGGGGCATGAATTCATCATCAACCTCCTAGTACTAATCTTGCCTCACAACATGCTCAGAAAGATGCTGTTGGTATTTCCATGATGATGGCGAGGGTTCCGCCTCATCTTCATAGTGTTCGGGCTCAGATCCTCTCCTCCTCCACGGTTCCTTTTCTTTCCGATGTGTGCTCCATGCTGTTGAAGGTGTCACCACCCCCTGATGCTCCCGATCCTCCCTCTCCGGCTCTTCTACGCCTCCCTCTAACCGAGGAGGTTGTACCAGCTACCGGGGGAGAGGTCGCACCAGCCAATCTAAGTTCAGGTGTACTCATTGTGGAAGGGATGGTCATCTGGAGGCGACTTCTTATCATAAACATGGTATGCATCTTCCGCTTAATGTTACTATTGTTGCTGATACTTCTTCTATCACTCAGGCTGATATCGAGGCGATGCGCATTCAGCTCCAACATCTCCAAGGATTACTTCCTCGTTCGGCTGGCTCTGTTGCCTCTGTCTCCAGTGAAGGTATGGCTTGCTTCTCCAATAGTCCACGATGGATTGTCGACTTTGGTGCCACTCATCATATCACTTTGCACAAACCACCTCAGTACTTGGCTGCTTCACACCCCAAATTTATCACACTTGCTAATGGTGATATTGCCCCCGTCTCTGGCTCTGCTGATGTGCCTCTCACTGCCTCAATATCTCTACGCTCGGTTCTCCATATTTCGGGCTCCCCTTTCAATCTTCTTTCTGTTAGTCGCCTTACTAAAGATTTTGACTGCTCTGTGACCTTCACACCTTCTTTATTGGTGCATGATCGACATATGCAAAATATCATTGGTAGAGGACGACTATGCAAAAAGTTTTATCTTTTGGACGTATCTCCCACCATCTTGTCATTCGTCATCTCTGTGGAGTGGCATCGGCGTTTAGGCCATGCTCCTCTTCCAATTCTCCAGAAGACTCTTCCTGACTTATCTCTTCTTGCTTTTACTTGCGAGTCATGTATCTTTGGAAAACAACGTCCTTCTTTTCCTCATTGTACTCAGAGCAATGCTCCTTTTGATTAGTGTATTCAGATGTATGAAGACCATATAAAGTTGTTAGTCTCTCTGGTTATCGTTATTTCCTTACGTTTATTGATGATTATTCTCGTATGATGTGACTGTACTTAATTCGTGATCGATCAGATCTTACTAGTGTATGCTGGGCTTTTGTTATTGAGACTCGCACTCAATTTTCCAGAACAATTAAAACCATCTGAACAGACAATGCTCGCGAATACACAAGCCATGCGTTTGATGGTCTCTGTGCTGAGTTTGAGATCATTCATCAAACCTCTTATGCCTATACTCCCCAACAGAATGGCGTGACTGAGCGCAAAAATAGACATTTTCTTGATGTGGCTCGTTCCCTCATGTTCCAAATGTATGTGCCCACATCGTACTTGTACTTTGCTATCTCCACAGCTTGCTATCTCATCAATCGCCTGCCCTCCTCCATTCTACATTATGACACTCTATTTAGTCTTCTCTTTCCCTCCACACTACCCTTCTCTCTCCCGCCTCGGGTCTTTGCGTACTTGTTATGTCCATAATCTTGGACCATCTTCTGACAAATTTGGTCCACGGGCTACTAATATGTTTGTTGGTTACTCACATACACAGAAAGACTATGTGTTACTTTCTCACTGATCGAAAGGTTGTTGTGTCTGCTGATGTCAACTTCCTAGAAGACCAACCCTTTTACTCCGCTCCTCCTTTTCAACCTCCGTTACTGTAACATCCGTTATCTGACGCAAAAATTATTTAAATTTGTAGGGGAAAGTCGCGACGGATTTTGTTCGAGGCAGCGCGTCGTCAAGTTATAATGTTACTTTTCTTTATGATAGCGGCCGTTAGTTCGTTAAGTGCGTTAATTATAGTGCGTGACGCATTTTATTTTATTGACGCGCGCGGTGAAAATGGGTTAATTTTCAAGGGAATTAGATTGGGGTGCCAATAGCAATTTCCCCCTCTCACTTAATACGGTTATCAAAACCGCATCCCACTATTGATTTAAAATCCCGCATCTCTTTCCACGGGAATAAGCCGCAACACTTAAAATCCCGTAATCTATTCGTCACGGGAGAAGAGTAAACCGCAAGCCCGACGTCCCCGTTTCCGCAAGCAGCGACGACGCCAAGCCGCGCCTTCCGCAAGACCTAGCCGACGGCGATACTCCTCCAGAACCCCTCTCCGACCACTCCTCCTTCCTCTACGAGCGCCGGTGAACATTCATTTTCCTCCTTTGGCCGTGGAAGTGCCGGATTCAACCCCCTAACTGGTGGAGGTTGAGTTTCGATTTTGATTCCGGTGAGTCGATTCCTCCCTTATCTCTTTTCCCTCATAGAGATCCTTCGTTTTGGAGATTAGGCTAAACAAAATTTTGTTCCTGATGCTCTAAATAGGTTTTGGAGTTCGTGATCCTCCGCGGAATTTGGGTTTGGCGCTTTGAGAGCCTCAATCACTCAACGTAAAGGTAATATCTGAAGTTTAACACGTGAAATTTTGTAACCCTAGTGGTATATAAATTTTCCACGGGAAAATCGTAAAGGGAAAAATTATGAAATTAGGACTGCTCTAAATTGCAGGACTTTGGTGGGGTCGGGGCAGCATTCTGAAGGTCCCCAGCAGTAGGATTGCCTTCGGAAGAGAAGATGTCGCCGCGCCGAGTGTACGAGCGCCGCAACACCACTGTAAGGAATTTTAATTCTTTTTAGTTAGACATATCAAGAAATTATTTTATGCACACACGTGTAAACTTCGTACGAGCATCATAGTCAAGCACATAAAGATATTGCAGTGGAAAAAGGTCGCAAAATTAGTTGTAGGGTAAATTCTTTTTCAAGACCCTAATAGCCAGATCAAATATACTAGCGTTAGGTGCGAAATCTTATAAGTTTACGCAAGTGTGAGAATTTGTCTAAGTTAGGGCGTGAATGTCCCTTTTAGTCGACCATGAGAAAGTTAAGGGTCGCTCAGTAGTACACCAAAAGAGATGTCCCAAGCAGAGTAGCATTTGACCAAAAGGTCAATAAACACACTTCAGTCTTTTCGTGCTTGGTAGAGACGCACTACCTTTCTCATAGGACATATGGTATCCTATGAGTAGCAGTGTCTTGGGAGTTGACTCCCCTTGAGACAGTTAGTAGATTCGAGACCGTGTCCGCGCGACACTAGAACAATTGAGTTCGTCAGATGGTCTCGGGTCGTCAGTTTCAGATGCGCGTTAGGAACTACTCTGTCTAGAGCCTTCCTAGTAGAAGTGCATGTTAGAAGTCACCTAGAACTCAAGTATAGACCTGATGCGAGACAGTACTCTAGTTAGTAAGCGCCGGACTTGAGTTTGTGAACTGAAAGTCACAAACATAGATCAGGTAGATGTTTTGACCAGATAGTGTTCTGAAGGCATGCTTAACATATAACATAAACGTTTTTAATGCACGAAACCATATTTTCTAAAGGCATGCATCCATATTATGATAAAATGTTTTTAGTGTCTGTAGGAGAAGTTATTTTCTTTACTCTGACCCCTCGTGGGCAACATTTTTACAGGTGACTCAGGTGGGAAACTACGCCTAGGATGAGCGTTGATGTCGTCAGTTTGTAGTGTTTTTCGCTTTCAGTTTTCCTTTACCTTCAGCATATACTTGTAGTTGTGGACAATGTAACTTATTAATGTTTTTTATATCTTGTATCAAACTTATTATGATAGTTCAGATTTTCAGTTAATTCAATTCTATTTCATCTGTAGTGGCTCTGTGATTCTAGATATCAGGTATGCGGTTACCCTTAGTTTACTTTCTTAGCTTCCGTTGCTAGTTATAAATTTTTAGTAGCTTCTACTTTATACCTGCTATGTACTAGTTTTTAATACCGTTTCCTAGTTTTCTTTATATCGCTGACCCGGCCGTATGACTGATTATTGAAAAATTGGGAAGGGGTGTTACAGTTACTGCCACAGCCTGCCATTCCTGTTACCTCTCCTTTACCACCACTTCTTCCCACCCCAGTTCCCATGATCCCATCCCAGACAAACCACCTCTTCTTCGTGTCTATTCCCGTCATTCTCCTAGCTCTGGAGCCCTTCAACAGTTGACTTCTACCTCTGGTACTTCACGGCCTGCTGATCCGGCTCCCGTCTCAACGTCTCACCCCTGTCGAATTATGTCTCTTTGCATCGCCTCTCCCCAAAACTTCTCAGATTTGCTGCCTCTTTATCCTCCATTGCTATACCTAACTCTGTGCAAGAAGCTCTCCAACACCCGTGGTGGCGTGCGACCATGGATGAGGAAATGACTGCCCTATGGGCTAATCAAACATGAGACCTGGTTTCTCTTCCTCAAGGGCAGACATGTGTTGGCTGTAAACAAGGTTATAGATGTCGAATATGGGGCAAACGTCGGTTTAGGTTTTTCATGTCGGTTTTAGTATGTCGGGGATATATCGGAGATATTTTACATAACGGGTTTTAATATTTAATTATTTATGTGTGTAATTATTTTTAAATATATATATTAATATATTAATAATTTGATATTTATTGAACTCCTAAATTTATCAAACTAATATAAACATTTTGTGTTACACAAGTAATAACGGTATAACGCGTGAAATAAAATAAGAGAAAACAGAATGTCGAGAAGTTGTCGATGATAATGGAAGATAAAAAACCTTTAGTTCATAATTCAAAGATCATGCATAATTGTAGTCAGTGACAAACTTGAGCAAGGAAGAAAGTCAGAGGAGGGGGAAAAACAAACTAAAACATGAAACAATTTTGATCTATTGTCTATTAGACCATATACACTAATTAAAATAAATTGAAAAAACCAGTCGATAAAATGTCAGGATATATCGGCTGATATATCGACGAATATATCAGTCAATAGCAGACATATCATAGGATATATTCCAAAAGGATATTCTGCAAAAAAAACGAAACGTGTCGTTTGGTCCATGAAACCTTTATGCCGGCCAACATGTCGGTCATGTCCGAGGATATCCACAACAGTGGCTGTAAATGAGCATTTGCGATCAAACATGCTCCCGATGATACCATTGACCACCTCAAGGCTCGCCTTGTGGCTCGAAGGTTTACTCAAAAACAAGGTTTTGATTATGATGAGACTTCCTCTCCCGTTGCTAAACTAAACACCGTTCGTGTCCTCATTTCTTTGGCTGTTCATCAAGGGTTGCCATTACATCAGTTGGATATCATGAATGCCTTCCTTAATGACGATCTTCAAGAAATTGTCTACATGCACTAACCTCCGGGTTTGAGACTTCGGGGGATTCACTTATTTTTCACCTCAAAAAGTCTATCTATGAACTCAAACAGTTTACTGGTGCATGGTTTATACTCGTCATCAAACAAGATGCATAATGTTGCTCTTAGTTTATGTTGACGATATTCTAATCTCGGGAGATGATTCTACGAGAATACACATGATCAAGTAACATTTGAATTCTGTTTTTTAGAATAAAAATTTGGGCAATATTCGATACTTTCTTGGCCTGGAAGTTGCAAGACGTCCTAACGGCCTTGTTCTTTCCCGACAAAAGTATTGTCTTAATCTTCTTCTTGATACCGACTATCCCGGATGCAATCCTGTTGATATTGCTATGGACATTCATCATTAACTCTGTGCTGAGGCCTCTGACGCTGATCTATTTCTTCCAAACACAGAATATTATCGACGTTTTGTAGGAAAGCTGATCTATATTACATTTATAAGACCAGACATCTCGTTTGTTGTTGGGGTGGTCAGCCCGTTCATGCATCCACCACGGATGTCTCACCTTCAGGCCATTGAGCGCATCCTAAGGTATCTGAAGACAGCCCCTGGACAAGGGCTTGTTTACAAACCTTCTTCCGCTTTTACCTTGTCATTGGTTGCTTATTCTGATGCGGATTATGCTGGTTATCTGGATGATCGACGTTCCACTAGTGGGTTCTCTACCTATTTTTGCGGACACCTTATTACTCGGCGCAACAAGAAACAATATGTGGTTGCTCGCTCTTCGGCCGAGGCCTAGTATCGGTCAGTGGTATCGACGTTCCACTAGTGGGTTCTCTGCCTATTTTTGCGGACACCTTATTACCCGACGGAACAAGAAACAATATGTGGTTGCTCGCTCTTCGGCCGATGCCTAGTATCGGTCAGTGGTGTATGTTGTATCTGAGATTACGTGGTTTGAAAGTCTTCTACATGATTTAGGATTCAAGCTCTCCTCACCACCTACTTTATTTTGTGACAGTCAAGCTCTCCTAAACCTTCCTTTGAACCTAATTGTGCACTATTGCGCATATATATGCATGCAAACAGGAATGTATATGGACAAGTTGAGGTGGACTTTCTGGTGATTGCCTTCTGGGGATTTGAGATTGTGTTGGGCGTCCGATGGCTGCGTATCTTGGGGCCCTTGACACGGGACTTTGATTGCATCACTTCGATGTAGCACTGGGCCTCAAGATGATTGTGTGGCAGCTCAGGTCCGTGGGGACTCCTTTGCGGGCCTTCTCCTTGCAGCATGGAGGCGAAATAGCCGGACCTGGAGCACCAGCTGCCTCCTTCCGAACACGACACCGATGGTTGTCAGCTGCTACACCTTGCAAAGGTTAATATTGAGCGCTAGTGCATCGCCATGATCCAGCAGAGAATCTTTTGTCATAACGCCTCTCCATTAACCTCCCCATTGCTCTTGGTACACAAGGGTGAGACGTGAAGAACACTTTGCGCCTGCTTGAAGTACTGTGAACTAATGTAAAAATGCACATACATCAAAGACAAATTTCCCATACTTGTGGTGGAAGAGCTATTGGATGAGTCTCACGTAGCCCATTTCTTCTCCAAGTTGGATCCGTGCTCGAGGTACATCAGGTGCGCATGTACCCCATTGATGTGGAGAAAGACCGCTTTCCTTTCTCACCGGTACTTTGAGTTTATAGTGATTGCCCTTCAAGCTCACTAATTTCCTTCCTTTCGGGTTCCAGAACCTTTTGCGTCGATATATATTGTATTTTTTTGGTGTATAAATTGATATGTGGTGCATATCTAGAGCTGCGCAACATTCTTCAACTTATTTGCCAGCACCAACTATTTCTCTGGCCAAGTGCTCTTTGGGATGGATCACTCGACATACTTGGCCATGTGGTGCAAAAATATGGGTCTCTCAACCGATTGACGAAGCTTTGAGGGGTGACCGCCTGGCCAGTTCCTCTTTCCTGCGCGAGCTCCATGGCTTTTTGTCCTTACAGGCTAGTATTGTGTCTTCATCCTGGTCTGCAGTGCGTTTGCGTTCCTTGTTGTATTACTAAAGAAGCGCCCCTTTGTCTATGGAGAAGGACAACAAGTGCCTTTCATCCCTTAACTTGCTTTGATAGCCTCCTATTCATCACTTGTTGGACTTCACTTAGGAATTTCAGGTGGAGTGCCACGCTTTCGGCCAGGGGAGTGCGTGAGATTGCAATAGGAAGGACTCAGGATAGCTTACTTTAGTCGAAAAGCAAACCCACACTACGGGACAACTTCCTTTTATGAGCAAGAACTGATAGGCTTGGTGAAGACCATACAACATTGACGACCATACCTATGGGGCAGACATTTTTGATTTAGAATGACCACTTAAGCTTGAAGCACCTTCTCGAGCAATAGCTCTGTACACGCCACAACAATGCTGGGTTACCAAAACCGTTGGATTTTGATTTTTGAGTTGAGTACAGACGATCACATTGAATCACGCCACAATTGCCTATCCTGATAAGATCATGTAGGAGAGGACCGTTGCCATCTCTCGACCCACCCCGTAGATTCTTACTATCTACGCCAGGAGATATAGAGTTCCCTCACTCTTATGGAATTTTGTCACCACATTGCAAAAGGGCTGGTTCCTCCGTTGGATTCTGCAAGGCGATTTCAAATTATACAAACGACGATTATACTTGGTGCCCCTCCCCCTCATTGCCATCATATTAGAGGAGATCCATGGTGGGATCCGCGTTAGGGGTCCACAAGGACCTTGCAACACATCCGAGCAGATTTTTTTTGAAGAGACTCAGGTGGGTAGTTCAACAGTTCATTACGTCTTGTTCGGTGTTCCAGTGCAACAAAATAGACTATCTCTTCCCAGACTGTCTTCTACCACCGCTTACCGTTCCAACTCAGATATGAGGTGACATCTCTATGAATTTCATGAAAGGTCCTTCCAAGGGCAAGTCTGTTCTCTTGGTGGTTGTGGATAGGTTCTCAAAGGAGGTGCATTTCATGGCCCTGAGCTGTCCTCTCACTGCGAAAGGTGTCGCCCGAGTCTTTTTTGATCAGGTCTTCCCTTCATGGCTTGTTGAGAGTATCATCTCTGATCACGATAAGGTCTTCACCATCTATTCTTGAAAGGAGATCTTTACACTTTGCGGCACCAAGATGACCTCTTCTGTCAGAGGTCAAACGGAGTTCGTGAACCACATAATCGAGATGTATCTTTGCTAAATCACTGGGGACCACCATGAATTGGGCCAATTGGTTACCGTTGGCGGAAGAAGTACTGGTACAATATCTCTTGCACACGTTCTTACAGACCATGCCCGTACCTTATCTGTGGTGACGTCCACCTTGCCTACGCACCTATGTGGGAGGAACACACATGGATGCCATTGACAAGGGACCTTTAGGATCTTGATCAACTTCTTTCGTCACGAGGAGTGCCTTCTTCTCACCGGGGAATTGCAGTGGCTTAACGCCGCCCATATCACCATAGATCCGCCATGAAGACTCCCATATCACCATAGACCCTCCATGAAGACTCTACCATGAGTTCATTCTTTCTTCCACTTAATGCTTGCCGTTGGATGCGTACGGTGATATAGTTCTCATGAAGTTACATTCATGCCTTTTCGTGAGATATTCTAGCTAAATGTGCATGGGTCCCTAGGTCCCTCGTGCATGTGGTTTATGGGGCAATACTTTTGTTCATTGTTCGGTGCCCCATGCATAAAACCATTATGCATCGCACACTGCACATGTAGACACGGTGTGATGACTAGAGGTACTGCCATCGTTGCCACTATGCACGGGGGACCATGCAGTTCCTCTAGTTTTTTTTAAATCAAAACAAATATTTTTATATAAATTTTTAATATAATCATTATAGTTCCTTAAAAATAATATCAAGTATAAAAATTCATGTTATATATTTTTTTTTATTTTAATGAAAAAATATCTAAGAATAAAATATGTAATAATTTTGAAGTAGTAGGGACAATGTCTAGAAAAAGCTATCGATATAGTAAATTTTCTTAATATATGTTGAGAGAGCCCAAAGCTTGTATGTATTATTTCAGTATGTAAATACAAGAAGAGAATACAAATATATAGGAGAGAAGAGAGAAGAATAAATCCTATACATGATGTGGGACTAAAGAAGGAGGAGAAAAAAAGGGCCATCAAATGGGCCTTTTACATGGGCTTTTCTAACACTCCCCCGCAAGCTGGAGCGTACAAGTCGTAGGCGCCAAGCTTGGATAAGAACTGATAGTATAGCGGCCTGGAGAGGGCTTTCGTCAGGATATCCGCAACTGGGTCGGTAGCAGGAACATGCTCCAAATCTATCTTCTTGACTGTACCTTTTCCGGATAAAGTGACAGTCAACTTCGATATGCTTTGTTCGTTCGTGAAAAACCGGATTCTTGGCAATATGGATTGCTGCTTGACTGCCGCAAAATAAGGTTGCCGGAGATGAGAGACGAACACCTAAGTCTCCCAGAAGGCCTTCAAGCCAGGTTAGCTCAGAGACAACAGAGCCATAGCCCGGAACTCAGCTTCGGCAGAGGAACGCGCAACCACATTCTGTTTCTTGCTACGCCAAGTTATGAGGTGACCAAATAAGTGCAGAATCCAGTTGTGGAGCGTCTATCATCAATAGATCCTGCGTAGTCAGCGTCAGAATACGCGACAAGAGATAGAGATGTGGATGGCTTGTAGACGAGTCCTTGTCTGGGGGCGATCTTGAGGTATCGAAGGATGCGCTCGACAGCTTGAAGATGAGATGTCCGAGGAGCGTGCATGAAACGGCTCACAACTCCTACAGCAAATGAGATGTCTGGTCGAGTCACCGTAAGGTAGATCAGCTTCCAACCAAGCGTCTGTAATATTCCGGATTGTAAGTAGCTTGTCAGAGTCAGAGCTATGGGCCGAGAGCTTGTGGTTTGCGTCCATAGGAGTCTCCGCAGGTTTGCACCCAGAATAACCTGCATCACGAAGGAGGTCCATACAGTACTTCCTTTGAGATATCACAAGACCATCAGGGGTCGGGCGACCTCAAGCCCAAGAAAGTACCGAAGGTTGCCCAGATCTTTGGTTTGAAAGGCAGAATTCAACTGTGCCTTGATCTGTTGTATTCCGGCCGTGTCGTCGCCAGTAATCAGGATATCATCAACGTAGACCAGAAGAATCACAGTCCCAGTTGACCGATGTCGGGTGAAGAGAGAAAAATCAGCCGAGCTCGAGTGAAGCCACTAGCACAAACCACCTTACTGAACTTTTCAAACCACGCACGCGGGGACTGTTTGAGACCATAAATGGATTTTCGAAGATGACAGACCAAAGACTCCCCCGTGGTCTCAAACCCGGGAGGCTGCTGCATAAAAACGGTCTCCTGTAGATCGCCGTTGAGGAAGGCATTCTTGATATCCAGCTGATAAAGAGGCCAGTGACGATGAACAGCCAAGGAGAGAAGAACGCGAACCGTGTTCAATTTGGCCACGGGAGGAGAATGTTTCCTCGTAATCAAGGCCATGTTGCTGAGTAAACCCCGGGCCACAAGACGGGCTTCAGACGGTCGATAGTGCCATCCGCCGCATGTTAATGACAAAGACCCATTTGCAGCTAACAGGGGTGTGGCCAGTAGGAAGAGGAACAGATCCCAGGTCTGGTTAGCCCAGAGCGCCTGCATCTCATCGTGCATAGCAGCCCCGCATCCTGGGTGGTGAAGCGCCTCTGCACATTGTTAGGAAAGAGAATAGAGGAAAGGGAGGTGGCAAATGCGTAGTGAGACGGTGTTAGCCGATGGAGAGAGACGTAGTTGGCCAAGGGATGAGCGTAGAGACGGAGCGTGTGACCGCAGCCGAACTATCGCTGGCAGCAGGGAGCTGGGGCACGGAAGCATCCTTGGATGGGCGACGAGAGTAGACACGGATTAGCGGTGGAGGAACCGAGGAGGAAAGGTGGGGAGGAGGAAGAAGACGGCACAAACGGCGTGAGGGAGGGAACGGGCCGGGGAAGAGATGGAGCAGAAGACGAGGGAGTAGAAGACGAGGGAGGTGCGGGGTAAGTGGAAGGGCTGGTCTTCGCAGAAGGTGACATCCGCAGAAACGACCATTTTGCCGGTAGTAGGAGAGTAGCAGACGTACCCTTTTTAGTGCGGGAGTAGCCAACAAACATATATTGGCGGCCCGAGGAGCAAGTTTGTCGGAAGGAGGGCCAAGAAGGTGGATAACAAAACACACCGAAGATCCGTGATGGGAGAGAGGTGAGGGGGATGGAGGGATAAAGGAGTTGGATGGGCGAGGCAAAGTCAAGGACAGAGGAGGGAAGGCGGTTGATGAGATGACAGGCGGTGGAAACAACAAAGTTCCAATATTCGGTGGGAACGTGCATTTGGAACATAGAGAGCGGGCAACGTCGAGAAGATGACGATTTTTGCGTTCGGCCACCCCGTTTTGCTGAGGGGTATACGCACAAGAAGTTTGATGGATGACACCAAAGTCAGTGCAGAGAGTGGAGAAGGCACGACCCGTATATTCCCGAGCATTATCAGTGCGAATGATTTTGAGAGGAGTGGCGAATGTGTACGCATCTCAAGAAGAAAGGCGCGAAAGACAGGGGGTTCAGTGCGATCATGGAGTAAATAGAGCCACGTGGTACGGGAGTAATCGTCAATGAACGTGACAAACTAACCCTCCAAAAATACTAGGGATCCTATAAGGACCCAAATATCAGAATGAACTAACGATAAGGAGTAAGATCCTGACACATGCTGGGGGAAAGAGGAACGGTGTTGTTTGCCGTAGACACAGATTCACAGGAGAACTCTTGTAAAGATATATCAGGAAGAGCCCGCTTGAGAATCGGAAGGGGAGCATGTCCAAGACGGCAATGCCAATCAACAGTAGAGATGGTGGTGGTAGGATGTAGAGAGAAGAGTTGGTGGGATATCCAAGATGTACAACCCATTCACCAGCTGCCCTGACCAATGGTACTTGGTGCGGCGATCCTGCATAAGAAAAGAAGAGGGTGAAAATGTAATACAACAGTCAAGGTCGTGGGTGAGACGACTAACTGATAATAAATTGAAGGGAGACCCCGGAACGTGAAGAACGAGGAAAGAGAAAGGGTTGGTGTAAGCAGAAGATCAGCGGAGCCAAAGACGGGGAGGGTGTCTCCGTTGGCCACAGTGATGCGAGCAGGATGAGGCAGTTGGAGATAGCTGGGGGCTTCTGGGAGGAGATATGGTGAGTAGCGCCAGAATCAACGATCCAAAAAGGATGATGAGAAAGGCAGGTGATACCCTTGTAGAGAAGGACACAAAGAGGTGACAGCTGAAGCAGCAGGCGCCATGGAGACAGAGACGAGGCCGGGCAGCTAGCGGAGAGGAAGTCGGCGACTAGCAGAAGGGAGGCCGACGACGAGCAGGAACAGTCCGCGGCGGACTGGAGTCGGTCGAGGCGAGTAGGGCAGACCGCAGCGGGTAGAGGAGGCCGCGCGGACAGAGACAGGCCGCAGCGGGCTGGAGGTCGCGGCGGTCTGGAGGTCGCGGCGGGTGGAGGTCGCGGCGGTCTGTAGGTCGCGGCGAGTAGAGTGAGGCCGCGACGAACAGGAGCAGGCCGCGACAGAGGCCGCGGCGAACGGGGGCAGGTCGCAGCAGCGGACAGGAGCAGTCCGCAAGAGGTCGCGGCGAACGTGGGCAGGTCGCTGGAAGAGGAGCACCGGATACAAGCAGAGCTCGCAGCGGACAGGAGCAGTCCGCAAGGGAAGGCGGAGAGAGAGAGAGAGTGCGAGCAGAGGCTCGAGCGGACAAAAGAGGTGCGAGCTAGAGGGAGGGCAGTCCGCGAGCAAGGAGGCTCGAGCGGATACAAGCAGAGCCCGCAGCGAGCGAGAAAGAGAAGCTAAAGGGAGCAGTCCGCGAGCAAAGAGGCTCGAGCGGATACAAGGGAGCGCAGCGGACAAGAGGGAGCAGTCCGCGAGCAAGGAGGCTCGAGCGGATACAAGCAGAGCCCGCAGCGAGAGAGAGAGAAGCTAGAGGTAGCAGTCCGCGAGCAGAGAGGCTCGAGCGGATACAAGCAGAGCCCGCAGCGGACAGGAATGATCGTCCGGAGAGCGGATGGAGGAGGTGGGCCACCGAGTCAGAGCAGAAGAATGGCTATAAGAAGCCTGGGGAGGGTGGAACCACGGAGGGAGAGAAGAGGAGCGGAATCAGAAGGGCAGTCCGCACGAGACCGGAGCGGATGCAGAAGGCAGTCCGCACGAGACCGGGCGGACAGAAGCAGAGGCGCAGTCCGCAGGAGACCGGGCGGACGAGAAGGGTCAGTCCGCAGGAGACCGGGCGGACAGAGAGGGTCAGTCCGCAGGAGACCGGCGCGGACAGAGAGGGACAGTCCGCAGGAGACCGGGCGGACAGAGAAGGGGCAGTCCGCGGTAGACGCAACCTCCCTCTGATACCATGTTGAGAGAGCCCAAAGCTTGTAAGTATTATTTCAGTATGTAAATACAAGAAAAGAATAAAAATTAATAGGAGAGAAGAGAGAAGAATAAATCCTATACATGATGTGGGACTAAAGAAGGAGGGAAAAAAGGGTATCAAATGGGCTTTTACATGGGCTTTTCTAACAATATATAATATGCATAAAATAACACACCTTGTTGTAATACTTCACATTTTCTGTTGAGCTTTCTGCCTTACTGTTGATACTTTTGTTTGTTTCTAGAATTCAAGTATCTATAACTTCCTGGAAATCTGAAGTCTGAATTTCAGCCACAAAATCATTTTCTCTCTACCTGATATTAGCTCGACCTATTGCTAATATAAACCTTGGAGAGGTATGATTTTGATAATATGTAAATTATGCCAAGCTTTGGTCTCTTATTGCACATCTAAATTTCTACATCTCATCAATTTTTGGTTATGTGGTGAGAACAGCATGCTGCAGTTTATGGAATTTGTCGGTCAAAAAAGTTGTCTTCATTCTTTGAATATGAAAGAAAGAAACTGAAGTGACTTTTATCATCCTGAGATCAGAAAGCTGTCAACTGTCCGTGGTGCCAATCTAAATATGATTCTTCTCTTCCATGGGTAAAGATTAAACGGTTATTATAAATATTAGTCTAAAATGGATTTAACTCTTTTTTTTTGCAAGTAATAATATTTCTTATTGGACTATGGTTTATCAAAAACAATTCTATGGAATACTAAGATACTTCGGATGGGAACCATCTACCAGAGGGTGGTGAATGCGTTGCTACTTGTCCAGGTAATATTATCTGTGGCGATGATTTGAAAAAAATATTCAATTAAAGTCATTAAATGTCTAGTAAAAATCCATTAAGTTGTATGAACAGATCTCGATGAAATAGAAGTTTGTTGCTAGATTAGATTACGAAGCACTTGTGACTTAAAACTGTTGATTATAAAATTATTTTAATGCAATTAAATATTTTTATTATGTAATTGTTGTGCCCATATCTGTCAATACAGATGACCAGAAAATATATAATTAGTGTGGAAAATAATGATGCATTAATCTGACAATATGCTATTGATTTAATATGCACACTCCCATGAATGCAGATGGATGTTCATCATCATCAAATCTATTTGTTATCACTTATTTTTAAGTGTTAGAGGGTTATTTTATGTTTTTTTAATAATATTAGAAAAGTACTTTAAGAATTAGTAAGTTCATGCTATTTG